>CM028378.1:91930306-91989445 GCA_013146195.2 Codonopsis lanceolata | reverse complement strand
GTATTTAAATTCCGTTCCGATTGATGTTTGATAATTGTCATATACCCATTTCATTTTTTCTTTTCTTTTAATTTTTTTTTATCTTGAATTCAGTGTAGAAACCTTATTGTATTTCAGATTTTTGTTTGGTTATTTCTTACACTCCGTACCTCTTTACTTCTTTAGAAATAGACCAAGGAAGTAAATTATAAAGAAAATATGGTAAATTTGCTAAAAGAAATACCCAGTCTTTATGTTATTGTTTGGTTCATTTAAACAGGGGTTCAGTTTGCTACACACACAGCCCTTTTGGGCCTTAACCTCAATGGTCAACAGTTTCTGGTTCAAGTTTGGCTGTTTGCGCCTTCTGGGCCTATTGCTCTCTGTGAGAATAATGAAGAACATCTTCGATCGTATAAGAAGGGGGTGGGCTCACTCCATACATCGAACGCGCCTTTTGCTCTCTGTGATAACATTGAAGGACATCTTGGATCATTTAGGGATGCCTCCATTAAGCAGACGTACCTTAAAGGCAAGGATGTTCCACAATGCACGGGGTTTCCTGGCCGTGTTATTTATAGGAATTACCACAAGGCATAAAAAATGTGCAGAAGTATCCGAAAGAACTCTATCCACAACTAGATGATGCCATGAGTTATGGAATTAAGGGATGCCTTTATTTACCCCTGTTTAAAGGTCAATATACTGTCGGGGTTCTTGAGCTTGCAATGTTGGTGGAGAAAGAGAGTTTTACTGATGAGTGGGGAGAAATATACGGAGCATTCATGGTTTGTCTCAACACTATCTTTTCAAATTCAACAACTAGCTTCTGTTTAACTTTAGCTTGTTTTATCACGAAGTTTTGTTTCCTTGCAGGCTCTAAATTCGGATGTTCGTGTCCCAACTCCGCTTGATAATAAAGTAAGCTACGGCTGCAACATAAATATTTAAAAATCTTTCGTGCATTGTTTAACTGCTGCATCTAGTTATATGTTTTAGGAACTTCATTCCCTTGATACCCAGTAATGTTCTTTATGAAAGAAAAATGAACTATTCTTAAACTTAAGTCTGTATGACCTTGTCAACTTGCAGAAAAAAGGCAAATGGAAATTAGATGAACTCGTCCCTGAAGTTATTGAGCCATATTTTTATAGAAAGAAACTTAAAGAGGCTGCAATCGATTTGGATGGTAAGATTGCCGTAGAGTAGTTAAATCATTGTGTGCAATAGCAATAGACAAATATCTTTCTTATCTGGATTATGAATTTCTTCGTTTTCTTTTTTTTCTTTAATCCAATCTAAGAACCTTAGAAATAGGAATACATCGCGTTTTGGCATTTTTTGGAATGCTTTCTATCATTTCCTTTTTCCCCTTTTCAGTAAGTGAATCTACACTTCGGAAAGCTAGAGAGGATGCAGGATACAAAGAGTGGCCACTAATTGTCAAGAAACTGAGGGGTTCTCCCTCGACAGATATTCAAGAAGCCAACCCACAACCTGAGGCAACGGTCAATCCTACTAATTCAGCTCTAGGATTTGTGCATAAGGTATCATCTCTTGCAGAAGTGGTCACTACTGAGCAAACCACCACAGGTTTTCAACCGAATCCTTGGTCCTCAACTGGGGCAAGGTCATGGGATGCGAGCACCAGTAGTGTTAATCAAGGTAGTTCCATACATGAAATCTTTTTATCCTTCCGAGACATTGCCTAACTTTTAGGTACTCATGTACATTTTTTTGTACTTGTGATAGGCAATCTTAGTTGGGACTCCAAAGTGGACACACCATCTATAGAGGATCACATGTTTGACTGTGATTCATTTTTGCGTGAACTCGGCGAAACATCTATTATAGAGGATCACATGTTTGACTGTGACTCATTTTTGTGTGACCTCGGCGAAGGTAGTTTCTTTATATGCAACTTATCTTACCGAAGACCTATATTAGTGGTGTACATCGGAACTACGGAACCCGGAACCGAACCAAACCAGTTGGTTTCGTTCGGTTCTGGTCCAAAGACCGATCGGTTTCAGTTTCAAAAATTAATATAATTGCTCAGTTTGGTCCATGGTTTTTGATATTGCACCAAACCATATATACATATATATATATATTATACTCTCTCCATTCCGGGCAAAAAGTCCCCGTTTGAAAGTCAAACTTTTTAAGAAAATAACATTTTTGGTAGTCTATTAATAATAAAGTGACTTTTATGCCTTAATTTTTGAAAGTGGACTCTTTAAGTGAAACATTCCAAAATGGAATAGTGGACTCTTTGCCCAGAACGGAGGGAGTATAACATTTGTTAACTATCCTGAGTCGTTGGTCGTTGGATCATGTGATATGCATAATTTAAGCCATTGATTTACTAAATCAAACCGAACCACGTGCCCCTTAAACCTATATGATTTTTGGTACAAATGTAATACTATGTTTTGGCCGACCCAAATACTGAATTATGTTGGCGTGCTGTGTTTATAGATGGAAGCTTGAATGATTTGGAGGACGAGGTCATATTCATCAATAACACATACGTCTGAAGTTTGACGATCCATTTCAACGGTTTTGAGAGTATAACCTTTAATGGGGGTGTCCACCTGGAATAAATGGAGGTAGAACCGTCCACATAAGTTTCTATTTTGGTTGTTTGTCTGTTCGTTCGACTTTCTATTTTCGTTGCTTGTTTGCTCGTTCCACCTTTTGAGTCCATTCCGACTGAGTGTCTTGTGTTACATTGATTTGGTATTTGTTGTGTTTTTGTTGTAACGTTATAAATGAAACTATAAAATAAATAAATGAGACTATTATCAAATTTTATCGGCATATATTTTTTGCTCACCGGTACATATAATGGCTCGGTGAGTACAGAATTAGAGTTGGCAATGGCTCGCCCAGCCTGCACATTTTAGAATTGAGCCGAGCTTAGTGCCCTTGAATGATAGGTTTCCAAAGGTATGGCATGTCCTGACATAGGTAAGGGGATTCTGCAACCGCCATTTTGGTTCTAGTATCTGGGGTTGGGTGACCTCGGTTAGAATGCATTTGGCAGCGAGGGCGAAGACAATACTTGTCTTGCCGAGGATCGGTGATGCTCGGTCCATGGAGGTGAGTCAGTTGGTGACCTAGCGTGGGTCCTCTTGACACGTGGGATATCCTTGGTTGGATCCCATCAGGCCATGAAGCTTTCCGGGAGTCTAAATGAATCATCGATTGACAGTGATGAGGACATGCAAGAATGTATGGCTCCTTCGATATCACGAGGCAAGATGACAGTCAGACTAGTTATATAGCTGCACAACATCAGTGCATCACGTGGATCAAGTAGAAGCTACTGCAATTTTGAACAGTCTAACCTGTGCTTGGATGCAGGGCTTTAAGAAGACTAGTTATACATTTGGAAACCAGTGAAACTAGTAAGTGGTCATTTCTAACAAGCCCAACTATGCTGAGCAGTGAGTATCATGCCACTAAAAACGATGTCTGACAAGACCAAGGAAGGAGGGTCATCGCATCTTTGTTTTCAAGCCATAAACAAGTTACAGAGAACTGAGAAAGAAGGAACTATAAGAGTGAAATTCCAAAAGAGATGGCGTCCACATAGGTGGTGTCAACAGGGAAGCCAATCCTTCATGATGCAGTTTTACAGAGGCGTGACCAAGTCCGAGAACTCTTCCTTTGGTTGAATCGACATCATGAAAGTAGTCTTAAACACTGATCTAGGACTAGCCATGCACGCTTGCAGGTCCTCATCACAAGCAATTAAAACCAAAATTCATTCACTAGCCCCTTAGATTAGAAAGGGAGCCATTGGTCTTGATTATCTTATAGCCTATCTGTAGTATATATGTCCTTAACCGCACCTGCCAGGCTCTCTTACGATTGTTTGCTTTCTGTATGCTCTTGATCCAAAGACCTAGCAGTGCTTATTGTCTTTAGAGAAGTGAAAGAAGTGTTATTTTGTTCCATAACATCTTCAATGATAGATTCTCGAAATGATAATTCCTTTTGCAGTTCTTCTCCAGTGGTAACCTTGAGATTTCGACATTGTTGTTCCAAAGTCGCCAATATCGAGCCCAACAAAGCCTGGACATCTACACAATCTATCCTGAGAAGGAGGGAGAGGGAGTGAGAGACTAATTCATTAAGGGCTCGTTTGGTGCAGCGTTTTGAAAACACAGCTTTTTCAAAGCTAAGCGTTTCTAAAACGCATGATTTTCAAAGCGCAGTTTTATTTTTGTAAACACGTTTGGAAAACTATTTCAAAACGCTATTTTTCATAAACAAAGTAGTTGTAAACGCAACATATCTTTAAAACACGCGCATTTTTAAAATGTAGCGTTTTAAAATACTGCATTGAAATGAGTATTAATTATAAAAGTTATTAGATAAAGACATTTTTATGTTATTACCAATAGAAAATATGTATCCATGTTGTTTAAAAATTGATGTTGGTTAAAAAGTTTTTTATCAACTACTATTATTACGAATAGAAAATATGTATGCCACATGGTTAGAATCTGAGGTTGATTTTAAAAGTCTTTAGATAAAAGATTTAAACTTTCATTACCAATAAATATAGAAAATAAGTATATATCTCACATTGTTTAAAAATGAATTATGATTTTTTAAAAAGTTTTTAACAAAAAGACTTCTAATATTATTATCAAGTTAGATGTTAATTTTAAATGTCTTTAAATCAAATATTTTTACTATTATTACTAATATAAAATATCTATCTCACGTTAGTTAGAAACTTATGTTAATTTTAGAAGTATTTAGGTAAAAAATCGTTTAATATTAGTAACAATAGAAAAAAAAATTTATAAACATGTAAGAGATTAACAATATAATTATAATGTATAAAAGTTATATTATTATTACAAAAAATATATATAATAACTAGTATGTAGAAAAAGTAAGAGTAAAATGATAAAATTATTTTTTTAAAAAGGGAAAGTTTTGAAAGAGGATAATTATTTTAAAACGAATGAAAAAGGAAAGGAGGATGATAATTTGAAAACTGACAGAGTATTTTTTATGTTGTATAAGTTGATTTCATTTTTTAAATTTGAAATCGTAAAATCGAACCAAATCGAGTGGTTCAGTTTAGTTCCAATCTTCGTGCGCTTTGGTTCCATTTGAAAATTTTGGAATCAATAGTAGTGGTTTGGTTTGCGATTTTGGTCAAAACTGGATCGAATTGAACCACTTATACCCCTACTTTGTAAGCCTATATAAAGACCTTTAAACATTGTTTTTATTTTGGAGATGATATAATGTTTTGTGTTGATTTTGGGATATAAATTGATTGTTATTCTTTTTTAGTGTATTAGAATTGAGGCTCGAAATACAACACTATAAATCCGTCGTTGTGTTTGAATTCAACTTATCAATTGGAAAGTCAATCATATCGTGGCATCAATCCTAGTACTAAGAGCATCAACAATGTCGTGAGAACCTCGTTTTGACCCCCCTCATGTGAAAACGTGATAATTTCAAAACTTGAGCGCGTGGAATATGTTAGCCTTCGAGTGAACTCCCAAATATGTACAAAAAGTTGTCATCTCCATTTATAAAGGAAAAAAAGAAAACCCTAGATTCTAAGGTCCGTGGGCCAAGTTACTAATTGGAAAAAAAGTTAGACATTAAACTTGTCATTTCACTCTCAAAAAGGTGTTACGCATGCTTGAATTCCTAATGTATGCTCAGAATGACATAGTTGGTCGATGAGCTTTGTTTGGTCAACGGTCAAAAACTATAACACAAAAAAAAAATACTATTCCCTCCGTATCAAAATTATTGTCATATTTAACCCGACATACGAATAAAAAAAAAACAATTGACTTAATTATTAATATTGAAATAGTGTGTGAATTCCTTTAAAGTTCATGAATAAATAGTCCAAAATTAAAGCAAGAGTAAAGTGATAAAGTGGTAAAAATAATATCCTAAAAATGAAACTTTCAAACAAGACAATTATTTTAGGAAGGATGAAAAAGGAAAGTAAGATTTAGGGGTGTAAATCGGAACCACCGAACCACCGAACCACGGAACCGAACCAAACCAAACCAAATCGAACCAAGCCACCCTATATATTTTTATTTATTTATTATATAATGTATATTATATTATATTTATTAACTATTTTGAACCTTTGATTTATTCATAATATATATATATATATATATATATATATGGATACTAAACCAAACAAAATCTTGATTGTTGGAGAACTATTATTTCTTCCATTGTTTGTGTTTATTTTAGAATTTGTTATGATAATTTGTTATTAGTAGGTTATTTCCTAATTTTGATGTTAATTCCAAATTAAAATCTTATTTTCATTGTTATTTTTAATGTTGGTTAATGTCATTAAAAATAATTTATATAAGCCATAAAACCGAACCAAACTGAGTGGTTCGGTTCGGTTTGGTTTCAAGTCTTACTCGGTTCGGTTCGGTTTGAGATTTTTGGAACCACTAGGAGGCGGTTCGATTTGTAGTTTTGCCATAAACCAAACCAAACCGAACCATTTACACCCCTAGTAAGATTATAATTTTGGGACAGATGGAGTAATATTAAGGTCAAAAGAAAAGTCAAACAATTAAACACATAAAGTTACCAAAATGTCCAAAGTTAGTGCTGGTCAACTTTAGTCAACATGGGTCAATTAGATGCAACAAATAAGTAAAATAAAAGTCAACAAATATAAAATAAAATGCTAGCATGCTTAACAAATTTAAACTATTATTAGCTAAAAGTAAATTATATAGACATCATAAAATATGAAGGATGAAGTAGCGGCTGCTGCCTTTTTTTGTTTCTTTCCTTCTTTTGCTTCTTTCTACTTTTTTTTTATTTGTTCTCTTTCTTATTTTTCTATTTTGATATCCCTAAACATATACAAAATAGTGTTAGTCCATTTTGTAATTATTATTGAACTGATAAAATAAAAGTACGAAATTGAGGTATATACAAATACAACTCTGGATTTGATCTTATGTGACGGTGGATAATTAACACAATTAATCGTATGTCTCTTTTTTTTTCCCTCATAATTCACATGTAATTAAGCGGACCTCTTTAATGCAAATGTTGATTTGATCTTATGTAGCTTGCATCTCATCACTAAAATGAAATTTGATAAAAATAATAATAAAAGAAATGGAACAACCAATAGAAAGAGTTTTTAAAAAGAAAGATGCTAACTAGGATGTATCTATACCCTAAAATATAATTTGAAAAATTGACATTGTTATCTACAATGTGAAAGAATTTGATTAACATCGTTTATGTCCGATAATTACAACCCAAAACTCGTTAACTCACCCGAACCGATTTGAAAATTACCCAATTCGTTAATATTTTTGGGTCAAAATAGGTGATCCATTTCAACCAAAAAATATTAACGGGTTGAGTCTGTCGGGTTAAAGCTGTTCGAATCCATTAACCATTTTTGACCCAATAATTTTTCTATATAAATGTATGGATTTTGGGGGGGGGGGGGAATATGGGTCAAGACCTGCTTTAACTCGACACATGTCATAATCCGACTCGATTTCGTTTGACCCATTTTGACCTCGTTTGATATTTAGGTTTTAATAAGTTTCGATCTGTTGTCCGTCCAAACCCGGCCTATACCCGATCCAACCCACCCAATTACCAGACCTAAACACGTCACATCCACAACCCTCATCAATATTTGGATTGAAGATGTTTTTTCTTTTAAAAATGACATATATCCTAAGTGGCATCTAATTTCTCTTACATTCACATTAACATCGGTAATGTTCTAAGATTCACGTCATCTCGAGAACGTGTAAGATCTTTGGGTCCGAATATTGCATTTTATAATGTATGGTTAGGTTTCTTGTAAAACAGTACATATTTTAATTCGTAAGACGAAGCTCCACTCTCACAACTCAACCCACTAATATACGGTGAGTCGAATAAAAAGAATCTATGTTACAAAATATATTTATAAAACCGTCTTACATAAATTTTCACCATAATATAAATCAAGATTCGCTCTATGACAATTACGGAGTAGAACTAATTAAGTTAAATTTATGAGCATGTAAATTTCCATATTCATCCACAGTTCTCAAAATTAAGAGTTTATAATTCATTCGTGTTTCTAAAGCTATTTTATTTTTTAAATTGTATATAAATTTGATATACCCGGCCCAAACCGGGTCACGAGCACGAAGTTAGCATCACGTCCGGTCACTTGACATGGTACCTCCAGGGCCCCCCCCGAAAGCAAGATGAGACAGCCGAGCACCGAGCAAAGATAACCTCGCTCAAACTGGGCGGCCTTGCCTGTCCGACCAGTGGACCATGATCGGACTCACTCATACATGCTTGACAAAGGGATCGACTTACTTTGCACAGGCGGGCACCGCCTCCTGTGGGCCGATCCTCGACCGACAAGCTCAGAGATCAATACAAACAGTAATAACGGCAAAGCCTTGCTCGCTCGAGCACACGCAAGCTAATAATAGCTTGCTTTCTAAGGCAAGTCAAAGGTTTCCATGTTTGGGCGGAATCCTTACCTTATCAACTCCTATAACTCGGCTGCTTCGCCTAGAATCAAGGGATTTCCTCCTGATTACCTCGGCAATGGAAACCGAATCCTAGACGATTCAATCACCTAGAGGGCCTATAAATACCTCTCCATAATCATCAATAAGGTACACACACTTTCTTGAGCCTCGTTACTCTGTCAATTTGCTTCTTGACAATCACTCGATACTTACTCTCACGCCGGAGGGGTTTCGCGAGGCCTTGCCTTGCACTTCTTCTCAGGTGTTCTTGTGATCTTAACAGGCTCAAGGAGGTCGATTACAAGCCCAGATATCCTACCCATCTCAAGGACGGCCCAAGCTGCGCATTTTGCCACATCAGTTTGGTTCCATTGCCGGGAAGCGAAGTTTCATCACTTCCTTCTACATTTTTTCCGGTAAAATTTTTCACTATTCTTCTATTGCAATGGCTGGAAAGGGTAGCAAACACCATGCCACCGCAAGCAATCAACAGGCTGGCAGCCACCAAGCTGGAAACAACCCTCCCCCCAGAGCGCCGCACGGGATGCAAACTAGGAACCAAAAGGTGGTAGGCAAGTGCCATTCGTGGAGGGACAAATCTCCCAACATGCCAGCCAGAGCCGGGCAAGCCAACGTGATGCCAGGCTGGTTATTAATGAGAGACGGGATGCTCGTTCTCAAGATCTCAGGATGCAGCTTAATCGCCAGCGGGAAAACAGTCAAGGTAGCCATGTTAATCAGCCCGGACAATCACATGGTCCAGATCCCAGAGGCAGCCCAGGAGGGAAACTCTCAGAGAAGTGGATGAAATAGCAAAAAGCGTCATCCCCAAAAAGAAAAACAGAAAGGTTCTGGCAACGAGAGTTACAGCGATGCTATCCCTAGCATCAACTTTCCCAGCGTTCGCCAAAAGTCATCTCTTCACGCTGCCTCATCCGCAGTCTTATATTCGGGCTCAAAGCCCAAGAGATCCTCCACCACATCATGGTGTTGACAGAGAGTATAATCTGGTGATAAGGTCAGGCCGATACTGGTAGAAATGCCCGTGATAGCGGCGAAATCACATGGGGTCATAGCAGCCTCTCCCCAGCTAAAGTGAAAGGTGTGAGTTGTGTCCCACCAGTAGTTCCGCAACACATCAAATATAGCCATATAAGCTGCGGAATGCCCGCATAAACACCCCGCATAAACACCCGAGGCTGTGTTCTCCACTAAAACCCGGGCCGGCTCAGGCATCGACTGAAAAATGTCCAATACCATCTCACAACTTGCTCGGACCCTAGTCAAGGTGTTGCACTCCTGAAGAAAAAAAAAGAATAAGGAGATGTAAGTCTATTATCTCTATTTTCCTCATAAAAAAAACAAAACAAAAATGAATGAATAAGAATAAGTAATAATTATAAATAAATGAGAAACATGTTGCATGTATTGTATTTCATGAATCATAAAATTGCAGCATGTTAAATTCATGTAATACATTTAAATCATAAAAAATATATATAAATACAAAAAAAAAAAACAAAAAACCAAAAAAAAAATAATAATAAAAAGAATTTTTTTTATATGTATTGTCTTGCATCTAAATATGTGCTTTTACATCCTAGGCATCATAAAAGTGTATTTTGCATTTAAAAATATGTACTGCATTTTTGCATTATCATATGCATGATAAAATAAAAAGATTGCACATGAATCATGTTAGTAGGCATCCTATAATTTTCTGCATCACATTTGCATCAAATAAAGTAGTACATGCATCCATCATTTGCATTTATTGTCCAATAAGCTGCATTGTGGTATCAATAAAAAGAGAATGAAATGCCACCAATCATGAAAATAAATATTTTCATGGCATTTATTATATCCCTGCAGCATTAGCATGCATGAAAAATAAATTTTAGGGCATAAAATATATCTGTTCTGTCCTGTATTTATCCGAAAAATGTGCCCGAAAATGTGTTCAGAAAATTTTGAATTGTATTCCGAAAAGTCTGTTTCGTGAACATATCGCATGAAAAAAATACATTTTAGTCTAAAATATGCATCATATAGCCCCATTTGCATTAATAATATAAATCATGCATAGTAGGGTTAAATAGTGACCACTAGTTCAATTATACATCGCAAAAATAAATTGCGTGAATTCCATGCATCATTACTAAGATTGCATCATTTTAGCTCATAAATTGCATGCATATGCATTATAAGAAGCATATATATACTCCATAAATTCAAAACAATAAAGGAATTGAACAGATCTGAAAAATTAGCCGAATGGGTTGATGGAAAATATACTTACATCGGGATTTTGAAGATTTGAGACATGTTTATGTCAATCTCGCACCAAATTACCCCAGTCATCCTTTGAATAGAAATAATCGATATGATTCCGGGTCAAAAGAGGAAGTTCCTTCCTCTCTTCACCCGAATCCGGGTGCATTGACGCTTTTCCTTTCCTAGATCTCGAGGAGGAAGCCATCTATACAGAAAAGCAAACAATTTGGCGGAACAAAAATTGAGAAAAGGAGAAAAAAATGAAGAAAATAGAAAAAATTTCGTTCCTCCGTCGGCTATGGAGGCTGAACAACTAAAGGAGAGGAAATGAAGGATTTTTCCTTCATCCCGTAATGAAGAAAGGAGGAAAAGTGGAATTTCCACTTTCTCTCCTCCAAACAAACCAAGTTCAGCACTTAAGTCCTCAAAATTTTAAAGTTGCAAAGTGGCCCCTAAGACTTAACGGAAAGTTAACAAAAGTAATTTTATTAACCATATTCGGTGGCTATCCATCCAGGAGTAAGGAAAAGTCATATCCTCAACAGACCCGTCACCAGATAAGCAGAAAAGCAAAAAAAAAAATAAATCGGCGGTAAAGGTAAGAATTTTGAATGCTTCAAAAAGAAAAATAAAGAAAATGGAAAAGAAGGAAAAAAAAGAAAAAAAAGAAAAAAAAGAAAAAAAGAAAGAAGAAAGAGAAAAGATGAAGGGAAAAGGAATCCCCAGCTCGAAGAAATAAAGATTGCAGAAATATCAAAATCAGCTGAATTAGCAGCAACGGCCGAAGTGCAAAAAGGTAAAGTATTCATATCCTACCTTCAATAAAAAATAAAAAAATAATAAAAGAAAAGTCTTTTTCAAAAGAGTTTTGTTTTTCAAAAAAAAAATAAATAAAAGAACAGTCTTTCTCAAAAAAAGTTTTGTTATTGAAAAAAAAAAGAACACAAAAAAAAGAGGAATATTTGAAAAACAAAAAAAATAAGAATATTTGAAAAAAAAAGAGGAATATTGAAAAAACAAAACAAAAAAGAGGAATATTGAAAAAAAAAATAAACAAAAAAAAGGAAGGGAAAAAGAACAATCTTTTATGCCGTATCTGGCGACAGATTTTTATCGATCTTATACAGTTTTCGAAAAAACTTGAAGAAAGATCTTTTTTGCTGTGCTTGGCAACAGATTTTGATCGGTTGAGTGCAGTTTTCGGAAAATTTGAAAATTTTCTTATTTGTGTTTGGCGATAAGGTATTGACCGATTGGACACAATTTTTGAAAATTTCTCTTAACGTATTTCGATGACAGGTTTTGCCCAGTTGAAATATGGTTTCCAAAAAACTTTAAAATCTTCATACCGTATTTGATGGCCGTTTTCGACCGTTTGACTACGGCTTTTCGAAAAACATAAAAATCTTTTTCCCATTGTGTTCTTAGTCGGGTTTTTGACCCGAAGGACATGACATCCTCTTTGGTGATTCAGTTTGTTTTGGTCGAACTACGTTTGGTCTGATTTCCTTTATTAAGGAATACGTAGGCAGCCTACATTAGTAGGTCCGACCATCAGAGCACTTAATTTGCATATCTGCTTAAAAATTGCGATAACCTGCTATAACTAACTAAAAAAGTCTAGGATATGGAGGTTTGGTTTGCATTATAAATTGTTGCATTATAAACTGTTGCATTATAACTGCTACCTATTGTATCTCTCCCTCGTATTGATTGCGCGAAATTGGAGAGTCTATTTCTTATCAACGATGTTTGTCTATTCAGTAAGCTGCAGGTTACCCGTAGACTCCATCGTTGAGGGGCTCTATAGACACCCCAATTTCGTACCATTGGTATGTAACATGACATAAAATATCAAGACCTGTTGAAACATTAACAAATGTCAAGTTACAGGGTTGAAAATGCAAAAGGACAAAGCAGGTTGCGCAAAACAGTGAAATACAGGGGTTAAAATGTCAAAATGAAAGACTAGAAGCTAAGTTGGTGCCACCCACACTCAAAGTGGGAGTGGCACCCAGACTTCATATGGGTGGCGCCCATAATTGGTCTACAGTGCTCTCCAAGTGCTACAGAACTGCTACAGTTTGTCGTAAAGTCTCACCTTTTCCGCGGACTGTACAATGAAGTGAAGCGTGAAGGAAGGGATTTTAATCCCCGATGAGTCCTCATCCCAGGCTATAAATAGAGCCTTCGTGGTCGACCTTCAGCACACCTTTTCTTCCGCAAAGCTTTCCGCGTTCTCGTTACGCTGAAAGATTAGAGAGCGAAGTGAGATAGTGAGTGATCTACCCAAAACCTCAAAACCCTACCAAAACTCCTCCAAACTTAAAACCCGCCGGTTAAAGTGAGCCTTAGCCCCCCCCCCCCCAGCTAGGTTTCCACCCTACTTCCCCGGTCCAAAAATCATGGAAAGAGCAGTTGCACTACCCGATCTAAAAGGCCAAAACTACCACAAATAAGCAGTCATTCTGCTTGAGTGAGCGAGCCAAAACCACCACAAATAAGCCGTCATTCTGCCCAAGTGAGCGAGCCAAAAACACCAGAAATAAGCAGTCATTCTGCCCAAATCACAACAACAACACAACAAAAAAGACTCACTCTCCCTGAAGGATAGAGCGAGCACACTCCGCTCTAAAAGGTAATAGCCTTTAAAGGCGTTTTATTTATAAAGTTATTATTTAAAATCCGGCCCAATGTAGCAATTATAAGCCGTTGTGCTGCCCGGATTTAGTTAGAAAATATTATGTAAAAGAGTCATTATAATGGCCAAATATTTTTAAATATATTTGTAATTATTGTAACGAAACGGCTGCAAGTCCGTAAATAATGTAGTCGCGGATGTATTTGTTTTTATTTTCCTGTCTTTTAATGCTTTTTTTATTTGCTAAATAAATATAACAATAAGCATACTTTAGCCAAAAATCACTTTTGAGACCGAAAGGGCTAGTTGAGTGCCTAGCACCTTCCCAATAACTTAGCCTCCGAACCCGTTTTACAATCTCTGGTTTTTTTCTTTTTTTGGTTTTGTTTTATTTTTGCCTTAAAATAAATATGACGATTCTAAAACATTTTGGATCCAGTGGGGCCTCGCAACACTCCTTTCTTGCACTTTTCCGCTTTCCCCTAAAAAAAGGAGAATGGGAATGAAATGATGATGTATTCCCATATCCTGGTATCCCCTAAACAAGGGATAACTTGATGCGGGAAACCCAAAAGTTCTCATATTGGATCAAAAATCCACTAAAGGCAACCGAGGCGCATTCTAACACGCTATCTTAGACAGCACTCCTCTCGCACTTTTAAGTTCGCTTCCCCCTAAAAATGGGAGGATGTAATGAGAGCAGTGGTGTCCCGCATCCGCACGTACGTGCACCCCTATCCAAGGGCGCGTGGGGCGCGGGTGCAGTCCCGGGAACCCACACTCGACGACAATCCCTCCTCCAGCTCCCTCAAATTTCCTTTACCTTTCACCGAAATCCCTGCCGCCGATCATCCCCTACCTTCCTCCCCTCGCCAAAATCCTAACTCTATCAATTCCTTCCTCGAGCCTCCTTCCTACCCCGAAGCCGTCTTCCGATCCTTTGACCGCGATCATGTTACTCAACTCAACGGCCATAGTACCTCCGCCAGACCATTACCTCCCTCCTCTCCCACCTCCAGCTCCGAATATATTCGAATTTTCGTTTCTAACCCCAAACAGGCGGGATCTGTCGGTCGTTGGTTCCTGGTGGCAATAATTTTGTCACCTATTTAATTACCATTTGGACGAACCTTCCAGAGTTTTCTGGACATGAATTTAGTGTCCGGCGACGGTTTAAAGACGTCGTGACTTTTTCGGACCGGTTGGCGGATTCGTACCGAGACTTTGTCATACCGATTCGGCCGGACAAGAGTGTCGTTGAGGGGCATATGATGCAAAAGCAAGAGTTTATGGACCAAAGGAGGGCGGCATTGGAGAAGTACTTGAGGAAACTAACGGTGCATCCTGTGATTCAGAGGAGCGAGGAGTTGAGAGTGTTTTTGGAGGTGCAAATACGACAATACCCCGCATGTGGTCTTTCACGTGCAATTTAACGACTTCATTCAAACGGAAACAGACGGAAGGGGGTTAAATGAGACAAATGGCAACCTTGAATGCTAAAATGTGACAAACTTTAGTTTAGGTGGTAAACTGAGATTTGGGGGATACTTTGGGGGGTAAAAAGTAATTTGGCCTAAAATTGGATACGCTCTTTGTAATTAGTGTGTATTGTGTGTTTTTGTATGTGTTCAATGTTTGTGTGTGTGTGTGTGTGTCATATTTACGTGTGCTATGTGTGTGTGTATTGTGTGTGTGGTGTGTGGGTGTTTGTGTGTTATCGATATGATTAAAAATATGTGTGTGTGTGTGTGTTTGACTATTTCTAGTTTCTACTACGGTTTTTACTTATTCACTATATCATAAATAATAACATTAAATTAATTAATTTTTGGACGAAATTACCCTAAGATTATCTACCAAGTATAATAACAGAACAAATTGCCCAAATTACCCTTCAAGTTTATTTTTTATTTTTATGGATGCTTATCCACTACATCATTAAAAGTAATTTTTGATTAACTTTTTGTTTGAACAAAATTGCCCTAAAATTACACACCAGTTATAATAACAAAAGAAATTGCCCAAATTATGTTTCAAGCTTGTTTTTTTTTTATTTGAGTAAAATATGGCTATGGTTAGTGCAATCTTTTTATTAGTTTTTGTTTTACTAAGTACAACAGATTTAACAAATGAAAATAAACAACTAACTAATCAATGTTACATATCTAAAAATAAACAATAAAATCAATTTAAAAATATACGACTGCAAACCTGACTAGAATTATAAAAACAAAACCAATAATTGAAAAAAAAGTTTCAAATTTAAAAACGAAAAAAGATGTAGAAAAAGAAAAATTGTGAAAGGGGGCGGAGGGTGCCCGAGCATTTGGAAAATGACTTACGGAAAATGAATCCGTAAGTCATTTTCCGGAAAAGAAGCCTTCATTTTCCGTTGACTCGGAAAACCTTTTACGTTGACTGCATTTTCCTAAGGTTACCAAACACCAGAAAATGAGGAAAACGTTTTCCGGAAGTCATTTTCCGTGAAACAAACGGAGCCTAAATAAACATCTCAATAAGACATGACTATGCAACTCATGTATTAAAGCAGTGCATGTTATTAAAACCTCAAAATACAGTGAACCGATAGAAACAAAGTATTGCAAGTTACACATATCTCGTCGTGAAAAATATTACCTCAATCAACCTTTACGTTATTATTTTCCTTCAAACGTAAGGAAATATAGCAAATGATGACATTTCATCGGTAACAATAAAAACTGGAATTAATCTTCTAACAAATTCTGATTTTAACATCATAAAAACTTAAAAGAACAAGGTAAAAAATGAAAGGAAAAAAATTCATAAAAGGAATGGTCTTGCAACATAGCGAATCACGAGGCCAAATGCAACCAGAAGCTCTCGCATATGATTTTTAATTATCCCTAGCTATCAACTGAAAAATGAATAGAAAAACAAATTAATAACAACCTAAAATGTATTATATGCATTATTCTTGATTTATCTTGTCATAACAATGATAAGGACAAAAAAACGACATTTAAAAAAAAATTAACGAACTAAATAAAGAAAACTTACTGAATTAGCTACGTAGTAAGTTAGTGATTGAGAAATCGAATGATCGCGTCAATAATTTCTCAGGAATTGTGAGAATTGATGTTGATGGTAGTCTGTAGAAAGAGGTGATAGAAAGAGGCAGTAGAATGTTAGATCATAATATGCTATAGGTTTAGCGTTAAATTATTCACATGAATGTAATTAGATTTTTATGGTATTTAATTATCATTGATAATTGATGCCAACTAAAAGGTAATTTTCGAATAGTAAATGTGTGCTAGAAACTCTTTAAAATGTCAAAGGATTAATTTGTCTATTTACACTAAATATAGAGGATAAACAAAAAACCATAGTAAAAATAGATTCTCCCTAATAATAAACAAAATATGATGTTACTTATTACTTATTAGGTATATTAGGTATTATCTTGATAATACTCATTTAGTAATAGATATAATTGGATATTATTCAAAAAAACATTTTTCATGCATTGCACAATCTATTAACTATAACTAAAACAGAAGCCGCTGCTGCCACGTGACGGCTTTATGTGAAATGTAAAAAAATTTAAAAAATTATGTGATACCACGTGTCACCCTCTTATAAATTTTAGTTTTTTAATTTTGCAATTTTTTTAAAAAAATTCTAATCTTAATTTTTAAAAATGTGATAAATTTTACAAATGTGATAACTACAAATATGATAACTAAATTTTAAAATATTTACTTTATGATAAGTACGTTTTAAAATTTTATCACATTTTTTATAACTACAAATATTTACTTTTTGATAAGTACGTTTTATAATTTTATCACATTTTTTAAAAGTAATTTGGTACTTTGACATTGACCAATACTAAATCAAAATTGACATAAAGTAGATTTCACAAAATTTTACCTTTTGATAACTAAAAATGTGATAACTAAATTTTAAAATATTTTCAAAAAATATTCTAATCTTACTTTTTGATAAATACAATTACCGTTTTCAAAAAATTACTGTTTTTGCAATTTAAAAAAATATTATAATCTTAATTTTTAAAAATGTGATAAATTTTACAAATGTGATAACTAAATTTTAAAATATTTACTTTTTGATAACTACGTTTTAAAATTTTATCACATTTTTTAAAGTAATTTGGTACTTTGACATTGACCAATACTAAATCAAAATTGGCATAAAGTAGATTTCACAAAATTTTACTTTTTGATAACTAAAAATGTGATAACTAAATTTTAAAATATTTTCAAAAAATATTCTAATCTTACTTTTTGATAACTACAATTACCGTTTTCAAAAAATTACTGTTTTTGCAATTTTAAAAAAAATATTCTAATCTTAATTTTTAAAAATGTGATAAATTTTACAAATGTGATAACTAAATTTTAAAATATTTACTTTTTGATAACTACGGTTTAAAATTTTATCACATTTTTTATAACTATAAATATTTACTTTTTGATAACTACGTTTTATAATTTTATCACATTTTTAAAAGTAATTTGGTACTTTGACATTGACCAATACTAAATCAAAATTGGCATAAAGTAGATTTCACAAAATTTTACTTTTTGATAACTAAAAATGTGATAACTAAATTTTAAAATATTTTCAAAAAATATTATAATATTACTTTTTTATAACTACAATTACCATTTTCAAAAAATTACTGTTTTTGCAATTTTTTTAAAAATATTATAATCTTAATTTTTAAAAATGTGATAAATTTTACAAATGTGATAACTAAATTTTAAAATATTTACTTTTTGATAACTAAATTTTAAAATTTTATCACATTTTTTATAACTACAAATATTTACTTTTTGATAACTACGTTTTAAAATTTTATCACATTTTTAAAAGTAATTTGGTACTTTGACATTGACCAATACTAAATCAAAATTGGCATAAAGTAGATTTCACAAAATTTTACTTTTTGATAACTAAAAATGTGATAACTAAATTTTAAAATATTTTCAAAAAATATTCTAATCTTACTTTTTGATAACTACAATTATGATAAAAAAAAAATATATTCACAATTGTGACAAATTGTGATAACTGCAATTGTGATAACTACAAATGTGATAACTAAATTTTAAAATATTTTCAAAAAATATTCTAATCTTACTTTTTGATAACTACAATTGTGATAACCTTTTTTAAAACTCTTTTTTTATATGTACTCTCTCTTTTCTCTCCATACCAATTATTGTTATTATTTTTTCAAGCAAACCCGGGCTTCTTAATCATTTGAGTCAACAATTGAAGCGGCAAGAACAAGGCTTGTGCAGGTAATTTTGTCACTCTTTTTTTATACATACTCTCTCTTTCTCTCTCTCTTTTTTATACTGGATTGATTGCCTACATGAGAACATGAGATCATATGTTTTACTGAGTTAATATGTTTATACTTGAGCCCAACACAAATTCTTCACCAAGAAGTTTTCAAATTCTTCACCTGAAAATTTAGGAAATAGTCCAACCTAAAATGATGCACAAAAACTTAAGCCCATCATAACAATGAGGGTAGAGATAGAATAATGGAATATCGGGGTTGTCTTTTAATAGTTTTTGGTGCATGTTGCCAACCTTTTAAGCAGTTGGTCCACCTTTCTTTTCTCTGTATGTAAATGTAAATAAAAGTAGCTGTAATAAATTCATCCATCCAAATCACTCAAAAGTGGTGTACGCCAAGTAAAAGGAACTGCATATTTTATTCAATGAAACGATATTTTTGATTGTTAAGACATGACCATTTTTAGGTTGAGACTTAAGCTTAATATGCGTATTCAAATTTGTGGGATTGATTTATCTTGGTCCGTAATGCTTACGACGTTTCGTTCT
This sequence comes from Codonopsis lanceolata, assembly GCA_013146195.2. NCBI lineage: Eukaryota > Viridiplantae > Streptophyta > Magnoliopsida > Asterales > Campanulaceae > Codonopsis > Codonopsis lanceolata. Next base: position 91,970,140 of record CM028378.1, on the reverse strand, counting down.
TTACTTAAGTTGCTCTAGATGAACATGAAATTTGAGGATCGATTCAGGCAAGCTCAGAGGCAGACATGTTACTGCCTTCTCTTCGGAATGATTATCTACTACTAACATTGTGCTATGAATGCAAAATTTTCTGTTAAAATGGTTTGTTAAGTATACTTTCGTGCAAATTTACGAGATCTTGATGATACCCTTTACCTCGTTGGTGCTTTGGATTGGTCTGAAGTTCTACAAAACATCAAAGGTATGTGTGTCGTGTTATTGGCATTTTCAAGTCTCTTGCGTTTACTTTTTTGGTCGGCTAGCAACTAGATATGAATCCATCACCAAACCAAAGGTCATTCTTTAGATGCCATTTAGATTGCAGATTGGTTTCTTGGTTTCTAATCGTGGTCGGTTATATTGGCAGATTATATGGTTGAAAAACTTGGAATTGATAAGAGTGAAATCGCTGATCTCTGTAATTTACGGTACAAGAATTACGGAACAACAATGGCTGGTCTTAGGGTATGTTTATTTCTTATGTTTACTCTGATATATCCTGTTTGATTTAGACAAATTTAATTTGATTTGGACTCCTCAATTCTTATGGTAGAAAATTTTTAATTTTTATTATTTTACAAAAACTCAGTTAATTTAAAATAGATTTTATCAAATTTGATTAAACGTGTTCCACCAACAACACAAACAACCACTACGAAATAGTTTGCAAATTAAATCTATAAAATTCGCATAAATTTTCGGTTTGATGATTCAGTGTGATCTTACGTTATTTATTTATTAATTATGTGGATATCTTGATGTTGTTGGTTCATAAAAATAGCTTGCAAATTCTATTTACAAAATTAAGTTTCATAAACAATACTAAGTCAACCGTGCATCGCACGGGTAATAACCTAGTTTATTAACTAAAATGAGTAGAGTTTCAACGACTTCAAATCCTTTGACGAGCCTAATCCCAATATCCCACTAGCCACTAATACATGGAGGAATCTGGCCTTGTCTTTTGAACCGGTTCGTTTGGCCCCTTAAATTGTCTGCTGCATTGTAAACCGGTTTGATGGATGCCCGTACTAAATCAACCTTCCCATTAAACTTTTAAAAATAATACTGTACGAAATTGTGGAGCCACTAGTAAGACTTTTGAAAAAGTGATTTGAAAAAACCATTGGTGCATTTAACCCAAAAGGATTTAAGGCCAGCTGTGAGGTATTCCGTATTCTTACCAAACTTTGGACCCCTATTTGTTGAATATTTTAAACACTTGGACTGTCTATATAGAGAAAGGAGTACCCTCTCCCCAGGTATTACTAAAAATAGTTCAAAGCTAAATCAATCGACATCGATGACGAGCATTGGATTGTTAGCTGGTGAACCGGTTCATCAATCTCAACCCCTTCGTCCACCTCCCGTTGTTTCGTTGGATCTTTATAGTAAGTAAATTTCGTTTCATTTCTATTCTTTGCTTATTTTAATTAAATTTGACCATAAATTATCATTTAGAACTACGAATCTTACATCTTATCAATGATGAATTTGTGTTACTTCTTTTTATTTTTATTATCGTATTATTATGTGTTCATATTAATTACTCGGTAAATAATGTATAATATGCATAAAACGTACTTACAAATAATTGAAAAATACGTCCGCTTAGATTATATGGTCACGATTTTAGAAGTACAGTTTTTGCCTCATTTTTCAGTTAAATCTGTTTTTTTTTTAATTTATGGAAATGGAATACTCTCTCAGTGCTCACACACACACACACACACACACACACACACACACGAGATTGCAAAAAAACCGTTGAAGAGATTTTGCTAATTTATTACCTTAATTTTCATTGCTTTTACTGTCCCTCCGCGTGCATAATCGCCGCCGCCCTAATTTTTGGTTTATTTAAACAGGCGTCCAGTTCGCTGCATATGAGACTCTTCGGGGCCTTAACCTCAATTGTCAACAGTTTCTGGTTCAAGTTTGGCTGTTTACGCCTTCTGGGCCTATTGCTGAGAATAATGAAGAACATCTTCAATCATATAAGGGGGTGGGCTCACTCCATACATTGAACGCACCTTTTGCTCTCTGTGATAACATTGAAGGACATCTTGGATCATTTAGGGATGCCTCCATTAAGCAGACGTACCTTAAAGGCAAGGACGTTCGACAATGCACGGGGTTTCCTGGCCGTGTTATTTGTAGGGAATTACCACTAGGCATAAAAAATGTGCAGGAGTATGCTAAAGAACATTATCCGCAACTAGATGATGCCGTGAGTTACGGAATTAAGGGATGCCTTTATTTACCCCTGTTTAAAGGTCAATACACTGTTGGGGTTATTGAACTTGCAATGTTGGTGGAGAAAGAGAGTTTTACTGATGAGTGGGAAGAAATTTACGGAGCATTCATGGTTTGTCTCTCCATTATTTTTTCAAATTCAACAACTAGCTTCTGTTTAACTTTAGCTTGTTTTACCACCAACTCTTGTTTCCTTGCAGGCTTTAAATTCAGATATTCGTGTCCCAACTAAGCCCGACAATATAGTAAGCTTGAAATCTTTTTTGCATTGTTTAACTTTTGCATCCAGTTATATGTTTTAGTAACTTCATACCCGGTAATGTTCTTTATGAAAGAAAAACGAACTATTCTTGAACTTAAGTCTGTATGGCCTTGTGTAGAAGAAAGGAAAATGGAAGCTAGATGAGCTTGGTCCTGAAGTTATTGAGCCATATTTTTATAAAAAGACACTGAAAGAGGCTGCAATCGATTTGGGTGGTAAGAATGCCGTGGAGTGGTTAAATCATTGTGTGCAATAGCCTATTTAAGAACCTTGGAAAGAGGAATACATCGTTTTTTTGAATGCTTTCATTTTCTTTGGCCCCTTTTCAGTTAGTGAATCAACACTCCGGAAAGCTAGAGAGGTTGCGGGTTATAAAGAATGGCCGCTAATTGTGAAGAAACTGAGGGCTTCTCCCTCGACAGAGATTCAAAACGCACAACCTGAGGGAACAGTCAATCCTACTAATTCAGCTATAGGATTTGTGCATAAGGTCACTACTGAGCAAAGCACCATAAGTTTTCAACAGAATCCTGGGTCCTCAACTGGGGCAAGGTCATGGGAAGCAAGCAACGGTAGTGTTAATCAAGGTAGTTCCATACATGAAATTTTTTCATCCTTCCGAGAAATTGCTTAACTTTTAGGCACTAATGTACATTTTATTTTGTACTTGTGATAGGCAACATAGTGGACACACCGAGGATGACATGTTTGACTGTGAACAATTTTTACGTGAACTCGGCGAAGGTAGTTTCTTTACATGCAATTTATCTTACCGAAGACCTATATTATTTCTGGTACAAATGTAATACAATGTCTTGGCCTACCCAAATATTTGGGACAAAGACTGAATTAAGTTGACGTGCTGTGTTTATAGGTGGAAGCTTCAATGATTTGATCGATGACGAGGAGGTTGAATTCATCAATAATAACGAATACTTCTTGAGGTTTGGCGACCCATTTCAAATGTATTGAGAGTATAATCTTTGATGGGGGTGTCCACCTGGAATTAATGGAGTTAAAACCGTCCACGTAAATTTCTATTTTGGTTGTTTGTTTGTTCGTTCCGACTAAGTGTCTTGTGTTACATTGATTTTGTATTCGTTGTATTTTTGTTGTTGTATTTTTGTTGTAACGTTATAAATGAAACTATTAAAATAAATAAATGAGACTATTATCAAATTTTATTGGTATAGAATTAGAGTTGGCAATGGCTCACCCAGCCCGCACCAGGCCCATCGGGTTAAATTAGAGTCCCACTGCCAACACCTCAACCAAATTCATTCACTAGCCCCTTAGATTAGAAGGGGAGCGCCCATTGGACTTGATTTCGATATATCGAGCCCAACAAAGTCAGGACATCTACACAATCTATCCTGAGGAGGGAGAGAGGGAGAGAGAGACCTAATTCATTAAACTTTCTCTATTCCTTCTAAATGTCTAAAAAATCAAGAGACCTAATTCGTGAATTTTGGATCAATGTATTCAAAGAAGATGCCGAAGATGAACTTGATTTATTAATAATTCAACTTTGCAAGGAAGGACAAAGGCGTCGCAAAGAAGCCTGGAGTTCCTCCAATCCCACTAGAAAGCGTAGAAGAATGGCCTACTCTTCAGTACCAGAACCCCCAGAATTTCTGCCGGTGGAGTTGTCGGGTTCCGAGATACAGCCACGACATTCACAATCAGAACAACAGATGACGTCCTTAGTCTCTGACGCGGCAGCCACCGAGAATGTGGAGGTTCCATCAGCACCGGTACCGGTACCGGAACTGACACCAGCAGTGGCTAATGAAACATCTAATATTGCTACAGAAATTGTAGAGAAATGGCCCGGGTGGCCGGGATACAATGTTTTCAGGTTAGTAGTGCCAGTAGTCAAGGTCGGAAGTATTATTGAGCGCAAAGGCAAACTCGTTAAGAAGCTTTGAGACGAAACTCATGCTCGCGTTATTAGCACTGCCGATCGAATTGTTAGTTCTCTGTCTCTCCCTCCCTCCTTCTCATGCTCAACACTGTCATGCCTGAAGTATTTGATTCAATGAAAATTAGTTAATTTATTTTTAGGTTTGAAAGATTTTTGAAAACACTATCATGCGTCAAATATTTGACTTCATTCACATTAGCTGTAATCTCATCCCATTGCCATCACTACCAACACAACAACACTACAACAGTAACATCCAAGTATGAGCATTGTCCATGTGAGTTGCAAACTCAAATGAATAGGTAAGGGAATGCCCAACTTGATAACACAATCATAACTGTGCAGCAATAAATGAGCTTACCCATTAACATAAAATTATCAAATAAAAACAAACATTACAAAAACTCATTTCAACTAAAATAAAATTTTCACTAACAAAGAGAAGTATCTAGCCACCATAGTCGGCATCCACGTAAAGCCCATTTTTGCTTGGGCTAAAATGGTGACCCTCGTTGTGGCCCATTACTAAAGAGGTAATTAATCCACACTCACTTATAAGGCTTCCAATTAAAGGTTAACCACTAGTACAAACAATTACTGACTTGGTTTCAAGCAAATATTTCACGTAAAATATCCACATTTAAAAATTATGTCTACAATTTCCAAAACATTTAAACTTCATCCTTCACATTTGATATTAACATATTGATTATACTTCAACATTTTTGTAATTATAAACAACTCTAATGTTAGTTATGAATCCCTTAAATAATTAGACTTTTTTAAACATGGGCCCCATGGATGTGGAACAGAGGAGTATATAATGCACACTAGTAGAATTTGAAATCTGAAAGTACACTATTCTCCCTTATGTGCGCCATGGCTGCAGATGAGCAAGTATCCAAGGTTAGCTCACAAATATAAAGTTCACAACATACAGAAAATTGTCAAAAATTGAAATGGAAAAGCTGTAGTTTCTATCCAAATCCAAATCCAAATCCACATTGATGTACAAATCCTGTCAGTTGAACCGTCAAACAAATGGCCCTAGTTAGATCTACAGCCTAAATTTTGTGGGAGTATTGACCATGCATGCTTGCTAATGAAAAGGGTAAACATGACAATTTACATTCGTATTATAGCACTAACATTAATCCGGTAAAGCATACTAATTCGGGTTAAATCATCTCTCAACCAAATCAATGGATGCCGTGAACCCTAAACATTGTTTTAAGCCATCCTTATGATCGACTACCACAATGCGCTGATATCATAGTTGTGATCTCATTTTGTATTGTTCAAAATCACAGGTTTCTCTCGAGTGGCCATCTTTATGTACTAGACCATTCTGCCCCTCCGTTGCTTTTAGGTATTGAATTAGCGCGATATATACTTACAGGTGCTATGTGCAGCTTGGACTTGGAGTCGGTAACTTGAAACTTTTCCAGTATGAAATGTAGCTTGAACGAGGACATTAACTGTGAAACCAATGCTTTTCTTCACCAGATACATCAACCCGATTTATCTATCAGATAAAACCGAGGCACTCCAGGAAAGCATGATATCACGGGCAGCTGAAGGTATGTCTGCAAGTACAACAGGTCCGAACAACAAATCCATTAAGCACACATACCATTGAGAGTGATGCTGTGTTAATTAGAAATTATACCTCGAGCAACCTCCAAAGCAACCGAGGGTACGTCTATTTGGTCTTCAACCAGTCTATATACGTCAACAAGCTAAAGATGGCATGATAATGTTAGATGGAGGCAATCTCATTAAATGAAACAGAAACAACAAAAAAATAATTCACACCTCTTGAATGTGAAGCTTAGAGTCCTCCGTCAAAGCAAGAAGAAGCTGTCTGCGAATTCCTTCATCAATTATGAACAGGCGAGCTCCGTCTTTGAGGGTGTCCGTAAGATCCAATTTCTTTTGTGACTGCCAGTCCTTCGACTTCTGCCTGGTAGAACCGAGGTCAATATGTGGATATCAGTCCTTAGAAAACCCATGTGAAATATTATTTGTTTCTTTCTCATCAACAACCAAAATATAAGGAAAAAAGCCTAGTTATGTATCAGGCTCTTAGACCAAGAAATTTACGAACATGTCCTTTCCCTGCAATGCAGGGTTGCTGCTCATTTTTGCCACGTTTTCTTTCGCCAGAACGATTAAGTTCTCGAGTCGCTTCCATTGGAAAATCCCATCTTTAAACAGAACCTAGCATATCAAGCAGATCACAATTAATTCCCAAATTGAAAGGAATTTTCCAGTCCAATATATCGGGTTCATTCACTCATTTAATGATATATCCAACACAGTAAATATTTCAATGCCTAGCATCAAAAATGAAGAAAAAACCCAGAAGAACACTCTTTCCAATGTGGGAAAACCTCTTCAGTAAAAAAGGCAGTTGCATTAATAAGCTTCTAACTCTTTGTAAGGAAAATTAAAAATCAGAAGTTAATCTTGCCTAAAACAATGCAGACTATAGTTTCTATAAAGCCCAGTTACACTTCACTGGTTCACTTACTAGAAGTATGTCAAGATCAAGCAAGAGTACATTAGCCAGAAAACATCTCAAGCCCGCTACATTCAAAAGCATCATAGCTTGAGAATATACACATAACTCGGCAAATAATACGGTTGAAAAATTGCCTGCAAACGTGAGCGAAACCCCACAAGGGTGCAAGTTTAACATAGGTCAGCTTGCAAGTTTAATCACCATCTTTAGTCATTGCATACCAATGTACACGGATCATTCTTTCTACATTGTGGCACACCTTTTTTTTATAGGTAAGCATGTCCCTTGTTGGTATGAGGATTGAAACCAAGGACCTCAAGGTCTTTGCCTAAGTGTCCTTGTAGCCATCTCTCCCACTCCTTGGGGTCTTTGCCTGAGTGGCACACCTCAACTGAGGAAAACAAATTGGATTGACTGGAGCAAAGATATGCAGAAAGATAAGATGTCTCATGTGTGTTTGAGTAAGTTGTGTAAGTGTACGCGAGAGTTTGGGCGTTGGTGGGTGTGTGTCCCCATGTGCATGTTCAAACGGATCCACTTAGAGGCATGTGGAAGCAGATGCTCCTCTCAATTTTTTTGAAAAGATTATTTATGTGGGACCGGTTTGAGATTAAGTGTTGAAAATTTTAGAGGCGAGATGTGATTGACCCCTTTAAACTTTCAAAAATGAGAAGGTGGTTAGTTGATGCGGGAGCATGGAGGCAAGATGGTGTTCACCTAGGGGACCATGAGGGATTGCATTCGTATGGAGGACAAGGGACGGGGCAGCCACGGGTTGAAGGAGTTCAAGGTAGGCCGAAGGGAGTAAAGGACCTAGGGACCGTGAGCTTCACAAGGGAGTCCAAGCCGATGGTGTGTTTCTTGGGGGTTGGACACGGATCAAGGGAGAAGGTTTGGGAAGTGCACGGTTATACTTGGAAGGGTGGAACGGTTGGTGGAAGACTAGCATGGGATTGCATGCAAGGTGGTCAAGGAATAGCTTGGAAAGGGGGGCGGCCTCCATAATGTAATGTGAACACATTATTGAGTAAAATAAGGAAACAAAATCTGCTAGTAGGATAGATTTACTTGCTTTCTAGGTAAGAGATAAATTAGGTAACATTGTCTAATTAGATTTTCTTTTAAGATTAAAAGTAGGATTCCTTTTCATGTTAAGATTAGGACTTTTTCTTGTAAACCTTTATAAGGCACTTTAAATTCATTAATAAAGCAGATTATGAAGTGAGTGAAAACATTGTGCAAGAACGAGTTCGTTCTTTTTCGATTTCTCTTTCCAAGGTGAGTGAAGCCTAGAGAGATTAATCAAACGGATTTCTTTATAACGAGTGAGTGAAGCTCATTTGGTGAAGCCGAATTATCTTTTCTTCTTTTTATTTTCGTTTTGGGCAGCCTTGTTCTTCTTAGGCGTGGACTGTTTTGGCGTGATTGGTAAGCCACGTTGGGCAGCTTGCATGCATTGCTCGAAGCGGCTGTAATTGGGCAGTGTATTCATGGGTTGTTGGTGTAAGGAGTGGGCAGATTATTACCTTGTGATTACATCATAAACAAGGTTAGGTTTTGGGGTAAACCTTGTAAGGGAATTGTTATTAATAACGGGCAGATTGTAGAGGGTTTGAGCAGGTTTTTGGGGCTGTTTCGGAGAGTAGTTCTTCGGCCATAGGGCTGTCCGAAATTGTTTGGGCAGGTTGTGGTTCCAAGCATCCGTATACGCATCACTAGTTTTTGCTTTTAGTATCATCAATCTAAATATGTATGTGATGTGTGGTTCAAGCCTTCAAGGATTTTGTGTCATAAAAAGAAATTAAAAAAAAAAAAAGAATCCATGAGTGTAGCGAACTGTACAAAAAGACTTTGATGTGGTCCATTAAGGGGTCAAGGAAAAGCAAATTCAAGAGCTAAGAAGCTTCATAATTTACTCGAGTTAAAGGCGGAGCAATCATGCAAATAGTCTTAAGCTTTAATTACAAGGTATTATTAGATTAAGTCAGTTTTATAATCCCTTTGTTCCTAGCAAAGAGTCCATGTTTGAAAAGTCTAATAATAAGGGATATATAGGTATACTTGGAGTTGGTCATGATTAAAAAAAGTAAATACTTGAGCTTAAGCAAGATGCTTATATCATAAGAGGTTAAAGTTAAAAGATTATGGAGATTGTAGACATAAATTTTTAAAGTGAACTCTTTAAGTAACATAAAATAGTGGACTCTTTGCATGGAATGGATAGTTTTCTTACTTTTGGAGTCAAGGGTCTTTTGGTAATTTTCTAGTTTGTTGGGCAGGTTTCCATGTTAGCCTAGGAGTCTTATTTAATTATTCTATGATGTCCAAATCCTTATAGGATTTAAGTTTTTCCTGTCATTAGTTAGTTTCTAGTTTAGGAATCTGAATCTTTTTTTTTTTTGATAAGCAAGTGTGGCACCTTGGTATGGGGATGAAACTTTGACTCCTTAGGTTGTGTGACGCAATTCCCTTGGGTGTGATGCCAAACGTTGTTGTGGTGTGAAGCTAGGTTTTATCCTCTTTCTTCTTCTTTGTTTAGCGTAAACACTGTTTTCAGGTACTGCTCATACTACTGAGAACAGCCCCTGAATACTTGCTTTCTTTCAATCAATAGACCTTCAAACCCTAACCCTAATCCTAACCATCAACTAGTTGAATCCTTATCCCAAGTTTTATACTTGAAAACAGCCTTCTAAAGTCCCTCTTCCTGCTGCGTTCTACATCAATTTCCACCAAACCTAAGCTGGTCCTGCATCAATTTTGGTATCAGAGCGTACAATCTATGAGTTGACTCAGACTTAGCTTTTCCTAAACATGTAACTCTGTATTTAGCTATCTCTGATTGAAGATTATTTCAAAGCGCACCCATACCTTTTCTGCATCACTTTTGCATCAAGTATCAGAGTGAACAATCTGTGTGTTGACAATCTTTGTTTCTCCTATATATGTTCTTGGATATTCCAAATTTTGATGGAAGGGGTTATCCATGAAACTCTGTAGTTGGCACTCTCTAACTGAATAATATATTGATTTCTATAATATATCTGATGAAAGGCGAGTAAGCTTTGCCAGGATGAAGCGTTTTGGAATGGCAAAGATTTGGTGGTTTTGAGTTGAAGCAGATACTTGAAGACTGGATCAGCCACCTATATATACATGGCAAGACTAGATAACTGTGATGGAAGACCCTCATAGATCGATTGTTCAATTCAAATCTGGTTTAAGGGACAACATAAGGGGAAGACTAGATAAACAGCGAATATACAGTTAATAAAAACTTGGAAATCATAGAAGACTTGATAACTGTGATGCATGCAAACCATAGTCAACCTGCACTTCAGTATCCAGTTAATAGAATGATCACATCACAGGTTTCTTCTTAATCCAACAGACTGCACCTTCTCATTCACAATTGAACAGAGTGTTGCAACAATCTTCCAAGGGACTGGCTGGCACATATCTGTAGTTCTGCATCAACTTACATTCACAAGCCTAAGGTATCTCAGCCCTCACCACCAGCACTAAATCCTAATCCAAGTGCCAAAACAGAAAGTGCAGATCTCAATTATGTTCCATCTGCAGTGCCTGGAAGGATTAAATTAGCTGCTAGTACACCAAGTGAAGATCAGAAGGTTGTGATTACAACTACAAAGCCTGGAACTCTTATTGATTCAGCTGCTATTTCTGAACCTAGGCACCCATCGAAAACAACATTATTTGCCACATTGTCAGACATGGTGACATAAACACCTTGCCCTGATCCTTCACCTATGGAGGTTATTGTTAGTGCTGCAGATACTGCACAACAATCTCATTTGTCTACCCCTGGTGCACCTTCTTTACAGCCTACTAAGCATGAAAGATCAGAACCAGATTATGATGCTCTTTTGGAGCCCACCAAGGTTGACTTAAATGAAAGTTTCATGGTTCAATTACATGAAGGTACAGTAACCGAAAAGGTTGTCAAAGACAGTGACATCAAAACGTTTGTGTCAACTAGGGAAACAAAAGAGAATAGCATGGAATCTGTGGAGAAGAAGCATATAAAGGATGCTAATTCAAAGTCAGTTTTGGATGATGCATCAAATTTTTTCAATGACCTGATCAAACCTCTTGCAGAATTTGTGGTCCGAGCACAAAGTTTCCTACGGATGAGTATGTCAATTTTGAGATCTTTTGCTTGATGCCTCAGGCACCTTGGACTTGCTCAAGTCAAACTCAGCACTCGAATGCATGGTTGCTAGTTCGAGCTTGTGGATTCTTATGCTTCAAACACTTCAATACTCAAGGTTGAGTTTTCTCCAGCCATGAGGGTATGATGTGGTCCATAAAGGGGTCCAGAAAAAGTAAATTCAAGAGTGTAAGAAGCTTCATAATTCGCTCGAGGCAGAGGAAGCAAATAGTCTTATCTTAGAGTACTATTAGATTAACTCACTGAGGCCATCAATTAAAGTAGGAATCAAATCAAGGGTAAAATGGTAAAGGTAACTTCCAAAAAAGGAAAGAGTAGAAAGTGGACAATTATTTTTGGAATCTAAAAAGGGAAGGACTCTTTTTATTGTTATTGTTTTTGTTGTTTTTGTTGTTACAACGAACATGATAAAAAGATATAGAAGTGTGTTTTTGAAGTATAGTTGCAAGATTTGAATGTTTAAAAATGGAATTAGCTTGTAGTCGAGCCAAGGAGCTCGTTAACTTCCACTCTTTGCCTTATTGATTCCAGTGAACTTACTAAACCTTGATAGTTTCCATTCACTGGAATCCATCTGCTGATGTATTTGGAGCTCGAATATGATTTGGTGATACTGGACTTCATTTATTGATGTCAAACCTTGAATACTTTGATAATGAATTGACACATCAATGCTCAAGAACTTGATGGCATCTTGACGAATTCTATAGATCACTGAATCCTACTCAACATGATATCAGTTGAACTACATGGGTAAGAAGTACTAACTCGTAAACCACATTAAAACAGCAGCCTAATCACCCTATTCCCTCACGTGTAGGCTCGTTGGATGTAAATTTGGATGGGCCTTACATCACAAGTCAGTCTTCAGTAGTAAAAATCAACCTTATATATATATATATATATATATATATATATATATATATATATATATTAATGTGCATATTTTGGATCCATCTCAATGGCGTTTGGGCCTCACTTAAACAAGGAGGCTCTTCATTACAAGGGCCCATTGTATTATACATGATGACCAAAGGCTTGGGCCGGGCCCATACACAACAAGCTATACCGACTCCCTCCAAGTATAAATAACCTCCACTAGTTAATAAGGGATCTCTCTCTTTTTGAACGGTGACTCCACACACATGGGAGCTACAAGCCCTCTCTTTTCAATATAGCGTACCGATAAACCCATCGGAGGGTTTTGGCGGGGATCCCTCCCTGCCAACTCACGGTGTTTCATTTTGCAATATCACATAGCAAGATATCTGGCGCCGATGACAATTTCACCGCCGGACGGTAACTCTGGCGACCCATGTTCGATAATACTTTCGGCACCCCCGGTATGATGATTTTTTGGCATCATAGATAAATAGGGAAAGAAATTTCCAGTAAAGATAGAGAAAAAAAGACTAAACTTAAAACAAAACATAGACTAGACTAACAAACCAAGAGCTCGCCTGATGTGGGAAAAAAATTGTCAACCACGACATGATAAGTGGAAATAAATAAAATAAGGTTAAAAGGATCAATGTATTTAAGGCCCATAGCGAGCTAGCCTAAGGAGTATTTCTTTACTTCCACTCCAAGAAACCCTACTTCTATTCAAATTCTAGCTGACAAATCTAATACGAATAAAGACTCGTAAATGTCTCTCCATATCCAAAAAGGATTCAATGTGGTAAACCTTTACCTACAAATAAGACATTCAGTCAAGGTAAAAAGAAGACTCAATACCCTCCATAGGTTTCCCCATACTACCTTCGCTGCAACTAACAACACGCACGCCCCTCCACCAACAAACCCTATTAGCCATGGTACATTACCAAATGGTAACCTTTCATAGATGACACACTGTGGTGAAGCTGAAAATTTGAAGAGGGACGCTTTTGGTGGGGTGGCATATGACACAATCCTTTATTAAACAATAGGCAGAAGAACTAAAAGAAACTAGGGACAGAAGGCTGAAATATTCATCCATGCTTCATCCACATTGTGCAAAAAATCTATTAAGTTTTCTTACCATGACCTCTAGATAATAATTCTGAACATTTGACATCAAATAAAAACAGTTCATAAAGTAAATAACAATAGACAAGATATAAAATATAAAGAAAAATTGCTCTGTGACTGACCTGTATAAGGCGTTCACGTAGAGCAGGGTTAGGATCTGTCAAAAGGCGCTTTGCAACATATGGATATGCAACCTAGTAAACTTATTGTTATTAGTAGATAAATATATCACCAACAAGAAGGAAAAAAAATAACTCTGGAAACATTGAAGTACAAATGTCATTTGGGGATGACCAACAATAACAGTTAGAGTTAATATGTAACTGATGAGGAATGGGATGTGATGTGGATTAGATAGAGTTATTGAAATAGAGGGATGATAAAAAACCTATCCTCACAAGGGATTGGTAGAAACACAATACAAGGTCACGAGCTTATTCTCTAAATACTCAACTCTCGTAAAATGAATGATTATATCCTTATCTATACTCTAGGCTACCAATTAGAAAGACTTCTAACTACGAAACTACTCAACTAATAAAATAGCATCAATGCTAATCTAAATCTACCAGGGACACTTGCCCCTTGGACCCAAAGAACTTATTAGGCCACACACCACCCAACTAAGCTTAATATCACATTCAAACTCAACTTGTTCCAACCACAAGTCAAGTCAGATTTCCTTTAAACAAGCTAATCTCTTACCTACCTCAGTTCATCATACAACCCTAGCTTTCCGCACCTTTGTTTCCTACCGATTCACGTGTGTTTAGGAGTACTTGTTCTATTCATGATGTTCTAAAGTATGCGAGTTGGATCTTAAGCCTCTTAAGCACACCTTTTTGAGTTACTCTCGAGAATATACATGATCCGAGACAAAATGCCAAAAAATCGTGTTTACAACACCGACTGCACATGGTCAAAAGAATGCACGACGAATTAGAGAGAGAATTAAGATACGGATAAGACTCCACACCTCAAGAAATTTGAAACCTGGCTCCAATGTGAAACAGATGCCTTCTTGAGTCAATAGAGATCGAATAACTAGAGAAAACCTCTCAGGGATTCGGATGGGATATTGGTAAACCAGCTGATTGAATTTTCCTGCAAAAGACTAAAGTTATTAACTGAAAGCTGATATTATTACATTATCTCTCAGGGATACAGTTGGAGGATTTGTTACCTCACCACCTTCTACAACATTTGTTCTCCAAGAATTTTCTGAATACATCCCCCCCCCACCCAAAAAGAAGAAAGAAAAAGAAAAAGAAAGGACACATGCGGATACACATAAATTCTCTAACCTTATGTAAGTAATATAATAAACTCTAATACAAATTGCAGTTTACCTGTAACACTTCTGAAATTGAAATCCGCAAGTCCTTTTCCAGCAGAGTTCTGCCAAATTGCTTCCAAGGCCGGAACAATGGGGGAGACATCAGTCCCACTAGCTAGAAAACCAAGCCTCGTAAAATCATTTGCCATTTCAACATAGTCTTCATTTACAGCATGGACAACAGCATCAATTAAAATTTGTTTATTTTGCTGAATAGGGAAAAAAGAATAGGTAAGTATTGCTCAAGAGATCCATGGGACAGAACAGAAAAAAAGGATAACCTTGCACACAGAAAAAAATTGAGAAATATTAGAGAGGAAGAGGAGCATTGCACAGTCAATTTAATCCACGTCAGTCAAAAATGCAAATACAGGGCCTTGATCGGGCATTTCCATATGTAGCACAATTGAATCCATGGTCATAGTTACTAATTTACTATTCTGAAGAATTCACAAGCACCAGAAACGCAAGCTTGCTTGCTTATTGGACTATAAAGCCATACCAGATAAGGCTTCCATTCTTTAACAGGAAGATCTAACAATTTATTGATTACAAACCTCTTAAGAATACATGATGCAAGGATATGTTGGGTATGGCTTTCTTTTGGAAACAAGCATTTGAATTAGTTGAAGGGGTATGACTACATACATTAGATCCATCCCAGACACTACATGTCGGGAGCCTCGTGCACTGTGCATTTTTCTTCTTCTTTTTTCTATACCTAGATTGTCTCCTTTTGAGTTCTCTCAAGAAAATCTATAAGCAAATTTTCTTTGCAACAAAAATGAAAACTAATATGTCATATCGCATTCCTTATGTAACCAAACAATTTACAAGAATCCAATTTGGGTTACATTCCGTGGAATCGGATTACTACTATGGGATTCCACATAATTGATTCCATGCCAACATACCCAACTAGACCTGGGTGCATTAATTACCTGACTTAGCACTGCAACATTCCCGAAGTCCACATATGCAATGCGTCCATCACGCATAGCAAAGATGTTGCCAGGGTGTGGATCTCCATGAAACAGCCCAAACTCGAGCAACTGCCGCAAAGCAGCACTAACTCCAACAGTCAAGAATCCATTTACATCGATACCAGCCTCCTTAATAGCCTGAGTTACACGGAAAAGAAAAAATCCACAGAAAAGGTGATATTTACATCTCCTATTTTGCTTTTAAAGTAAATTCATATTCACTGCATTCAAACCTGTGGATCAGTGCAGCGTATACCATCAATCCACTCCATGACCAGAACACGTGACCCAGAGAGTTGTGGATAAACCCGAGGAATTTTAACAGTGGGATCATTTTTGAAGTTTTCCAAAAAATCCTCAATATTACGAGCTTCCTGGTTATTGGAAAACAAAGAAGGCCTCCGGTCATAAGAAAGAAATACTCATATGTACCACAAACCACTCAGGTATTGATGTTAGTGACAGCATTAACAGGCACATAGTACTATTACTATTAAGTATTAACTTTCTAATATAAGAAGAATAATAAGAATAAACTCTACTCAAGAGTTGGCTATACTAAGAATTCAAAGATAGATAATAACAATCATAAAAAGAACAATAACATTAATAAAAGCACTAACAATAATGAAGTACAAAAATAACTCCAACAATAACAATAATATTAATAATGGTTGAACCGAACTCTAAATCTATAAAAAAAACAAAGGATATTTGGAATAATACCAAGGTATAATCAAGCTCCTCCAGAAGCTTCTCACCAAATTCATCAACTATAAGCTCTGCATTGCAACCTAGTTTTTGTAGACTGATTCCATTTAGGAATGAAGCAAGTGTTCGAAAAAGGAAAAGATCACGGTATATAAGAGGCTCTATTTCAGGTCTTTGCACCTGCAGAAGAAATTAAACATGATACATCTACTCATTTCAAAAAGAAGTCTTGTATCAAATGCATCTTCAGAGAAAGTCGATGCTCCAGACGTCATACATTATCTACGCAACATTATAGCATATAAGCATCAAGCATCATAGCGACAGGAACAAATTTAAAGAATACTGTAAAAAAATAAGTATGTCATGCCCATATAAATATCATATTGGGTTACAAAAAAGGACCTACTAATGCCGCTTCAGCATTTCCATTTCCATTAGTGGAGATTGATGGGCATACAGTTTTGGAGAAATTTGAAAAGAAATCTGAAAGTTCGCAAGTCAATTTGCTTGAACATTAGTATAGAGGCCCATTGGTAAAAGAAAGTGAACTACGCTAGTCATTTTGGTCATTTTCTCATTTGTCTCTCAATGAAATTACATCTTTGATCTTCTTGTTGAGAACTAGAAGCAAGGTGATAAGCCTTGTTTTCTTTTTGATAAGTAAGGTGACAAGCCTTGTTATCTATTGAGGATTACTTAATACTAGTGAATAACTGTTTTCATTCAGAATTGTTCATTATTTCTTTAGAGTTTATTGTAAATGTTTGTTTTTATATATACATTATATAATGACTGGCTAATAATAATTCATTTTTTTCAAATAAATTTTAAAAGTTTACTACACTTCCAAAAAGTTTCTTTTACCAGCACGCACCATATTGTCAAACCAACTTGGCTCACTCGTCCCTGTTATTATTATTTATAAAGATATCTTATTATAATTTAAAAAATTGGAATTTTCTTCCTAAATCGATCTTCTGTCAACTCCGTCTAGAAGAGTAGGGCTATCCATTTAGGCATTGGGGTAGAGCCTCGCCTCCTGACTTCAGGCTATCTAGTCTTCAGGTGAAGATCTTCTTTCATCAGTCTCATTCTTTTCACTCAAACAGAATTATGTAAATCAAGACAATTTAGATGCCCCTACAGTAAGTGGAACATAGAACTAAGGAACCCAGCCTGCAAACATAAACCTGTGACGTGTTTGTCTTAAAGTACTATATGGTTTCTCCCTCGTGAAGTTTTACCAATTCACTATATTAGAGTTCAACACTTGAGGCCACACCAATAATAGAGCTGCAAACATGGGTGCAATAAGGTCCATCTGGATCAAATACTCTGTCCATCCCTTAATATGATTGCACCTTTGTCGTTTGCACAAGAATAAAAAAGATTAAATATTTTATTTTATTTTTTTGATAAGTAAGATGGATATATAAATAATTGCTTCAAAAGAGGTGAAGCGTCCTATAAACACCGGAAGAAAACATTGAGACCCTACTAACTACCAAAAATATTATCCACAAAATCTACAAAAGGATTAGAACCCTGCGAGAATGCCTCTGAACACCAAAAAAATAGTAGCTGTAGAATTTGATTTTTGATTTCTTCCAAAGTCTTTTCCTTGTTTTCGAAAGCTCTAAGGTTCCTTTCTTTCAAAATGGCCCAGCACACAGCCAACGGAGCAGTATCCCAGACATTTTCCTTCTATGCTTTTATAGGGTCCAGCACAGGAGATGTTTGATCGAATTTGGCATCACCCAAGTAACTTTGAATAAATTCAGCACATAGTTCCTAATCTCCCCAGCGAAAGAGCAGTGGATCAGAAGGAGATTTGCACTTTCTTCGTCCCTCTTACACATAAAGCACATAGATTTTCTTTCGCATACTCAAATTTTCTCCTGTTAAGATGGCTTCAAGTGCAGCTTCCCAGATAAAAAACCTCACTCTAGGTGGAGCCCTTGCCTTCCAAACGCTCTTCCACGGAAAGTCCATGTCACTCGTAACTAGGAGATGGTACATGGACTTAACTGAATAATTATTATCTTTCTTTCCATTCCACACAACGGTGTTGACCAAATTCATGTCCATCTTTTGCTTGTACAACAGCTCAAAGAAGTCCCCCAAAATCACCACTTCCCAATCTTGCAAATCCCTCCTAAAAGAAAGGTTCCAAGTGACTGCACCGCCATCAGAACTAACAAATTCCTCCTTACTCACAGCTAGCTGGAACATAGACGGAAAAGCTTGCTGTAATTCTACTTATCTGTACCACTTATCACTCCAAAATTTTACCGAGTCCCCTTTTCCCACATTGAAGGAGATAAAACGTTTCACCAAAATCTATTTCATAATATCCTAATTGGGTATTTAAAAATAGCTCCATTTGTGGTTTGAAGTAATAAATTGAAGCAGGGAGAAATTAGTACAACCTGTTGTCTTTCAAAACTGTGGCATGCGTAATTGGACGATTAAAGGAAAGGTGACACTCAGAAAGGGCAGAAATGAGTGTCTCTGTCTCTGACAGAACTTTTTTTCTTAATTATGGATAACTAACCATTGAACGAGTATTTCCTGTTTATTTGCAAAGGTTATCAACACAATTTCCTTTACAATGTTTGCACTTTAAGATAAATTTTAAATGATTTAGAGATATAACTATAAGAGGCCATTTGGTAGCCATACCAGGACAAGCGTTATTATCAATCCTGGTACTATTAGTGCCCTCACTATTATGCACCAGGATTAAATAATCATGTTTCAAATAATAACATGATGTTTGGTAGCACTAGGTTATGAGTTAGTATTATTAATTTTTTCCAACAACCATTATACAATCATCATACGTATGCATAAATTGAATATTTTTCAAAATTGTTAAAAATTTAATTTGAAAAAGTATGAACAGTTAGGATAAAAAAATTAAAAATCAATTTTAAAAAAACTTTTGTTTGTTTCTTGAGAAGATATGCTAGCTTTATGATGGATACCTCCCAGGCTCCCACTTAGATCCAATAAAAGCCTCTATATTCTCATAAAAGAGGAAATTCCACCAGTATGTCAAAGAACTTCAGTTTATCTAGTTTATCTACTTGACTCCTAGCTATCTCTTTCTTTTTTCATATTAGTATTCCTAAGTGCTTCTAGGTATTCGGTCAAGGCTTTCCAAGCAGTCTTCCCTTTTCTCCTTCTTTCTTATTTTTTTCGGATGAGAAAGCAGCAAATAGCTTTCAAGTGAGAATCTCTTTCTTCGATAGAGAAGATAGAAAAACCCTCCCTGGGGATTGAAGTCTAATTGTCCCATTTGTCGCCAGCCAAAAAAAGAGAGAATAGAACGGACTTTTTGAATTAGTTTTCTTTATGGACAGCCCTTTCTTTCAATTGATCTTAACACAATCACAACTATAATATCATAATGATTCCAACTCAAAGAAGAAGAAGAAGAAGAAGAAGAAGAAGAAAGGATGAAATCACTAACCTGATTGAGATTCTCACCCAGCCAAAGGCAGATGCTAGAGAGAAGGAGAAGATGGTTTTCGCCCTAGTTGTTTTCAGCGTTGATCGATATATACGCAGGTAATTTTAGGTAGTTAAAAGAAATCTAGCGTGTTCTAAGTCAGGCTATAATAATACCACCCCCTTTCCGGGATTAATAACAAGGGAAAAAAGGGCTTATCCGGACCACTCCTCTTATTAAGCCCGATGCTTAATAGCGTACCAAACAACCTGCTTAAATATTAATAGTCCTATTCGGCCTCTTATCCAGCTACCAAACGGCCCCTAAGGGTACTATTTTAGACCCAACTTACTTTAACAACTAGAGTTTACTTCTTCTGAGAGTAGCCCATTCGGATACTCTTTCCTAAGAATACAGCAGGTGTAATATCCATATGAGCAAGATCTCGTGTCATATGCTTTCAAATTCAAGTATCTTCTGAAGAGAATGGATAGGCTAGAAGAACATTATCAAGAGCCAGTTATTCCAACTATGGAAAGCATCAGATGGAAAAACTGGAAATTTTCACAAACAGAAATATGTGATATTTAAAAATTTAGGAACATAATAGAAGTCAAGTGAGATGAGCACCCTTCAACCTTTATTGCAACATCTTCACCAGATGCACGTAGAGTAGCTCGATAAACTTGACCCAAACTTGCAGCAGCTATAGTCTCTGATGAAATTTTGCTGAAAACAGATTCAAGGGGTTGGCCCAATTCCTCTTCTATAATGTTGAAGGCAACCTAAAGCATTGTTAACCACTCATAGCTTAAAGGAAAAAGGTTTTATTCCAGCATGGTACAAGATCCAGATTGCAGAGACCAGAGATATTAGTTCAATACCTGATTGGGGAAAGGAGGAACATCGTCTTGAAGAATGCAAAGTTCATTCATATAATCTTCCCTGATAATATCAGGTCTATTGGCGAGAACCTGTAACAATTTTACAGAAGAATTATAATGACAATGGAAATCTTAAAAAATGAAGTGATAAATAAACAAATAAATAAAAGCAACATCTAGACAAGAGACGAAGCAAATGGTTCATCACAATTAGACACCATTCGTAGGATATGGAACAAAAATGATTTGAAAATCAAGATTTGAGGGATCAGTTGAATTGTTCTTGTGTCTTGTACGAAAGGAGAGGGGACAATGAATTTGTGAGAGAGGCTTGTAATTCAATTTCATTCCTCTTCTTAAGTTACAAATATTTCAACCGAGGAAAAAAATAGCTGCCATAGTAGAGCATCAGAAGGAAGTAAAAGCAGAAAAGTTTGCAAACCTGGCCAGCTTTGATGAAAGAAGGGCCCAAGGTCGCACAAGAGATTCCTTAGTTGCCGGGCACGAAAAGGAACTACTTCTTCATCTCGACCAACCAAGAAATCATACGCTAATGTAGACCAATAGAATCCCAAGTTCCAAACTATCTCAACTCCTCTGCCAATAAGAGACAAAATGGCCCCTCTAGATTCCAACACCTTATTCCTGACCTTAAAATCAAACAATAGAAGGTTACACAACAACAACAAGTTCATGATATGTTAAAACAAAGAAATCATGCCTTACAGATAGAATTCAAGTAAAATTGGCTCAAACTCAAAGTTTGAACAACATGCGCTCCAATTCCAATTCCCAATTCCAACACTTAGATATAAGCTCCTCACTACTACCTCTTGATATTTTTATTTTTATATTATTTTCTAGAAAAAGGGAGGCAGCACCCTCTAAATTTTCTGAACATAAGTTATAAAAGAAGTGAGAGGCTAAATACCAAACCACTTGAAATGTTGGAGGGCTACAAGGAGAGGGGCATATAGCCTTATCTCAAACAACAAGAAAAAATAATTATGAAATCCTGTCATAAGGGATATTATTAAAATCTAAAATGAAGCTACCCTTGACGATTAAAGGCAAGAAAGAGATGGTAGGGAAAATTTCATCCCTCTTAGTAGCTCAGTAACAACTAACAAGGTAGTTGAAATACCCCATTCGTAGTTGAAGGGTCCACAATATATATTTAAAAGTCAATATAGACATATAAAATAAATATTCAAGATACATTCATTCTACGTAAGATATAAAAACAAATAAATGATGTTATGTGCAACTTAATATGGCATCTTGTGGCTCCCCCGTGGATTAATAAGTAAAATCAACAACATGGCACATAACATGCCAAATCATCATATGCACAAAATTTAGTACTCATTTAATAGCTCTAGCATTACTTAAATATTAGAAATTACATTAAAATACAACTAATGCTATTTTACAGCTCTAGCAACACTCATACATCAATAAATAGAAACTACAATAATATGTAACTAGTGCTTGAACCACTGAATGAGTATCTCACTTTGTGCACAAAATGATGTGGCATCTTATCTAGTTGTGTCATCTTGTTAACTTCACTTTTAACCCCTAGTCAAGTCCACAAATGCCAATAAGATACCATATCATTTTTTGCACAATTTGGTACTCATTTGGTGGCTCTATACTCTTAAATTACTCACCATGTCCCAAAAAAATAGTCATACTCTCTTTTTTAGTTTGTCCAAAAAAAAATAGTCTCATTTTATATTTGATCTTATAAACTTTGTTTCTTTCTTTCAAAAACATTATATTCCTCTTAGATATCACACACAAAAATGTTATTTCAGCCCAAATATAGGAGTAAGTTTGAGTTTTCAAGCAAAATTAAGTCCCAAAGAATACTTTGGTCAACATTACGAAAATAAAATGTCAAAACTCATTGCAATAAGGAAGTACTAAAGATTGTTACAGAATTTCACTCATCAAGTATACACAAAAATAGAAAGGAAAATCGTGGGGGGTGGGGGAATTCAATTGAATACTCACTGTTTGAGGAGAGTACTTGCGAAAGGGAATACAAACGCCGCGCTCGAAATCCAATTGCTCTAAAGCACTACTACTGGTACTGGTACTAGGCTCCGACGATCCGATTCTCCGCCTCACAGAGCCGCCGGGAGCGATTGTTGAGGAGGGGGTCGCCGCAGCAAGGTTTGATACTCGCAGAGCTGCCGCCGATACTCTCTTCCTTGATTTTGGTTTTCGTTTGTAGACGGGAAAACTGTAACTCGAAGCTGCACCAACAGGTAAACAAGAACAACAACTGATCATACTCTGGTTCGGTATCTTGTGATTCCAACCTGTGAATACAATTTCCATGGTATATTATATTTTGAATTTGAAATTATCCCGCGAAACCCTGAAAATGGGGCAATTTTTGGTGAAATTACAAGAGGGGAATCGATGATGAACAGAGCGATTTGAGTGGTGTTTGTTCAGTCGGATGGTTGGCTGGGAAAAGTCAGCAGCAATAACGAGTTTTGGGGGGAAGTGTGTGTGTGTGTGTTTTGATGAATATATATATGTTATGTATGTATGGTTGCAGTGAGTTGGTGATTCGATGACGGAATACCAACTTGCTTGAGGTTGAGGGTTGAGTGTAAGAATATTTAATGGCAATTATTATATGAGTCCCAATTTGTATACCAACTTTATGATAACTTTCTAGTAATTGTTTTATTTTGTTGGGATTTTTCGGTCAGACTTATTTCGGTCCAACTTTATGATAACTTATTTCGGGACGATATTTGAAAATCAGAATAATTATTAATCCCATTAGAATTCCCAATCTGACCTGATTAAATTTATTTTTATTTTTTAAAAATATCGTAGGTACCATTATTTACCCAACATAGCAATATGTCTTCAAGTGAATGAAGTGAAAATTCCATAACTCCGATGATTGTTGGTGGATATGAGTTGTCAAGCCAAGAGACTATCTTTCAAACAATGTCAATTTTGTGTTTACTAAAATTATTTAATGGTTGTTTATTGGAGTATTTGTTAAATCTATTTTTACAATGTTGTGGTTCTTTTTGTCTATCACGTTTGAGTGAGGGGTATATTTTGTTCATAATGACATATTCATTAATACCCACTAATATCATTAAACAAATATTCAAGTATATTTGTAAATATACAGTCTGAAATATTAATCATGATGGAGATATTTTAAAAATATTTAGTGTCAGAAGATATTGTTCATAAATATTTAATTAGGGATTATATGATTTTTATCTCATGAACTGTCGGGATCCCGATTCGTCGGGTTCCAACACTTATCGGGACCGAGATTGAGAAGAAATTAAAATCACGAATTCTATCGGGACGGGATCGGGATGAGGGTATCGGGATGGGTCCCATCCCGATTCCACTCGTAGTTTTACTCCCTCCGTATACTACTCCCTCCTTTATTGGTGCACTATTATATTTTGAAATGTTTTATTTAAAAGGTTTATTTTCATAAATTAAATAATAAAAGTGTCATTTTATTACTAATGAGTTATTAAAAATATCATTTTATTATTAATGAGCTAATAAAAATGTCATTTCAAAAAAATTGATTTTCAAACATGAACACTCTGCCCAGAACGGATGGAGTATTCTGTAATGTTTCACTCTTAGCAGCAACAACGGTTGCTCATAGATGAATCAAGTGAGATAATTGTAAATCAAAGAAAAATCATATTCAAATTTTATTTGATTTGGTTTGATTTGTATCAATTTAGGCTACAAATCAAAACTAAATCAAACCATACACAACAAATTAAACGATTGTGTTTCAACTTTGTTGGGTTGAAAGCGACGTCGTTTTGAGTCAAAAAAAAAAAATAAAAAATAAAAAAATTGTGGTCAACAATCGTGACTGACGCCTCTTGCCTCTTCCTTTCCACATGGCAGCATGCTAGTGGATTGAATAACTTTTCCACCATCGTTTTTCTTGGTCAATTTTTAGCCAATTTTTTTAAATTTTTAAAATTTTTTTCCGAATTAAAGTACATATTTTTACCTATAAATAAAGACTTGATTTGTTTAATTTGGATATCATAAAAAAAATCTATTATTTATTTTTAAGTTTTTAGCAATTTTCTGAAAAAATATTAAAGTAATAGAGATAAATATGTTGAGGTATGTAAAAATATTGAATTATGTGCCACTATTGGAAGTTATTATTTTTTTAATCAAATAAATATCAAATATATTATTTTATTGGGTTTTAATGAATTGTATTTGATTTAGTATTTGATTTGGGGGTATTTGATTTGGCTATTGTTCTTTCTCTTAGAGTCTACTTTCAAAAACATTATGTTATTATCTCCATAAAATTTCAACTTTACCCTATATATTTGATATTAACATATTTATTTTGTTCAAATAATTTTGTAATTATGATCAACTTAAATGCTAGTTATATATCTCTTTAATAATTAGACTTTTCAAATATGACTATTTTGGTGAAACTTAGAGAGTAATATTTTGGTATTTTCTTTTATTTAAGAGGGGTAAAACACACTTTTGATCTACTATAATTTACAAAAGCTTGCAATCTCGTCGCTAAAAGTTTAAAACTATCAATATGGACACTTTTGTTGAATCATGTTTCAATTTAACCCTTTTTGGTGGTGCTAGCTTCAGGCGTTATGTTCAAGTAAAATACCCATTTTACCCCTAAAATGGAGAATTATACCATTGTGTAAGCTATATATTGTAGGTTCCCATGGGATAGCTTAGTGATAGGCTAAAGGGTGGGGATGAATAGCCTATCCCACTTACCAAACTTGTGAGATTTCTTTTGAAACTTCATTAGTTGGTTGACTTATTAAACATGTGAGAGGACTAAATAGATTGGACTTGGCATCGGAAAGTATTATGTTCACGTAAGGCATCACATGTACCGAATAGATAAAGTCATGCTATGTTTGGTAGGTATGGTAGCTTATGTTACATAGACTGAAGATATAAATTAACAATAAGGTCATTTGTCTAGTATGTTTGCTAAAGAATAAACAATGAAGTAAGAAAGTATGTGTAGTTATATAAGTAGTAATTCAAAAGGTTTAAATCTCAATTTTGTCATTCTATTTTTGATCAAAATTCATTAAGCTCATTTTACTTTTTTTTTCTCTTAATTTAATCACTTTACTTGGCTTCGAAAGTCAATAAGGTCACTAGAATCATTTTCATTAGTTAAGTTGGATGAAATCTTTGAAAGACAATAATGTCACTTACCTTTGAAAGGTATGTTAACAAATTCAAGTCATACAATAATAAATTATGTTTGAGAGAAAAAGGAGACCTCAAACCCCCAAATTTAGTAAGGGTATTTTTTGATTTTTCTAAAAAAAATTAAACTTTCAATCCAAATATATAGATAGAGTGCTGAACGTGTTAATTATGTGAAAGTAGAGTGATTAAATTGACGAAAAAAAATAGAGCGAGCTTAATGAGTTTTGACCGAAAATAAGGTGACCAAATTGAGATTTAAACCATTCAACAAGTGTAATAAGACAAACAAAAAATTATGAAGCAACATTACACATAGTCACATAGATGAGTACAACAAGGACCGAGTAAATATCAGTTAGTTGCATTAGATATGTGTTTATTGAATTCAGTCAAGTCATACTATACTTGCTTAAATTACATATTACAGAAACTGAAATTACATATAATATAAACTGAAATTACAGCTAATAATAACTTACATACTTACAAGCAAATATATATGCTCTAAGGCAGGTGGAGACAATTTTGAGAGAGGTAGATGGATAAATTGCATGAAGAATCGTGACGTGATGTGATCCTAGGGACCAAGAATCGTGTTTATACAAATGGAGGGACCGCTGAGTCAAAATTGGAAGATTGAGAACACGTTAGAAGGTTAGAAGAATATTTTGTATCTTCAGGGGGTCAATATGTAACGCCTCAAATTCGGTACCGACACTGCGGTCTCACAATTTGACCACGTCACTTACAATAACATTTTAAAATCATAAATATTCTCAACTCAAAAATAAATAAACCTTCAAACATCTTTAACTAAAGTCAAATAACCCAATAAAATTTACTACAAATTCGATGCTAAATAAAAATCAATCATTCTTAATAAGTTATCATTTATTTTAAATAATGTCTAGATCGAAAATCTCTCGGAACCGTCATACTTACTGTATTCTTTTTATTTCGATTGCTTAGGATCTCATATGCTTGGTCATCTCTATTTTTCTAGAGATCACGGAGCTACAATAAACTGAAAACAGTTATATATGCGAAATTATTAATTTCTCAGGGTACCTTTGTAATCAATAAATAGCTTAAACAAATGTTATGCCGAGGATTAAATATGTAGGGAATAAATTACGATAATTTAATAAACTTCATGTTTAAGTGTATGTGCTAAATTTAATACAATTTAATGATCTTCAAACTGATACAAATTTATTGGTAACCAATATATATTATATTTATTTATTAATATGCACTGTGACTACAAATTTCTCAATTTTGGTTTTATCAAATCAGAATAATGAACATTTATAAATAAAATCTAATTAAATCAAAGGAATTTGAAATGTAGAGACGAAAAACAAATAAATTAGTGACTACAAAGAGGCTAATTTTGAAGTAAACAACTACATTAGATACAAGTGATTTAAAATAGATATATTTTAATTATAAAAATGTTAACAAAAAATAGATCTTCAAAATACAAATCTAAAAATTCTAAATCTATATTTTTTTTATACTCAAAATATAAATAATTTGGGTATAACGTTAAATACTAAAAATATAAAAAAATCTCGACTTATTTAAACCGTATTTTAAAAAAATTAGATAAAGAAGCATAAATACTTGGCTTTTATTATAAGCTATTTTTTTTCCAGTTTACTAAGTAAAATTAAGCTCTAAGATTTTTTTAAAAAAATCGAAATACAAAGTTGAATACTTTATAAAAAAAATCTAACACACATTGCTACAAAATGGTTGGACCTGATTCTATTTTGGTTGGGGAAAGTTGTCGGATGAATTTTTGAAACGGAGGGTTTGAAGAGATGAAGAGTCATTGTCTCATGTTCACCGAAGGAATTTCCTAGGTTTAGTGCTATAAAAATAAGAAATGTGATCTTTTAGACGACTTAATTGAGTAAGAGTGAGAGTGAGCCGATGTGTATATAGGTTAGAGTGAGTGGGGTGGGGTTTTTAGGTTAGAGAGTGAGAAACTCTTTATCTATATGACAAGTGCTTGAGATTTTTTTGGGCCAGATTTGTTATAATTGGAATAATATTTGTTGTTCATTAAAGTAATAATAATAATTTGGATTGAATCAATTGAGAAATTTGGGCTACGTGAAATTTTGAGTATTTTTAGTCATTTTTGTTGTTGTTTGTTTTAAGGAGAAATTTAGGTTCGTCCACTATGTAAAATTTTCAACCGCTACAATTTTTATGTTTTTTTTAACTAAAAAGGACACTTTTAGAGTGAAAAGACTACGACTCTTAATGAACCGAAGGGGCACCACAGATCACTTAATCAATTCATCAATTTAAATCACATAATCCAATTTATGCATCGCGCCTTAAATCATAATGTATCAAACATTCATCTCTCTTCTTTCATATACACAATCAACATATGATTTAAAATTAATGCATCTTACCTACATTCCACGTCTAAGTCGATGCATCGCAATTTACAAATGATATATTGTGATTCAAAATTGATGCATCGAGTTTCAAAAAAAGGTATTTAAAAACGAACAAATTTATATTTAGACATTTCATCAAACAGTATATGCACAGTAGCGCAAACACAAAAGTAAATTTATTTTGAATCATACACACAAACACAAAATGAAGAAGAAAAATAACGAGGTATGAAGAAGGAAGAGAATGTGAAGACATAAACTGTATTTTTATATGTTTATATTTTCAATAACCAACGTTTTTTATAGCTACTACATCAGTACGAAATGTTGGAAACTATTATCTTTATCAAATTTTGTCATTTAGAGGCACAAGTCTATTATCAATTGTTGACTTAACGAATGACGAAGATGATTGAATTCCATCCAAACCTCCCTTAATGAATAAGGAAATACATCTAAATAAATTTATAATTACTTTTTCAAATTTATGTGATCTATCTTTAATTTTACTTTTTATTAATTTTTTTATTTTTTCATATTAAACTTTTTAATTGCATATTCTTCAACTTTAATTGAGTATATAATTTTATACCACTGTACAAATCGTGCAACGCACGGGAGCATCACTAGTCTTTAACTAAAGTCAAATAACCCAATAAAATTTACTACAAACTCGATGCTAAATAAAAACCAATCATTCTTAATAAGTTATCATTTATTTTAAATAATGTCTAGATCCAAAATCTCTCGGAACCGTCATCATGGTTTATCCGAGTCAAGTCTTCTCATAATTCCTACTCATTACCTGAAGAAGGAGAATTTGAAAGAGAAAGGGTGAGCGAACAATGCTCGGTAAGATCATATACAACCCCTCCGATTACTAAGGAGGAGTTGATCAGAATAAATCAGAGAGGAATAAATTTCAATATTCTAAGTTCACAGTTCAAGTATCGATAAGCGGAAGCAATTTATCAAATTTTTAATTCAAAGTAAAAAGGAAGTCAAATGAAAATTTAACAACAAAACGACTCGAGTGATCAACCGTCACCAACCGCCCCACTCCGATTGGAGACAATAAATTACTCACAGAATCCCATGATCATAAAACCATTTTTAAATATTTACTCCGAAGAGTATCGATAAGCAATTCAAATAATTACTCCGAAAAGTATCAATAATTCAATCATGTTTGGTATATCCGGATAACCATATACCACTAGCTAGGTGGTATTCGATAAGTTCGATCATTCAATAATTATGCTCACAATTTAAGTGACAGTCGATAGTCATAAAAATTAGTTTAATGATCACGGTAAAATTTCAAGGAAACGATAATCAAATTTCACTACAAGGGTCATGCATCACAAAAATTATGCATCACAAAATTTTGCATCCCAACAATCATATATTTCATGTAGGAAGAATAACTAACATGAAATTCAATAATTAAGTGAAGTTAAACGTGAATCAATTCATGATTTTCGAAGAAGTAAAATTGACGGAATTCAAATCAACTACCGACCCAAGTCGGCGTACGTTTAAAAAATATCGATGTTAATAAAATAATTGGAAGTCTAACGGAGGATAAAAAAAAAAGACTATAAGAGGTATAATCCCTTACCTTGCCAAAGTGTGTACCTAGCAAAAGTTCCAATCAGTGATCGGAGTCTTAATTCGTCTTGTCCAAATCTAATTAAAATATAGCACTAAAATTAGAAATTCTAAATTTAAGGGTCAACGTGTACTTTTCTAGAACTTAGTTAACGTGGAGACCTAACAATAATTTATGTTTAACAAAAAAGGGGGGGGGGTTGGTTGACATTTATAAATTATAACATTATAATCTGAAACTTAGAATCAAGGTATGAGCACCAACTGAAAGCTAGGGAATCAAGTTGAAACTTCCCCATTCATCATCTCAATGTAATGACCCGAGCCCGAGAGCCCGGTCCACTACGTGTAGCTCACACACTGGCCCACTGAGCACGCATCACATTGGGTCATCAGACCCACCACAAGCCAATCCAAAAGTCCATGGATGATGTTGGTGTCCAGTAGTAGCGCATGGCTACCTTATAAATCAAACACAAGTCTCACTGTGGGTCGCCCGGGCTGGCCCGCGCCCCGCGCGCCCTTGGATAGGGGTGCACGTACGTGCGGATGCGGGACATCCACTGCTCTCGTTCCACCCTCCCTTGTTTAGGGGAAGACGAAATCAAAAGTGCGAGAGGAGTGCTGTCTAAGATAGCGCGTTGGAATGCGCCTCGGTTGACTTAAGTGGATTTTTGATCCAATATGGGAACTTGTGGTTTCCCGCATCAAGTTATCCCTTTTTTAGGGGATACCATGATATGGGAATGCATCACCCTTTCATTCTCATTTTCCCTTTTTTAGGGGAAAACGGAAAAGTGCAAAAAAGGATGTTGCGACGCCCCCACTATGGATTTTATTAAAAATAGTCTTATGGCCCGTTTTGGATCACTATGGGAGCTTTGGGTTTCCCGTATCAAGTTATCCCCTTTTTAGGGGATATCAGGATATGGGAATACATCACCCTTCCATTCTCATTCTCCTTTTTTTAGGGGAAAACGGAAAAGTGCAAAGAAGGAGTGCTGCGAGGCCCCACTGGATCCAAAAAGTTTTAGAGTCGTCATTTTTATTTTAAGACAAAAATAAAGCAAAACCAGAAAAAAGAAAACCAGAGATAGAAAACGGGTTCGGAGGCTAAGTTACGAGTTGGGAAGGTGCTAGGCACCGAACTTGCCCTTTCGGTCTCAAAATAGTTTTTGGCTAAAGTATGTTTATTGTTATATTTATTTAGCAAATAAATAAAGCATTAATAGACAGAAAAATAAAACAAGTACATCCGTGGCTACATTATTTACGGACTTGCAGCCATTTCCTTACAATAATTACAAATATATTTAAAAGTATTTGGCCATTATAACGGCTCTTTTACATAATATTTCTTATTCTGTGGTAGATATGATTGTTGTTTGCCAAGGTAATAGACCTTGTTACTTGGCTTGATTTTATTCAGTTATGTGCATTCGTTGTAGGAAACACCTACTTGATGCATTCACATTATAGAATATTAAATTCTCATTTCATAATTATTATCTCTTGTTCATTCATTTCATTAGCATAGGAGACTGTTTGAAGGATGCTTAAAACTTTTTATTCATGAACCTTTGCATCCTTACGACGAAAACTTTTGAAGCTAATTCAGTAGGTACCCTGAATTGGTGACCAAAAGGTATTCGTCGTTGGACTAGGATTGGTAAGAGTTAAGTTAGAAATTGACTATACCTATTACCAAATGGAATGGACCAGAAACGGAATGAATTTTCAAACATTTCAATTATGTGCACTTATGTGTCCATACCCGTGATTAGGAAATCGCGAGTGTGATTTGCATGGTCTAAATGTTAATTTAATTATCTCTGCCCTGTTGTGAATTGCTCCATAGGCAATTATTACTTCTTGTAACTTAGAATATCTTGTGCTTGAATTTCATGTTGTGCCCCGAGATAAATAGTTTCGGTAGTTGGACGTTGAAGTGTCCTTGAATGTGTTTTCATGTTTAACTTTGGGGTTTTGTATACAAATTGCTTTAGTGTAGTTCGTATGTGTATTCTCGACTCAAGTGCGAGTCATGTTATTTTCAATCTTAAGTGTTTGATGTTGTGGTGTCTATTGAGAGTTCGTGGACTCTTGAATTTTGGATTATTGCAGTTCGACCCTCGTGTATATTGTCATGGTAGACTCGGAGATTCGAGTCCAGGTTGGTGATTTTGAACTCGAGTGTTCACGTGGAATTGAGAGGCACCGTAAACGTTGTCTCGATGTATTGTGGTTAGGAGTTGACTTAGCGTTGGTTGTATTGCGGTTTAGAATTCGGGACAAATTCTTTTTAAGGGGGAGAGAATGTGGCACCCCGATCCTTCGTTAGCTTGGTTTGCGTACCATGCCCGCATTTCTTCCTTTGTTGATCATATGTTTGGTTTGTGAGATTGTCTAGATGTGTATGAGAGATCACATTAAGACCAAAACACTATTAAGAGATGCCATATAGTTGTTGACTTGCTAAAGTCACAAGTCGTAACTCGACGATAGTCGGAATGCGAGTCGATTGACAGTTTGCTTGTGTATTGTTTTCGTGACCTCGGTTTGGTCCTAAACCTTTACATGATGATTGATTAACATGTTTAGATGTATTAGACTTCAAGTTGGAGGTGTTCCTTAAGTCTATTGATGATTTGGAAGCTTTAGAGATAGCATTCATCTCTATCGCGTAGTTCGAGGTTGAGTCGTGTAATCGTCTCTCCTTTGGGGTTCTTATTCTCCTAGTTGTTATTCAACTTTTTAGAAGTATTCAAGCTTCTTCATTAACCTTTAGACTTGTTTTAAGTCTCCTTTCATTGCTCGTTTGATTGCTAGTTCATTCGTCGTTTCGGTTGCACGTTGTTGCACCTTGTTCTTGTTTCGCTCCGAGTTGTGTTTGGGGGTCGTTTGTGAGTTTTCTAGGGGAGTTATGGACCTACTTTGAATGGGGTTTGAACCTTGTTTGGTTTGGTTGAGTGTTTGGGGTCATTTGGGGTTGAATTTTAGAGAATTTGGGGTTTGGGAGGCTTGCGGTCACAAGGGGGAAGGACCTTGCCCCCGCAAGGTCACCAGAAACTATCCAGGATTTTAACAAGGAGGATGCGGCCGCATGCTAGGGGACCATGCGTCCGCATGGTGCCCCGACCTACTTTGCCCTGTTTTGTGATTTTTGAAGGTTTTACCCATTTCACCCTTACTAAAACATATCTTAAACCCTCACTAACCTTCCTAATTAGTTCTAATTGAATCCTAAAGTGTTGGGTTAGTTTTAGTGAGCATCATCAGCCTAAACTAAGTTGCAATCAACCCTAAACACTCACTAAGTGTACCAATGCAATGTCTATTCTACCCTCTGTGGGTTCCCGGGATGCGTGCTCCCGCGCCCCGTGCGCCCTTGGATAGGGGTGCGCGTACGTGCGGATGCGGTGACATCCACTGCTCTCGTTCCACCCTCCCTTGTCTAGGGGAGGACGAAATCAAAAGTGCGAGAGGAGTGCTGTCAGAATAGCGCGTTGGAATGCGCCTCGGTTGCCTTTAGTGGATTTTGATACAATATGGGAGCTTTGAGTTTTCCATGTCAAGTTATCCCCTTTTTAGGGGATACCAGGATATAGGAATGCGTCACCCTTCTATTTTCATTCTCCCTTTTTTAGAGGAAAACGTGAAAGTGCAAGGAAGGAATGTTGCAGCGCCCCCACTATGGATTTTATGAAAATAGCCTTATGGTCTATCTCAGATCACTATGGATGCTTTGGGTTTTCTATGTAAAGTTATCCCTTTTTTAGGGGATACCAGGACATAGGAATACATCACCTTTCCATTCTCATTCTCCCTTTTTTATGGGAGAACGGAAAAGTGCAAGGAAAGATGTTGTGAGGCCCCACTGGATGCAAAATGTTTTAGAGTCGTCATCTTTATTTTACGGAATAAATAAAGCAAAACCAAAAAAAGAAAACCAGAGATAATAAAAACGAGTTTGGAGGCTAAGTTACGAGTTGGGAAGGTGCTAGGCACCCAACTCGCCCTTTCGGTCTCAAAACGGTTTTTGGCTAAAGTATGTTTTTTGTTATATTTATTTAACAGATAAATAAAGCATTAACTGCCTACAAATACATACATTTGTCTACATTATTTACAGACTTGCAACTGTCCCTTTTCAAATAATTACAAATATAATTGAAAATATTTGGTCATAATAACGGCTATACTTAGTACTATTTCCTTACTAAATCCGGGCAGCACAACTACTTATATATCTACATTGGGCCGGATTGGAAATAATATTTTTACAAATAAAAACTTTAAAATAAAACTTACTGACTGCCTAGGGTGTGCTCGCTCTGTCCTTCTCGGGAGAGGGAGACTTTGTTGCTGCAGCTGATGTGATTTGGGCAGAGTGACGACTTATATATGGTGTTTTTGGCTCACTCACTCGGGCAGAATGACGGCTTAGTTTTGGTGGTTTTGGCCTATTTGGTTGAGCAGAATAACGGCTTATATGGGTTGATTTTCAGCCTATTACTCGGGCAGAATAACGACTTACTTTATGGTTTTTGGGTCGGGGAAATAGGGTGGATACCTAGCTGGGGGGCTAAGGCTCACTTCTACTGGTTGGTTTTATGTTTGGAGGAGATTTGGCAGAGTTTCGAGGCTTTTTGAGGTGATCGCTCACTATCTCACTTCGCTCTCTATTTCTCCAGCGTAACGATAACGCGGAGAATTTTTATCGATGAAAAGGTGTGCTGAATGAAGAGCCGGGGGCTTGTATTTATAGGAGGAATTGAGGACACGCTGGGAATTAAATTTCCTTCGCATACCAACTGTTTGTACACTGCGTAGAGAGAATTGTATTTTACGGCGAGAGAACAGTGCACCGCGAAGGAAACTAGGCGCAGCAAAGCCCAAAATTGGTCGCAACCAAGGAAATTGGGCGCCATGCCCAATTTTGATGTGGGTGGCACCTAATTTTCAATATCTTTCATTTTTTGCACTTTGGTCCCTGCAGTTCATTCTTTTGCGCATTCTGCTTTGTCCTTTTGCACTTTTGACCCTGTAACTTGACATTTGTTAATGTTTTAACAGGTCTTGATATTTTATGTCATGTCACATACCAGGGGTACGAAATTGGGGTGTCTACAGAGTCCCACAACGATGGAGTCTACGGGTAACCCGCAGCTTACTGAGTAGACGAACATCGTTGATAAGAATAGACTCTCCAATTTCGTTCAATTACAAAACGAGGGAGAAAGATGCAATAGGTAGAAGTTATAATGCAACAATTTATAATGTGAAACAAACCTTCGTATCCTAGACATTTTTAGTCGGTTATAGCAGGTTATCGCAGTTTTTAAGCAGATATGCAAATTAAGTGCTCTGATGGTCGGACCTACTAATGTAGGCTGCCTACGTATCCCTTAATAAAAGGAATCAGACCAAACGTAGTTCGGCCAAAACCTAAACCATCAATCATGCAACGATCGTGCCTACCGAACTAGGCTGCCTACGTATCCTTATACAAGGAATCAGACCGAGATGTAGTTCATTCAGCTGGGGACCAAATGCTGCGGTGCAAGTATTGCGGTGGTGCAAATGCGGCAATGCTAAATGAGCAAGTGCATGCAAAGCTTTATCAAATGAGTGCTGCAAAGGTAAATAACGTGTTGTGTTTGGTCGCGTCTACCGAGATAGACTGCCTACGTATCCTTAGCCAAGGAATCAGACCAATCGTAGCTCTTTGTGGGCGGCATGAATTGTTTCCTTAGGAACTCACCTCTCGGAGAACAAAACCTTTCCCTATGAATCCGGTAGCTTGCCCCTTAAAAGAAAGTTTTCCAACACAAATAAAATGCATGGAATATATCGCTCCTTAGAACTCAAATTCACCGGAGAACAAGACATTTCCCTATGAATCCGGGGTTGCGCCCCTTAAAGGAAAGTTTCCAAACATCATACAAATGCACTGCAAAAAGGAAAAAAATACCTTCCTTTTCTTACCCTTGCCATGCCCGTGCGGCAAATTGCTGCTGCTTGCTGCTTTACGCTGTTCTTTGCTGTTCTTGCTACACTTTGCTGGGGATTCTTCTTTTGTCACCGTTCTAGCCCTTGTTGGAAAATCTTTTCCCCTGTTCCGCTTATGTTTTCGGCTTTAGCTGGAAATTTTTCTTGATGCTGCTGCATTTTTCTTTACTGCTCCTTCGAACCTTGGTCATAAACTTTCTTTTTCTTGCTGCAGCATCTCTTGGTACCAGCTGAGATCATCTTTTCTTTGCTGCTATTTTCTTTTCACTCCATTTTCTAGCTTCAGCCGAAAATTTTTTCTTCTGCCACCGCATTTTTCTTATTGCATGTACCTGAAAATTTTCTTTCTTGTACATGCATTTTCCCTCTCCCGATTTTTTTTGTTTTTTGTTTTTATATTCTTCATGTCTGCCACTTTCTTTATTTGCATGCTTATTACCACTCTTTTTTTCTTTTTCTTTTTTCTTTTTTTTTGTCTGCCTGGATATTCTTCAGATTTGCTAGATTTTGGTACTGTTTGACACTTTTGAAGCATTCCTGGCTTTATTATTAATGCTTATGCATGTCCTATCTATGCCTAAATGATACAATTAAGCAATGATGCATGAAATTTATATGATTTATTTTTGTGATGCCTGATTGAGCTAGCGGTCACTATTTGACCCTACTATGCATGATATATACTATAAATGCAGATGGGGTTACA
This sequence comes from Codonopsis lanceolata, assembly GCA_013146195.2. Taxonomy (NCBI): domain Eukaryota; kingdom Viridiplantae; phylum Streptophyta; class Magnoliopsida; order Asterales; family Campanulaceae; genus Codonopsis; species Codonopsis lanceolata. Next base: position 91,933,554 of record CM028378.1, on the reverse strand, counting down.
TGATGCATGCTTATGCTGCAGGGATATAATGAATGTCATGGGAATATTTATTTTCATGAATGGTGGCATTTTATTTTCTTTTTAGCGCACTCCTAATGCAGCTTATTGGATGATAAATGCAAATGATGGATGCATGTACTACTTTATTTGATGCAAATGTGATCCCTAAAAAATTACAGGATGCTTATTAATATGATGCATGGATATTCTTTATTCTATCATGCATGCAATAATGTAAAATGTAGTACATATCTTTAAGATGCAAAATGCATTTTTACAATGCCTATAATGCAGAAACGTTTATCTATATGCAAACAATACATAAAAAAAAATTTTTTTTTTTTTTGTTTTTGTTTTTGTTTTTGTTTTTATTGTTTCTTGAAAAAAAGAACCTGTACAAACATTTACAATGCAATATAATTTTATATGATGCAAAATAAATAAATAAAAAAAACACATGCAGACTCAAAACGCACGCACAAAGCAAAGCTATAACGACCTAACAGGTAATGGCACGCTGTATCTCCAAGATGGATTTTAAAGGAATATACCTTCGGGTTCGAACAGGCTTCCCTTTTTCTTATTTTTTTTGTTTGTTTTTTTGTTTGTTTGTGGTATGCGGGGAGAGGAAAAGGCAATCACCTCCTTGGCCATATAATTGTTGTAGGGCTATACCTTGGCATAAGGCTATTCTCATAGCCCCTGCATTTTTCTTCGCAATCAGACAAGGCAGCAGTGAATGGTCAGAACCCAAGTCGTCTGGCTGTTTCAGGACAATGCCAGTGCGGATAATGAATAGGACGAGGACACTTCTGGTGTTTCTTATTCTGATGAGACTGAGCCTTTTATGTGCCTTGCAGAAGAAGTATGTGGGCCCAGCCGGGCGGACGTCGCAGACATTGATGGACTGCTCCGGGGCTTAAGCTGCAAATGAATGATAGTTTTGGGGGAAACAAAGGGGTATAGGCAATAATAGATATATACAGACAATTAATGTATAATCTAAATTTCTTTAACAATTATTCCCAAGTTGCACCTTAGGACCCGAAAATTTTATATTTTAGTGTTTTGATTGCGAGCTTCCTGTCGTGGTTTTTCTTTTGTCAGTCGAGCCCTCTTGCACGTCGAAGACTGGAGGTAGGATGCCGAGGTTTCGAAGAGTGCTTTCCCTCTCATTTTTCTCCTAATATATATATATATATATATATATATATATATATATATATATATATATATATTATTCATTTTTTATTTGCTCTAATTTTTGTCTAGGCCGCCCTTTCGGGTTTTCAACCTAGCGAGCCCTTATTTCTTATCTTTTTTTTGTTTTTTTATATGCTCTAACTTTTGCCTAGGCCGCCCTTTCGGGTTTTCAGCCTAGCGAGCCCTTATTTCTCCTTTTTGTTTTTGTTTTTTTTTGTTTGCTCTAACTTTTGCCTAGGCCGCACTTTCGGGTTTTCAGCCTAGCGAGCTGGAGAGGGAAGCACTTTCCAAATAGGGTGGCTCAAGCATAATACCTTTTAAGCTCGTTGAGATTGGAGGGCTGAACAAGGTCTTCTCTTTTCTGGCTTGTGAGGAGTACGACATCTCCTGACTGGATCTCTTTTGACAATATACGGCACATCGTGGAAGAGAGTGGTAGCAGCCTTTTGATGAGTAGCCCTAGCATTTTTTAGCCCGACGGCATGACATGATAGCGAGGTCCCCGAGGGTGGTGAATGAGGTCCTTTCTTGGTCTCCTGCTGCCTTTGATTTGACTATGGCCCAACATGCTGTCGACGAAGGATCTGACTTTGTGAGCAGCAACTGCGTCTACCACAATATTGATATTGAGTAGAGGGAAATTATCTTTGGGCGACATCTTGTTGAGGTCGCGGAAGTTTACGCAGATCCAGACCTTCCTGTTGGGCTTGGGAATGGCCACTATATTGGACAGCCAGATCGGGTATTTTCCTTCTTTTTTTTTTACTTTTTTTTTTACTTTTTCCTTTTTTTTTTCTTGTGTTTTTTTTTACCCGAATGAAGTTGACGTGCGGTTGTTTCATGTTTTCTCTTTTTTTTGAGCTTGTAGTGACCATTTTGGCTTGATGCGGTGGAGCTTTTGCTTGATTGGCCGAGCATCCGGACATGTGGGGATCCGGTGTTTGACTATGGTCGGGTCTCTACCACGACACATCTTCATAGGACCAAGTAAACATGTCCACGAACTTTTTGAGGAGATCCATGAGTGTTATCTTTTTCAGAACCTTGTAGGGAGTTGCCGATTTTGATTCCTTTGATTTCATTGTCCAGCCCCAGATTGATAGTGGATCAGTTTTCAATTGCTGTTGATGAATGATGCTGTCCCTGGTGCTCGACTGACTTTACAAGCTTAAGCAAATAATTCCTTTTTTTTTTCTTGTTCGGGGTCCTATTAAATGACTCATTATTATAATGATTTAATGCGTCTTTTAATATAGGTGCAACTAAGAAATAAGCAAAGACATTTAGATTATTATTAAAAGCAAACCGTACAGGGTTTATTACATTATTGAGGACCTGGGGTTTGAGATCCTCAATTTTAGGGAGCGGATCGGTAGATGACCAATCCGTAAGGCTAGGGAAAGGAATAGGGATAATATATCCGAAGCGGTCCACCAGATCTGCGGGCATCCAAAAGCGGGCCGGTTGTAGTATACTAGTTCCAGCAGAGGCTTATTAAAAATAGACCCAAACTTCAAAGAGGAGCCCGTTCATGTCGGTGCCTCTCCGCCCGTCATACCAGAAGTTTTCATCAACCTCAATCATGTTGATTTGATGGTAGAGGTTATTGACTATATTTGGTATGGGAGGAGGCTTTTCAATAACCTTATCATCTATAAGATCTGGATAGCATTTTTGAGCGAGATAATATTTATCATGGTGACTGCCGGCGATGATATTGCAATCTTGGGCAGGTCTGGGCGAGGTTTGGTGGCTTATAATTTTCCATAAGCTTTAACACTCCTTGTGCCATTAGCAGGTCTGTTGGGAGGCTTGCGGTTCATCATAATGCGAGTTCAGGGCCATTTCCGTGTGTTGGCAGGACACAAAGCTCATAAGACCATGGAGCAGTGCCATAACTTTGGGTAGGAAAAATGGTGATCATTCCTACCGTATTGACTGATTGGTGCTTGGTGTGGTATGTTCCCACTTTAGAGTAACGGAAAGAGCTAGGGCGTATTGACTTGTTAAATTTCGTATATCATCATCTATCACGGGCTCCCTAA
>CM028378.1:91894083-91930206 GCA_013146195.2 Codonopsis lanceolata | reverse complement strand
CTGAATGAAGTTGTAGTTTCACCAAGTCCTTTGACAAAATGAAACCAGCGATAGCTTCAAAGAAGGGAAGAACTTCTCAAGGATAATCGGATATGCTTGAAGAATTTAATTCTTTAGAGTAGCCTATGTTAAATCAAGCCAAGAACTCCGTGAGAAACTCATATTGAGAAATCTTTGATGGCAAATTGAGATTCAAACTCTCAATAGTCAGTCAAAAGAGAGTATCAAACCGAAGGAAGAAAACAAATTTCTTCATGACAAAATTGATCGCCTGACCGAGCACATCAAAGGACTAGACCTTAGAGAAAATTGCCTTGCAAAAGACAATTGACTCTCGGAATAGCTCCAAGGATGCATTTCAAGAAATCCTTACAAGCCAAAAAATCTAGCAATGATAAACATGCATGATATTCAGATGTGTCTCTTCCGACAATCTTTCCTCACAAAGAGAAAGGAGAATCCTCCGAACCGCAAATGATATATCTTTCTCTAAACGTACATTTGGAAATATAGGGAAACAAGGCCTTGGTTACTCAAGTGTCCCTTATGTTTACCCTAAAGCTCTAAAGGAAAAGCCAAAATGAATGATTCAAATGAGAAACCTGAGAAGGTAATCCAGAGAAAGTGAAGTCTACCTACAATGACCATGCCAAGGCAAAGTCCGCCGACTGTAGACCTACTAAACCCCTACCCAGACTCATCAAGTTTGTCATGAAACAGCAAGTCGCTTTCCCCGTCAAGGTAAACTTAAAGGTATCTCACCGAATCCTCCGAAAAGGTATTCAATCGAAAAGCTAAAGCTAAGTCTGTTGGTAACCTACCTAGAAGAGTCGAAGAAACCAATTAAGTCTACCGTCAACAAGCAAGTCGAACCAAAATGAATGTCAAGAAAAGGAATGATCATAAGCACTCTTCACAAGACTCTAACGCTTCTACGGTCTTTCCATTTATGTCATTCTTGCCATTGCTTAGGCCATCTGGCACTGCATCGCCCGTTGTTCACTCCAAGATCTGAGAGACCTAGTTCTCTCAAGGTCAAGGTGTATGGGTTGCAAAAGGTTGCTAATCCTTAGGACCCAAATAAAGGGTACCTTGTTTTGCTTTAACTCTTTACAGAATGCTTCATGGCTATAGAATCAAAATAAAGACATCCGTACCTAGACAAGGGTCGCTCAAGACACATGACTGAACAAGTCTTCTTACGTATATAGTCAAGCAAAGGACCCACGCTATTTTCTGAGACAATGCAAGAGGAAAGACAATGGATATGGCTCAATTCTAGAGGAAGTCTCTCCATCAACAAAGTTTCTCTAGTAAGTGGTTTAAAGCACAATCTTCTCGAGCATATCACAATTTCCGCGACAAAGGACTTCTATGCCAATTCAATTCCAACCAAGGCCTCATCAAAGACAAGTGAATCGTGTTTCTACAATACCGACCAATAGACAAGGAAACGCCTATGTCGTGGACTTAAATCTTCTAGGGAGATTCTCAACCTCGTGTCTAGTAGCCAACAATGTTCGTGACAACAATGGCTATGGCACAAGCTGCCTCGCCACCTCAACTTCAAGCACTCTCCAAGCTCTCCAAAAATGGGCTTGTCAAAGGTCTACCTACTTGTCCGCCGATCATGACGGTTGTAAAGCTTGTCAACTAGGAAAACTTTCCAAGTCTTCCTTCAAAAGAAAGTCTGCTTTATCAACAAATGCACCTCTTCAACTCTCTCGCATATGGATCTCTTTGGACCTATTACTAACCAAGATTTCGAGACAAGTACACACTGTAGTAGTTGATGACTACTCTAGATTCACTTGATTGAAACTATGACATCTAAAGATGAAACGTATGATCTAGTCAATGACTTTTTAGAAGACTTCAAACTCAAAAGCTTGAAGATATTTGTGACATAAGATCGATAACCAAGACCGAATTCAAAAACAATGGTGTAGAAAAGTATCCGCGATGACCATGGATCGGCCACAACTTCCTCGCTGCATTCTCAACAAAATGGTGTAGCCGAACGAAGAACGTAACACCGATTGAAGCGGCTAGAACAATGCCGCGTAAGCTAAACTTCAAGTATTTGGCGTATAATAATACCGCTTGCTTTACCTGCAATAGATCCTCGTAAACAAGTTTCATAATAAAACTCCATATGAAATATGGAGAGGAAGATCCCCAAACATTGATTTCTTAAAATCTTCTATCAGAATGTTTTATTCTTTACAATGGAAAAGAGTATAGAGGAAAATTTGATGCAAAATCGACGAAGGAATTTTTCTCGGGTATTCCAAACATTCAAAAGCATTTCGCATTTTCAAGAATCTAACTTAAAAATCTTAGAATCAGCATGTTTCTTTTGATGAATATGACTTGTTAGAGCCTAGAATGGTCTCGAACGTTGCTAATGATTCCGATGAGACAGTACAAATACAAGATCTACTTCCAATCCTTATCGAAACGGCAACCCAGTAGATCCCACCAATACCTAACCTTCACCTAGAGACCTCACCGATACCGATAACAACTCATCTGCTGACCTCGAACCCATCTCTTCTGCTTACCCCAAGCACCTTTACGTATCTCTCATCCTTCTTGTTCACCGTAAAATGAAAGTTTTGAAGAATCTATTTCTTCTCGAACGATTTTGGTGAATCTCCTTCTCAACCAACTCCGTAATTCTTAAGAAGAATCCACCGTAAGTGATCTTCCTCCAACCAATTGAAGCAAGAGATCATCCCATTTCTCAAATCATTGGTGATCTCAATACAGAGTTCAGACGAGAAATAAGATTCGAGAAGAAACTTTGTTTGCTTATGCATTTGTATCGAACTCGAACCAAAGAAGATTGATGAAGCTATCGAAGATCATAACTGATTGAAGCTATGCAAGAAGAGTGAACCGCTTTGAAAGATGTAAGTGTGGAGCTTAGTTCAAAGACCGACCGATCATCCAAATATCGCACCAAGTGGGTATTCGTAAATAAAAAGAGATGAAGATGGAAATGTCACCAAACAAAGCTAGATTGGTTGCTCGTGGCTACCGATGTGAAGAAGGAATTGACTTTGATGAAACTTTTGCTCCTTGCTAGACTAGAAGCAATCGAATCTTTCTAGCTTATGCCTCGCTCATGGACTTCAAAGTGTATCGATGGATGTTAAGAGTGCCTTCTGAATGGTGATCTTCAAGAAATCAGATACGTGGAATGCCTCCGTGATTTGTCATCTCGCACAAACCGACCACGCCTACCGACTCAAGAAAGCTCTGGCCCGAAGCAAGCTCCTAGAGCTTGGTATGAAACTCTATCCAAGTTCTTAATTGAACAAGGATTCGTGAGAGGAAGAATCGACACTACTTTATTCATCCTCAAGCACAAAGGCCATCTCTCTTCTCGTACAAATCTATGATCGACATCATCTTTGGATCAACTAACCAAAGCCTCAGGTAAAAGATTCGAGAAGTCGATGCAAAGCAAGTTCGAGATGAGCATGATGGGTGAACTTACCTATTTTCTAGACTCCAGATACAAATGACTTCAGACTAATCTTCATCACCAAACCAAATACGCAAAGGAACTAATCAAGAAGTTTGGTCTTGATTCAGCCAAAGGATTTGAATGTTCACCGACCGCCATCTTGACAAAGATGAAAAGGGAAAGCAAGAGAACATGACCAAGTATCGAGGAATCATAGGTTCACTTCTTTACCTTATCGCTAGTAGACCTCGACATTATGTTTGTCGCTGTGCTTGTGCTAGATTTCGCATCCAAAGGAGTCACATTTGCCGCCAAACGTATCATCGATATGTTTCAAAACAACAAATCTAGGCATCCGTATTCAAAATCCAACAACTTCAATCTAGTTGGATACTTCGATGCATTATGCAAACAAGAAGCGTAAGAAGCACCAAATGGACTTGTCAATTGAAACAGACTGCCTCATGGTCTTGCAAGAAACAAGGATCTGGCAAACTCAACCACGTAAGCGTAATATATTGTCAGTAGCGTAATGTTGCTCTCAACCGCTATGGATGAAGCAACAACTAGTGGACTACAACATCAAGACCGAAATCCGCCTAATTATGTGTGACAACACATCGCTATCTCGCCCAAAATCCAAGAATGCATTCAAAGACAAAGCACATTGATATTCGTTATCATTTTCAAAGATCATGTGGAAAGGTAACATCGCCCGAATATGTTCCAACCGAGCATCAATTGGCGTACATTCTCACAAAACCACCGGATGCCACCGTGTTTGCTTATTTAAGGAGAAATCTTGGTATGATTGATCCTACCGCTTAATTTAAATATTTTGTTAATGTTTCTCATACCAGAGACCCAAAGATAGACTAATCTGAAGACGAAGTTCTCTTTACCTAAGACCTAAAGGTTAGTACTCTTACTTAGTCTATTTCGCTAAAGAGGTTTCTAAAGCAATAAAGGGTCAAGGACAAAATTTGGTACTTAGAAAATATCTTAAGTTCCGCTTTTCAAAGCGATATTTTCGCCTTTAAATAGTCCTCGAACCGTCATTTCCAAACTTTCAGAAACCCTTTGAGCAGAAACTTTCTCTCTCTCTCTCTAACTACTTTACGCAAATTCACGTTCTTCTTCTTGTTTCTTCTTCATGAACGATAGTACGTTTATCTCTACTACACTCGAAATTTTCTATGTGCGTTCTGCATTTCAATATCAACCTAAAATCCTTTTGGAATTCAAGCGTCATTTCGAGTTTATCGGTGATTCGCCATTGTTATTGTAATCTTGAATACTAACGATCGTTTTGTTTATTCATTGTTCATTCTTATGAAAACTTACTGTTATGTTTTCTCGAGTGTGGTTTCTAAACATTCTAGGGTTTCAAGTTTTTTTGTTGAATTTCAATTATTTTGGAAAACTCTGAAATTCCTACTTGTTTAGATGTCTAGATGAAAAGCCTAACTTTTATTTTGTTTTTCTTTCGGGCAAGAACTTCAAAATCTAAGCGACGAGCTGGAAGGCTTATGACACGAAAATGTCATTCCTCCCGCCCAATATCAATCTTCCAGATATCCCATCTATCCCAGCCGCCATGACATCATTGTGCTTTGGACCCAAAGCTATACATTCATGGCATGTGTATCGACCCTCACGTCAATCAATTTATAGCCGCTGGCCAGGCGTAAGCTTGCGAGGATATGGGACGCCGGGATTACGCCCCTCTTCTCGCCTCTTCGCCTCAACGACAAAACCTACAAGATCTTCCCGGCGTAAGAATTTTATCAACGAATGGAGCTCATGAACCGAGGCTTCTTCGTGGGTGGATTCGAGGTCGCCCCATCTCTGCCACCGCCAAATCTATTTCCACCATCATTGGCGTGCATTACGGAGCTATTTCAAAGCAACCACCTACGGCCGAGGCTTTACATGCAGGAAGCCATGATGGGAGTAGACACTCTCAGGGAGCCACAAGGGAAGATGTTCGAACTTGTTCCCTCTTGGACGCCTACTTGCACCACCCACCTTCTAGACAAGTGGGCCTTATTCAAGAGTGGAGCACATGACATGTTTCATCGCCAACAGATCAATCCGACCAAGCGGTCTTTGTATTTCTGACTTCGTGCCTCAACCTGGGGGCTCATCATCTTCGACGAGCTAAAGCGTGGGTGGAGAAAGCAAAGAGCAACCCCACTTGCAACGCCTTCGCCGAGGGCCCGATCAATGCCCTTTTAAGGGATGATGCGACCATCAACTCTTCTTTGAAAGAAGATGAGTTGTATACTGATGGCCAAGGACAAACAACTCACGACCTCGTTTTCGGTAGAATACAGAATACGAGAACAAGCGCCGGATGCGTAAAGGTCTACCGCCGGTCTGGCCTCTTGAAAAAGTGGCCAAGCCCGCACCTATCTTGGTCACCCGCTTCAATATGGAAGCACATGTAGGCTGCAAGCAAGACCTTCAAAAGGCCTCGCTAAATTTGATGCTCAAGTGGCCACGGACCTCCATCTAAAGGCCAAAGGTCCTGGCCGATGAGGCGAGCCGCCGCTAAGGTCCGAATAGCCTGGGCAAAGCCAAGAAGACAAGGCCTAAGTGGCACCTCCAACCGAAGAGGAGCAGCCAAATGGATCGTAAAGGAGATGAAGGAAGGCCGAGAAGAAGAAGGCACCCAGCCAATCTAGCCATTCCTCTCCTCCATCTACCCAAGCCAAGCCTTCTACCCAATCCGACCAACCACCTTCACCACCTCACGCACCCACTCCCAAACAGGCAAAACGAAGGAAACTTCAGAAACCTTTGAAGACCAGCCCACCCAGCTCCCTCCAACCTCTACCGATGAAGCGCAACTGAGTCTCCTATTCACCGAGGAAGAAAAGGAGAGCTACCGGTAAACCCTCTACCGCCCAACCAACCAACTACCTCTACCGACGCCTTCAACACTAACCATTGTCAACCCTTCAACTATACCTATCAACCCTTCATCTATTCCTCTCCGAGTCATCTACTCGGAGGAATTCACCACCTCCTGAGGAGTCTATCCCTCGGGAGGAGCCTCAAAATCGGGAGGAGCCGGCCTGTAACCCCAACTCCTCCTCCTCCTTCACCCTTTAACTACTCACCGACCCATCCACACCTTCCTCACCACCCCAATCCCAACCAATTTCTTCAACCACACCACAACCCTTAGACCGCCGCCTGCTGTTGCCAAGTTCCTCTTCGAACTTTCGTCAGTAGCAGATCTATTCACCTCTTCTCATCAACCTCCTCAACCTTCTCAACCTCCTCAACCTTCTCTTCAAAAGCCAAAATTCCTATTCTACCCTGCTCTTCTTCTACGGTTCTCTACCGAACCCATTCCCTCTCCTCCCACATCGCTGAAAATTCGACACCGATATGGAACCGATTCCCACCAACTCCACCTCCACCCTCCCCTATAACCCTATCCTCTTCCACCAAAACCATACCAACCCAAGACTCATCCTCTTCTCGCCTCCGTAACTCCCCATATCCAATGTACCCCATCGTGCCCGCAGACTACGCTCTCTGCCGACACCATTCACATTGGCCAAGCATCTACTTCCAATTAGCCGCCAATGCCGAAGTTTTGTCCCGCTAGATGCCATCTACCGGTAGCGAGCTCACAAGCATATCTATCGCTATCACCGAAGTAGCCACGCAGCCTGCCAAGGCCAACGACGGATCGCCACTACTCTTCGACAATTTCAAGAGGATGTCTGACTCGTTTTGGGATGCGGCGCGACTTCACCGATGTCAAGATCAACATAGAAGCTCAACGAGATGAAGGCCGCCGTATATCATAGGTTCCATTTTCTACGAGCTATTCCACGCCATCACTCTCCATCTCTCGATTCTATTATGGAACTTAACAACCTCGCTGAAACTCGCTCATGACATTATGAATGCCAATCCGGGATCGTGATCCGCCATCACGAGGAGAAACAAATGAGATCTATCAACGTAATGCCGATGGAAGAGAACGGCCTTCGTGAAGAACCTGGACTACCGCTCTCGCTCCACCGCACCTCCGACCGATGCGGATACCGAATACCAACGAAGAATGGAAGAGCTAGAGCGAGAAAGAAGAGAAAAGGAGGCTGCAGACAAAGGCAAAGGGAAAAGACCTTGGTAGCTTTTGTATCTTTTCTTCCCTTTCCTTTGTATTTATCTTATTTTTGAAAATCCTGTCAAATGTAAACATCTTGTTTATGAATACGATGATTACTTGCTTTTTCAAAAATTATATTGTTTAAATTCTTGCGCTTTATTGTTTATCTAAAATTAGAATTTAAACATTCAGTTTAAATTGATTTAAACGGCTATGGCGATCTGTGTGCTATTCTTTGACTCTCTTATTCTTGTATGCACTTAGATTAGTCCCTTGCATCCGAGGTGTTATTCTGTTTAATAGAGGCATGTCTACCGACACGTAATATATAAACTTTCTCGAGACATGCTATTATCTATTAAATAGTTTGCTTTAAAACCCTCATTTGTAGTAATGATGACCGGATATAAATAGGAGGAGATTGTTGATTCTTATGTTAAATTTATATCTCGATACATTACATTAGTTTTATACTTAGGTGGCTAATCAGACGATTAGCGTGGCAACTGTGTATAGAACTTTGCCTTGTATAGTTTTTGTAGGACTTTTTCGTTTCACGGAAGACCCTTTCTCGGCTTCACCTAAGACTCAAAGCTTAAGATCGGTAGACCTCGTGTCGGTGATGCGCTTCTACGTGTCCTCTCCAAATAGAAGTTAGTGGATTAATTCAAACTTATTTCCATATCTTATTTGAATTAATCCAAGTCTTTTCCTCGACATGTCAAGCCGAAAGCAACTTTCCGAAAGCGAGGAATACTTTTCGATCTCGAGCATGAAAGCGAGAAAAGCGCATGTCCCTACTTTCTGCTTCATCTCTCGGATCCGACACCAAATCGCCCACCTTTTTGAAGATCTCGAAATGATTATCTGCTCTAGTTATACGAGAAGACGAAATTCCTTGATCGACGACCCCATGCATTTAATGCATTTATGAATAGAGTTGAAGTCTTCGTCTTCTCCAACGGATCTTTTGAAGTGCATCTGCTTTAAATACTGCCATTAAAGACTGGAACAACGACGACAATAGAGACAACTGTACAGAATCAATCGAACACAAAAGAATTGCTCGAATCTACTCAACTCCAAGTCTTTCATTTCGGTGCATTCAATAGATCCTCAACAGATCTAGAAGTCCTCGTCAACAACAAGAAGTCGCTCTTCAACAATTATTGTTTTATTCTTCTTGTTGTTTACCTCCATTAACTATACTTCTTGCTAATTAAATATATTGTATTTGAGATATTTAATTCCCTAGACCCAAATACAAGTCAATATTTTGTACACGATCCATTAGGGATATTCTTTGTAATTGATCTAAGTGGAAAACATAGTGCACAATTTAAATCAAGGTTATTTGCATTGGTGGTGGGCGTAGCACTCATTATAGTGTGAACCATCCCAAAATACTTGTGTTATTTCCTTCGTCTGTCTATTTATTGAGCTGCTTAGTTTCATTGTTTATATTATCCATTTATTGAGAACTTAAGTAATCGTAAAAGGTCTACCGGTAGTCCTTATCGGCGAGACTGGAACAATTTTCTTGAAGGTCTTCCGCTACTTGATTCTTTTCATAGATTGCAAGTAACCTTCAAGGAACTTACTTAAAAGTTTTTAAAGTGTTAATAAGCTATTCAACCCCCCCCCCTTCTAGCTTATTATTGTGCTCATTGGGACCCACAGCTCCGTTTTCATTCACTAGCAACTGATTATAATTTCTTAGCAACTCGTTATCATCCCTTAGCAGCTAGTTCTCATGCTTCAATACATGGTTAATTTCCTCGAGTTCGACTATTCTAGTGTTCATCGTATTCAATCTCGTTTTAGCAGCTGTCACGGGTGGAGCGACCCTTGCCCTACTTGTATTGTTACGCGTCATTTCCTACAAGTAACACGAGTATATTAGTTTAACGAAAATAATCATTTCTTAATCATTAGTGAGATCATAACTTAGCTATAATCATAACTTAATGCTAGTATCATAATCCTATCGTAGTGTCACTTCTTATTCTTAACTGTTCCTAAATCTTAAGACCATCCGGATCTAAGGCCTAAGCTCTGATACCAACCTGTAACGCCCCAAACTTGGAACCGACACCGCGGTCCCACCATTTCGCCACGTCACCATCAATCATAACTTAATTCATAAATATTCCAATCTCATAATAATTAAATCTTAAACATCTTTGACTAAAGTAAAAATAAACCCAAAATAATTAAATACAAAATCTATCTAATACTTAACATGAGTCTATAATTTATTTAAAATACTATCGAGTAATTCAATAAGAAAAGACTAAATCCAAAATTCTCGGAAGCTGTCATCTGGGTCTACCCGAACCGAAATCCTCTATTAATTCTTATTCATTACCAGAGAAGAAGAGTATGAAGAGGTGAGCAAATTGTAACACCCTACTCCTTGGTTAGCTCGGTTTGCGTGCCATGCTTGCACTTCTTCCTTTGTTGACTGCATGTTTGGTTTGCGAGAGGGTCTAGATGTGTGTGAGAGACCTTATTAAGACCAAAACACTATTAAGATATGTCCTATAGTTGTCGACTTGCTAAAGTCACAAGTCGTGACTCGACGATAGTCGAAATACAACGCGATTGAGATTTTGCTTGCGTATTGTGTTCGAGACCTCGGTTTGGTCCTAGAACCTTACAAGATGATTGATTAACATGTTTAGATGTATTAGACTTCAAGTTGGAGATGTTCCTTAAGTCTATCGATGATTTGGAAGCTTTGGAGATAGCATTCGTCTCTATCGCGTAGTTCGGGGATTGAGTCACATAATCGTCTCTCCTTTGGGGTTCTTATTCCCCTAGTTGTTATTCAACTTTCTAGAAGTATTCAAGCTTCTTCATTAGCCCTTAGACTTGCCTTAAAGTCTCCTTTCATTGCTCGTTTAATTGCTAGTTCATTCGTCGTTTCGGTCGCACGCTATTGCACCTCTTCCCGGTTTCGCTCTGAGTTGTTTCGGGAGTTGTTTGTGGGTGTTCTATGGGAGTTCTAGACCTACTTTGGATGGGGTTTGAACCTTGTGTTGATTTGGTTATGTATTTGAGGTCATTTGGGGTTGAATTCTAAGCTATTTTTGGTCTGGGAGGCTTGCGGTCGCAAGGGGGAAACGCCTTGCCCCCGCAAGGTCAACAAAAGAAAAACACCAAGAGGGGCTGGAGAGCTTGTGGTCGCATGCTCTAGGACACCTTGCGACCGCAAGGTGCCCCGACCCTGCTTTGCCCTGTTTTGAGATTTGACGAGAAATACCTATCCTTCCCTCATCAAACCCCCTCTAAACCCTTTCTAACCTCCCATACTTAGCCCTAATCATGTCCTAACATTAGTTAGAAGTTAATTAAGGTTAGATTAGTGAGTGATTACTCCTAATCTTTACTAATTGTACCAAGGAATTCCCTATTATACCCTTTTGGTTTATGGAGGTATATAAGCCCAAACCCTTTGCAATTTTCAGAAATCCTCTTCATTTCTTCTCCTCCTTCATACGTATTAGAGAGAGAAAGAGTTCTTGGAGATTTTTTTGAGCCCTAGCTTCCTTCTCTCTTCGATCCATGGAGATCCAACCGTCGGATTGCCTTCAAACTTCGGATTCGTGAAGCCCTCGACGAGTAGAACAAGTTCACCGATCGGATTTTCGTTCTTTGGAGTTTTCATCCGAGCTAGGTAAGTTACTTTCTTTTGATTTTGGTTCATTGGCCCTAAGGAAAACAATCTATATGCTATTTGTGGGCAATGAACACTTAAGTATGCCATGTATGCCTATTTTGTGGGTTTTGGAGGTATGAACTTGCTAATGGAAGTAAAGCGCATGTAAAAAAATTCTCTCTCTAAAAACGTTCCTCTCCCAACCCTAGTGCCGGCTTGTCTCAGCCATCATGGCGGCGGCTTCTGCCGTCGCTAATGACCCTCCGGCGCCCCTCTCCCCTTCTTATAAACAATCCTTTGCTTCCATAGTTTCTCCTCAATCCTCTTCCTTTGTTCCTCTCATTCCTACTTCATCCTTCAAGGGCGAGCCATGTTTGCGATTAACATCAGATCTTATTAACCTTCTTGCAAAACCCTTCAATCTCACTCTTGTTGGAAAATTTTCTCATGGTCAACCTTCCATGGAAACCCTCCGCAAGAACTTTCTTACTTTGGGTCTTAAAGTTGATGTGACCCTTGGCCACTTGGATCCGAAGCATGTCCTCATTCAAGTTCATCACAAGCATGATTATCAACGACTATGGATCAAGGATCAATGGTTCTTAGGATCCTATCCTATGCGTGTTTTTAAGTGGACGCCAGATTTTCGGCCGGAAGTGGAGAGCCCAATTGTTCCTGTTTGGTTTGAACTGCCTGGCCTTCCTATCTACCTCTTTCATAAACAAGCATTATTATCCATTGCTAGTCTTATTGGAAAACCTCTTCTCCTTGACAATCCTACTGCTTCTTTATCCCGTCCAAGTGTGGCTAGGGTTTGAATCGAAGTTGATCTAACCAAACCACTTCCTAAACGCATTTGGATCGACTGTGGTAGTGATCGGGAAGGTTTCTGGCAGCATGTCTTTGCTGAAAAACTTCCTCTCTATTGTAACCACTGCCATCGTCAAGGTCATGAGGGATCTTCATGCAAGCTAAAACATTCGTCTTACTGAAATCCCATTGAAGCTGAAACGGCCTCGATACCCCGACTGCTCCTTCCCACCCGATGCCTAGCAAGATGGTTTGGAAACCTAAGGAGGCGGTTGCTCAAGCCCATGCAGATCCTGGCCCTCATCTTTCTCCTACAGTTGAGCCTGATGTCGCTCCTTATTCATCTCAGGGCAAAGATCAGTCGGATAACCTTGCAGTGAACAATCTTTCTTCGGTCTCCCAAAACCCAACTCCATGCCTTGATCAAAACATTAATTCTGTAAACTCTAACCCTAACCCTAGTTCTGAAAATCCTAATACTGAAAACCCTAATGAAAACCCTAATTTTTCATCGGCTATTCCCACCTCTTCTATAGCCCAAGGATGTGCTTCTGCCCCCTCTAGTTCGTCTGTTCAAGTTCCTACCCTCCCTCCTCAAGAGCCCCCTTCCATCCCAGACACTGTTGGTGACGATCATGTGACTGTTTGTGAAGATCCTGAGCCGATCTTAATCTCTAACTCTTTTGCGGTGCTTACTGAAATTGAAGAGGACAGTGTTCAAGAGAATGATTCCAATTTGGAAGCCCTTAATTTAGCTTCTGATCCTGGTCCTCCGGTGACTAAAACCAAGAAACAAATCCCTTCTTCAGATCGTCTCCTTCGATCAAAGTCTAAATCTGCAGCTTCATCTCCCACAGTTTCGCATGGATATTAAGGCCTTATTTTGGAATGCCCGCGGGGTTGGGAACGATCCTACTGTGGCTCGTATTAAACAACTTATCAAACTGCACAAGATTTCTTTAATTTCTATCTTTGAACCCATGATAGATTTGAATATAATTAAATTCATTAGTCGCCGTCTTAAATTTCAGTTTTGTATTTCTAATTAGCACTATATTGGGTCTGCTTCAGCTAAATAGCACTATTTGGTCTCTAAATCAGCTCTCAGTGCAAAGTTCTACTCAACAAGTCACCATTCGAGCTCAGCATTACTCCTGGCCGCATCCAGCATTAGTCACATGTGTTTATGCCAAATGTGATTCTCAAGACCATCAGCTTCTCTGGACAAAATTAATGGATATTAGTGCTCAAAATAATAGCTCTCCCTGGCTGGTAGGTGGTGACTTTAATATCATTATGGATCCCTCAGAGAAATCAGGTGGTCGGGGCTGGGATAAAGTAGGCGCTATGGATTTTCATGCCTGTAATGTGGCTTGTGGTCTTTCAGATCTTGGCTATTCTGGTCCTAAATACACTTGGTGGAATAAAAGGGAAGCGGGTGCTACAATTCATCAGCGCATAGATCGGTTTCTTTGCAATTCTTACTGGCTGGCTGCGTTCCCTGCTTCTTCAGTCCAACACTTAAATCGTACTTGCTCGGACCACACTCCATTGCTTCTTTGTATTTCTCCAGCTGGTGCTCCTAATGCCAAACCGTTTCGTTTCCTTAATGTCTGGACCAGACATGATACTTTTCTCACGGTGGTTCGAGCGGCTTGGAACTCTTCTACTTTGGGCCGACCTTTGGTGCTCTTTTCTAATAAACTTCGAGCTACCAAGCAAGCCTTGCGTGAATGGAACAAAACAGTGTTTGGGAACATATTTCAGGCCGTCTCAAATGCAGAAGAAGAAGCCTTGGAGAAGGAGCTTTTCTTTGAACTCAATCCGTCTAGCGACAATAGAGCAGCTCTTTTACGAGCCCAAGCAATTTTGCGCAAGGCTATTTCTCAGGAGGAGGTTTATTGGCGTCAGAAATCCAAGACCCAGTGGTTTAAAGAGGGAGATGGTAACTCTAAAATTTTTCATGCCTCAGTTCGTCAGTCTCAACGTCGCCTTCATTTTCACTCTATACGTAATACAGAGAATCTGTTACTTGAGAATGAAGCTGATATTACTAAAGGTGCCGTGGATTATTTCTCTGATCAACTCAAGGCCGACCAGTTCCCTTCTGAGTTTGATCTCTCTATGATTCCACATATGGTTTCTGAGGAATGGAATTCTTCTCTTATCAGTCCGCCTTCAAAAGAAGAAATTTTTTTGTCTATAACTGGCTTGAATAAGGATAGTGCTGCCGGCCCAGATGGTTTCACGGGCCATTTTTTTGTTTCATGCTGGGAAATTATTCAAGAGGATCTCTATTCTGCCATTCTGGAGTTTTTTGTTGGGTTCTCTCTCCCTCGTTCCTGGACTAGCACCCTCATTGCCACAATCCCTAAGGTTGACACTCCTTCCACTTTTAAAGATTTTCGTCCCATAAGTCTATGTAATTTCTACAACAAAATTATTTCAAAACTTCTTGCTTCTCGTCTGGCTAAATTCCTTCCTCAGATTATTTCTCCCAACCAAAGTGCGTTTACTAAGGGCAGGGTTATCCAGGATAATGTTCTCTTGGCTCAAGAGCTAGTTTTTTTCTTGGGGAAAAAGGTTAATGGTTCAAACGTCATTCTCAAACTTGACATGGCGAAAGCTTTTGACCGTGTCTCTTGGATTTTCCTTATTCAGGTCCTTCGCAAGTTTGGTTTTCATGAGATTTTTCTGGATCTTGTCTGGCGTCTAATATCAGACAACTGGTTTTCTATTCTTATTAATGGTTCTCCATCTGGCTTCTTTCACTCCTCTCGGGGTCTTCGTCAGGGAGATCCTTTATCCCCAAGTCTCTTTATTCTGGCAGCAGAAGTGCTCAGTAGGAGCCTTAATGACTTGCACATTTTGAAGCCTCGTACCCGGTTTTCTACCATTAGTGGCTGTCCTGTGATTTCTCACCTTTCCTTTGCGGACGATATTATCATATTTTGTAATGGTAATCGCTGGTCTATTCGCAAGCATATGGAAGTCCTTCAGCTCTATGAAAACATCTCTGGGCAGGCTGTTAATAAAGCTAAAAGTCGGGTTTTTGTAGCCCCTTTGGTTAGTCCTGATAAGGCTCGTCGTATTGCAGATTCTATGGGTTTTCGCTTGGGCTCTCTTCCTATTACCTATTTGGGCTGCCCGCTGTATTATGGGAGGAAGACTAGAAGTATTTTTGACCATCTTTTTCTAAAACTCCGATCCAAGATGGAGTCTTGGTTAGGGACTTTTCTCAATGCGGGCGGAAAAATTACTCTTATTCTCCATGTTCTTCAGTCTGTTTCAGCTTATCTTCTGGCTTCTTTAGACCCTCCCAAATCAGTGATTAAAATGATGGATAGTGTCCTTGCCAACTTCTTCTGGAGTAGCTCTGAGGGATCCAATAAATATCACTGGGTTGCTTGGAATTTCTGTTGCCAATCTAAGTCTACAGGCAATCTTGGTATCCCTTCAATCTCAGCTCTGGTCCAAGCGTATTCTATCAAACTCTGGTGGCGATTCCATACCTCTAATAATATTTGGTCAGATTTCCTAAAAGCCAGATATTGTTCCTCTTTGCATGCCACTGTTTCAGCTGTTAAGGGATCTCACGTTTGGCGTCGATTAAAGTCTATTCAGCCTATAGCTGAGCCTTATATTCATTGGAATATTGGTTTGGGAGACAATTCTATTTGGTTTGATCAGTGGCTTCCGGGGCAGCAGCTTTCTAGACCTCCTGATTGTGAACTCTCTCAAGTTAAAGATTTGTTTGATTCCTCAGGGAATAATCTAAACCCCTTAGCCCTATCTATCTTGCCCGAAGCAGCCATCTCTTTTATTAATGGCCAGCGAGTTTCTCTCTCTTCCCAGCCTGATTCCCCTTGTTGGACGAATACATCATCTGGCAAATTCACGCTTTCCTCGGCCTTATCAGTGGTTATGCCGGCAGCTCCTTCCTTTCCCCTAGCTAAATTTATCTGGCACCATCTGCTTCCCTCTCACATTGGAGTCTTTCTTTGGCGGTTGCTCTTAAAGAGACTGCCGATTGATGAAGCCTTAATTCATAAGGGTTTTCACATTGTCTCCAAATGTGTTTGTTGCTCTCAACCCTTTATTGAAACTTTTAATCATCTCTTCATCCATAGTCACATGGCCTCTTCGATTTGGTTGGCTTTTAGTTTGTCTCATGATCTTCCTATTTCGGGAAACTCCATCAGGCATCGGTGTATGGCAGGTTGGCGTTCCAATTCCACTGCTCATAAACTTCTTCCTTCTCTCATTCTATGGCATGTTTGGAAGGCCCGTAATGCGCTCCTTCATGACAGCTCCAGCAAATCTCTTTCCTCTCTTATACATGCCATCTCTCAAGACCTTTCTCTCCTTATGGGTAGTGGGAATCTTTCTATTCGGCAAATCCGTCTTCAAGCAGTTTGTTGGGCCAAGCCGACTGGGTCCTTTCTCAAGCTTAATTCTGATGGTGCTAGTAGGGGCAATCCGGGTCTTAGTGGTGGCGGGGGCATCGTTCGAGACTCTGAAGGTAGAGTTATTTATGCTTATGCATCTTTTTATGGTTCAGCCACTAATACAGTTGCAGAAATCAAGGCCCTTTTTCATGGAGTTAGCTGGCTTCACTCTCATGGTTATCGTCATGTGATTATTGAGATGGACTCTATGATCATTTACAATTGTCTTACTAAAGGCTTTCTCCCTCCATGGTCTCTTTTCTACTATATTCGTGTCATTTTGTCTATGCAAAGGGACGCTTTATTTTCCTTCAGTCACTGTTATAGAGAAGCAAATTCGGTTGCAGATGGTCTTGCAAATTATGTTGTCGATACTCGATCGGATTTAGAGTTCTTCTCTCTTGCTGCTTTGCCCCCTTTGGTTCGAGGGAATTATATTTTGGATAGTAGTGGCACTTCTCATGTTCGTATGTCCTAGGTCTTTTATTTGCCTATGTATCTTTCTCTTTTTCGAGGTAAGGCTCCTCTGTCCCCCCGTTTATAAGGGTAAGGCTGGTTGTCCCCCTCAAGTTTGTACCTTTTTTTCTTTATTAATAAAATCGTGCAGGGTGCCGCCCATGTTTCCCTAAAAAAAAAAACTTGCTAATGCCATGAGTAGGATGATTTGAATGTTATTATGTGTTGTAAGAAATGGGTTATGATTTATGTTGAGTTTTGTTATGAATTTTAGGGCTTGAGAATCAAGCCCGAATTATTGGAGAAATTGTTATTAATTGAAGTGGGTGTAAATGTTGAGATTGATGAAACGTATAAAGAATGAAACTTAGTATTTAGACTCAACGGAGTCATAATAAGTTCAATAATGTGTTAATGAACTCGGGTTGAAATCCTACGACATTTGGGTTTCGTTTGACTATGATTATAATGAGTTCTTGGGTTGTTAGGCTTGGGAATCAAGCCCGAATGAATTTTGGGATTTTGTTGTATATTTGAATAAAGTGTAAATTGTGGGTTTATGAAACACATAAAGAATGAAGCGTAGAATTAAGACTCAACGGAGTCGTTGTAAGGTCAATAATATAATAATGGACTTCGGGTTGAAACCCTACGATGTTCTGGTTTGGTTGGTTATGTTTAAATGGTTATGTTTGTGCGCACCCGAGCATATCAAATTGTGTCCAATTGTGACACCCATGTTATGGATACCTTTGGGATTATTTAGAGCGTGCTCGTTAGAGCACGGAGCATTAGAGACCAATCTATGGTCTCGAGTACTTTTTAATAATGATTATTGAATGAATTCCCTATAGGGAATTTAGTCGCGTGTACATGAAAAACTTGCGGGTTTGGACTACGGGGTAGTCTTGTCATTCATGAGAATGGTTTTGAGGATGTCAATTATGTACGACGGTTAGGACTATGGTTGAGTCTGGTATGCTTTTATGAATAGACTAAACACTAAGTCTTGATTTACGGTTGTTCTTAGACTAAATAATAGTCTTGGTTTAATCCCGAGTAGAGGACTATAGTAGACCTCATATTGTGATTTCTTGAGCTTATATGCTACTTTTGATTGGGTGATGACTGGAGGATTATGAGTACCTCAATATGTGGTTCTTGGACTAAACTTATAAGTTAGTTGGATTTGTGAAGTACGTGCAAATATGTGCATTGTTAAATTGGTGTGTAGAGCTTTATGACCTACTTGATTTGATGAGTCTGCTCTTGACGGTCTTGGTTCTTGTTTGAGCATGCGAGTAAATATCTACTTGTGCATTGCATGTAAGTCCAGCTGGCATTATTTGGATTGATTTTTCTGTCAGGGTAGGACGATACATCGCCTATACGAATCGTAAGATTCGTATTCGCTATGGATCGCCATACCTGGGACCTCACACACCCCTCCATTGTTGGTCGCAATGGGGAAGTAGCCCCTTTGCCGTATCAATACGTGCCGCATTGGATTGCTATTTACACCGAGTAGGTTCTCGGTACGAGTCGATGAATTCACAAAACATCGATGGCACGCACCCGTTTAACATTGTGTATTGCAGGAGCAACACAACGACACTATTTGGGTATCATCTCTATCCCTTATGTGGCTTACTATAAGCACTTATATGAAAGATAATGTGCTATGTGGTTTACGAAGTTTATGTACTTTGATGACTTAGCATATGTTCATTGTTGGTATACTAATATGATACCATGATTCTTCTTTATGCTTATGCATTATGCCATGCCACGCCATGCTATGCCACACAATTGCATTTAGTAGCTTACTGGGTCATTATGACTCATTTCGTGTGTTTGTTTTCCTTAGTTGTGCAGTGAGCTCGTTAGTGCGCGTTGCAGCCACGAGTGCATGTTTGATAGCAAGTGGTCTTCCGAGCATTAGCTTGGAGTTATTGTTATTATTGTATTTATCATCTTGTGAGACACGGATGTAAAGTTATGTAAGCTTTACTTGGGTAGTTATATTGGTATTTTTATTGTTGTATTATTTTGACAGCCGGCTAGTATAGTCGGGTTGTTGTATTTATTTAGAAGTTTATTCTGTTGTCTTCCCGAGCAAGGTTTTAGCTCGCATATTCTAGTTTTGTTGAAGTCATCTCCGCCAAGTTTAGTTGTGAGATTTTGGTTTAGTTGCCTAGTAATTAATCTCTTATTCTTTTAGTTGAATTGTCCCTCCGGCATGTTGTAGCCGTTGACAAGTTGTTTTATCAGGTTGGTATTTTGTTGATTCGTCGGCCTTAGGTTTGCCGATGGTTGTTGCCCATGCGCAGTGTTGCATCACGCGGGTCGTAGATTTGTCGAGAGATAGTCATCTCTCAGTCTTGCATTCCACGATTTGGAATTGAGGACATGGGTCCCACTTATGATTTGCTTCCGCAGATTTTAGTTTTTGTTGTTGTCTTGTCGTTATGGTCTTATATTCCTGTTTTGAGCTTGTTGGCTCAACTCTTGACTCACACCAT
Source organism: Codonopsis lanceolata (assembly GCA_013146195.2). NCBI lineage: Eukaryota > Viridiplantae > Streptophyta > Magnoliopsida > Asterales > Campanulaceae > Codonopsis > Codonopsis lanceolata. The sequence continues at coordinate 91,910,702 of CM028378.1, read as the reverse complement.
TATGCTTAGCAGGTGCTTGACCGTCTTTTAGCTTGTCTTGACGGCACGACCTTGGGATTTCGCATTGGAGTCCGGGACGGGCAGCCATACAAACAATGCGCAGTAAATTCATATACAACCCCTCCGGTTACTAAGGAGGAGTTGACCAGAAATAAATCAGAGACGAATATTTTTAGAATAGACAAAATTCATTATTTAAAAATCAATAAGCAGAAGCAGTTTTTTTTTCAAATGTCAAACAGAAGGTCGGAATTCCAAATAAAGTTAAATACTCAACGATTAACTCGAGTAGCCCACTGCCATCAACCGTCCCATACCAGTTGAAGACAACAAACTACCCACAGATATATACTCAGGATTCCAAGTGAAAGATAATAATACAACAAGTAAACTCGAGTAACCAATTGTCATCAACCGTCTCATACCAGTTGATGACAACAGATTACTCACAGAATTCCATGATCACATAAGCGATTCATAAATCATAGTTAATAGATCAAAATTAACGGATTATAATTCATAGATCATAATTCGAAGATCATAGGTATATCCAGATAACCACGCCATGGGCCAAGTGGCGTTCACAAGGATTATAATTCATAGTTTCATAATTCATAGTGTCACAACTCAACTTAGTGATCATGGTAGAATTTCAAGTAATCATATTTTTACAAAATCAGGCATTGCCAAAAATCATATTTTTCATATAAAAGGTATCTCACATGAAATTCAATAATTATGTGAGAATAAACAGATAATCAAATCATGAGTTCGAAAGAAGTGTAAGCGACGGAGTTCAATTCAATTGCCGACTTAAAATCGGTGTACGTTTCAAGAAACATCGATGTCAAAGGAGTAATGGAAACCTAACAAACGATACATAAAAGATCGGAGACCTAAAAGAGATATAATCACTTACCTCGAAATGCTTAGTGTGGATGATTCTGCCACAAAAACGATCGTCCTAAGCTTGCTCTCCAAGTTCTAAAAATTAACGTGACAAGGTTACCAACTAATACCTTGATGATTAAATCAACTAGCATCTTAAATTCTTCGGATTTATATTAATAAGCATATATACACGATAACTATAGGTACATATATATATTAACTGAGATTTATTTTATTGTATCTGCCTCTTGTACCCCAAATTCTGCCGTACTGCCTTTCCCCACTTATTTATTTTATTTTATTTTTAAAAAATAGTTCCTTTACTTTAATTCACCAATTCCAAACATGCACAACACACACACATATATGCATATCATAATTGACTATGTACTGTGATGATCTCTTTATGTACATCATTTAATTATATATATATATATACATATATAACCATCTCCCACATGCACTGTCGTTGATATAATACAATATATATGAATATAATATTATATATTGAATAGTAGGGTTCAGTAGCTATATTTATACACCACACACAAAACAGAACACATGCACTGAACACACACTGACACACACATGATTTTTTTAAAAATAAAATAATACAAATGCACACATATATATACACGGTCACACACATTACATACTTTTCAGACTTTTGTTTTACCTGTACAGTATGAGTACCTCGAAACAATCGTTGTTTCTTCCTTTGCTCTCTCGATTGCCTTCTCTCTCTCTACTGCCGCCGGCACCTCTTTCTTCCCCTTCTTTTTTTGTTGTTAATAATACAAAAGGAATATGCTGACCTAAAGTCTTCTTTTATACTCAAAATTATTAGGGTTTTCCCAACCCTAATCGAAAGACTAAAGGTTGACTGTACCGGACCTCTTAATTAAATAATAATTATTATCTTTGTTAAGGTGGGCCAAGCCCGAGCTAATTAAATTCGTTACTAAATAGGTCCAAAACCATTAATTAGCATAAAAGAATTATAATACTCCCTCCGTCCCTAAATTATCGTCCTCCTTTCCTTTTTCGTCCGTCCCGAAATAATTGTCCACTTTGAAACTTACCTTTTTAGAACATCACTTTTACCACTTTACCCTTACTTTTTCACCCTACTTTAATTATGGGCCACATATACATGGGCTTTAAAGGAAACTACACATTAAATCAATATTAATAATCCAGTCAAATAGGTTTTCTTAAACGGTGCGCCGGGTCAACTAGGACAATAAATTAGGGACGGAGGGAGTAATAATTATATAGATCCAAAACAATTGTAATATTAATTAACACCAATTAATATTCTAGTTGAAATTATCGGGGTATTACATGCTCTCCCTCAATGGTGCAGTCTTCTCTGGTCTCACCGGTGCAGTCTTCTATGGTCTCTCTGTTGTCACATAGATGGGTTCATTGTTGTTGGGCACACGCATGTTATTGCTGCTGCAAATACTGCCGCAGAAGTTGCCTTGAGGCTTATGAGGCCGGGAAAGAAGGTAATTGCGTTGATATGTATGTTCTATTTTGAAGGGTTCGTACTCATTCTTAGAGCTGTCAAAATGGGTTGGCGGGGCGAGCCAGCCCAAAACCCGCTTCAACCCGCCATTTAGCGGGGCGAGGCGGGCCAGCCCAAAAAGGTGGCGGGCCTAAAAACTATCAACCCAACCCAACCCACCATGGGTTGTGGGTTCGGCGGGTCAACCCACCAAATTTTTACGAACTTTATAATTATAAAAAACAATTAATACAAAAATCTCACAAAGTTTTTCACCATTCAATATTCATCAAAAACCAATACAAAATATTTCAATAATCTAAAAAACAAACACAAACATTCAAATAACATTGTTTTCCACCATTCATCAAAAACAAATACCAAGTCTTTCAATAATATAAAAAACAATTAATACAAAAATCTCACAAAGTTTTTCACCATTCAATATTCATCAAAAACAAATACAAAATATTTCAATAATCTAAAAAACAAACACAAACATTCAAATAACATTGTTTTCCACCATTCATCAAAAACAAATACCAAGTCTTTCAAGTGAAGATGAGAGAGCAACTTAGCAACTAGCAAGTATGCAAAAGCCGACCAATGAATTGAGGTACACTGGTAACTGCCTAACTGGAAGTTTGGAAACTGGTTGAGGCCTGATGGAGGGCGGGGGTTCGGCACTTCGGTGGATCGATAGATAATGACTGGTGGTGGTCTGGTGGGCCGGCAGCCGGCAGGTCCGGCATTGGTGGTGCCGTGAATCACTTAATCGGGTTTGGGGGTGGCCGGGTGGGTGATTGGGGGTGGGTGACCGATGGTCCGTCTGCGACTGTCTAGTGCCATATATATCGACTAGAGTCTCTAGACTAATACTCATCGATTCGTGAGAGACAGAGAAAGGGAGAGATTGAATCGAAAATCTAAGAGACGCCTTGGAGATTGGAGATTCAAGGTTTTTAGATCTAGGAGAGACTAGGAAGGACCGAAGGAGTAGCCGCCCGACCGTGGATTCGCTGAATCGCTGTGAGCTGTCCTCTGAAATCTGAGATCCTGAATGGCGATTGGCGAATGTTGAACGGCTGAAGTGAGTGGGCCGAGTGGCTGTCTGGCTGAGTGTGGCGTGCCCTAATAATAATGTTAAGTTGTTATTTGTTTAACTGTGCCTGTTAAGGAAATCAAGGAATAAAAAATTTAAACTAATAATAATTTTCCAAGTTGGCAAATTGGCGGGTCAACCCGCGCCCAACCCGCCCCGCCCCGCCTCAACCCAAAACCCGTGTGGGTTCGACCCATTTGACCCGCCTTTTTTTGGGTTCATAATTTCTCAACCCAACCCACCTTTTTAAGTGGCGGGGTGGGCTAACCCAACGGGCCCAACCCATTTTGACGGCTCTACTCATTCTTAAAGATTCTGTAGGATCTTACTGGCTACTCTTACTTGAAATAATAGGAATTCTCTTGTAAAATAGAAAAACAAAGATTCTTTTACTAGTAACCAAACAAAAAATGGAAAAAGAATGCGATTGGACTTACATTTGTATCGTCTGGTTTTCTTTTCGTTTCGGACTCGTGAAAACAAAAGTTAAGTTGACCTTTTCATGCCATATGCCATAAATTTCTATTGCTTTATATTTTCATTCAATAAGTTTATGTTAATGACTTGTTGTTATGTTGTTTCTCTTCATGGATATCTGTCACTTACAAATTCTTATCTTATCAAATACTTTCTTTTTGTTTTTGTTTTTGCTTTTTATTCTATACAAAGATCAAGTATGGATAATCAAGTAAATTTGAGTGACATCCACCACATCAAGTATGCAGAGACATCCACCACATTCACAAACGAGCCCAAAAAACAAGGAAGCTTAGATCTAATGTTTGGAAAATCTTTGAGAAGATTTTGTTACAAGATGAAAACATTCAAAGAGCGAGGTGTAAGTTATGCAAAAAATGTCTATAAAGTTGATAGCAAGAATGAAACTGGCACATTAAGTCGTCATATGAAAAATTGCCCAAGAAGAAATGCACGTGATGTGGGTCAGCTACTCCTTGGTAGGGATCAAGGATCAATGTCTTTGAAAGCATGTAAGTTTGATGGTGAGAACTTTCGCGAGTTAATAGCCATTTCTATTGTCATGCATGATTTACCATTTCAGTTTGTTGAGGATGATGGGATTTGAGCATGTTTTGAGTATTTGTGTCCAAATCTTCATTATGTGTCTAGAAACACAATTAAGGCTGATATTCTTACTATGTATGCAAGAGAAAAAGTTAGGATGCAATCTATGCAAGAATCAGCTCCTGGTAGGATTTCTTTGACATTTGATTGCTGGAGTAGTATCACTGCGGATGGTTATCGAAGTCTTACGGCTCATTTCATCGATAACAATTGAAGTTTGTAAGAAAAGGTGCTTAATTTTTGTTTTTTACCTCCTCCACATAGTGGTGTTTCTTTGTGTGACAAAATCATTTCATTGCTACGTGAGTAGAATATTGACAGCTAGATTTTCTCTTTGACTTTGGACAGTGCTTCTGCTAATGATGTGTCAGCTAATTTGCTGATGAATAATTTCAAAGGATCACCTATTGCAAATGGAAAACTTTTTCATGTTCGTTGTTGTGCACACATTGTTAATTTAGTGGCTCAAGAGGGTGTGAGTGCAGCGATTTTTGACCTCCCCCCCCCCCGGCTGCGTAAAAAGCGGGTGGTTTCGAAACTTTAAGCGCGTGGAATACGCTCGGCCTCAATTGTGGACTCAAAATGTGGTAAACATAGTCGTCATCTTTATTTTAAGGAAAAACAAAGAACAAACAAAAATAACCAGATTTGCAAAAAGAGTTCAGAGGCTAAGTTACGAGGTGGGAAGGAGTTAGGCACCCAACTCGCCATTTCAGTCTCAAAATAGTTTTTGGCTTAAATATGCTTTCTTATATTTATTTAACAAACTGGAATAAAGCATTAAATATACATATATATTTGCGTACATATAAGGAAATTATTACAAAAAACTTACAATAGTCTCTTTCCTGGAGTCACAAATACATTTATAAATATTTGACTATAATAATGGCTCTTTTAGTGTTATTTCTTGTAGAACTTCGAGCAGCATAACTGCTTATTTTTCTTACATCGGGCTAACCTAAAAAGCACTTTTATATATAAAAACTTTAAATAGCCTACCTCTTGAAGCATGGGGGTTTTATCCTGTACCAACTAAGCTTCTGGCAGGTTCTAGCGTGCGTGCGCTCGCTCTGTCCTTCAGGGAGAGGGAGTCCTTTTTTTTTGTTGCTTTGCTGTTACGGGGACTTGGGCAAAGTGACTGCTTCTGAAAGTTGCTTTTTGCCTCAGGCTCCAGACGACACAACTACTTGCTTTTGCTGCTTTTACTTGCTTGCTGGCGTCGGAAATCAGACAAAGCAACTGCTTGCTTTTTGCTGATTTGACGTCTGGACTCGGGCAAGGCAACTGCTCTTTTTTGGGATTTTTTGGACCGATGAAATTGGGCGAAATCCTAACAGGGTAACTAGGTTTCACTTTGGCCGGAGAGTTTTAGTGTTTGGGGGAGATTTGGCGGAGCTTTGTGGATAGAGGAAGAAATTCCATCGGCGCTCACTCGGGAGAATGATGAAAATTCACCGCGCACTGTTTTTTAACTACGTGTTTGCACTGTGTTCACTATGTGAATTCAACAAGCCAGGGCCTCTTATTTATAGGCTGAGAGGAGGGATTCCTTCGCTGTTAAGTTTTTCTTTCTGTGCTTCATCGACTTATACCATGCGCTTGGAGAGTTGCACTAAAGGTCAACTACTACAGGACTTTTGGGACTATTGGGCGCTGTCCATGGAGTAGGCTGGCGCGGTGCCAGAGGTGGCTAGGGGTGGCACCCCAGGACTTTTCTGATGTCCTTTTTGGCACTTAGGCCCCCTGCATTTTACTGTTTACGCATCATGCTTTTGCCTTTTGCATTTTTGACCCTGTAACTTGACATTCGTTAACTTTTTAACAGGTCTTGATATTTTATGTCATATTACATACCAAGGGTACGAAATTGGGGTGTCTACAGAGTCTCACAGGTAAACCGAAACTTACCAAGTAAACGAACATCGTTGATAAGAAATAGACTCTCAAATTTCGTGGAAATTATAATGGGGAGAAATGCAATATGCGACAGTTTATAGATGCGACAGTTAAGGATGCAGTAGCTCAAATCTCACATAACCTAAACATATTTAGTTCGTTATAGCATGTTATCATAGTTTTTAACCAGATATGCAAATTAAATGCTCTCATAGTCGCACCTATTAGGTAGGCTGCCTATGTATCCCTTTCTCAGGAATAAGACCAAACGTAGTTCGGCCTCAGACCGACAAGCAAGCTGCGATACAGAATGATAGTTGCAATATTCATTACAACCTAGTGAAAATAACACGCATCAAAATGCAATATCCAATTGCATTATCACAGAAATTAGATGCAATATCCATTGCATCGCAAAGACCAGATGTAATATCCATTGCATCGCCACAGCACCAAATGCAACATCCATTGCATTATCGCAAAATCAGATGCAATATCCATTGCATCGACATCAAGACCAGATGCAATATTCATTGCATCACCACAAACCTAAATACAATATCCATTGTATTATCACAAAATCAGATGCAATATCCATTGCATCGACATCAAGACCGAATGCAATATCCATTGCATCGCCACAAACCTAAATTGCAATATCCATTGCATTATCGCAAAATCGGATGCAATATCCATTGCATCGCAACGCTAGATGCGATATCCATCACATTATCACAACACCAAATGCAATATCCATTGCATTATCACATAATAAAATGCAATATCCATTGCATCACAACACTAAATGCGATATCCATCACATTATCACAACACCAAATGCAATATCAATTGCATTATCACATAATCAGATGCAATATCCATTGCATTGTAACGCTAAATGCGATATCCATCGCATTATCACAAAACCAAATGCAATATCCATTGCATTATCACAGAATCAGATGCAATATCCATTGCATCACAACGCTAAATGCGATATCCATCGCATTATCATAACACCAAATGCAATATCATGTGCATTATCACAAAAAAAGATGCAATGTCCATTATATCACAACGCTAGATGCGATATCCATCGCATTATCACAACACCAAACACAATATCCATTGCATTATCACAGAAAAAGATGTAATATCCATTGCATCACAATGCTAGATGCGATATCCATCGCATTATCACAACACCAAATGCAATATCCATTGCATTATCACATAATCAGATGCAATATCCATTGTATCTCTAATAGAGAAACTTAACTGCAAATAACCGATGCAATATTCATTGCATCAAGATCAAGGAAATTGTATGCAAATATCTGATGCAATATACATTGTGTTGTCACGAAACTAACACGAAAATCTGATGCAATATCCATTGCATCTTCACGAAACTTAATGCAAGATCTGATGCAATATACATTGCATTGTCACAAAACTAACACGAAAACCGATGCAATATGCGATGTATCACTAACAGAGAAAGTGTATGCAAATATCTGATGCAATATTAATTGCATCACTTTCTAGATTACCGCAACACCAGATGCAATATACATTACATCACCTTGAGAAATAATTAATTTAAAATGCAATATTCATTGCAAATTAAGTGAGAATTAATTTATCTTTTAGAAACACACCGTAATTTTTGGCTGGTGGATGAGAAGGCTGAGGTTGTCGCTTTATTGGTGCTCACTCGAAGCTTCGGCCATAAACGTAGGAGGTATGATGTATATATTTTGGTTTCTAGTATCTGATGGGGTTTTTCAGTGAAGAAATTTAATGAGGGTCTCACGTTTCTTTTTCTTGACTTGATAATAAAATATCATGATTTTGGCAAAGAAAGTAAGGAGGGGTTTCAAAAACCGGTCCCATAGGACGAGATAACATGGCAATTAATCAGCAAGATCTGATGGAACTTAGAGAAACCGGTACGATGCCAAAGCCAAATAAAGAGTCCAGCCTTATAAGTGAGGTTCCCAACCTTTGGTATCCTGGACAAAAATTGGTAGACAACATGCCAAGCATCAAAAGGAAGGTAGGTGCAAAGTGTATCCGAAACCATCTACCCGGCTTGTAGAAATCATGAGAGACCGTGAAGTAGTGTACCAACTCTGTAGTATGTTATGTGTGACAACCTTGGCTTCAGGTGGGGATTAGGCATAATAAGTGATCCTTGTCATCCAAACCTAAGAAGTGTTTGCCCAATAAGGTCGAGGTAGAACTTTCTTGGTCGATATGTGTTTCAAAAATGCCTACTCTTTATACCAAGTCCAAGAATAATTTTTCTTATCTTGCTTGTAGCGAGACTCTGATTTTCCCAAGATTTCCTAACTGGAGCATCTTCCGTTATGACCAATAATTCATGGCTCAGGGAACATGGGATAGGAGATTGCATGGACAAGACTCATGATTTTGGTGGGAAAAGCCCCAGGGTGACTCAATCAACAAATTTTTCAAGTTGGGATAGAAAGCCCCTAGTATACTCAATCGATACGTTTTTTATGGATATGGGTGGAGAAAAACCCTAGAAGTGGATGAAGGGAAAGCCCCTAGGTGGACTTTTCTCTTCTTCTTCTTCTTTTTCTTTCTTTTCTTTTTTAAGAGAAAATTAAAGGCACAGGATATGAGGATGACTCTACTGAACAAGAAAGAGAGCCAGAATTCAGAGTTCACTTTATTGCCGAGTATTACCAGGTTTGGTGGTTTATGGACCCTACTTGGTAATTATCTTTTGGTGTTTATCAAAGAGTTTCATCTTTGACTCAGACCACGTTATAAATGATTGAAGCAGAGCTGTTGATCGCGACTGGTTCAAGGTGTACTGTTTAAATGTTTGGGGATGGATTGGTTTTGAGGTTTCTGGTTAGAAGGTCTTTTCATGGAATTGGTTTCTGTTTAACAAAAGCGATCAAAATTTTTATCGTTGGTTGGCTTTTTAGGCTATGGGTTCTAGATGGATAGTTGGCTTTTGGTTTTGAGTATGATAGGCTTTTTGGCTTCGACTCTGGGTATGGTTTTGGCTTTGGGTATGGCTCTGGCCTTTAGTTTTTTATTCACACCTTGAAGAAGTATATATATGTGTTGTTTTTCCTAAGAAGCCCCAAATTAGTTTGTGTAAGGGAGAGATTGACAAATGATAGACTTGCTCCAGAGAGATTTTTTTTCCTTTCCCTCTTTTTTTTCTTTTTTTCTCTTTTTTTCTTTTCTTCTTCTTTTTTTCTTTTTTTTCTTTTTTTCTTTTTTTCTTTTTTTTCTTTTTTCTTTTTTTTCTTTTCTTCTCGAAGCATCATCATAGCAGTTGGGGAAATCTCTACCTTTGGAACAAAGGGATAATCATTCTTGGTGGATATAAAAAGGTGGATAATCATTTATCGGGTACTTTTATGACTTAAATTGAGCGATTCCACGAGGCTTTTAGCTACTGATATGTGTTTTTGAGTTGTTTTATGAGTTTCATGGTTTTAGGTGGAATTATATGAATTATGAAGCCTTTAGTGAAGATTTCGAGGAAGAGGCCAAAATGTAACATTGAAGAAAATGGCAGAAGAAGAATCTGGCTACCTTGCGGCCGCAAGGTAGAAACACCTTGCCTTCGCAAGGTAGGCAGAAAGTCGGCCCTTCAAAATGATACCCTTTCGAACGCAAGGTCATTAACCTTTGCGACCGCAAGGTACCCAGAACCAACCTTTCGGGATTTTCGAGCTGGATTGGATCTCCTATTCCCCTACAACTCCTTGGTATAAATAAACGACGGTAGCCAAAGCCAAAAGGCATCCAAGAAGTAGTTTTAAACAGTTTTAGCATATGATTTAGATTGTATCACGTAGTTTAGTTGTTGTAATTACAGTTCTGAAGATCGATTCATGTATTCATTCATCTCCGTGTGCAGTTCATCTTCAAGGATGAACTAAACATCCATTAATCTAGGAGTTGGAAGGTAACTTGTATTGAATCTATGGCTTAATATATTTTTATTCATTCAATTCTTGTTGATCATGGTGTTTATCAACCCCTTTATTATCTCGCTTTAAACAAATGAATGTAATCGCAAGTGATAAAGGCCTAAAGGTGCGGATAACTGCATGACCAATATGCATATGTCGTACACTGGCTCACCATCATGATAAATTGAACCTATCGATGCACGAGAGTGATAAGTTAAGGTCAGGTTCCATATATGACCTAAGTGACAGTTAGGATCCATATGTTCTTGTGCCTAGGATATAGAATGGATGAATTATTTGGAGATAGAGACTGAACGGTAATTCAACAGGCTATATCTATCTTTCGTGAACGAACCCAAGTTATTGAATGATATTTTATTTAAATAAGTTATAGAGTAGATACAAGTGAAACCCTAATCCTAGATTTCCCTCCTCCGTCAGATCTTCCCTACTGTGATTGCTGCCTAGTTTAATTAGATTTACTGTTTTAGTATAATAATTAGTTTAAATAAAATCAATAAAAACACTCCTTAGTTTAATAATATTGCTACCAATAGTCTTACTATTTGTGATCTTCTTGTCTCTGTGGTTCGACCCTTGCTTCCCAAGCTATTCTACAATAGTCTTGTCCACTTGCAAGGAATAATTAAAATAAGACACGATCAAGTTTTTGGCGCCGTTGCGGGGGACAAGCTAATTTGCATAGTTAGTTTATTGGTAGCGTAGTTTTAAATTCAGTCTTTATAAAATAAAAATACAAAAATATTTTATTTATATTTAGTTGTTAGTTTTTATTTGTTTTATTTACTTTATTTTATGTACGGTCGTAGATCTCTAAATCCTAAACTGGTAGAATTAAATCAAAATATAAATAATCTTAGAAAGAATCAGGAAGACCCTGATAATTTGGAAAACCAGCCTAATAATCAAGAACAATTGAATCAAAAAGATCCTCTGGTTGATCCTCTAATGGATAATAATAATCAAAATCCTGAAAATCCGGATCCTCCGGTAAATGTGAATCAAAGAATGGAAGAACTTGCTGAGAGAAATATGGAAGTAATAATCAATCAAAGAACTATAAATGATTATAGTCGGCCTATGTTGAATGCAACACCATCATGTCTAGTCATACCGAAAGTAGTTAGAAATTTCGAACTTAAAGGTTATTATTTTAATATGATACCTTCCTTTCATGGAATGACATCTGAAGACCCAGTAAGTTTCGTTAAAGAATATGAATATATGATAGAAACTTTTCCGTTAAGTGGTTTGACTGAAGATCAAGTAAAAATAAAATATTTTCCAAGTACATTAAAAGATTTGGCGAAAAGATGGTTTATGAATCTAACACCTAGAAGTGTTTATACTTGGGCTCAATTATATGAATTGTTTATGGGTAAATTTTATAAACATGCATCTCTTTCAGAGTAAAGAAAACAAATCATGTCTTTTCAAAATGAACCAGGAGAAACATTCCATGAAGCATGGGATAGATTTAAAAATTTACTTATCATGTGCCCTCATCATAATCTATCTCAAGATGTGTTAATGATTCAATTCTATCATGCTCTTTCGCCTGCTTTACAAACTATGGTCGATAGTGCGGCCGGTGGTTCTATTAATAGAATGACACCAACTGCACTAGAAGAATTACTTGAGATGTTAAGTGTAAATTCACAACAGAAAAGTATAAGAGGTAAAAATAGAAGCTTATTCCAAGTTCAAGAAAAACCAGATATGCAAGCTCAATTTGAAAATTGGCAAATTCAAGAAGCATGTGCTATTTGTGGATTAAATTCTCATGCTACTAATTTTTGTCCCTCTAGTGTTGTATATCCTGAACAGGTTAATGCCATGAACATGTACCCTCAAAGGCAAAGGAATGATCATTATTCAAACTCATATAATCCTGGTTGGAGGAATCATCATAATTTTTCTTGGGTAGGAAATAAACCTTTACAACCTCAACAATTTCCAAATCAAGGACAATTGCGAATTGAAGAAGTTCCAAAGTCAGATGGAGCGAGCAAAGGTCAAGCTGCTCTTAACAAATATTTGCTAGAAGAGGTGGAAAATTTAAGGAATCAACTTGCAAAAGTTGAAAAAGAGAAAAGGGAAGAAGGGAAGTTCCCTAGTCAGATGGAACAAGCAAAATCTATCACTACTCTACGAAGTGGTAGAGTAATTGGAGAAGAGGTAAGTAATCCTATTCAATCTTCTGATATACCTGATAAAGTAGATAATTCTGATAAAAAAGTTGAAAATGATAAAAGTGAAAACAATCAAGTAAAAGATAAAGAAGTAGAAGAAGAAGTGTCAAAAGATAGTCAAAAAGAAGTAAGTCAAGAAAAAGAACAAGAGGCAGAACCTTTTGAGGAACCTTATGTGGCACCACTACCATATGTTCCTCCAATACCATTCCCTAGAAAACTTATGAAAAACATAATGGATAAGCAATTTTCGTAATATTTATAACATGTTATCCAAAGTGAATATTAACCTTCCTTTGCTTAATGTTATTAAAAATATTCCATCTTATGCTAAGTTTTTCAAAGATCTTCACTCTAAGAAACACAAATTTAAAAAGAATGAAAAAATTATTGTTTCTGAAAACGTAAGTGCCGTTTTACAACCTGAACTTCCTCCTAAATTGAAAAATCCTGGTAGTTTTAATATCCAAGTCTCATTGGGTAGTTCTAAAAAGATGAAGGCTATGTTAGATTTAGGAGCAAGTATTAATTTGATGTCTTTCGCAGTCTATAAACAATTAGGGTTGGGAGAACTGAAACCCAATACTATGTCTTTACAGTTAGCTGATCGTTCGGTCAAACATCCTTTAGGTATAGTAGAGGACATTCTAGTTCAGGTAAATAAATTAATCATTCTAGTGGATTTTGTGGTTCTAGAGATGGAAAGGAAAATATGCACAAACAATGAAGTTTCTATTTTGTTAGGGAGACCTTTTATGGCCGCTGCCAACACAATGATCAATGTTAAGAATGGTAAACTCACAATGTCGATTATGGGTGAAGCTGTAGAAATTTCGGTTTCGATGCGATGAATAGGCCAGAGTGACATGAATGCATGTTTCTCAATCGATGAAATTGAAAAACTGACAGCTCAAACCTTTGAAGAAAATTGTGAGGATGATGATTATGAGAAAGATACGTATGAAAGTCATGATGATAGAACCTTCTCCCATATAAAATTCGACATTGAAGAGTTAGAAAGAGAACTCTGAGAGACTGATGCTAGAAAAGAGAAAGAAAGACTTGAAGCTCTTAAGAGTAAAAATAAGAACAAAATGGAAAAGTCTGAATCAGAAAATAATTCTGATAAAATAGAAATATGTGAAAATAGCAAAGAAGAAGTAGAAATTTAAAAGTCTGTTTTTGATGAAATAAAAATAGATGATGAAAAAGTAGAGAACCTTAAGGAGGAAGATAAAGAAGAGATAAGGAAACCTGAAATTCCTGAATTTATTCCGTCAGTTAAATCTCCTCTCAAGTAGAATTAAAGCCATTACCATCCCATTTAAAGTATGCATTTTTAGGGAAGGTAAAACTTTACCTGTTATAATTGCGGCAGATTTAACAGAAGAACAAGAAGCATGTATGTTAAAAGTTTTATGGACACATAGAGAAGCGATAGGTTGGTCCTTAGCAGATTTAAAAGGAATTAGTCCTTCTATGTGCATGCATAAAATTCATTTAGAAGAAGGTAGTAAACCTTCTAGAGAAAGACAAAGAAGACTTAACCCTCACATGGAAGAAGCAGTGAGAAAAGAAGTACTTAAGCTTCTTGATGCGGGTATAATTTACCCAATATCTGATAGTAAATAGGTTAGTCCAGTCCAAGTAGTTCCTAAGAAATCAGGGATTACAGTTGTTAAGAATGATAAAGATGAGTTAGTTCCCACACGAACTATCACTGGTTATAGAATGTGCATAGATTTGAGGAAATTAAATGCAGCAACTAGGAAATACCACTTTCCCTTGCCATTTATTGATCAAATCCTTGAAAGACTAGCCGGTCATGAATATTACTGTTTTCTTGACGGTTTTTCTGGTTACAATCAAATCCCAGTAGCACCCGAAGACCAAGAGAAAACCACTTTTACATGTCCATTTGGCACTTTTGCATTTAGAAGAATGCCCTTTGGACTTTGTAATGCCCCAGCTACTTTTCAAAGATGCATGATTTCTATATTTTCAGATTTAGTGGAAAGATGTGTTGAAGTATTTATGGATGATTTTTCAGTATTTGGGAATTCTTTTGACCATTGCCTAGAAAATCTCACCTCGGTTTTCAAAAGATGTTGTGAAACTAATTTGACCCTAAGTTGGGAGAAAAGCCATTTCATGGTTAAACATGGAATTGTCTTAGGTCATGTTGTGTCTAACAAAGGAATTGAGGTTAATAAAGCTAAAATTGAAGTTATATCACAACTACCTCCTCCAACTTCAGTCAAAGGTGTTAGAAGTTTTCTAGGACATGCAGGTTTTTATAGAAGATTTATAAAAGATTTCTCAAAAATCTGTAAACCTTTATGTAATTTGTTGGCAAAAGATACCGAATTTATTTTTGATCAAGAGTACTTGAATGCATTTAATTTATTAAAAGAACGATTGACATTAGCCCCAATTTTAACCAGCCCCGATTGGTCTCTCCCTTTCGAGATCATGTGCGATACTTCAGATTTCGCAATTGGAGCTGTGTTAGGACAAAGGGTGGACAAGAAACCGCATGCAATTCATTATGCTAGTAGGACATTGAATGATGCACAACTTAACTATACAACCACAGAAAATGAGTTTTTAGCAGTTGTGTATGCATTAGAAAAATTTAGATCATATTTGTTAGGATCAAAAGTTATCATATTCTCTGATCATGCAGCCCTAAAATATCTTTTGAGTAAGAAAGAGGCAAAGTCTAAGCTCATAAGATGGATGTTATTGTTACAAGAATTTGACATTACTATTAAAGATAAAAAGGGAACGGAAAATGTTGTAGCCGACCATTTGTCTAGGTTGGAATTTTTACCCTTGCTTGAACGTCAATTTCTTGATAAGAAAATCCATGTAAATGAAGACTTCCCTGATGAACAATTATTATCAGTTAAAGATTTGGATCCTTGGTGTGCTAATTATGTCAATTATTATGTATCTGATATCATCAACCCTGACTTTGATTTTTATCAAAGAAAGAAATTTTTAATAGATGCAAAACATTATTTTTGGGAAGAACCTCATTTGTATAAAATGTGTTCAGACTCTATAATTAGGAGATGTGTTCCAGAACAAGACCAACAAAGTATTATGGCATTTTGTCACGAATACTCTTGTGGTGGTCATTTTAGTGGTAATAAAGCGCTAGAAAATTACGCAATGCGTTATATTAGCTCTTGTTTTTAGAGGCGTGACATATTTTACAAAACTTGTGATAAATGTCAAAGAGCGGTGGAATTGGTAAAAGGAATGAAATGCCCTTGCATATGAATATAGTTGTTGAAATTTTTTGTTTGGGGTTGATTTTATGGGTCCTTTTCCGGTTCTAATGGTTGTGAATATATTTTAGTCGTTGTTGATTATGTGTCTAAATGGATAGAAGCCATTGGTACTAGAAATAATGGACAAATTGTTGTCAAGTTTTTGGAGGATATTTTTGCTCGGTTTGGAGTAGGGGGCTATAATTAGTGATCAAGGAACACACTTCACTAATAGATTGTTAAATTAGGTCCTTAGAAAATATGGTGTAACTCACGGGTTAGCTCACATCATATTATCCTGGAACTTCGGCCAAGTAGAAGTTAATGATAGACAAATAAAAAGTTTTGGAAAAGGCGTGAGACCAATCGAAAAGATTGGGAGCCTAAACTTAAAGATGCTCTTTGGGCATACCGAGCGCATATAAAACCCCAATAGGAATGAGTCCTTATCGGATGGTGTATGGCAGAGGCTTGTCATTTGTCAGTTGAGGGATTGAACACAAGGCCTATTGGGCCGTTAAAGCTCTTAACTTTGATTTAACTTTGGTTGGTGAAGAAAAGACTTTTCAGGTTAATGAATTAGAAGAACATAGGTTAAATTCATATGAGAATGCAAAACTTATAAAGAAAAGACCAAGAAATACCATGATATGGGATTAGCTAACAAGATGTTTT
>CM028378.1:91864560-91893983 GCA_013146195.2 Codonopsis lanceolata | reverse complement strand
AATCGTCATCAAACTCATTTCTAATCTAGTGATTTTATGATCTTAGTCAAAACGAGAGAGCAATTGTAATTATACGTATTAGAAAATGGTTCATGTAGATTTGAGATGAGTCGATTCACCGTGCTAAAGGCTTAATTAGTCCCGAAGCAAAACAAGCTGAGAGTAGTAAAGGTTCACTCCAAGGATGTGTTCTGTTAATTAACAACTACTATGAGAAAAAGTCTAATCTTTTAAAAATTCAATCTTACCACTTTCTTTTTACTTTGATACCCCTTTGTATCTAGTCAATCAAAGTTCATCCTAAAAGTTTGTAAGTTTCATCAATTTTCACTTTCTAATTTTCCATCCAAAACTAACGATTTACCGGCCATCGAAGATTTTTAACTTTATCCGATACCTTATGCCAGCATATCCTCCTTCCCAAGCAATTTTATTCCCTCTCCCTCTCCCTCCTCTATATACCTGCCTTCACGTCCTGCCGGCTAATTCCTATCCCTCCACTCCAACCACAACCACCAAAAACAGATCGTTGTCCACTACCACCTACTCGATAATAATCGCCCATGTCACCATTCCGCATCCGATGCTCTCCCCCTTCCTCTATACTTAACAAACGACATTTTCTTTCACTTTCTTCTTCTCCGCCGCCTACTACCTCCCTCCACCGCTGGCACGACAAGATCCACTCCTCCACCTCTCTCTACACCATTGCCCTCCAGCCTGTATTGTCTCACTAATCGCCTTTCATTTACCTCCGTTGGGATTTTTGGCATCGATTTCGCCCAATATTTCACTTTCCTACCCTCGACATTGACACGGACGTGGACGCTGCGCCTGGTATCGCCTAAAACTACATTTTCCTGTAAAATTGCTCAAAATATCATTATTAGCAAAGAACAACGCCACAACGTGGCGTCTGCTGCGTTTCATCTGAATCGATGATGAGTTGTTGCACTGCAGATGCCCTGGCCTACATTGAACGCCACGAAGTATTTGTGCTAATGGCAATGATTTTAACGAAAGCTTTAAGTTACAAGTATGAATATAGGCTATTTATGCGTAAGCAACCCTTTCAAACCTACAACAACAACGGTCCTCCGCTTGCCTTTGACAAAGAACGCGATGTAAAGACAAAATTGATGAAACTTACAAACTTTTAGGATGAACTTTGATTGACTAAGCATATCAAAAGTAAAAAGTTAGGGTACCAAAAGTGATATTAACCCAAAGTCTTACCAATTACCACAATAGTTTCCCATCTAAAAGTCGACTGAAAATGCTGGTGACCGATGAAATTGATAATGATGAGAATATACTCAAAGGGTGAGGATAGTAATTACGTCCCAAATCTTGATTGAAAATGAAAGCAGGATTTGGCATCGGTTAGCTTGTTTTATGGATTGTTGGGGGAGGGAGGTATGAGCACGGTCTCCGGAACATTATGGTCATAGCGAGCTTTTGAACATGGTCATATAGCGAGCCTCACCTTTTTTTCCTCCTAAAGCAATGATCGATCGAGGCCTTCACATCAAGCCTCATCTCTACCATCGAGCCAACCCCTTGCACATCACATTGCCTTTTCGCATACATTTCTCAAACATCAAAAAAGATTTATACATTAGAGTTTTAAGCAAAATTTGATCAGCCAAATAGTAAATTCGAAGGAAAATAGCATTAGAGACCATATACTATTACATCAACTGCCAATAGAAATTTAGCACTAAATGTTTTTGGTTCCCTAGCATTAGAATAACTTTGTTGAAATTGCCAAGGCCACAAAAGAAAAGATTCCATCAAATTGTGCCAATTTAATCCTTCCTTACGAGAGAAATGAGTAGGTTAATACTCTTTCCCTTAGCTGTAGCCAAGTAATCATCCATGAGCATACCATATCTCCTAAATAGTTCATCAATGATTTCTCTTCCAAAATGATTTTCCAACATAAACTCAACCACAGCTCTAATAGTCTTGGCTACGCTTTGGCCCCTTGACAGAATCTTACTATCTTGGCTACATTGGTTGCTTGGGGCCCCTCCTTCCCAATCAACCTCAAACCACTCGAGACGATCCACCGTAAACGAACCTTCTTTGGTTATCTCTGACTCCACCTCATCCGGACATGGGGTATAATATGGCGCATTAAAGGAATCAATTTTTTCCTCATCAACAAGACCCTGCAATTAATTAATAAATATATACATTGAATAATCATCAACCAAAGAATTAGGAATTAGAAACAATTAAGTTAACCACAATCAAAAAGCCATGCTCATAAGAGCATTTGCAATAAGCTCCCACTGATACCAATTACCATCACCACAAGGGTCTGAAGATTGCCTGCCCATGAATGACAGTACCATGCGACCTCCGGGTACAATCTCTTCAGCACGTGACTTGAGAAACAATGAGAAATCCTCCTGAAACTGCCCTTGGTACGCTTCCACTACGCTAACCGGGCTAGTTTTTGATATAAAAATTTTCCCCTTATTTAGGGGTGATTTTGCCTTGATATCCAAAGCAGGTGGTACCTATTCATACAAAGAAAAAATGTTAATTTTGAAGTACAATAAATTTGTTGAAATTGTTTTAATCATGCCTATATATATATAACAAAATAAAAAAAGTGGATTTAAAGAAACAAACAAACAAACCAACCAACCAACCAACCTGAGAGAGCCAATGAAGACTAGAAGAAGAGTGGATAAAATGTAGGCTGTTGTTAGGGAAGAGTCTACCATAGAATGAACCGGGCATAGCGGAAATGAAACACTGATCGGGCCGGATACCCTTCTCTTGCTCCAGTTTCTGGTAGAATGTTGGCAAGGATTGGAAGATGTCATTGAAGTCATTAGCAGGAAGATCGTTGAGGGAAACCCGAAACTCGGGTAAAGGGCGGGACAATTGAAGACTTGTGGCCTGCACCAAATCCATTATCTTGGACACCACAAATAGGGTGTTGTTTCCAGATGAGCAACCCAAATCCGCAATCCCCATGCTGTGGGGAAAATTGTTGCATAAAAGTTTGACCACAGCTTCCTTAATCATCGAATTACCGAGCGAAATTATATCTCTCTGCAAAATTTGTCAGCTTAAATAATTAATATATTAAATTTTGTCACCGAATTCTTTTTATTTTATTTCATTTCTAGTAGTAGATACCCAAGGAATGAGACCACTGTTGCATTGATGAAATTAATAAAAATAATTAAGAGGTAGATGAAGATAAATATAGCTAATTAAGCAAATTAACCTGTAGGCCAGAATTTTTGGCATAGCTAGTTTCCCCCTCTCCTTTGTTCATGAGAACAACTAACTGCTTGACTGTCATTTTCGATCTGTGCTTCTTTTGAAAATACACAAAATCAGAGACTTTATTTAGTAGCCTGCAGGAATCAGGATGAATAATGATGACCAAGGGAGAAGATAATATTTATAGAGTGAGAGGATGACGTTAATGCCCAAGACAAATATTTAGAGTGTGGATCCCATGGGTTTACAACAAATTTATGAAAGTGGCCAAATGCAGTTGAAAGTTAAAAGAGGTACTAAAGAATCCGTTTGTAATTTATCCATTAAATTATCATAATTTTTTGTTAATTTAAGTAATCTTCTTTTATTTATATAGATTTGTACATTAACTTTTTTTTATTAATGTAATCTAAAAATAACTACGTTTTTTTGTTCTTACATTTTAACTATTTGTTTAATTCTCATATATTGTAGTCGCTAAAATTTGATTTTTTTTTCTTAATTAAGATTAATATATATTTGTCGTACATTAGTTATTGTATAGGAAAATTTTCAAAATTTATAATATGAATGATACAATGATGTATTTCAAGTAAATAGTTACCTCTAACATTATTTTTCCTTAATTTATTCCTTTGATTTTTTTTTTGATTTCAGTTTGTTTGAATATAAATTAATTAAAAAATAAATATGTGCACATGTATTCAACTAATTGTTTCCAAATAATATACCCCTTTTACTAAATTATTAACATCATTTCATGTTTAAATTAAAAATAAAGTAATAATTAAGTCAACAGTAGTACTAGGTTAGATGAAAGATTCTTCTCACGTGCTTGTTGATGCCTAACTATGACGCATTTTATTTTTTTTGGCGGCCAATGTCAGCAATATAATCACTCACTCATACTCATTTTCTTTTTTTTTTTTTAATTAGATTTCTTATTTTGGATACGTATGGATAAAGTTGTTATATCTATTGAATTGATTCACGAAATAAAAAATAAAAAATTAATATATTTCCTTTTCTGAAAGGTTTATCCAGAAAACCTTTCTGTACAGGACGTTAAACTATGTCGTTTGTTTTCTTTAAATTTATACAGTACTATGTTTGTTTTTTTTAAAATAAATTTATACTATGTTATTATATGATTTTTTTACAGTACTTTTTGCCTCTTATTTATTGAATTTGTGTATAGTCCTATTGTTTCTCTCATGTTATATTACATTTCTTTATTCTTTTTTCCTCTATATATCATCAACAACATTCCATTTTTTTCTCCCATATCCCAACTTATTCTAAGTTTTTGCTTTCTTAAGCCACATGGGAATGGGATTGTGGCAATTCTTAGACCAAGTTTACTGAGTACGAAAACCGCTTTGAACGGGTCCTCGGGTTCCTCTTTCTTTTTTTCTTTTTCTTTTTAAATATATGAATAAATATTGATCACATTAAACTTAAAATGATTAAATTACATTTCCCTCAAAAATTAAAATCTTTTTTTATAAGATATTGTTATTGTAATGATTTAAATTGTTGATACGTATTTATAACTGGCAATCGTTTTTTGTAGGGTCAATGTTATTTGAGTAGGTTTCACCGTCTTACGGATTCTAATCCGTAAAACAAAGCTTCACTTTCTCACATCTCAACTCATCAATATGTAGAAACACAATAATTATGAATATCGACATAAGTCTTTCATTGATTGACTCACATATTTGAAGGGTTTACAAGTATGGTTACAATTAGGATTACAGTTTTTTTTTTTTTTTAGACCTTTCCTTTAAGGGGGCATGAGAAAGGATTGAACCTGAAACCTCACATTTTGTAAAGCCCCAAGTCTACCACTGAGTCACCCTTAGGGTCTTACAATTAGGGTTACAATTGAATAAGGCTTACATAGGGAAAGAATTATAATAGGAAACTACCAATATGCATTAATTACAAATAAACTAAATAATAAATATTATTCTCTAATATGTCCCTGTAAGATGGACACCCGTGAGGAGAGACCAATCTTGTGAAATAATTACTGGAAGCGCTGGTGAGCAAGAGGCTTAGTAAGCGCATCGGCCAACTGGTCAGCTGAGGAGACATGTGAGACTCGTAAGAGGCCGTTTTGAACCTGTTGTCGAATAAAGTGAAAATCCAATGTCACATGCTTCGTGCGAGTATGGAAGACAGGGTTGGAGCACAGGCTGGTGGCACCCATATTGTCACAATAGATGACAGGTTGAGTGGATGAGGTGATGTCTAGCTCGCCAAGGAAGGAGACTATCCAATGGACCTCGACAGCAGTGGCAGCCACAACTCGGTATTCAGCTTCAGTTGAGGAGCGAGAAACAGTACGTTGTTTCTTGGAACTCCAAGAGATTGAGTTGTTTCCTAGATAAACAATGTATGCACTGTTTGAAGTGTAATCATCTTTGTTGCCCGACCAGTCGGCATCGATGAACGTATGAAGAGCGAGGGGGACTGGTGATGAAGTAGAATCCCATTGTCAATAGACTTGTATATATAGCATAGAACACGCTTGGTCGTATTCCAGTGCTCGGTGGTCAACTTATGCATGAACTGGGAGAGTTTGCTAATGACATAGGTGACATCTGGGTGAGTGAGGGACATATATTGAAGGCTTTCGACCACAGCCCGAAACTCTGTGGGTCGATAAGAGCAGTGCCCAACTGAAAAGTCAGAGTAGGGGATGTAGCGATGGGCGTAGCCACAGGGCGAGAATTTGTTATGCCTGTACGCGCGAGCAGATCAACAATGTAACTACGCTGAGAGAGCAGGAGACCACTTGGTCGCTGAACAACTTCAACCCCAAGGAAATAGTGAAGGTCACCAAGGTCCTTGAGCGAGAAGTGAGTAGCGAGCGGTGAGATGAAGTTCGGAATGGCAACGAGCTGGTTCTCAGTAATGATGATGTCATCAACATAGACAAGAAGATATACGGTGGTTCCCCTTTCATTATGTATACACAACGAAGTGTCGACCACAGAGTTTTTGAACCTGGAGGAGAGCAGAAATTGTCTTAGTCAATTGTACCATGCTCGGGGAGCCTGTTTGAGACCATAGATAGCCTCGTGAAGCCGAAAAACATGCTAAGGGTTGTCCTTGTTGATGAAGCCCAGAGGTTGAGCCATGAAAACCTCCTCGAATAGAGTTCCTTGGAGAAAGGCATTGCTCACATCCAGTTGTCGAAGAGTCCATCCTCGGCATACGACCATGGAGAGAGTTGTCCTCAGGTACAATGGTCATAGAGTTGTGGTATCGAGGATTGTTGAGTAGCGGGCATAGAGCTGGCCTTAGGCAGGTGGTAGGTTACTGAGGGGGTGGAGCAATATGCACAAGGCTAGTAATAGGTATAGTGCTCGGAGCAGACAAGTTACTATTCAGGTGAGGCTGGTGTACGTCAGAGCCGAGATCAACCAAGTTATGGTTTGTGCTTGGAGCAACTGGCGTGGAGCCACTAGGGCGGGCAGCGAAAGGTGTGTATGAAGTCGAGAGAGCCTCATGGGAGGAAACCAGACAGCTGGAGTGAAGACATCCTGTCGAGCAAGATGAAGATCGACTTTGGCTATGGGAAACTCAGACTCAACAAACCTAACATGACGCGAGATAAAGAGTTTGGTGTTGTTTGGGTCATAGCACATATAGGCACTTTGAGTGAACGAGTAGCCAAGGAAGACACATGTAGTGGACCGAACAGCGAGTTTGTACGGGGAGTAGGGGTAAAGCCAAGGATAGCAAAGGCAACCAAAGGCACGTGAAGTTTGGCATAGTTGGGAGGAGACCCAAAGAGCTTTTGATATGGCGATAGTTGTTGAAGAGTGGGTGTGGGAAGACGATTGATGAGGTAGGTCACTGTTTGGAAGACAAACGACCAGAAGGTCAATGGAAGAGTGGCTTTAGAGAGGATGGAGAGGCTTTTTTTTTTGTTTGGAAACAGGGACGACACCCTGCTAAATTTTATTAAAATGGGAAAATAAAGTACAAACTTGAGGGGGACAACCAGCCTTGCCCTTTAAAAGGGAGGACGGATGAGCCCGACCTCGAGAAAAACAATTACAACTGCAAAAGCTAAGGCTATCTAAAAAACTAAGCATGACCATAACGAAAATTATAAAATCCATGAGAGTCCATCTGCAACAAATGTTCGAATCCCTAGAGAGGGAGACAAACTGCTCGAAGTGCTTAAAAGTCCGATGAGCATGAGCTTCTGCAGCTAGCTGATCAGCCACTTTATTCTGTTCCCGAAAAATATGACATAAAGCATAGCCAGAGAGCAAAGACCGACACATACGAAGCTCATAAGTATATTCCCAAGGATCCGAATAATTATGAATTAACACATCAACTGCTACCTTAGAATCTGATTCCACGTCCACGTTTTCCAGGCCCAAACGACAACATAAAGCCAAACCATCTCGAAGAGCAAAAATTTCTGCCTTCATATTAGAGCCCACTCCATAATAATTGGAAAAAGCCGAGATAAAAGCTCCCTGCGAATCCCTAACAACCCCACCACCTGAACACACACCATTCCTCGATGACCCATCAGTATTAAGTTTATAACCATTTGCATCCGGAGGAATCCATCTAATCCATTTACCTGTGCGAAGAGGGGGCTGTAATATATCAATCCGGATAGATTTCAGCGCCAAACAAGCTCTTGGGCCACTAGCAGTCTTTGGCCGAAACACCAGACTCATGTCTCTCAAACTATCTACAACCCGATTATATATGAAGTTCACATTCATTGGAATTCCATCGAAATGAGCACGACATCTGGCTTTCCAAATCTCCCAAACAGTAAACATGAAAACCCCCAGAAGACAAACCCTAAGATGACTTCGAGTAGAACCTCTAGCCAGGTCTCTAGCAAGTGCGAGAGAGAATTGTATGAAGAACCCTTCTGAAACACCGCAACAAACTTGGACCAAACTGTCTTAGCTGTATCTGAATTAACAAAGAGATGTAGCATTGATTCACAACACGGATTGGAGGGGCAACAAACGCATTTTGAGGCCAAAGCTATCATCCTTGATTGTATCTTGATGTCAACAGGAACAACATCATGGAAAAGACGCCATACAAAACCACTGAACTTCAGCGGAATCCATGGGTGCCAAATCTTTTTAGCCCATCTTAAAATAGGATCACAAACCCGTCTGAATTTCCAGTATGATGCTACCTGAAATTCACCAGAAGGAGTCAACGTGCATACAAGTTTATCCTGAGCATCTTCACAGCAATGCACGCGACTCACTGAATCATGAAGGGCCGGATCAATGAGACTGTAGAAATCTTCTATAAGATTCAATGCATTCCGAACCGATAAATTAATATCCATAGGCAATGGACCCTCTAGACGAACACCGCACCAATTCGTGTCCCAAAAAGAAATTTCGCCACAGCCAACAACCCATCTGCTACACTGTAAAACTTGATTAATGTGGCTGAAAATGGCCTTCCAAGCAACGGTGGCAGTTTGCATGCGTAACAGCCCCTGAGAGATAACATACTTAGCATTGCAAAACTTAGCCCAGAGGCTTTGATTCTGAATAGCCCGCCATGCAAGTTTAGCATGCAACGATTGCATGACCTGAGCAAAGGATCGAACTCCCAAGCCTCCCTCCTCAGTTGGTCTACATACTTTATTCCACGCCACCCAGTGAGTCCTTGGTTCCCCCTAGAACTCCATAGAAAATCTGCCATCATTTTCTCTAGCCGTGATAAAATGCGTTTAGGAATTGTGAGCGCTGCCATAGCGTACACTGGAATGCTACAAAGAATGGATTTAATCAATGTGATCTTGGCCCCAAACGATAAAATCTTCGCACTCCAACCATTTATCCGTCTAGCCAATCGAGCTACAAGATCTTCAAAATAAATACATTTCATCCGCCCCACATAAAACGACAACCCCAAATATTTCATAGGCCATGCACAATTAGAACAACCCGTCTATTGAGCAATACGTTGAGTAGACCTATAGGATCTGCGATTTGAGACATAAAATCCATTCTTCTGCATGTTAATAAACTGTCCGGAGTTTTGTTCATAGGCAGTGAGCACTTTTCGAAGGCCCATGATAGAGGACTTGCTATCGTTGCAAAACAAAAGCATGTCGTCCGCATACAATAAATGAGAAATCATTAAACCGCCCCTTCTATGTTGAAAAGGTTGAACCAAGCCTTCCCTTATAACTCTGTTGATGTTTATAGAAAGAATTTCCTGAGCCAGAATGAAAAGCAAAGGAGAAAGCAGATCACCTTGCATAACCCCCCTCGTGGAATGAAAAAAGCCATTAGAAATGCCGTTGATACGCAGGGAATACCAAACATTGCCTATTGGTTGCTGAATAACATTACAAAAAGTCCCACTGAAACCAAAAGCCTGTAAGGTGCGAAGGAGGAAGTCCCATTCCAGCCTGTCATAGGCTTTCGACATGTCCAGTTTGAAAATTACATTCCCTCCCCTCACTTTTTTATTGATTCGTTGGACGAGCTCATTTGCCAATAAAATATTTTCCTGGATACTTCGACTATGCACAAAACTTGATTGCTCCGGGGAAATAAGAGCTGGAAGCTTGTTGGCAAGGCGAGTGGCGATAATCCGGGAAATAATCTTGCATGAAAAGTTACACAGACTGATGGGACGGAGATCACTGAGAGTCTCTAGATTATCGACCTTAGGAATTAACACAAGAGTAGTCGCCGTCATACCTCTATGCAAAGGGTGCCCATCAAAGAATTCGCGAACCGCGGCTATAACATCATGCTTAACTATATGCCAACAGCTTTGATAAAACCAACCTGTGTACCCATCCGTACCTGGCGCACTATCAGGATTCAAAACTTTAATGGCATTCCAGATCTCCTCCTCCGAAGGGCTGCTAACTAAATACTCATTATCTTCTATGGAAACTGTTGGTTGAATATTACTAAAAAGATCCTCATCCACCGAATGCACTTTACAAGTAAAGAGATCCATGAAATAATCTAAAGCCAACTTACCAATCTGATTTGTCTCTGTACTTAGAGATCCATCCTCTAGTCTGAGGCTAACAAGTTTACGACGAGATCTCTCCTTCATGCACGCGTGAAAATACGTTGTGTTTCGGTCCCCATCTCGTAACCAAAGCTGCCTCGAATTCATAGCAGCGAGCTCCTCCTCCCATTTGAGAAGCTGGTCCATGTTTTGCCTTGTTGCGACCAACTGATCAACATGTCTCGAATCCCCAGTCTGTTGAACTAATAAATCCAATCGTAAAATCTCATCCTGACAAACCTCTAGCTTACGTTGCACATGACCAAACACCTCCCAATTCCAATGCTTCAATGTTGAACGCAAAAGCTGTAGCTTCTTGAAAAGAACATCCATTGCCAATCCAAAAACAGGCCGGCACCATTGGCTCTCCACAAATGAGAGAAAAGAAGGATGATCCACCCATATGCGAAGAAATTTAAAATTATTTTTGGGCTTATCCCCAGATGGTAATTCCACCAGTAACGGCGCATGATCCAAATCAACAGTAGCTAGATGTTTCACTCGTAACCAAGGGTATTTTATTTTGAACGACCCATTAGCCAAAACTCGATCCAACCGTTTCCAAATACGGTGAATACCTTCCTGATTATTGCACCAAGTGTAACGGCTTCCCTCATAGCCCAAATCATCAAGACCTGCTTGGGCAATGAAATTATTGAAGTCATCTAGTTCACGAAGGTCACTCGGGGCTCCTCTGAGCTTCTCCCCAGAATGAGCTATGACATTAAAATCACCTCCTACCAACCAAGGGTCAGCGCATTGAATTGAAAAATTAACTAAATCTGCCCACAACTCCTTTCTTTCCTCCTTTGTGCACTTGGCATAAATGAAACTAACATTGGCTTCGAAACGTTGCTCTACTGCGTGTCGATGACGGCTTTCCGAGAACCCATTGTGCTCCGGAGTATGAGGTGGCGAGGTAAGATGAGAGATGCCATTTTTGGACAAGTAAGCGGCAAGGCCAGTATCCCGAGCAAGACTAGAGTAGTCGCCACCATTGTCCGAGTAGAAAGTGACAATGGTTGTTTTGAAGTAATTTTCTTCAAGGGATTTGAAACGGTGAAAAAGATGGTGGCGACCTCAGACTTTCGTCTGAGCTGATAGAGCCATATGTAGTGGGTGTAGTGATAAAAAAAGATCACGTAGTATTTGAAGCCATCAACAGAGTGTAGAGGGGAGGTCCAAACATCAGTATAAATGGTTTGAAGTTGGGGAATTAAACACAATATTATTTTGATAAAAATGAAGTTTATGACTTTTATTAAATAAGCAATCATTACAATTGAAATGTTTAGTACGAGTAGTGTCAATCGCTAAACCTAGGCTAGATAGAATCTGACGTTGGACAGGTTTCGAAAGATGACTAAGCCGATGATGCCAGTCGTGGTGAGAGACTTTTGAACCAACACAAGCGAAAAGGCGAGGAGAAGTGGTTGTGGTCGGCCATTCATACACACCATCCTTAGATTTCCCGGTTAACAGTATGCTCCCTATCAGTAGATCCTTCACATGAAAAGAAGATAGTAAGAACTCAATAGATGTTTTATTGGAAATGCAAAATTGAGATATGGATATGAGGTTACGTTTCATGTCAGGAACAAATAAAACATTATGCAAGGCGAATGTGTGTGACGATGTGTTGAGGGAAGAGGAACTAGTTTTTTAGATAGTTGACCCTATACCATATATCACCAATAACCATGTCATATGTGTCCGTGTAGGTGGAGTGTAGGGAGAGATTGCCAAGGTCGTTAGTGACATGGTGAGAAGCACCAATTTTAAGAAGCCATCTTGGTGTCACTATGTCCGTAGTGGTTACTAAGTATGCCCGTGATTGCCACTTGGATCCGCTTGCACAGTTGTGACCAACGGGATGAGGTGTAGTGGCGACCAGTTCATAGGTGGGGCAGCAAGCAACCGTGTGTCCCTGTTGACGACAACCTTGACAGTTTCCTAGATATAGTCGTTGTGGCAGATGGGATGTTTTCGAGGACTGTGAGGAGGGTTACCGAGGTTACGAGGGAAATTATCGAGGTTGTGAGGATGGTTGTCGAGTAGATGAGATGTTGGTCTTCGGCGCAACAGGGATGGCCGAAGCAGGAAGCCAGAAGAACGCTGGCTGGGACTGCTTGAGGAGCAGCTCGCGGTTGATGATTTTTTCATGAAGCTCATCAAACGAGATAGTAGTGTCCCGTCCTTCGACCACATCAAAAATATGGCGATAGTTATCATCTAAACCGCCTAAGATGATCTCAATGAGATTCTCGTGGTCGAGGGGTTTACCAAGAGTGACGAGCTCGTTAGAACGACCTTTGACGGACTGCATGTATTTCGAGAGCGTCTGATTACCTTTGGAAGCTCGCTTGAGGTGGTCCTTGATCTGTTTGATATGGCTGCGGAGTTGAGCGAGCATAGGTATGTGTTAGGGTTTCCCATGCTGTTTGGGTGGTGGCAATCTGCTAGATTAGAGAGACAAGATGAACAGAGATGAAACTGACAAGGGCTCCAAACAAAAGCTTGCCTTTCCGGATCCATGGTTGGTATTTAGGGTTGGGTGTTTGGGCATCCTTTGAGAGGATGGTGGAAGGAGGACATGGGTATGAACCATCTATAAATTTGTAAAGGTCATAGTCAATGAGGGTGGCCTCAACTTGGAGTTTTTGAGCAGTGTAGTTGATGGAGGTGAGTTTGGTGATGTTATGGTGGGAGATGTTTATGATTTGGAAGGTGTGAGTTGGGTGGTCAGAGTTTTGCATGGTGATAGCATGGTTGTCGGTTGCCATTAAAGACGGGTGGTGGTGACGGTAGCAAGGAAAATAAGGGTTAGGAGCAAAGCTCTAAGGGCTTGTTTGGTAGTTAGACAAGGATAAGCAGTATTATTAATCTCAGTACTATTAGTACCCTCGCTATTAATCCTTACTTGTATATCGGGGGTAGTTTTGAGATTAAAAATGTTAATCCCAATTTTTTTTAATGAGGGCGCTAATAATACCACTCTCCCCCTTGGTATTAATAGTGAGAGGATAATGACTTTATCTGGATAACTCGTGCTATTAGTCCCGACCACCTATTGCGTACCAAACATCAGACAACTCGGCTTATTAATCATATCTGGCTTTAATCCTGACTACCAAACGACACCTAATACTATATCGAAGCTCGTAATAATTATAAATAACATTATAAACCTTTCATTGATTGACTCACATATTTAAAGAGTTTATAAGTTGGGTACAATTAGGGTTACATTTGAATAAGGATTACATAAGGAAAGAATTATAATAGGAAACTATCACTATACTGTGAGTGCCCCGATTTTTGACCGATCCCCCAATGATGAAAAAACGGGTGGTTTCAAAACCTTTAAGGCGCGTGGAATACGCTTGGCCTCAATTGTGGACTCAAAATGTGATCAACAGAGTCGCCATCTTTATTTTAAGGAAAAACAAAGAAAAACCAAAAGTAACCAGATTTGCAAAGGGTTCGGAGGCTAAGTTACGAGGTGGGAAGGGGTTAGGCACCCAACTCGCCCTTTCGGTCTCAAAATAGTTTTTGGCTTAAATATGCTTTTTTATATTTATTTAACAACTGAAATAAAGCATTAAATATACATATATATATATATATATATATATATATATATATATATACATATAAGGAATTTATTACAGAACTTACAACAACCTCCTTCCTGGAGTTACAAATACATTTATAAATTTTTGGTCATAATAATAACTCTTTTTAGTGCTATTTTCTCTAGAATTTCGGGCATCATAACTGCTTATTTTTCTTACATTTTACTAGTCTAAATATCACTTTTAATAAATAAAAACTTTAATAAGCCTACCTCTTGAAGCGTGAGGGTTTTTATCTCGTATCAACTAGCTTCTGGCAGGTCCTTGGGTGCGCTCCCTCTGTCCTTTAGGGAGAAGGGGTCTTTTTTTATTGTTGCTTTGTTGTTGTGGGGATTCGGCCAGAGTGACTGCTTCTTTTGGTTTCTTTTCGCCTCGGGATCCGGGTAGCACAACTGTTTGCTTTTGTTGTCTTTTTTGCTTGCTAGCGTCGGAAATTGGGCAGAGCGACTGCTTGTTTTTTGCTGATTTGACGTCATGATTTAGGCAGGGCAACTGCTCTTTTTTGGATTTTTGGATCGGTGGAATATGGCGGAATCATAGCAGGGTAACTAGGTTTTACTTTGGTCGGTTGGTTTTAGTGTTTGTGGGAGATTTGGGAGTTTCGGGGCTATGGGCGGCGCCCAGGGTCTTTTTCCTCTGCTTTTCTAGCACTTAGGCCCCCTGCATTTCATTGTTTATGCATCCTACTTTTCCTTTTGCATTTTCGACCCTGTAACTTGATATTTGTTAGCTTTTTAATAGGTCTTGATATTTCATGTCATTTTACATACCAGGGGTACGAAATTGGGGTGTCTACAGAGCCCCTCAACCATTGAGTTTACGGGTAAACCGAAACTTACCAAATAAATGAACATCGTTGATAAGAAATAGACTCTCAAATTTTGTGGAAATTATAATGGGGAGGTATGCAATAGGTAGCAGTTATAATGCAACAGTTTAGGATGCAGCGGTTCAAATCTCACATACCCTAAACATATTTAGTTGATTATCATAGTTTTTAAGAAAATATGCAAATTAAATGTTATGATGGTCGCACCTACTAGGTAGGCTGCATACGTATCCCTTTCTCAGGAATCAGACTAAATGTAGTTCGGCCTCAAGCAAACAAACAACTGCTGTCACTAGGTGGGATAACCAGATCAAACATTGCATCCTCAGGGTAGGACCCTTCGTTGAACACGATTGTGGGACACCAAATCATAAAACATTGCATCCTCAGGGTAGGACCTTTCGTCGAAGATGATGGTGGGACACCAAATCATAAAACACTGTATCCTCACGGTAGGACCCTTCGTCGAACACGATGGTGGGACACCAAATCATAAAACATCGCATCCTCAGGGTAGGACCCTTCGTCGAACACGATGGTGGGACACCAAATCATAAAACATCTCATCCTTAGGGTAGGACGTTTCGTCGAACACGATGGTGGGACGCCAAATCATAAAACACTGCATCCTTAGGGTAGGACCCTTCGTTCGAACACCGATGGTGGGACACCAAATCAACCTTTTCCCTAAGTGACTCGGGGTATGCACCCCTTGCGGAAAAGATCCAACAACCAAACTCAGATGCAATGGAACAGGTAAAATACTTTACCTTCTCCTCCCTCTTTTTTTTCTTCTTTCTCTTTTTTTTTCTTCTTTCCTTCCTTTGTTGTTTTTTTCTTCCTTCCTTTCATGTTGTTTTTTTTTCTTTCCTTCCTTTGCTGTTGTTTTTTTTCCTTTGATGTTTTTCTTTTCTCTTGTTGTTTTTATCCTTTTCTCTTGCTACCTTTTTTTTTTGCTCTGCAAGCATCTTGCTGAGGATTTGAATGGCACAATTTCCTCTTTATCTACCTCTCTTGCGGCTAATCTGCTGGGGAATATGAGTTTTCCATTGATTTTTGATGGATGGCCATCACTTTTCGTTAACAAAGCTAACTTTATTAACTTTCCGTTAAGATTCCAAGGCCATTTCACGATTTGAGCAAACTTGAGGTTTTAAGTGCTGAACTGAAATTTGGAGGGGGCGAAGTGAAACTTCCACCCCTTATCTTCATCCATGGGTAAGGGAAAGCGAAGGCAACAGCCTTCACCCATTTCTTTTCCTTTCTTCTTCTTCGTCAGTTCCTTGATTCTACCATTGCCGACGGTCATTTCTTCTTTATTTCTCCGCCTTTTTCGATTTTCTTCCACCAAATCAATTGTTTTCCTTGCCAGATGGCTTCTTCTTCAAGATCTAGGAAGGGAAAATTATCAATGCACCCGGAATCGGGCGAAGAACGCCGGGAGCTCCCTCCTCTAAGTCGAAATGTCATCAGATACTAGCATTCAAGGGACGATTGGAGTAATATACTCCGAGATCGGCACACCCACGTCTCGAATCTTCAAAACCCGACTATAAGTCTTCTTTTTTCTTCAACCCATTTGGTTGAATTTTCGAATTTTTTTTGATTTCTTGCTATTTTGGGCTCTTTTGGAGTATACATGTTCTTGATTTCAATGCTTATGCATGCATGATATATGTTAGAATTATGCAATTTGACAATTATAAACATAGCAAAAATATGAAATTCATGCAATTTAATTTTGCGATGCATACTCATACAATTGGCCTATTTGATTCTGTGATGCATATTTCATGTAACTGATATATTTTGGCTCTGCGATGCAAGCTAGTGCTACAGATATTTTTAGATGATGCTTGATTATGCGGTATATATTTCAGACACATGCTGCATTTTTTCAGATATATATATTTTGATACATGCACATGCTGTCAATATATTTTATACATGCAAAATGCAACGAAATATTATATTTTTTCTTTCTCTTTCTTTTTATGGCTATGCAAAAATGCAATATATATATATATATATATATATATATACATATATATATATATATATATATATATATATATATATATATATATATATATATATATATATATATATATATATATATATATATATATATATATATATATATATATATATATATATATATTTTTTTTTTCATGAAAATGCAATATGCACATACTTAGAGATAAATAAATGCACATGATGGATGCTAATAACAAAATAACATATGCACATATATCATTTCTCATCACTTTTTTCTTTCTCTTTTCTTTTTCTTTTAGCATGCATGCAAATGCAACATAGAGATATATTAATGCCTGCAAAAATGCAATATGGATATTTTCCTTTAAATGCATGCACAATGCAACATAGATTTTTTTTCAAATGCATGTAAAAGACAGAGATGGTATAATTAATGCAATTATATGGGACATAACATGCATAATAAGTTAATAGGAAACATAAGAATTTACCTCCATTTTTTTTCTTTTTCTGCGATGAGGCAGATTTTTCTTTTTTGTTTTTCTTTTTATTAGGCACGCAAAGCTCTCTCTAGAGTCCGGGCCAGCTGCGACAAAGTGGCCACCATCTATAACTCATTGCCCTCATAGGCAAAACTTTTAGTGGAGTAGACCGGTTTTGGTACATTCCTGCGGGCCTTTCGTCCCTTCCGTAACTATTGTCGATTTTTGAGATTTTGCGGCATTACTAGTGGGACACCACCCACACTTTCCACTTTAGCTGGGACGAGGGCCACCATGACACTTTGTGATTTTTGCCGCAATCACAGGCATCCCCACTGGCATTGATAAGCATCTGAGAGCCATATTTTACTTTGCGGCATCATTACGATGTGATTGATGACCTTTTGGGCATCGAACCAGATTATAAGAGCACTGACGAGATCCGGATTGGCAGCGTCAAGAGTTGGCTAGAGCAGCATGCTAGACAGGTTGACGATGATGACTACGAGGCCGTGACTCGTGTCGCCAGGGCATTTTGTTCTTTTTTCTAGGGATATCTCCTTTTGCCAACTCATCCACCACTTTGCGGATTTCGATCCTGGGTTGCCTTCGGGACTTATATCTGGTTTCTGATTATGATTGGCTTAGATTTATGCCTCTATGGATCGCGCCAACCTAACGACTCTCTAGTTCTTAACGGCTTTGTTCCGGCTTGGGAGGTATTATATTTTTCCTGCTTTTGATATTTGCCAACATTTATGATATATTTTTTTCTCTTTTTTTTTTCCTCTTTTTTTTTTCTTTCACTGGTTGATGATTCTTTTGCTGCATTTGTTTTTCTTTTTACAAGTCTAGGCCTACCTGTTTTTACTTTTTCTCCGAGCCCACTGAAGAGGCGCATCCACGAGACACCTTTCTTGGGTGAATTCGTGAATGCCAACCGGGTAGAAGATGACCGGAATGGCGATAATTTGACCAAAGCAATGGTGCAGGATAGGATCGCGAACTCGAGCTCGAGCACAACATTTATTTCCTTGGAGGGGCCTGGCCGGATCATATCTGGTGTCTTTAGAGATGAACCACTGTCGGATCCTGATGGTTTCTATTATGGTTGACTCTCTGTATATGGGTGAACGAGTCAACCGTCAGCATTTTCTTTATCCTGTGCCCCCAATGACACCACATGCGCCACCAGCCTGGGTGATTGTACCTGACCTCCTGCCGAATCGGTATCAGTGTCTGTCGCGATATATCGTTCTTTATGAGGATTATCCCACCATGGCTTACGAGGAATTTTTTAGGACAGTGCTTCATCCTGCTCCCGTAGTAGCTAGGCGTGCATCAAATGTTTCTAATAGGCCGAGGCCTTCTCGTCTGGTCCCTGATGCTCAGCCAGATTATTTTATCCCAGCTGAAGATTTCTCCACCTTTCAGTATCATCGTGAAGGGAGATTGGTGGAGGAAACTTTGCCCAATGACGAGGTCCTGGAGTGTTTTCAGATTCCTGAGCGGGCCCACGCGGTATACCTGTCTGATTCTTTTTCTTTTCTTCCATACTGTGGGTACTCTGGATGTTATCCCCCCCGAATCGCGCGCCCCCTTTTTTAGGGGAACACGTGGCTCGGGGAAGGCATCACTCTTTCCATTCCATCCTCCCTTGTTTAGGGGAAGACGAAATTAAAAATGCAGAAAGAGTGTTGTCAAAAAGCGCGTTGAATACGCCTCGGTCACCGAGTGAGCTTTGGTCCATTATGAGAGCGTTGGATTTTTCTGTATCTCACCCTCCATTTTTTAGGGGAAAATAAGATACAAAAAATGCAATACCCTTTTCATTCCCATCGTCCCTTGTTTAGGGGAAAACAGAAAAGTGCAAAAAAAAAACAAAGATGTTGCGAAGGCGCGTGGGAACACGCCCTGCCTCACTATGGAATTTTCGAAAATTGCCTTAGGTCATTATCAGTGCATGAGATTACTCCGTATCTCACCCTCCCTTGTTTAGGGGAAAATAAGATACAGAAAATGCATCACCCTTTTCATTCACATCGTCCCTTGTTTAGGGGAAAACGGAAAAGTGTAAAAAAAAATGATGTTGCGAGCCTCACCATGACCTTAGGTTTATTTTGGATCACTGTAAGTGCATTGGGCTTCCCCGTATCTCATCCTCCCTTGTTTAGGGGAAAACAAGATACAGGAAATGCATCACCCTTTTTATTCCCATTGTCCCTTGTTTAGGAAAAAACGGAAACGTAAAAAAAAAAGATGTTGCGGGCCTCACTGTGATCCAAAATGTTTAAAACAGAGTCGTCATCTTCATTTTAAGGAGAAATAAAGAAAAACTAAAAATAACCAGAGTTTGTAAAAAGGGGTTCGGAGGCTAAGTTACGAGGTGGGAAGGTGTTAGGCACCCAACTCGTCATTTCAGTCTCAAACACAGTTTTTGGTTAAAATATGTTTTTATCATATTTATCTAGCAAATGAAATAAAACATTAACAGCAGATATATCTGTATCTACATTATTTACAGACTTGCAGCCGTCTCCTTCCAATAATTACAAATACATTTAAAAATATTTGGCCATAATAATGGCTCTTTTTTATGCTATTTTCTACCGAAATCCGGGCAGCACAACTACTTATATTTTTTACATTGGGTCAAATGAAAATAGCATTTTTTATATAAAACTCTTAAAGGTTTACCTTTAAGAGCGTGAATCTTCGCTCGTCATTCAGGAGAGGGAGTTTTATTCTTGCGGTTCGCGAGAATAAGCGCTTCCAGAAAGTTGCTTTCGGGCAAGTAAAGCAGGCGGAGCAAGCTGCTTGCGTTTTTCTTTGTTGTTTGCTTGTTTCTTGGAAATCGGGCGAGCAAGCTGCTTGCTTCGGCGATTTGGCCTTTGGATTCGGGCAGAGCAACTACTCTTTTTGGGATTTTTGGACCAGGGGAATAAGGTGGAATCCTAGCTAGAAGGTTAAGGTTCACTTTGACCGGTTGGTTTTGAGTTTGGAGGAGATTTGGCAGAGCTTCGAAGCTTATAGGAGGAGGGGTTTCTCTCTATCTCAAGATCGCTCTCTACTGCGTAAAATAAACGCTGAACAGTATGAGTGAGAAAATTCTCGGCCCTCAATTCTGAAGCCGGGCACTCGTATTTATAGGCTGAAGAAGGGACTCCTTCGACATTTGCAATTTTCTTCTGTGCTTCATCAGCTTGTACCGCGCGCTTAAGAGCTTGTACTAATTCTCAAATTGTAAAGCACTATTTGACTTTGGGCGCCGCGCCTGGTTGTCTTGGTGGTGGCGCTGGAGCCTTTTTTAGCCTCCTTTTTGACACTCTGGCCCCTGCATTTCACTGTTTTACGCATCCTGCTTTGTCTTTTGCATTTTTTAAACCATGTAACTTGACATTTGTGAAGTTTCAACAGGTCTTGATATCGCATGTCATGTTACATACCAGGGGGTACGAAATTGGGGTGTCTATAGAGCTCCTCAATGATGGAGTTTAACGGTAACCCACAGCTTACCGAGTAAACAAACATCGTTAATAAGAAATAGACTCCCTAATTTCGTGGAAATTATAATGGGGAGTAATGCAACAAGTAGCAGTTATAATGTAACAGTTTATAATGCATACAAAATCTCACATATCCTAGACATATTTAGTCGGTTATAGCAGGTTATCGTAGTTTTTAAGCATATATGCAAATTAAGTGCTCTGATGGTCGGACCTAGCGAAGTAGGCTGCCTACTTATCCCTTAAAAAAGGAATCAGACCAAACGTAGTTCGGCCCGATGCAAACAAACAACGCTGGGTGGAATACCAAGATCAAAACATTGCATCCTCAAAGGGTCGAACCCTTTGCCGAACACAATGGTGGGATAGATCGCCTCCTCAGGGCAGGGCCCTTCGTTGGAGTACGATAGCCTTTTAATTGGCCCTGGGTCTCTGCCCCCTCACAGAAAAGGCTGAACAGCAATCAGATCAAACATCGTATCCTCAAAGGGTCGAACCCTTTGCCGAACACGATGGTGGGATAGATCGCCTCCTCAGGGCAGGGCCTTTCGTCAGAGTACGATAGCCTTTTAACTGGCCCGAATTCTATGCCCCCTCATAGAAAAGGCTGAACACAGATTCAAATTTGATCATTAATCTCGGGGTTACGCCCTGCAAAGAGATGATCCTATGCTACTCTTATAAAACAGGAAAACATCGCATTCTCAGGCGTGGCTATCCTTCATCGAATGCGATGGTGGAACACATCATGGTTTGATCATTCATCTCGGGGTCACGCCCCGCGAGGAGATGATCCTATGCTACTCTTATAAAGCAGGAAAACATCGCATCCTCAGGCGTGGCTATCCTTCATCAAATACGATGGTGGAACACATCATGGTTTGATCATTCGTCTCGGGCTTACGCCCCGAGAGGAGATGATCATATGCTACTCCTATAAAGCAGGAAAGCATCGCATCCTCAGGCGTGGATAACCTTCGTCGAATGTGATGGTGGAATACATCATTTATGTATTTTTTTTCTTCTTCACATTTTTGCATTTTCTTTTTTTTTTTTTGATGCATTTTTTCTTCTTCACATTTTTTTTCTTTCTTTGCATTTTTTTCGTTTGCATTTTTTTTATTTCTTTGCATTTTGCATTTTTTTTTCTTGTTGAGAATTTTACCTTTGCAGCTACTTTTTCTTTCACTGCTGCTGTTTTTCTTGCTTTTCTGATTATCTTGCGGCTGACCTGCTGGGGATGTGAGTTTTCTTTTTGATTTTGGATAGATGACCATCAACTTTTGTTAACAAAGCTAACTTTATTAACTTTCCGTTAAGCTCTAAGGGCCATTTTGCAACTTGGGAAACTTAAGGACTTAAGTGCTGAATTTTTGAACTTTGGAGGGGAAAAATGAAATTTCTCTTTTCTCTCCCTCATAAGTGACGGGGAGGCAGAAGGAACGCAGAAGCAGCTTCAGCTTCTTTCTTCTTCGTCATTTTCGTATGCTTCCATTGCCGACAAGCTTCTTTCTTCATTTCAGTCATTTTCTCGGTTTTCTTTCGCCAATTTGCGTGTTTTTCTTGACAGATGGCATCTTCTTCAAGATCTCGGAAAGGAAAGGCACCGATGTATCCGGATTCGGGCGAAGAAAGGAAGGAACTTCCTCCCTTGATCCGAAATCACGTCATATATTTCTATTCGAAGGATGGCTGGAGCAACCTTCTTCGCGATCGGAACACTCATGTGTCTAATCTTCCGATTCCCACTGTAAGTTTCTTTTTCTCAAACCCATTTGGATGAATTCTCAAATATGTTAGATTTCTATGTTGTTTTGGACCTTTGGAGCATACATGTTCTTGCTTATGATGCTTATACATGCAATTTATGTGCTATAATGATGCAATTTGACAATTTATTCATAGCAAAAATATGAAATTCATGCTATTTATTTTTGCGATGCATACTTTGAATAATTGGCACTATTTGACCATGCGATGCATATTTTATATCATTGATGCAATTTGACCACATGATGCATGTTTAGACTGAAAAATATTTTTTATGATGCATGCATATGCAATAGACTTTTTGGGAACATGATGCATTTTGTTTTAATACATTTTTGGGCATATTTTTGGATGCATGCAAAATGTAACAGTAATATTTTATGCAATAATATTCACTTTCACAAATGCATATGCTACAGAGATATGATAAATGCAATAGAAATATTTTCTTTCAATATTTGCAACATTTTATTTTTGCGAATCCTAAAATGCAATTATTTGGAAAATGAATGCAAATGATGAACTGCTAATGCATGCATATATCATTTTCATTGGATTCAATGGAATTGCAAATGTGACATAGAAAATATAATAGATGCTTGTTAATATGTTGCATGGGCATTATTCAATATGTGCAAGAATGCAACATGTATTTATTTGTGAATGCAAAACACACATTTTTTATTTCTTTTCTAAAATATATTTTTTTTATGCAGGGATGCCAAAACACTTTTTTTTTTTTCAAATGCAAAAGTATAGCACTTTTTTTTTTCAAATCTATGACTTAATTTAATGACATGCGCAGGAGGTTTAAATAAACGATAAGAATTTTAACTTTTCTGATGCTGATATGTTGTTGTTTTTCTTTTTTTTTTCTTTAGATGTGCAGGACCTTGACCCGGATTCGGGCAAGCTATGCCAAGCTTTCTGATACTCCCTCCGTTCCTAAATAATTGTCCTGGTTGACCCGGCGCACAGTTTAAGAAAAAACAATTGACTTGATTATTTATATTGGTTTAATGTGTAGTTTCCTTTAAAGCTCATGTGTATGTGGCCCACAATTAAAGTAGGGTGAAAAAGTAAGGGTAAAGTGGTAAAAATGATGTTCTAAAAAGGTAAGTTTCAAATTGGACAATTATTTTGGGACGGACGAAAAAGGAAAGGAAGACGATAATTTAGGGACGGAGGGAGTATTTATAACTTAATGCCCAAGGCGGCACAAGTTTTAGTGGAGACCTCTGGCTTCAATGCGTTCCTACAGGCTTTCTGTCCCTTCCGCAGTTATTTGCCTATCTTCGATGTTTTGAGGGACTATTGGTGGAACACCACCCATACTTTCCATTTTAGCTGGGGGGAGGCGACTTTGACCCCGTGCGATTTTGCTGCTATTACGGGCATCCCTACCAGCATCGACAGGACTTTGGAGCCGGACTATACCCTCCGTCATTGCTTTATCCCGACGAGGTGAGAGGTGGCTTTATCCCGCTGGGGATGAGCTTCTAGTGAGGAAGCTAGTGCGAAAAATGATAGCGAAGCCATAGCTCGCGTTGCCAGGCCATTCTTGTTCTTTTTTCTTGGGATGTCGCTTTTCACCAATTCGTCCACTTCTTTGAGGGTTTCCCTCCTAGGATGTTTGAGGGATTTGGACCATGTCATTGACTATGACTAGGGCCAGGCAGGCCTGGCCGAGCTTTACGCTTCTATGGATACAGCTAGCCGCAACGATTCGCCGACTCTCAATGGCTTTGCTCCGGCTTGGGAGGTATCATTTCTTTTTCCTGCTTTTGTTTTTTTTCAACATTTTTTTAATATATATATTTTTTGCAGCATTTCTTCTTTTTGTTGAATCTTTTTTTCGCAGGTCTGGACTTATTCGGTTATCCATTTCACACGGGGTCCACTGCATCATCACGTTCACGAGCCACCTTATTTGGCTGAGTTCGTAAATGCTAATCGGGTTGGGCCAGATCAAAATGGCGATTGATTGGATAAAGTGAGGTTGCGATAGAGAATAGTTAGCTCGAGCGCAGGCACCGTGCATTTTCTTCCCTGGAGGGGCCTAGTGGGGCATTATATGATCACTCTAGAGATGAGCAGATGTCGAATACTGATGGTATCTATCATGGTTGATTTGTTATATATGGGTGAACGGGTCAACCGCCACCATTCTGCGCTCCCGACATTCCCAGTGACGCCTCTTATGCCTCCCCTTTGGGTGATTGCTCCAGATTTTTTGCCGAACAGGTATCAGTATCTGTCAAGATTGCTTATGCCTCCGAGTGATTTTCCAGTCATGGCATACGAGGATCTTTTGAGGACTATGCTCCATCATGCCCTTCCTATCCCTGTGGTAGCCAGGTGTGCTTCTGATGCTTCTGACAGGCCGAGGCCCTCTTATCCGGCTCCTGACATGAAGCTAGCATTTTCTGCGCCTGCCGATGCTTTTTCCACCTTCCGATATCATCGTGACGGAAGAATCGTGGAGGAAGTTTTTCCCAATGCGGACATCCCCGAGGAGTATCATGTCCCGGAGCAGGCTCGCACGGTAAACATTTTCTTGCCCTCTTTTTTCTTTTGCATCATTTCATTTTTTTTTGGAGACTGATATATTTTGTTTTTTGCCATCTCAACATCTTTTCCCAGGTTAATGTGTCGACGTACAAGAGACTGTTGCGGGGCTTTTTCAACATCAACAAACTTTACCAGCGGCTTATGGATGAGTTTTCTTGCTGGGGGAATGATGTTGTGCGGCAGACCAGGCGCCAGGATGATGATGATGCAGTCGACGGATCGGATCGTGCTCAGGCGAGAGGACGAGGGTATAGGATTTGCGGGTCCGGCCCTCGAGTCATGGGTGGCAACCTTGAAAGGAGCAGATCTTCTCGCGCTCATTAGCTCCGTTTACCTGCACTTATTAGCTTTTTTTTTTCTTGTACCAGATTTTGTACATATATATTTTTTATGCAATGTAATATAATTTTATCTGATGCAAGGATTTAAAATGCAGACTCAAATATTTCCTGCATAAAAGAAAACTAGACCATTATCTAGGGATAACGGCACAATGCAACTCATGAATAAAAATTTAGAAAGATACACCTTCAGTTTTAAAGCGGGCTTTTCTGGTACTCTTGCGGGGAAGGAAAGGCAACCGCCTCTTCCTGTGCTTGATATTTCAAATTCAGTCGACGAGGCTACGGCCTAGCCTCTGCCATTTCTTTCATTTCCCGTGCTCAAACAGAGTTGGCGTTGGAACGGTCGGAGCCAAAACCAAGATACCAGGTAGTATCGGGGGAGCAGTAGTGGGGATCCTGGCGCCACCAATAAGAGAAGTAGGCGTCGCGCCAGGAGTATATGGTCCCGGCTGGGCGGACATTGCAGACGCCGATGGACCGCTTCGGGGCTAAGCTGTAATAAAAGGATAGTTGGGGGGAAACAGGGGGGATATAGGTAGCAAGTAGTAGTAGGCAAAATGTACAGGCATAAATACATAATCTTAAATATCTTAGACAATTATACCTAAGTTGCACCATATGACCTGTTTCATATTATATTTTGATGTTTTATGCGAGCTATGTTGTGGTTTTTCTCCTTAGTTAGTCAAGACTCTACATATGCTGAAGACTTTGGCATGCTGGAGGTCAGATGCCGAGGATTCAGAAATTGCATTCCCTCTCCTTTTCTCCTATATATTCTTTTTATTGCTCTGACTTTTGCCTAGGCTGCCCTTTTGGGTTTTCAACCTAGCGAGCTGGAGAGAGAAGCAATTGCCAGATATATTTTCGGCTCACGCATAATACCTTTTAAGCTTATCGAGGTTGAAGGGCTGAACAAGGTCTTCCCCATCCTGATTTGTGAGGAGTACTGCACCTCCTGACCGGATCTCTTTAACAATGTATGGTCCCATCCAGGGAGACTTCCATTTCTCTCTAGTATCAACATAACTAGGGGGTTTTTCGCGAAGCACTAGGTCTCCGACTTGGATGTCACGGCCCTTGACTTTTTTGTTGAACGCTCGAGCTATTCGTCTTTGATATGCCCGAGTGTGTTCCAGGGCTAGCAGCCGTCGTTCATCGATCAGGGCTAATTCTTCGTATCGCCCTTTGACCCAATCAATTTCTAAGATATCTGATTCCATCATTACCCTCAATGATGGGATCTCAACTTCGATAGGCAGCACTGCCTCCATGCCGTAGGCTAAAGAATAGGGGGTAGCACCAGTGGGTGTGCGAACTGAAGTGCGATAGCCCCAAAGGGCTAGTGACAATTTTTCTGGCCAGTCTCTTCCTGTATCAACCATCTTTCTGATAATATTTTCTAGTGTTTTGTTGGCTACTTCAACGGCACCATTGGCTTGTGGTCGGTATGGGGAGGATTTATGTCTTTGAATCTTGAAATCGTCGAGCAGACGATTCACGTCCCCTTCAAAGTATTTGCCGTTGTCGGAGATAATTTCGAAAGGTACTCCGTATCGGTATATGATATTGGTCCGGATCAATTCAAACACCTTTCGAGCATTTAGAATTTTATAGGAGAGGCTTCCACCCACTTTGTAAAGTAATCGACGGCTACCAAGACATATTCGTGGCCATTAGATACCTTCGGATGGATTTGACCTATGACGTCGATTTCCCAAGTTGAGAAGGGCCAGGGGGCTGTGGAGTTGTATAATATATGCGGGGGCACGTGCTGTAGATTTGTAAAGCGCTGGCATTTGTCGCAATGACGTACCCACCGGATACAGTCGGTTTCTAGAGTGCTCCAATAGTACCCCTGTCGGATGACTTTTTTGGACAGCATGTGCCCGTTCATGTGTTGCCCGCAGGTACCACCATGAAGCTGGTCCATGATTTGCTCGGCTTTTGTCTGATCGATGCATAATAAGTTTAGGCCCTGATAATGCCTTTTGTACAGGCTGCCTCTGCTAACTACAAATTGCGATGCCCATCTCTGTAGGGAGGCTTTCCCCCTTTTGTCTAGGTTGGGAGGATAGACTCCTTTCTGAAGAAGATTCACGATGTCTGAATACCAAGACTCGTGGTTCTTTTCAAGAGCAGCATTGATTTTGAAGCAGTAAGCCGGAGTGACCTTTTTCTCAACTATAAATGGTTGGACATTAGTTTCTGTAGGAATTTGGACCAATGATGCTAGAGTGGCCAAGGCATCAACGAATTGATTTATATCTCACGGCAAGTAATGAAACGAGATATTATCAAATTCGATGGCTAGTGCTGTCAATTTGGCG
Organism: Codonopsis lanceolata; assembly: GCA_013146195.2. Classification (NCBI taxonomy): domain Eukaryota; kingdom Viridiplantae; phylum Streptophyta; class Magnoliopsida; order Asterales; family Campanulaceae; genus Codonopsis; species Codonopsis lanceolata. The sequence continues at coordinate 91,866,210 of CM028378.1, read as the reverse complement.
TGATAGAGCTACAGCCGAGGATCTTGGGTTTTCCACTTCCCTTCAACTTGGTTTATGATTAAGGCGGAGTCATCGTAGACTTCCAAGTCCTTGGCTCCTTTTCGGAGGGCTTCTTCTAGACCAGCAATACAGGCCTCGTATTCAGCTGTATTGTTCGAGCATTCGAATTCTAACCTTATGGCCAACGGAGTGTGGGAATCTACCGGGTCAATTAACAAGATTCCTATGCCAAAGCCTCTTTTATTTCCGACTCCATCAAAGAACATTTGCCAGCTGGTGTCATGATCGGCAATTTCTAGGACACCTTCGTCTGGGAAACTGGCTCAGCTGCATCTTCTGCTTCTAGGGGCAGATCAGCTAAATGGCCTGTAATTATGCTGCCTTTGATAGATTTGAGCGTGACATAAGTGATGTCAAACTCGTTGTGGGGGAATGACCATTTAGCTAATCGGTTGGAAAGTGATGGCTTGTCGAAGATGTATTTTATAGGATCTATCCTGGAGATGAGTTTGATGGACCGAGCTTGCAGATAGGTTTTGAGCCTTTGCGTTGCCCAGACTAGGCCGGTGCAGCATTTCTCCAATGCTGAGTAATTAAGCTCACTTCCTTGCAATTTCCTACTTATAAAGTAGATGGCATTTTCAATGTAGGAATGTTCTTTCTTTTGGGCGAGCATAGCCCCTACTGACGTATCTGTGATGGTTAAATATAGAAGGAGAGGTTTATGTGTATGGGGAGGAGCTAGCACTAATGGATTGGTAAGGTAGGCTTTTATTTTTTTCAAAGGCTAGCTGGCATTTCTCGTCCCAGATTTGATCAGTATTTTTCTTTAAGATTTTGAATAGGGGCTCACATACGGTAGTCAGCTGTCTGATGAAGCGGCTGATATATTGCAACCGACCCAGGAAGCCCTTGACTTATGTTGGAGTTTTTGGATGCGACATATTTATGATGGCTTTGATTTTGGCCGGCTCGATCTCGATGCCTTGCTCGGTCACCATGAGTCCCAGGACCTTGCCTTTGGTGACCCCAAATATGCATTTGGTGGGGTTAAGCTTCATCTGGCGCTTTCTTAATCTTTCGAAGAATTTTTCGACGGTCTTTGATATGAGCACCGTCGGCATCGCTAGAGTGCACGATCATGTCATCAACGTACACTTCGATCTCTTTATGAATCATGTCGTGGAAGAGGCCGGTGGCAACTCTTTGATATGTAGCCCCGATATTTTTTCGCCCAAATGGCATGACATTATAGCAGTAGGTTCCCCAGGGGGTGAATGATGTTTTTTATTGATCCTCTGCTGCCATTTTGATTTGATTATAGCCCAGCATGCCGTCGACAAAGGATCTTATTTTGTGAGAAGCGATGGCGTCTACCACAATATCAATGTTGGGTAGAGGAAAGTCGTCATTGGGCGATGCCTTGTTGAGGTCGCGGAAGTCTACGAAGATCCGAACCTTTCTGTTGGGCTTTAGAACGGTCACTATATTTGACAGCCAGATCGGGCATTCTATTACCTGAATAAACTTGACATGTAGCTACTTTATGATTTCTTCTTTCACTTGTAGTGACCATTAAACGGCGGATTCTGCGGACTTTACTTGGCCGGAACATGGATAGTGATTAAGGTGTAACAATGGCTGGGTCAA
>CM028378.1:91823660-91864460 GCA_013146195.2 Codonopsis lanceolata | reverse complement strand
GATTACTAAGACTGACAAAACTTTTAAATTTCATGAATATAATATAGTAATACTGTAATCCATTGCAAATAGCAAGTGCTAAGTTTTCTTCAATTGCTAGATATCAAGCAGGTTTGGACAAGAATCCGTTGTGTGGATCAAGTAAGTGGTAATATAAAATACAATTCCATGATGAGAGCACATCTCCTTCACAGTGTCCTAGTCCTTAAATGTTGCTTTGGGGAAAGCCCATTGTCCTGTCACGCAAACTATGAAGTAACCATAGCTTTATCAAGGAGAATTCAGCTTTTGCAGCTTAGCTTTAGCCATCAAGTTGTCCTGCAATAACCCGTAAAAATTCAAAACGTGAGCAAAAAGGAAATTAAATGTGCTTATGCATGAATTCTTACTTTGTTCAGCTGATGTTGCCTGTTTGAATGCTTGTGCGAAAGTATAAATTCCCATTCTTCTGATAGACAGCCTGCAGTCAAGTAGCAATGTAAACTCTTCTGAAAAAAGGCTTTAATGCAGGAAAAACTAGTTAAACTATCTTATACTACTAAAGTCAAAACATGACATTTATTTAGGAGAGGAGAGTATATGTTTTGGAATGATGTGGCATTGCTACAAGTCCAACTCCACATGGTATAAGAAGAAACGGAAAATTTAATGGAGTTAAATACTCTGGGTTTGGTCTCCTTCGCAGTTTAGTTGATTGAATAAGTTGGGATTATGTTTGTTATATTTGGTAAAGGGTAGCCAAAGAGGAAGTATGGTACGCCAAGAAGGATGGAAATGGGGACCTGGAGTTAATTAAGAAGGTGATAACTAGCTATATATCGAATGCTTGTGGTCCATTTGTTCGTTAGAAGCGAGTATTTAAGTATATCATCATGGTATCTTAGCTACTCTTACCAATGGTCCTGTAATTTGGATATGGGCAGATCGTTCTCAGTATGCAGGACATCCTGCTGAGGATTTCATAATGCCTCTTCACTTTAGCATCAGTTTTCCCATCAATGACCTTGGCAACATTGTGCCAATGGTCAGGAGTGTCCTTGTCAAACACAGCCAAAGCCTTTTCAAACACTTTGTAGAAACTAGCAAGCGCATAAGAAAATCAAACCCCAATGCTTTTGAATTTGTCAATATTATATACGGAGCATAAATCTTTCAAGCTAACCCCAGCAGTAAACAACATAAACCACCAAATTCGTGGATTGAATGATCATTTAGGATCATATTGTATAGACCCCTTAAATTAATTCGAGAAAATTCTCATGTAAATTTGTCAAAGCTCTCTGTAATTAATATTACATACAATATTTGAAATCAACGTGGAAGAGATATCAAAATTGTACTCCGTATTTCCTTTCTTGAATTTATACTTCTACGCGACAAAGAAATTTGAGTTGTCAAAATCAAAGTTGCAGCATGAAAGTAAATTAGGAAAAAAAAAAGAAGCTACATAACCAGAGGGACTAAAAAAGTCAACGAACTAACAATGGCAAAATCATGCATAGCAAAATAAATCGAGGTTATTTGTAACAAGCTAACAGCCAATAAAAAACATCAATAATGTTAAGCACTAAAACTAATTACTACAAAGAATCTGAATAAATAAGGAAAAAAACAAACTTGAAGAATAAAAAAAATAAAAATCAAACTCACAGCGGCAGTAATAAATTATATTGATTATTTATTACTACATATTAACTACACACTATATATTGTAGATAAAAAATTCAATTTTATTCCATTAAATTGACTAAGGTTTTATTTCAAGACATTTGATTGGTTAATATCAATATTTAATTTTAAGAAACTATATACTAAATTTTTATTCCTTAAAAATAAGGATAATAGTATCAATTAGTATGATATGAATCAAATGAATTTTCTCTTTATTTCATTGTAGAATGAAAATTTTCAAAGCACGTGTGTAAATTTAAAATTTACATTGTCTGCGTATTAAAATCAAGGTCTCGATTGGTACACAATAATAGAATCAATTCCGTCTTACAAAAAATACGCGTAGGACCGACTTTACTACGTTTTTGCATTAATTGATCGCATTTGGTATTGATGATATTTTGAATAGAAATATATTAGTGAAATCTTGAAAATGATTACTAAAATTGAAGGAATCACACCCCTGATGAAGTAGGTGAGATTTGGACTCCTAATAGTTAGAATTCATGTAAAAGGATAATTATATCTTTTTATTACATCAAGCATCCGTTTTAAATATAATAATAAAATAGTAATTATTTTAGGTAAGTAGTAACCAGATTTTTGTTAGTTGATTTCCTTAGCTGGTTAATAACCTCACTACAAGAAAATGATGAATTGGCTACGATTGTTTTGTCTACAAATTGAAATTCATAGTGAAAAATTATGATTTTACTACAAACACAAGTTTTGTAGTAAACACGTACTTATTTGGCGACAGAAGAAATGTCGTAGACAAACACGACCCAATAACGATGGAAGGTAAGTTTTTTGTCGTTAAGTTTGGGTGAAAAATTGAGCGCTAATATTTCGCTCGCATACTAGCGGTTGAAATATAAGGGCTCGCTAGGTTGAAAACCCGAAAGGGCGGCCTAGGCAAAAATTAGAGCATAAAAAAAAATCAGGAGAGAAGGGGGAGGGAAGACACTCTTTGAATCCTCGGCATCCTATCTCCAATCTTCAGCATGCAAGGGTCTCGACCGACGAAAAAAAAAAAAAACCACGACAAAAAAGCTCACATATAAAACACTAAAATATAAAAGTACATGTCCTAAGATGCAACTTAGGAATGATTGCTAAAGAAATTTAGATTGTGCATTATTCGCTTTGTACATAATATTTTGCTACACCTACCCCCTTTTGTTCCCCCCAATTTTCCTTTATTTGCGGCTTAAGCCCAGCAGATCCGTCGATGCTGCGGCGTCGCTGGCAGGGTCCATATACTCCTTCTGCGGCGCGAGAAAGAACCTCTAGTCTCATCGCATGAGAGCCCCAGGAAGTGTCTTCTTCCTCGTCGTCGGCGTCCCATTCTCTTGAATAGGCGTATTGCTCGGACCGGCCCATCATTTCTAAGGCGTACCCCATCGATCGAGGGGAGGGACGGCCTCCTCGGCTCCCAAGGATTATCTTGCCTACCTACGTTGCTCGGTCGATCGAGGAGGCTCGTTGCCATCATTCTGAAGCAGTGCCCCATCCGATCCGAGGGGAGGAGCCACTTACGGTTCCCGAGGGTTGTGCTACTGGTTGCATTGCTTGGCGAGGGGCGCATTGCTAGGACCTCGTGTTTTGTCCGAGGCTGTCTAGGCACCAAGATTATGCACCGCTTGAATTCCTCTTGTAAGGCTTGGGGGACGACTAGCCCGAACTATCAATGTCCGCCTATTTCCATTAGGCAAGCATCTATGCCACTAACAACGTGGCGGCCGATCGCCTTAGTCCACGCCTCGATCACGCGGGGCGACCCTCGGCCCACCATGATCCACGGCCATATTTGTGGGAAAGAAGCATATAATCAGAAAATAGATAGGCCGCCTGCAGCCTATCAAAATCCCGCTGCCACATTCCATGGATAGTGGTACCCAGGTCCCCGTTATTATTATTCAACTCCAGAAATACAGGACGCGTCAGGTTAGGGATAAGCTACTCTCTCCCAAACTGGCGCAAGATCCTATCCGCTCGTAAAAAGAAGTCCGCTCGATGCCCGGCATGACCCATGACACCACAGTTATATTACGTGGAATACATGATAAAGCGGAATACGCGATGGGCGATCACCCAAATTATATCCATGGAGCACGTGGCGACCGGATCCCAATACGAAATTCCAAAGGTCGTGCCGCCAAACACGCAAAACGGCAAGCAAATATCAAATAATGGGTAAGGCCATTACGGCGATACGCCAATAACTTAAAACATAAGCGGAAGCTAAACAAAATATCCTAGTGACGCCCGAGCTAACAAGCTCAAACCAAATACAACCAAAGAGATCATAAATCTCTTGGTCCGATTCCGAAAGATCGACGCGTGCGCAACATTGGGCACGTAGAACAAAACTCCTGTCATGCAATACAAATATATATAGCACAAATAACCAAGTCATCGGCGACGTTACGGTAGGAACCCAACTTTACACTAAGTCTAAGACTCTAGTCTACACACTCAACGGCTAAACATGCTTGGGAGTACCACATAACCAACAATATAAATAACTTGAGATAGAATAAATGTGTATTTAAACAACTTGGCTCGACTAACATTTGTCGGCTCACAAAAACCAAGTACTAATAAAACAATACAAGTTCCGAATCAAAAACACAATTCTTACTACCCAAAGTGAAGTCTATATAACTTCACTTCCCAAACGTCCTTTCCAAATAAATCAAGGTTACAAAAATAATAATACTAGCAACCTTCTTAACCATATCTCGCTTCTATCGTAGAGTTGGCAGACTCCTTCGAATTACTAGCCCTGCTCAAAACTAAGGAAAACAAAGCAAACGAGTAAGTCATAATGACTTAGTAAGCCACTAAAGATGCAATGTCATGGCATGGCATAATGCTCAAATAAAACATGTACATCTTATGTCATACTCATGATGTAACATTTCATGGTATAATTTTCCACACAAACCAAATCCGACCATAGTCACATGGAATATAATTCTTCATAAATTATCATGAAATAAATCATACCAATAGATTATGATTCTAAATTCCGTAATATGTAGTATTTTATTTCTACATTTAAACTCCCATCAAACCATATAAACCAATTGCACCATGAGTTTCATAATTCTTCATTTATCACAACTCATATAAAAATTCATGAATGAGGGACTATTGTTCCCATTTTAATCATAAATAGCATGTTATATTTTTAGTATAACATAAATCGTAAAAATCATCATTTCATTAGCATGTTATATTTTTACTATAACATCTTATCAAGAAATCATCATCTCATAAAAATCATCTCATTAACCATGTAGCACAACAATTCATACGTGCTCATAAAATAAACCACATAACCGAGAGAAGATGATTCTCTTTTCTGTTTCAGTGTAACTCTGCGGAAACAAGCGTGCCCTCGATAACCCTATCGTGGTATCGGCGTCCCCGAGCGATCTCGCTCGGGTTCCATAGCTATCAAAGTCATGTGTATTACTCTAACTAAGATGAGCTACTTCCCCACCGTGGCCATCGGTGGAGGGGTGAGTGCAAACCCACGGCGATCCATTGCGATCACGAATCCCACAATTCGTGAAGACAATGTATCGTCCCACCAAAAACTCAAACCAAAACCGCCATTGGACTCAAACTCAAGCACAGGTAATATATACTCACATGCTCAAATAAAGGAAAAGTACAACACACCGTACTAATCCAGTCAAGTAGATATTTACTTAAAAATCACATAGTTAAGCATTTCTATGCTAACTAACACATAAACATCTTAGAGCGATAACATCAAGTCTCTAATACCCAAGTGTTATTCATACACTTGAAAACTCGGAGGCTTGACCTCCATCAAAACTACCCCAAATTCGTAGGATTTCAATATGTAGTTCTCTATGTTCATATAAATCCATAATCGACTCCGTTGAGTCATTTCTACTCTTTTCAAATTTGAAGGCATAGAAGCTATTTGCATCATAGCCCTCCTATTATTCATTAGCTATTATTCATGGCTAAGTTCTTAAGGTTAGCAACATTGTGCAACCCAACAATCCATTCTTTCCCAACAAAATCCCAAAACAAAGTTCATGGTCAACACTTAATATTTAAGTCAACCATTACATTTCTAGCATGCATCACAATATATCATTTATTCAAGCATGCTTTCATCCAAAATAATCATTACTCTTAACAAGATGCAATTTCATCTAGTATGTTCATAACCAACATGTAAATTTATCTAACATGTTCATAACCTTCAATTCATGAATTATAGTTGACCAACATACCCTTATTGCATAAAAGTCAACTAAACCCAATGAAGTCAAACTTTACATTTTATTCATGTGAACCATAAAGATAATTCATTTTACATGCTCACAACCAAAAATTCATGAATTAGATATTAACATACTCTTATTTTCATGAAAGTCAACTTTATTCCCAAAAGTCAAACGAAGCATTTCAACATATAATCATGAATAAGATAGCACTATATTCTCATAAACATGAAGGTCAACTTTATTCCCAAAAGTCAAACGAAGCATTTCAACATATATTCATGAATTAGATAGCACTATATTCTTATAAACATGAAGGTCAACTTTATTCCCAAAAGTCAAACGAAGCATTTCAACATACAACCCATTGTAAAAATTCCTCTTTCATGATCACAACTAGAATTTGAGATTTATCAAGTATTCTCCCAAACTCCCAAACATATATCCTTATGATTCTAACATTTCATATTATCCAAAATCATCCTCCAAAATTATTCATATAATCAAGAACCCATTTACTACACATTCATCATATCAAACCCTAGGTTTCTAGGGGATTAAATGCTCATCAATCTCAAGTCCAAAAATCACAATTGAAGCTTAATAATATACTTCATGAAACATAGAAAGCATCCTACTTATGCCTCTACCAAGTTCACCCAACAAAAGTTCAAAAAAATCAAAATAAAACCACACACAACATGCTTGTGTACTCATTGACCTCAAATAGCAATCATCTTTGTTTTCCTTAGGGTCAATGAGCACAAAATCAAGAGAATAAAGAAGCTAGTAGCTTACTTGACTCGAATAAAAACTCGAAGAAATGGAAATCGGATCGGTGAAGTTGTTCCCCTCGCCGAATACATCAAGAATCCGAAGTTTGGTGGTCATCCAACGGTTGGATCTTCAAGGATTTGAGGGAGAGACCTAGGGCTTCAAGCTTCCATGGTCTCCCAACTCACTCTCACTCATACGGTTTAGAAGAAGGGTGGAAGTGAGAGGAATGGCTGAATTTGTGGAGGAATTAAGCTTTTATACTTCCACAACTAAAGGGGCATAAATGAGATTTCCATGGGTACAATTAGTGATGTTTAAGTTTAATCAATCCTTAATCAAACCTTAATCCACTCCCCAAACATGTTAGGACACTCTTAGGACTTAGTATGAGGGTTAGGAAGGGTTTAGAGGGGGTTTAGTGGGGGTAGAATAGGAAATGAACATCAAAAATCAAAACAGGGACAAGCTGCCACTGCTACGATACTCGCGTAGCTACGGTAATTCCATTGCGCGTCCAACTTGCGATGGCTCCAGGTTTGAACACCGCTCGGCGAAGCGCGATTTCTTCTCCTGCCACTCTGTAAATGTCCTAAGTAGAAGCCTTAAAAACCCCAAACCAAACAAAAATTTTCTCGAAGGTTTCTCGATCAAACAAATCAGCCGCGTACCAAAAATCAGTCCGTAACTGTTGTATAACGGATGAAATTACACAAAACAAACTAACGATCGAAACAGCGGACGAACAAGCATAATTACTTGTTTTAAAGCATGTTAAAAGACTAATGAAATGTACCAAACACATACCCAATTTTACACCAAAACTAAGTGTAAGGAAAATACAGCGATACGTTAACAAAAGCGAATCGCGAAATCAAACATTTGACGACGACTATACTTTGAACGTCGTGACCACATGTAAACTTTATAAAAACGATTATAAACACTTCAAAGGGCTATAGAATAGGACTGAATGTCACTCAGATGATGAACAACAGATAGGAGAAAATAACTCCCGAAAGACGAGACGCTCACACGGCTCAATCTCAAACTACGCGATAAGGAGAATTGCTATCCTCGAAGCGTCAAAATATCGCAAGACTTAAGAAATACATCCAACTAGAAGTCTTAATACATCTAAACATTTTAATCAATCATCATGTAAAGATCTAGGACCAGATCGAGGTCAGGAACATAAAACGCGAGTAAACTCTCAATCGCGTCGCATTTCGACTATCGTCGAGTTACGACTTGTGACTTTAGCAAGTCAACAACCAAATGGCATCTCTTAAAAGTGTTTTGGTCTTAGTGTGACCTCTCATACACATCTATACTCTCTCAGAAATCAAATAAGCCATAAACCAAGGAAGAAATGCGAGCGTTGCACGCAATTCAAGCTAACCGGGAATCGGGGTCTCACAGATATTCACCTCTCGGTTCGCGATGGGATTCAACTTCTGGACCAGTTTTCTCACTACATCTCAGAGGATAACATGGCTTTAATTAGAAGGGTTCGTTTGAATTCTTTGAAGGAAGACAAGGTAGTTTACACCCATACCACCTCCGGAAACTTTGAAGTTTCAGCTCACTGGCATCAGACTCGTTTGAAGTGGCCAAAACTGTTCTGGGCAAAAAAAATTTGGCAGCACTGGATTCCTTTAAAGGTAAGTGGTTTTATTTGGAAACTTTGTCAAGGAGCTTTGCCAGTTGATCTTAGGTTACAGGAGAAACATATTATGATGGCTTCCAAATGTCTATGTTGTAATCATCACCATGATAGAGAATCTCTTGGGCATCTGTTTTTATTCTCTGAAGTTGCTGGTGAAGTTTGGAAATTCTTGGCTCAATGTTTTCATTTACCCAAGAATTATGTGTCTCTTCATCATCTTTTTACATCTTGGTTGGATCGGGTTTCTATTGATAATCAAATTGGTGCTTGTAAACTTGGTACGTTGGTCTTTTTTTTTTTTTTTTTTTTATTAGGAAACAGGACGGCACCTGCATCATTTTATTAAAAAAAGAGAAATAAACAGAGGGGGACAACCCAGCCTTAACCCAACAAAAGGGGGGACAAAGGAGCCTGAACCTCAACCAAAAAGAAAATACAAAAAGGACCAAAAAGGTCTAATCAACGGCGATAAGAATATAAACCTAATCTGTCATGGTTCAGAGCCTATCTAACCGACTGAGGAAGATCCGACAACCGCTCAAAACTAATATTATCCTTGAAAGTGTGTCCCATAGCAGCCAACCGATCAGCTACCCCATTTTTCTCACGAAATACATGATGAATCAAATAATCTCCCAGCAAACCTTGACATTCGCGCAATAAGTATATGTATTTCCAAGGAAGATGACCACTACCCTGAATCCCCAAAGCAGCAACCTTCGAATCAGTTTCTATGACAACATGATGTAAATTAAGATCCCGGCAAACCCGCAAACCATCCCGAAGAGCCATGATTTCAGCAAACATATTGGTACCATTCCCATAAAAATTAGAAAAAGCAAGCACTAGCTTCCCTGCATTATCACGAATAATACCACCCCCTGAGCATAAACCATTTATAGCAGAACCATCCGTATTTAATTTGAAAGAGCCCAAATCTGGCGGCTCCCAGCGTAACCAAGACCCAATACGAAGAGACACAGAAGTGATAGGCATATTAAAAAAATGACAAATTCGGACAACCCTTGAGTCCAAAGTACTCCGAGGGTGAAACAAGACCATCAAATCATGCAAATCATCTAAAATCTTCTTACAGACCCCTCTATGAGAAATACTGCTGCCATCATATATCGCTGAGCATCGAGCCTTCCATATCTCCCAACAAACGAAACAAAATATACCCAACTGAAGAGCCCCCATTTGATTACGCAAAGACCCTCCATCCAGCCAAATATCAAAGAGATGCTGAATAGATACATACCGGGCCACTTTATTAAAAGGAGCCGCAAAAAAATCCCATAGAAAAGTCGCTAGCTCAGAATGAAGAAATAAATGATTCACACTCTCTCTAGCATGAGTATCCGCGCAGCAAACACACTTAGAGGCCAAGCTAATATGCTTTTTAGACAACAACAAATCCACAGGAATAGCATCATGAAATAAGCGCCAAATAAAACCACTGACCTTCATCGGAATCCATTTCTGCCAAATCTTGCTAGCCCAAGAGTATTTAGGGTGAGATGTGCGATAATGATTCCAAAAAGCCGCAGAAGAAAAATTACCGTCATCAGTCAGAGTACAAATCAAGCGATCTTTAATGGAAGGGTTTATGTGCACATTACGAACATCTGTATGCAAACGAGAGGGGATTAACGGAATAAACTCCTCCAACATCGGCATAGCATCCGAGACCCGAAGGTTGACATCCACAGGCCGAGGACCAAAGATACATTCTCCACACCAATTATCAGTCCAAAAACCCATATGACCCTCACCCACAATCCATTTGGAGCATTCATCAACTTTCGGGACTTGTAAAAGAATGGCTTTCCACACATGAGATGACGCAGCTGAATGAAAACCCCCATCAACAGACCCATATTTTGCTCTAAAAAAACGAGCCATAAGACTATCCCTCTGACGAACTGACCAGGCCAACTTTGCATGCAGAGAAAACATGATCTGTTCCAAAGAACGGAGACCCAGACCCCCTTCTTCTAGAGGGCGGCAAATACACCCCCAAGATATCCAATGAGATCGTCTATCACCTGATGCATCCCACAGAAAATTAGACAGGGCTCTTTCAATCCGTCTCGATTACCACTTTCGGCGCATTTTAAGAGCAACAACACATAGATCGAATGGCTTAGGACTGATTTTAGGAGAACTATTTTTGCACCGAAAGAAAGTAAATTTGCCTTCCATCCACTGATCCGAGATCTGATTCGCAACTCAAGATCTTCAAAATAGCGTTGTTTGACCCGCCCTTTAAATAAAGGAATACCAAGATATTTAACTGGCAGCATTTGATGAGTACAACCCGACCATCGAGCTACCAACCGAGATTTATGTCGAGGACAGGAAGATGACATGTAGAAACCACTTTTTTGTAGATTAATACGCTGTCCCGACGCACATTCATAGTCTGTAATCAACTTTTTCAAAGCCAAAATGGAATGTTTGCAGGCATTACTAAATATAAGCATATCGTCAGCGTACAGGAGATGAGTAATAGGGATCCCGCCTCGACCATGAGCGTAGGGTAATATTCTGCCGTCTGTAACCGCACGATTTAAATTTATCGATAACACCTCCTGAGCAATCACAAATAATAAGGGCGATAACGGGTCGCCTTGACGAACTCCCCTTGAAGAACTGAAGAAGCCAAATAACTCCCCATTGACGTTGGTCTTAGGGTATTGGGAATTATGGAAAGCAAGATGCCGTGCTATCTTTGATAACATTCCGATGAGTGCTCGGGACATTATAAAGGGAGTTCGTAATGGCTTACGTGATATGATGCAGTTGTACACTCCTAAAGTGGTTTCTAATGCAGTGGGTATTACAGGTCTGTATCCTTTGTGGGTTTCAGCTAAAAGTGTCAAATTTCGGCGTGGTCGTTGGATTCGTTGGGAGCCTCCTGAGTTCGGTGCTTATAAGCTCAATTGTGACGACCCGACCCGGATCCCAAGACGAAATCCCAAGGTCGTGCCGCCAAGAATACAAATAACAATACACAAGTAGCAAATAATGGGTAGGGCCATAACGGCGATACACCGACAACTTAAAACACATGCGGAAGCAAATGAAATAAAACAGTGGCGCCCGAGCTAACAAGCTCAAACTAAAACAACCAAAGAGATGATTAATCTCTCGGTCCAAAAATTCGACTCGCGTGCCGCAACATTGGGCACGTAGAACAAACTCCCTGTTATGCAATTCAATATATAGCATAAAATAAACCAAGTCATCGGCGAAGCTACGGCCGGAACCCAACATTACACTAAGTCTAAGACTCTAGTCTAACAACTCAACGGCTAAAAACATGCCGGAGTACAAACATAATATTTAACTAGCAATTTAACATGCTAACATAATCACCAATTAACCAAGCGCGACCAAAACCCCGGCTACCAACAACATGAGTACTAACATTTATAAGTACTAACAACCGAAAACATATGGAGATATAACCATAAATAAACATCCAGACGACTTCTACTTGTCGGCTACCAAAAGAATAAGCTAAACAACATAATTACAAATAACACAATTCACATTTAGGTTGCTACCCCAACATGAAGTTTACATAACTTCATCTTTCCCAACGACCTCACCAAAAACAAATAAACTATCTAAGTAGCAACCTTGCCAGAAATAATACTTCATCAACGCAATCTTCTTGATTTACTTGGATCCGCACGCTCGGCTCGGATCTAGGGAAAACAACCAACAAATAAAAGTAAGTCACAAAGACTTAGTAAGTTACTAACCGTAACTTCCTATCATGGCATAATGCTCAATCATAAATTACATCATGCTATCGTCATGAAATAACTTTATATAAAATCATGTTATGGCATCCATGCTCAACATTAATAAAACATGTTATCATTGTAGTATAACATCTCACTAAAATCCATGTCAAGACAATTATATGCTTAACGATCATAATTCTTGTTATTGATATGACATAGCCTTCCGATGGGTTACATGTAAAGGCATATAAACTTAACAACAATAATTCCTGCTTTTAACAAAATGCCATATCCGAATAATATTCATGATAAAGCATATTAGCTTAACAACAATAACTCATGTTATCGTTATAACATTGCCTTCCCATACTATTCATGTCAAGGCGCATAAACTTAACAATAATGATTAATACCTTTGGCATAAAACCACATTCCAATAATACTCATGTGATAGCATACATGCTTACAACATTAATCCATATGTTATCTATTAAGTATAACATGTAAGAAACCAAAACAAACATCATATCATATCCAATTCACCAAGCACGTTATTCACTTAAGCACTTGTGAAACAATTCATGTATAAGGGATATGATACCATTACCCAAATTCCTCCGCGTGTCGCCTCCCGCAAAAACACGTGCAAAACCTTTATGTGCCCTCGATATCCTCTCGTAGATATCGACGTCCCCGAGACGCCTCCGCCGAGTTCCATAGTTATCAAAGTCATGTGTATTACTACAACTAAGATAAACTACTTCCCCACCGTGGCCATCGATGGAGGGGTGTGTGCAAACCCGACGGCGATACATCGCGATCACGAATCCCATAATTCGTGAAGACGATGTATCGCCCCACCAAAGACTCAATGCACCGACGCCATTTGGACTTAAAACCCAAGCACAAGTAATATATACTCATATGCTCAAAACAAGTAGGTAAACACTCTACTATCAAACTAGTCATGCAATTCATCCACAACTAGCATAAACATCATAACCGAGAATCATATAAGCTCTTATAATCAAGTGTGCTTCACACACTTCAAAACTTCTTGGAGGCTCGACCTCCATGAATTCTACCCAAAATTCCGTAGGACTTAAAATTATAGTTCCTAGGATTCATACTAACCCAAAGGTTAACTCCGTTGAGTTCAATCTAAGTTTTCCGAAAATTCAAGGATTAGAAGCTTAGGCTTCATCAACCCCTATGTTCATAACTATCGCCCAAAACCACAATCCCAATGTTCAATATACTCATATAAACCCAACAAACTAATTAACAATGCAACTTAGAATAATTTAGCCATCTTGTGCATAATATCATCCAAGTCATCATACCAATCATAACATTCAATTCATGATTAAAATTCACCACATGGTTCAATATGTTCTATTAAGCTTGTAAAACATATTAATCAAGCTAACATCATTAGATTGCAAGCTAAAACCAAATTAGGGCAAATCACCCTCCAAGCATCTCAACCAAACCAATTTCAATACTCATGGATAATCAACACAACTAAGTTCAATAAACTCCACTAAACATGTATAACATGCTAATTAGGCTTACCATCATCTTTAACAAGCCAAATACAATTTGGGGAAAATCCCCTTCCAAGTATCTTTGTCATTCAAGCTCAATACACATAATCAATTCATATAGCAAAGTTTAGTATACTCTATTAAGCATATAAAACATATTAATCAAGCTCACATCATCCATTTGCAAGCTAAAACAAAATTAGGGCAAGGCACCCTCCAAGAATCTCAACCAAACCAACATCAATCTTCATGAAAAATCAACATAATCAAGTTCAATAGGCAATTTAGAACATGAATTTCACATAGACATGGTCTCACATAGGCCAATCAAGCTCTAACATAAACTTGAAATCCTAGGGTTCATACATTTCTAGAAACCCTAACAATGGCTTCCATTGACCCAAATAGCACACATGGTTGATTCCCTAGGGTCAATGGAGCCTAAAAAGAGGGAGAAGAAAGGTAGAAACTTACCAAAGCTTAGCCCTAACAATGGTGAAAATTCGTGCCCTAGAGATGATGTCTTCTTCATCTCCTTCTTCAAGTTTGTAGGAAGAATGGGGAAGATGAAGCCCTAGCTATGGCTTCCAAGCTTGGTCCCTTTGAAACCCTTGAATCAACACTCTCAAGCCCTCTCTCAAGCTCCCTTGAGAGCTCCCAAAGCAAGAAGAGAAGAAGAGGGAGTCAAAGTTTCTGCTGGCCGAAATATGGAGAGAATGAGCGGCAGATTGGGGTTTTATATGGGGGATTAACTCACTAATTACCCCACTAATTAACTCCTAAATCTCCTAATAGATGTTAGGATTAGTTTAGGTTAAGTAATTGGGTCAAGGTGTGGCTTAAAAATAGGTTAATTGGTCAAACAATTCGGACAAAGCACACAACAGGAACCAAAATCCCGACTTTCTGGAATAGGACCCTGTCGCTTGGGTATGGCCGATGCGACCGCATCAAGCCATTTTCAGCAATTAGGTTTTTGTCCAATCCTTGCTCGATCCCGGCCTCTCCGCGTGCTTCTCGAGTCCTTCCAAGCCAAAATTGGTCTACTATTCAACCTTAATATCCTCTAATCTATAACCAAAGGATTCAAGTCTCCAACCTCATCAAAACAGGGCCAAGAACTCAGGCAGAACTCGCCCGAACGACGACCGGAAAAGTGAAACTAAAAAGGGTTTTCGCTAGAATCCAACTAGCAACCAAACCGTCGATGCAACTAGCATCTAACAAACATCCAAGGCATGTAAATGATGTTTTGAATGCCTTCTAACAAATAACCATGAAGTTACAACATAAAACATAAACCCGAGATTCAAAGCATCTCGCGAAAGAAAAGTGCATACATGCATCTCAAACGACGTCAACGATCATGCTATTGACTCTAAACATATACGGGAGCTAAATGAACATGTTTATGATGATTATCAATGTATGAATCCATGCATAACACAATCAAGCAACATTTTAGGGTTTTACATTCTCCCCTACTTTAAGGAATTTAGCCCCTAAATTCTTACCGTAGTCATCAAACAAATGAGGATATTTCTCTCGCATCTCCAACTCGGTCTCCCAAGTTGCTTCCTTGATCTCATGATTCTTCCAAAGAACTTTCACCAATGGAATTTTCTTGCTCCTCAAAACTTGCTCTTTCATGTCAAGTATTTTCACCGACTGCTCAACATAAGACAAGTCCGGCTAAAAAGTAATCTCCTCATACTCAAGAACACGGGAATCATCCTTAAGATATTTCCGGAGCATAGACACATGAAACACATTATGAATCTCCGACAAAGACGGCGGTAAAGCCACCCTGTAAGCCAAATCTCTTGGTACCCCTTCTAGGCGATACCTTAAGAAACACAAGGTCTCCAACCTGAAATTCCAAATCTCTCCTTCTATTATCCGTATAACTTTTCTGTTGACTTTGAGCGGTGAGCGATCTATCCCGAATTAATTTCACACTCTCAACTGACTGCTGGACAATCTCTGAACCCCATAATCTTGCCAAGCCTGCCAAAACCTCGATGTAAACCTCGGATCCCAGTTCGAAACAATGCTAATCGAACCCCGTGCAATCTAACAATCTCCTGCACATAAAATGCCGCTAACGGACTCAATGAATATGTCGTCGCACTCGGAATAAAATGAGCCGACTTCGTGAGTCGATCAATAACAACCCAAACGGCATCAAAACCTTTACGTGTACGCAGAAACCCGCAACAAAATCCATCGTAACATGTTCCCATTCCACTCCGGAATATCCAACGGTTGTAACAACCCCGCAGGTCTTTGGTGTTCCGCCTTCACCTGCTGACAAGTTAGACACCTCGACACGTAATCCGCTATTTTTCGCTTCCCATCATCAACTGAAGGAACGCAAACTCTACTCTCGGAAGTCAAAAACCCATCTTGGTTCATCGCGAACTCATACTGTAATTCCTACTCGAACCACAAACCTAGACTCAGTCTCCGAGTCTACTATCTTACAACTCATCCAAGGAGGCAAAAACCAAACTACCAAAAATCCCACATTCACAAGTTCAAAAATTTTCAATAACCATAATACCAAGCACTTTAGGTTGAAAATATCTTGACTCATACTTGAGTCGCATAGCATTCACAAATTCCATGACTAATTAATTAAGCATGTGAATTCCAAATATATCCTTGGAGCGTATTCAAAGACTTCATAAACATAAGTCTCCCGAAACTATTTGCTTCGGAGCTACAACATGAAATATAAATACAAGAATTCTAAATCATGAGAGGTAAAGATAGCTGATAGAGCAATTCGTAACTTAAGGAAGAGTGTTCCACAACACACTTCTAAAACAAGTAAGTTAACATTCAGGATCATGCAAGTCATGCTCGCAACTTCCAAATCATAGACAATGCATATAAGAGCATCATGTGAAAATTTATTCCATTTATTTTCCTTTTCTTCTGGTACGAGGTTTAGTCAATTTCTAACCTGCTTACTACCAATCCTAGTCCACCAACGAACCTCTTTTGATCACCAATTTAGGGTACCGGCTAAATTGGATTTCAAAAGCTGTTGCAAGGATGCGAAGGGTTATGAGAAAAATCTTAAGCATCCTTTACTACAGCCTCACATAATCATGCAACAAAGGTAATCATGGCATATCCATAAGGCATGAGAATCAAGATTTTATCATGCTATACTTTAAACAAATTACATTGCTTACTAATGCATATAAGCATGTTCATACTCAAATACAACTATTTCCGTTAGACATATTCATTACTCTTATAAACCATGTCTTTTCTTTTTAACAAAATGCGTTTACCATGCATGTTCGCGTATAAAGATCATATATTAATTCTCCTTTTAAAATAACACACGCACCGGTACAAGTTATGTTTATACTTCAAAATCACAAATATATCTTACTCAAAATTTTAAATCATCAACGACATGATAAAATTCATATCATTAACAGTGTCGCATGTACACATGTATATCATGCAAATATGATATAAAATAACCAAGTATCATCATACATCTTCTCATATACTCTATGTAATTTCCGCTATTCATATAATGCATAAAACTCATGTAACTCATAATCATGCATATCGGTTAATCAAACGGCTAATATAGCGCATGAGATTTCGAAACTATTCGTACATGTTTATATCACAAAACCGAGAAGAAGTACGCATAAGAATTCCCTCGTGATAATTTTCTAAACAAGGGCAACTCTAACAAATAGCAAGGTTCGTATATTCACTATACTCGCCTAACAATACTTCCGTAGTAACTCAAGAGTAAAGAGGTATCATTCACTCTAGTACTCACAACCGTCAAAACTCTGTGAAGTCCTTCATTACCTTAGTCCAAAATCTCGTATTCGTTAAAACACACACGAAATACTCTCGCGCGACAACGACACCCTATTAGTCGCGACTTAGCGGTATTCTTGCTCGTAATAACCGCAATCCATCTCAAAACCACTAAGTATCGATCGTAATTCAAGCGTCCTACTCGCATAAAAATCACACAACAAAGTACCATTATTTTATTGTACACATATCTCTATAGAGCATACAAATTTAACGCACCACTAGTATTTACCACTAGTAGCATTAACACATATTCAATATTCACATATGTATAACATCGCCATCCATATAGACTTACATAACCGTATTACTTTACTGCAATCGACTGTCTACCGACAAATCAAAATTTCAACCAAACCCGTAAACCAATCCCATACCGGGACATCCTCCTCAATAATATCCATAAATCGAGGAAAGCAAAAATAATTATATCTCAACACACAATGCAATGTATGTATTAATGCAATGTATGTATGAATGCAATGTATGTATTAATGCAATGTATGTTTCTTAAGGTCTACTGAAATCATTAATAGTTCTTTGATTTACTACTACTTCCATATTTCTTCTTGTGTTCTTCTTGTCTTTGATTCCTATTGACTGGGTCAACTAGGTTTTCGTGATTACTTAATATTGTTATATCTTCCATTGTAGGATCAACCGAGGATCCTCTTGATTAAGTTGGTCTTGATTATCAGGCTCGAAAGCTAGATTTTCAAAATATCTTTGGTATCTTTTAACAATATTTATATCTTGATCTAAGTCTACCAATTCAGGATTTAAAGATCTACGACCTTGCATGCAAATAAATTAAAGCAAATTAAAAACAAATAACTATTAAAATAAAATAAAATAAAATCTTTTTGTATTTTTATTTTTATAAAACCTAAAATTAAACTAAAAACTAAATTAAATTAAAAACTACACTACCTACAAACTAACTACGTGAACTAGCTTGTCCCAAGAACGGCGCCAAAAACTTGATCGATGTTTTATTTTATCTATTTCCTTGCAAGTGGACAAGACTATTATAGAATAGACTCGGAAGCAAGGGTCGAACCCACAGAGACAAGTGATCACGAACAGTGCGATTATAGATAGCAAATTATTAACCTAGGGGGGTTTTTATGTTTAATTCTACTCTAATCTACTAGTTATAGATGTTTAACTAATTAGACAAGAATAATAACAGTATATGAAGATCTTATGGTGAGTGGAAATCTAGGATTCGGGTTTCACTTATATCTCCTTTATGTTCAATTCATAAAAATGTCATTCAATGTCTTGGGTTCGCTTCACTAAAAATAGATATAGTCGTTGAACAATTGGTTCAGCCTCCATCCCCGTAAAATTCACCCATTCTATATCCTAAGCACCGAACTATCAATCTAGTCGTCACCTAGATTTATGATCTATCTGTCACCTAGATCATGTATGAACCCGGCCCTAACTTATCACTCTCGTGCTCGATAGGTCCAATTTATTGTGTTGGTGAGCCGTTGTACGACATATGCATTGGTCATGCAGCTTATCCGCACCTCTAAGCCTTTATTATTTGCGATTACATTCATTTGTTCAAAGCAAAATAATATAGGGATTGATAAACAACACAATCAACAAGCATTGAATAGACATATATATATGAATCAAAACATAAATTCGATACAAGTTACCTCCCACCTCCTAGATTAGATGATTTAGTTCATCATAGACGATGAACAGCACATGAAGATGATGGGAGACATGATTTGATCTTCAATACTTGAAATTACAAAACCTAACTATGTTATACAATCTAAAACTACCTAAAATCTATGTAAAGAGAGCTTCCAGCCGTCCTCCTTTTCCTTAGGCTCGGCATCTGACTTCTATATATACTCGGGAGTTCTGATTGATCGAATGACTGTGAAAATCCGAAAAGTCGCGCCTACCTTGCGGTGTCGGATACCTTGCGTCCGCAAGGTCTCCAGGTGGCTTTTGACTCTTTGATTGCCGACTTCGGGGCCTATACTGCCTACCTTGCGGTCGCAAGGTCTGAGGCACCTTGCGTCCGCAAGGTGTCCAGTTTGTGCAGTCTTTATTTTTGTTCAATTTTTCTCTTCCTTGTAATTTGCACTTAAAACCCTGGAGTTTCGCGTATTTTCACAATAATCCTGAAACTTACAAAACTCACCGAAAACATATATTAGTACTCAAAAGACTCGTGAAATAGCATAATTTAAGTCATAGAAGTATATAAAATCGACGTATAAAATACATCGATCAGCTACCCCTATCATGCACGTTTTGTCATAGGCAAGGACTTGATGGTGAATCTTGTAAGCATTACCTTCAGAAAGTTCATAATGATGAGAAATTGGCTAATGAAGCCCAAACTACAAAACCTAATACTTCTGTGCAACCAAGTCAACCTTTTGTAGCCCCTCCTCCTAAAATGACTTGGAAGCCCAAAGATGGAAAAGTCATAAATTCAAGTATCGATGTTCCCCAACATGCTCAGATTCTAACAAGTGATTTGAATGTTTCTAGCTCTGGTAAATCTATCGAAACTGACTCGATCCCCTCTAATCATCAGGATTCAGATCAGGTTGCAGAAGGTCACACCTCTTTTCCTTTAAATATTTCGACTCCATTGCCAAACATATCTGAGGTCAATGAACCAAAATGTGTTATGAAACAAAGCAATGTGCAAGCTGCGAGCTCATCTGGAACTGTATCCCACCAGACTTTTAAGTCCTCTCACTGTACTTCCAATGTTGAAAAGCTGACTGATGAGCCCATTGAGGTTGATCAGGGAGAAAACATTATTTCTCCTAATCCATTTGTTGTCCTGCAAACCATTGAAGAGGAAGGGAATGAATCGGATACATCTCAGGTCGAAGCCCTTAATCTGGAAACAGCGGGTCCAAAACATCAAAAAGGAAAGCTGCCAAAAGTTACTCGTTCTCAAAGAAACACGCGTTCGAAGATGCATGCTAAGGCCCATTCAGGTTCTAAACATGGAGTTTCTCATGACGGTTAAGTCTCTTTTCTAGAACATCCGGCGTGTGGGAAACGATTCCACGGTCTCTCGTCTTAAAAAATTGGTGTCCTTTCACAAAATTTCTCTTCTTTTGATCAGAGCCTATGATTGATAAGTCTCAACTTCCTTTTATAGCTAAAAAGATTAAATTTCGGTATTACTATTGTAATTTAGTTAATTCTATTTGGGTTTTAGCTAAATCGGTTTTCTCATGCCAGATTATTTATGACTCGATCTCGCACCTCACCTTAAGGGTTAAGCATTACACTTGGGAGCATCCAGTTTTTGTTTCTGCTGTTTATGCTAAATGTTCGATGTCTGAGCGTCAGGCTTTATGGAATGATCTTATAGATATGGGTTCTGAATTTCTGAATTCTCCGTGGATGGTTGCTGGTGACTTTAATATTATCCTTTCGCCTCAGGAAAAAATAGGAGGTAATGGTTGGGATCGGCAAGGCGCTCATGAATTCCAGGCCTGCCTTAATGCTGCTGGTTTATTTGACATGGGCTTCCAAGGTAGCCAGTATACTTGGAGTAACAATAGGGATGGTAACGCTACTATTTACCAGCGTCTTGATTGGGGAATTTGTAATCTAAAGTGGTCTTCTATGTTCTCCTCTCAAGTGGAACATCTCAACAGAACTTGTTCTGACCACTCTCCAATTTTATTTTCGATTAGTTCTGAGGTTTCTTCTAGACCTTATAAATTCCGATTCCTGAATGTCTGGACTTCCCACCATTCTTTCTTGGATGTTGTTAAGAATGCTTGGAACACGGAAGTTGGTGGCAGACCTATGCTTAAATTTTCTAACAAGCTTAAAGTGGTTCGAAGGGCTTTGAAGGTTTGGAATAAATCGGTTTTTGGAAATATTTTTCAAGCTATTAAATGTGCGGAGGATGAAGTTCTTGCTAAGCAAATCATGTATGAGACTAATAACAATTCTTTTAATAGGGAGGCTCTTCATCGTGCTATGGCTGAACTTCAACAAAAACTAAAGATTGCAGAAAACTTTTGGAGGCAAAATTCTCACCTTAAATGGCTGAAAGAGGGTGATGGGAACACTAAGTTATTTCATTCTTCAGTGCAACAGACTCGTAGCAATCTCTATATCGATAAAATTGCTGATATGAATGGTAATATGGTAACCTCTACGGAAGACATCAAGAAGGCAACAATTGAATTTTATGCAGATCAACTCACTGCTTGCGACAGAGCTGATGATGGGCTTATTTCAGCCATTCTGTCTCTCGTCTCCCAATGTCAAAATGACCTGCTCTCGGTTCCTCCCTCTTGTGATGAGATTAAAGATGTGGTTTTTTCTGTTAGCGGGGATAGCGCTGCCGGACTGGACGGTTTTTCTGGCCACTTTTATACAGTTTGCTGGGAGATAATTGCTGCAGATTTGTATTTAGCCATCGCTGAATTTTTCTCGGGATTTGATATGCCCAAAACTTGGACTAGCACCTTTTTACTTACTATTCCGAAGTCCTCTTCAATTTGCTCCTTCAAGGATCTCCATCCCATCAGCTTATGTAAGTGCAACAAGATTATTTCTAAGTTGATTTCTTCTCGGCTAGCAGCTATTCTTCCATCTATTATTTCTGATAATCAGAGTGCCTTTACTAAGGGGAGGTTGATTCAAGATAACCTGTTATTAGGTCATGAATTAACTCATAATATTCAGAAGAAAGTTAATGGGTCCAATGTGATTATTAAGCTAGATATGGCCAAAGCTTTCGATAGGATTTCGTGGTTTTATCTGACCAGAGTTTTGCGAAAATTTGGGTTTGACGAGGTTTTTATTGACATAATCTGGCGTGTTATTGCAAATAATTGGTTTTTAGTTTTAATTAATGGGGAGTCGGCTGGTTATTTTCATTCTTCGAGGGGGCTAAGACAAGGGGATCCTCTATCCTCTAGTTTGTTTATCATTGCCGCAGAGGTTCTAAGTCGTAATCTCAATAGCTTACAGTAGCTTAATCCACATTATGCTTACTCTTCAGCGAGTGGATGCCCTATTATATCTCACTTAGCCTTTGCCGATGATGTGGTCATCTTTTGTAATGGCAATAAACATTCTCTGTTGAAGCACCGTGCTCTTCTCTCGTCTTATGAGCGATGTTCTGGCCAACAGATTAATATCGGTAAGAGTTGCTTTATGGTGGCCGACAGGACTCTTGCCTCCCGTATTTCTTCTATTCGAAATCACTTGGGGTTCAATCATAAATCTATGCCTGTTACATATCTTGGATGCCCTCTTTTTGAAGGTCGGAAGAAACAGTCTCTATTTGACCCTCTTATTGAAAAATTGCAAACCAGAATTAATTCATGGTTAGGTGCTTTTCTTAATCAAGCAGGCAAAATCACTGTAATTAATTATGTTCTGCAGTCCATTCTTATGTACCAAATTGCGGTACTTGACCCTCCTTCTTTAGTTGTTAAACATATCAACCGAATTCTATCCAATTTTTTCTGGGGATCTATAGATGGAAAAGCTAAAGCTCATTGGATTTCATAGGACAAATGTTGCATGCCTGTTGCTAAAGGAGGAGTTGGTATACGAGCTGTTGCTGATATTATTCAATCTTATTCGATGCAATTATGGTGGAGGTTCCAGGAAGGTAAAAGCTTGTGGTCTAAGTTTCTGTCTATCAAATATTGTTCGAATGATCATCCTTCCATAGCTTCTGCTCGTGGATCGTTCACTTGGAAACGTTTGTGTAAGATCATAGATGTGGCTGAACCTCACATTCACTGGATCATTGGGAGAGGCGTCTGCTCCACTTGGCTGGATTATTGGCTTCCTTCAGGCCGTATTGCTCACCCGAATTTGGACAACTTTCCTAAAGTTCACGACCTTTTTGATAATCCGAACCAACTCATTACCAATGCTCGTTTGGCTTTGGGAAACGAGCCTTTTGATTTGGTGATGAATGGTGGTATATGTCTTTCTGATTGCCCAGATACAGCCTGTTGGAATCTCACTAATAAGGGAACTTTTTCGATTGCTTCTGCCTGGAACTTGGTTCACGACAAAGGGCAGCTCATTGGTTTGGCTTCCTTCATTTGGCACAAAACCCTCCCTAGGTTTATTAGCATCTTTATGTGGAAGTTATGGCAAAGAAGGATCCCCATCGAGGAAAGTCTGATTCACAAGGGAAATCAGTTCGCTTCCAGATGTTATTGTTGCGACACTGGTTATTCGGAAACCTACTCTCATGTCTTTATTTCCAACAATATTGCTCTGCAAGTTTGGACAGAATTTAATGGTTTGGGGGCTGTTAAATGTTCTTCTTCCTCGATTAATCAAAGATGCATGGAATGGTGGTATTCCTAGAATAATTCTATATTACATATTATTTCTCCCTCCATTATTCTTTGGGAATTATAGAAATTCCGTAATACGACTTATCATGAAGGATCCCGATGCACTGCTAAAGTTATTATTGATCGCGTGAAATACTTGATCTTTTCTTTGGTTTCTGATTCAGGCTTACATTCTCCTGTTGACTGGGGCTCTATCTTCTTAAGTAGAATTGGCCGAAAATCTCAAAAGATCATTCAGTCTGTTTCTTGGTCCAAGCCGATGGTTGATATGGTTAAATTAAATATAGATGGCGCATGTCGTGGCAACCCTGGTCAGAGTTCGGGAGGGGGAATCCTTCGTGAAAATATGGGTAATCTTATCTTCGCGTTCTCCGCTTTTTATGGGTCCTCTACTAGCTTTCTTGCTGAATGTCATGCTTTGATTCAAGGGTTGTCTTGGTTGAGAAGTAGAGGCTTCTCGCGTGCTATTGTTGAGATAGATTCTAAATGTTTGCTGGATTGTATCAAAGGGCTCGCTCAGCCGCCTTGGAATAGTGCGTATTTATTTCGCAAGCTTCATGGTCTTCTGCTGGATCTAGAGGTCTCCTTTTTTCATGTTTTTCGAGAAGCCAATTCCGTTGCTGATGCTTTGGCTAACCTTGGTGGTGACCCAGGTCATGACTCTTTTTTCACGGATGTCCACGAGCTCCCTGCTAGAATTAGAGGTCTCATTAATCTTGATAGGCTTGGTACTCCCCATGTTCGTGTTTCTTAATTGTTCTTATTTGTTCAGTTTATTTACTTTCGAGGTCAGGCTCATTTGTCCTCCCATTTATTAGGGACAGGCTGGTTGTCCCCCTCAAGTTTGTAATTTTTCCTCCTATTTATAAAATCTAGCAGGGTGCCGCCTCTGTTTCTCTAAAAAAAAGTATTATTTTGGGAGTCGACTTGTTTGGTTGAGCTGTTGTATTCATTTAGAAGCTATTCTGTCGTCTTCTCGAGCAAGGTTTAGCTCGCTTATTCTAGTATTGTGTTATTGTTATTTCTATCTACGACAACTTTAGTCGTGAGACCTTGGTTAGTGGTTTAGCATTTAAAATAATATTCTTATAGTTGTAATGTCCCTCCGGCATGCTATAACCGTTGAGTGGTTGTTTATCAGGTTGGGATCTTGTTGGCTCGCCGGCCTTTGGTTGCCGATGGTTTGTTGCCCGTGCGCAATCTTGCGTCACATGCGTCGTAGATTTGTCGAGAGATAGTTGTCTCTCAGTCTTGCATTCCACGATTTGGAATTGAAGACCCGGGTTCCACTTTTGATTTGCTTCTGCAGATTTTGTTTTTGTTATTCCGTTTTGCCGTTATGGCTTTACATTCCTGCTTCGAGCTTGTCGGCTCATCTTTTGACTGGCACCATTATGCTTAGCAGGTGCTTGTCCGTCTCTTAGCGTGTCTTGGTGGCACAACCTTGGGATTCCGTATTGGAGTCCGGGTCGGGTCGCCACAAGCTCTAATACCAACTGTCACGACCCGACCCAGATTCCAACACGAAATCCCAAGGTCATGTCGCTAAAACTAACATAAGAAGAGGACGAGCACTAGTTAAACAATACTGCAAGTCGAACAGTCGAGCTAACAAGTTCTAAACACCAACATAAATCCGTACTAAGATACGGTTTTACAAAAATCAAAGATGCGGAAGCGTTAACCAAATGAAACCCAAGAGACATATTATCTCCCAAAGGGCAAAAGCAACACTCGCGTGCCACAACATTGCAGACGCTGAAAAAAATCATCAGCACTCCAGGCCGGCATTTCAATAAAGAACCAACCTGATAACAATTACCTACGGCTAAAGCATACCGGGGTTAACCAACAACTATAACAGATAGAATAAAGAAATGCCCCAAAGCTACTGCGTGTCCGGGAGACAACTGAAATAAATACTAAAACAAAAAATAATGGCACGACATAACCCGTCTACCCAAGAAGAAACAATACAAATACCCAAGTATCTACCCGACCGTAAAGTCTAGATAACTTTACAAAATCGATCTCACAAGAATAGCAAAGTACATAATATATGTGACGATACTAAAAAGAAATAGGACTCCACAAGCTACTACTCGGGGATGTCTGCTGCTACTAGCATGAACCATATGATCTAATCTCGATCTATCGATCAGCTGCCCTCTGCTACAGTCACGATCTACTCGACCTCAACACGGCTACCAATTTATTGCAACTAAAAACGAAGTACGGAATAAGTCGTAATGACCTAGTATGCTACTACAAGAGATATGTAACATATAATTATGTAACATAAAAATAATCATGGTGTCATTTTACAAATGAAAG
The DNA here is from genome assembly GCA_013146195.2 of Codonopsis lanceolata. NCBI lineage: Eukaryota > Viridiplantae > Streptophyta > Magnoliopsida > Asterales > Campanulaceae > Codonopsis > Codonopsis lanceolata. Next base: position 91,838,222 of record CM028378.1, on the reverse strand, counting down.
AAAAGCCCGTGAAGAGGCGTCGTATCGTTTAGATACTCCACAAGATAGTCATTTCTTCTTACTTACTAAACCGTCGAAATGAACCAGGGTGTAATTCCCTGTTCAAACACAAATCAAATGAATTAAAACGAAATTTCTATAAAAACATCATATACAAGTATATATAATTATATATATACTAATCAAACTGTTCATAGAATCATTAAGTATAAGTGTGCATATCTATATATATACACATCAAGTCTTTCATAGAATCATCAAGTAAAAGTATGTATATCTAAATATATACATATCAAATCGTTCATAGAATCATAATGTACAAGTATGTATACTTACAGATATACATCTCAAGTATTTCAATAATACACAATCAAGATAAACACGGTGAGTTAGATCTCATGTTCAACTAATAATTTGTTATCACATAAGTGCCCATAGTAAGCCACATAAGGGATATCGAAGATACCGAATCATTGTCGTTGTGTCGATTCTGCGATCACAACTGTTAAACTGTTTCGTGCTATCAGATGTACGTGATTGATACATCGACATACCGAGGGATACTCAGGCCAATTTAACATAATCCATGTGCTCTATTGGTTACGACAATGGGCTAACTTCCCCACTGTGGCCAATAGTGGACGGTGTGTGAATTGTCTCCGGTACGGCGATACATAGCAATCACGAGTCCTATAACTCATGAAGACGATACATCGTCCCACACATGAAATAAAATAATGCCAGCTGGACTTACATGCAATGCACAAGTAGATGTTTACTTGCCAATTCTCAAGTAGATATAATGATCTACTAAACTCATACGATTATGTACATTGTTACAAAAATCACAAAACCACAATAGGAGCTCAATTGAGTCTCTAGATCACAAGTGTCAAGCATGCACACTTAAATCAATCAAAGCTCCAAAAGCTAGTGACTAGTTGAATGGATTATAAATGTCATAGGATTACACCACGATCCTCGTAAGGTTCAATTGTTCCTTAAGCTCGACTCCATTGAGTCTTTACTACAATTCCAACCAAATAGGGTATAAATGCTACATGAATTTCTAGCCCTTCTATGTTCTTGTTTAAGGCATAGCTAGGTTCTTGCTCCATTTAGGAACCCTAGTTCACGTATCAATAAGTCAAGTAGAAGATAAAAGTCTAAGTTGATCAATATCAAAGTAAGTCCTAGTTCAATTCAAGTTCATAATCCCACCTATTAGTGGAATCCAAATTTTCATTGCAAGTTAACAACCCAATAGTAGAACGTGCATGAAGGCAAGAAAAACTATACGCTTTATAAGTCATATTCATCAAATATGGAGAATCAATCCTTAACAAGTATCACAATTATGCTTTCATAAGTTATAATATCTAATAAGCATAGATGTTTATTTCTAGCATAAATACAATTTAAGTTCTTAACTTAACAAATACTAAATTACATATTGTCCAAGATTATTATATTAGTCTAGGATCATTAAATCATTTAGATTATAAATAATAAACGCATCCTAAAATGATAATTCATCCTATTGTTCAAAATCCATAGTAGTCCATGAATTAAACAAAACTATCCTTAACAAGTTCAAATATTACAATTCACTCTTCGCAGCAATCTTGGTAATTGCACTAAAAATTCCTCTCAACTCCAAATGTACCGAATATTACTTATTTAGAAATTATGATCTTTAAACTATTACTTAGCCTTTTAAATCACTTCATTCGGACTTGTATTCATCAATCTATGATCATATCAAGATCACGCTAATAATCTGTTTTTCTGTTATGATTATTCTGCCCAGTCAAATTATAAATTCGACCATTAATTTCACACAATTCCAAATTTCATGAATTTCATATATTCCGAAACTAGACTCTTGGAACTATAATTTAGAACTTTAAATTACTCTATTTGGACTTGTATTCTTTAGGATACAGTCACCTCAAGTCATGTTAAAAATCTGGTTTTCTGTTATGACTAATTCAGCATGACTATCGTAAACAATTCACCAAAAATTCCCCGTTGATCCAAATGACACATATTTTGTATTTCCATAAACTAGACTCTTTGATATAGAGTTTTCCATTTTAAAATACTCCAATTGTACTTGTATTCATCAAGTCATTGTCCTCTCAAATGCATGACACAAATCTAATTCCTTGCTATGACTTACACTGAGTGTCTATAATAGAAAACTCATCAAATATTCCTCATAAATACAAATAACATAAATATTACATTTCCTGAAACTAGACTCTCTGAAATAGAACTTAAAATTTTAAACCACTCAATTTAGACAGGTATTCATTGAAATATGGTCGCCTCAATATCACGTTAACAGATTAACTTTCTGGTAACAGCTTACTGGGACAGCCACGATTTGTGACTAATGAAAAATACTTCCTTAACTCCAAAAATTTATGAAGCTTTAAAGAGAGTTACCTAACATGTATAGGTATAACATACTACATTTTTAGAAAATTCCCTTTAGTAGATTAGCACCAGTGACTTCCCAAAATTCGTCCAAAACAAAGACTGAATTTGTATTGTTTGTTATCCAACAAATTCATGAACAACAATGATTCCAAATCAAAGACTACACATATTTCAAACTAAACCCAAGACCAAAATCTTCAAGAAAAAATCCATGGAAAAATTTCCGGATTTCATAGTAGCATCAAAACATTTTATAAACTTGATAAAACTTTTCCTTAGCATGATCTAAGCAAGTTTAACGAAGACTAGCATGACAAACAATCTAGCATACAAAATTCTGGAAATTTGCAGCTTACATTAAGCCCATTAAAAGCTAGATAAAATAAAAATAAACCAAGGATTAGTATTCTCCTCGTCGATAGCTACGATTGGGTGGTCTCGAATCCAAAATCGGGTGGCAGGATCTCCGAGAAATCACAAAACACACACTAATCTCACCAAGAATCTCCCACACACAAGCTCTCATCAATGGTGGCTGTAAATATCTAAGGTAGGAGGTGTAATGAGTGGATAAAATCAGATATTTCAAGACACCAAGGTTAGGATGTGAGTGGATTCAATGTGTCAAGCTATGATAGGTCAATTCTTAAGTGAGATTAAGTCCCTAATTGAGGACTTAGTGCTAAAATTTTCACTTAGGCTTAATCAACTCTAATTAATGTCTAATTAAGGTCTCAAGTCAGGTTTAGTGAAATTCATTAAGGTTCTCCAAGTAAATCCAATAAACAAGGTAAAGCTCAAATTTCTGGAAATACTGAGAACAAATAATTCAGTCAACTTTAAAAATGTGCATATAATGAAATACAAGTCCAAATATTAAGCAAGAGGTATGGTTGGAAAGATCTTGAGGTCTAGTTTTTAATGCATCAAACACATCTCAATTCTGAGTTGTCTACAGAAAACTATGACCAAATTACTACAACCCTATCATGACCGAGACGAAAACACAAGTCACAACGGAAATGAAACACAAGCGTGTTCAAACTTAAACACGATCAAACAAAAATAATACCAAGTTAATCCCCAAGGTCCCCCAAGTCATCCAGGGCCAAACCTAGGATCAAAATAATACTAACCGAGTAATACGACAATAAACATAACGGTACGAACTCGTACGACAACACAATAACTAAAATCGCGAATCGGGGAATCAAACTTACGACGACAACTACTATGAATGTCGTGGCCACGTGTAAACTTGCAAACATGGTTATTATGAATGTAAATGCATCCGAGCAAGAACACAAAGACCTAGGATCTCTCAAAGGTCGCAAGCAAGAACGAAGTACGTAAACGTTCTACCGAGTCAAGTACTTAAGGATTCGGGGTCTTACAGCCTATATATGGGTTCCCCCTTTTGTGACTTGCCAAAAAAAATATCCTAAAATGGCATCTCATCGTCAGAATCAATAGAGGAAATAGAACAAGGGGAAGAGAGGTCTAAACTAGGAGCATCAAGGGTGTTGTTTCTTATTTGTATTTTGATTTGCGTCTGTTCATACATTACATTACTTTTATACATTAGTGGCTAATTGTGCTGCGTATCAATTCACGTGGCAACTATGTATAGAACTTTTCCATAGAATAGTTTGTTTATACGCTTCACAGGTTCAGCGGAAGACTATAGCCTTCCTTCACCGAAAGACCTTCAACAGCATCCAACGGTAGACCTTGTCTGCACGTGTTCAAACATGACGTGTCCAGCCTACCAAGACTTAGTGGATTAATTCAAATTTATCCTTTATCCATTTGAATTTGAATTCAAACATCCCCTAACTTCTCAGACACGCCTGAACAACTTTCCGAAAAGCTGGAAGACTCTCGCCTATTGAATAGTGACAGAGCAGATGAACAGACTGACACTTGCAGTCTGTGCCAACTATTACAGGTCTGAAATTTTGATTGTTCGCCTACCAACTCCTGCAAACAACTCTGCCCCACTCCCTGCTCAGTATTAGTGACGACGAAATCTACAAGGCAGTTCCATGCATTTAATGCATTCAACCTAATAGAGCTATTACACTTTGTCTTCTCCAACGGATCTCAAGAATGCTTCTGCTATAAATACTGTGACGACCCGACCCGGACCCCAATGCGAGATCCCGAGTCGCGCCGTCCAAATAGTCAAGTTAAACACAAGCATGCGCAAGTAGGTTTACGAAATTCATGTGGCGCAACATTGCATACGAATAACAACTCGGCTACACTTGGCCGGAAAAACAACTTAAATTAAACAAGTCATCGGCGACAACTGAACCCAACAACTACTCCTACAATTAACACATGCTTATAAAACCTCAACGGCCACAACATGCCGGAGACAACAACAACAATAATACTTTAAACAAGCTTTAGCGGAAGAAACTGTGATGAACCAACAACATATAAACATGCTCGACATATAGTCGGCATACCAAAAGATTACAAGTATCAAATATTTAAGTCACTACAACAACAAATCCCAAGCCAAGTCTACATGACTTGCTTCCCAACGTCCTTTCCAAAATAAAAGATTAATTACTACACCCAAAAGGACAACCTCTAGCTCGCAAGCAACCAAGCGTGAGAATGACGAGTCTAGCGTGGGACGTCTCCTCGGCTTTGATCTAAGGAAAACAAAGCAAACAAATAGGGTAAGTCGAAAGACTTAGTAAGTTACTAAAATATGCATGTTCATGTTATAGCATGACACTTATCACAATTATGGCATATTATCATCATTTAACACTTAGCACCTTATTCACATAAGTGCGTAAAATAAATCATACAAGTAGGATATGATAGTCACGCCGCTAGCTCCCCGCAAAACATTCTGTTACTGGTTCGTGCCATCGATGTTATGTGAATTCATCGACTTTCATCGAGTTCTACTCGATCTCATTAGCAAGCCAATGCGGCACGTATTGATACGGCAAAGGGGCTACTTCCCCACTGCGGCCCACAGCGAAGGTGTGTGTGGAGTCCCGGGTGCGGCGATCCATAGCGAGCACGAATCCCATAATTCGTGAAGGCGATGCATCGTCCCACCCTGACTTGATAAACAAACCAATTAATGCCAGCTGGACTCAATGCAATGCACAAGTAGATATTTACTTGACTAAAACCAATTAAGGACCGAATTCGACAAGAGCGAACTCGACCAACCAAGTAGGGTGTTAATCTCTACCATAATCATGTGAAGGCAAATAACTGCTCAAAACCAATGCTTCATAACAACTTTGCAAATAATTATATCAAGCTCATATTTGAGTAAACTTAATCAAACGGTATCCAAACTTCGTAGGGATTGAAATTAGAGTTTAACATGTTCAATTCTTCCCTAGAGTCGACTCCGTTGAGTCTTTTCTCTAAATTCCCAATTTCGGGGAAATTGAAGCTATATGCTTCATAACCCAACCTAGGTCACTTCTAAGTTCAACAAGGATATAAATTCACCCAAAGCATTTCAATGTAATTCATGTTCCTTATATAGTCCAATATGAAGGATACAACACATAACAATTTTTACCCATATCACATAGGCATAATTTAGGGCATTCCCAAATAATATCACGTTCATCAACAAACATACTACATATTTCTAACATGTTTAAGACCTCAATTAACATGATGAAAGAGTAATTTCAACTTTCAAAGGCAAGAAATCAACCTAGACATGCTCCTAGCAAATTCATACATTTAAAATTCAAATGGAAAGCATAGGAAGCAATTATGTGTCCTCATTGACCTCATACATCATAAACTTTGTTTCCTTAGGGTCAATGAGAACTAAAAAGGAGAAGAGTAACTTACCTAGCTTGAGTGAAAACTCAAGAGAATCAAAATCTAAACGGTGAAGTCGTTCCTTTCGTCGCACACGTCAAGAATCCGAAGTTTGGCGGCAATCGAACGGTGGAATCCTTGTAGATCGGAGGAAGAAGATGAAGCTAGGGCTCAAACTCAAGCCCCCAACTCACTCTCTCTCTAATTTGTAGGATGAAGATGAATAAATGAGAGACTTACTGAAAATTGGTCAAGGCTTGGGTATTTATACCTCCCAATTGAGAAGGGTACAAGAGGTATTTCTCAAGTGCAATTAGTAGAAATTAGGGGGTTAACAAACACTAATCCAACCTAGATTAACTTCTAATTAGTGTTAGGACATGATTAGGACTAAGTATGGGTGGTTAGGAAGGGTTTAGAGGGGGTTTAATGAGGGTAGGATAGGCATTTCACGTCACAACTCAAAACAGGGGAAAATCCCGTAATTGCATATCCAGGGGTTGAGGCGGGCGCCTCATGCAAGCCCAGGCGGGCGCCTCATTCACTGAGGCCTTCTCAATGTTCACTCATTTGAAATTGCTCTCTTTGAGGCGGGCACCTCGCAAGGTCCCAGGCGGGCGCCTCGGCTCCAGAACCTCTAAAACTTGGTCTAAACTTGTCCTAAATGATCCCAAACTTATGGGCAATCATTCTAAGGTCTAACCCTACTCAAAACGAGTCGGAAACACACCCGAACAACTCCCGGAACAAGATAGAACAAGGCGCGAACCACGCGACGAATGATCAACGAATCAAACTACAATCAAACACCATTCAAACTAGGATAACTTGGACATGAAAGAGACTTGTTTCAACATGGTTAAGACCTGAATACAAAGCCAAGAACTCAACGAACACTTCGTACGACGAAATAGAGGCAATACGAGCAACGAGGGGAATCGCTAAGGCTAAAATCAAAACGATCGAACCGGCGATTCAACAAACAAGCCTATATGATTCTAAACATGTTATGAACTACAAGAATGATTTAAGAATGATTCTAAAACATTAATAAACTAGGTAAACATGCTCACAATCAACAAGAAAACAAGAAGACAAGCATACAATGCACATGCAAGAATATGGGGCGTTACACTCTCCCCTCCTTTAGGAATTTAGTCCCTAAATTCTTACCAAGTTCGTCAAACAAATGTGGATGTTTCTCGCGCATCTCCGCTTCCGTTTCCCAAGTCGCTTCTTCAATGTTGTGGTTTCTCCAAAGAACTTTAACTAAGGTAATTTTCTTGGTTCGTAGCACTCGCTCTTTGGTATCCAAGATCTTCACGGGCTTTTCAACATAAGACATATCCGGCTCAAATGTTATCTCCTCATACTCAAGTACATGGGTATCATCTTTCAAATACTTTCGCAACATGGAAACATGGAATACATTATGAGTCTCCGAAAGTGACGGTGGCAATGCAATGCGATACGCTAAAGACCCAACTCTCTCAAGAATCTCGAATGGGCCAATGTACCTCGGTGTAAGCTTCCCTTTCTTGCCGAATCTCTTCGTACCTCTCCTCGGTGTCACCTTCAAGAACACGTAATCTCCCACTTGGAACTCAAGATCCCGTCTTCGATTGTCCGCGTAACTCTTTTGTCGACTTTGAGCGGTGCGCAAACGATCTCTAATCAACTTCACGCCTCAACCGATTGCACTAACTCGGAACCCCAAAGTTTCGCCTCTCCAACTTCATCCCAACAAATTGGTGATCTACACTTACGCCCATACAAAGCTTCATACGGCGCCATCTTGATACTTGACTGGTAGCTGTTATTATACGCAAACTCGGCTAAAGGTAAATGAGAATCCCAGCTTCCCTTGAAATCCACGGCACAAGCTCGCAGCATATCCTCCAAAATCTGAATCAATCGCTCGGACTGACCATCCGCTTTGCGGATGAAAAGTCAGATCAAGTCTAATTTGGTCCCCAAAGCTTCCTGCAACGTTTGCCAAAATCTGGATGTGAACCTCGGATCTCTATCGGATACAATACTCACAGGTACGCCATGAAGTCTCACGATCTCCTGAATATACAAAGCTGCTAACTGAGTCAACGAATAAGTGATCGCGATCGGAATAAAGTGTGCAGACTTAGTCAATCTGTCGACTATAACCCAAACTGCATTAAATCCTCTCCGCGTGCGCGGCAACCCTGTCACAAAATCCATGGTAATGAGCTCCCATTTCCATTCAGGAATCTCTAGTGGTTGTAGAAATCCCGCAGGCCTCTGATGCTCAGCCTTAACCTGCTGGCAAGTCAAACACCTTGACACATACTCCGCAATTTCCCTCTTCATGCCTTTCCACCAAAATTGTCTTTTCAAGTCTAAGTACATCTTCGTGCTCCCCGGGTGAATGGTATACCTCGATTTATGAGCCTCATCAAGAACCAACCTCTTCAATTCATCATCAGCAGGAACACAAATTCTGCCTCGAAAAGTCAAAGTACCCTCACTATTAGTCACAAAATCAGGCGATACATTTTCAGCCAACCCATCAATAATTTTCTTCAATTCCGGATCATTCCCTTGCGCTTCTTTAATCTTTCCAAACAAAACTGGTGTAGCACGAACATTTGCGAAAATCACACCCCTATCATAAACACTAGGACCCCAATCTCGCAAGTCCTCCAACATCTTCCATTCTCTAACCATCATACAAGACATGTGGACCTTCCTACTCAAGGCATCCGCTACCACATTTGCCTTCCCCGGATGATATAAAATAGTGCAATCATGATCTTTTAATTTCTCCATCCATCTTCTTTGCCTCATGTTTAATTCCTTTTGAGAAAACAAGTATTTCAAACTTTTATGGTCGGTGAAAATCTCAAATTTAGCCCCATACAAGTAATGTTTCCATTTATGCAACGCGAAAATAATCGCAGCCAACTCCATATCGTGTGTCGGGTAATTCTGTTCATGAATAGACAACTTCCTCGACGCATAGGCGATAACTCTACCATTCTGCATCAACACACAACCCAAACCTTCCTTAGAAGCATCACTATAAATCACAAAATTATCTCCTCCACTAGGCAAAGCCAAAATAGGTGCCGACGTTAACCGCTTCTTAAGCTCTTGAAAGCTAACTTCACATTTCTCGCTCCAAACAAACGGCACGTTCTTTTGCGTCAATCTCGTCATAGGAGTCACAATCCGAGAAAATCCCTCAATAAATCTCCGGTAATAACCCGCTAGACCCAAGAAACTCCGAATCTCGGTAACCGAACTAGGTCTCTTCCAATTCGTCACCGCTTCAACCTTAGAAGGATCAACGGCTACTCCGGCGCTAGAAATGATATGCCCCAAGAAAGATACTTCCTCAAGCCAAAAGGCACATTTGTTAAACTTCGCATAAAGCTGTTTCTCCCGAAGAATGGATAAGACAATCCTCAAGTGTTTCTCATGTTCCTCCCGAGATTTCGAATACACTAAGATATCATCAATGAAGACTACCACAAAACAATCAAGATAACTATGAAAGACACGGTTCATTAAGTCCATAAACACCGCTGGCGCATTCGTCAACCCAAACGGCATCACCACGAATTCAAAATGCCCATATCTAGTGCGAAAAGCTGTCTTCGGAATGTCTTCTTCTCTAACCTTCAATTGGTAGTAACCCCATCTCAAATCAAGCTTAGAATAAACAATAGACCCTTGCAATTGGTCAAAAAGATCATCAATGTGGGGTAGAGGATACTTATTCTTAATGGTCACCTTATTCAATTCGCGATAATCTATGCATAACCGCAAGCTCCCATCTTTCTTCCTCACAAATAGGACCGGTGCGCCCCAAGGCGACACACTCGGTTTAATAAAACCAATCTCTAGGAGTTCTCGCAACCGAAGTTTTCAACTCTCTAAGCTCCGCTGGCGCCATCCTATACGGTGCCTTAGAAATCGGTGAAGTCCCCTGAATAAGCTCAATACAAAACTCTAGTTCTCTATCTGGCATAGCATGGTCGGTAGAAAATACATCGGGAAACTCACATACTACCGGAACCTCTTCTAAATTCGGCGAAGACCTCTTCTTATCAATAACGCAGGCAAGATAACCCGAACACCCTTGAGATAACAACTTTCTAGCCCTTAGTGCAGAAATAAAATGCAAGTCACTCGACGCTTGATCACCCACAAAAGAAAATTCAGGCACACCCGGCATATAAAAGGTAACCCGCTTCCTATGGCGCAACTATAGCATGATAAGCACATAACCACCCATGCCAAGAATCACATCAAAATCACGTATGGGTAGAACTACCAAGTCCGCATGCAAAGTGTGGTCACCCACCAGAACATCACAAGATTTAAACACTTCAGACGCGAGCATATATTCCCCGAGCGGGGTAGACACTTCAAGCAAGTATGGCAAAGATTGAGGCAACACGCATAAATTCTCAACAAAGTGCGAAGCAACATAAGAATGCGAAGACCCTGGATCTATGAGAACTCGAGCCTTATGATCAAATATAGAAAGAGTACCTCCTATCACTCGACCATCTCTCTTAGCCCTGCATTGCGCAAACACACCGCCTTGAACCTTTGGTTTACCATCTCTCTTACATCTCTTCAGCCCCTGCATGAGTCCCGCCTCATTCACTTCATGTGAGTCCTGCCTCCACAAATGTAACAAATCTTCCGCCTCGAGTGAACAAATCATAGTCTCAAGTGTTGAAGAAGTTGCCTTCCCTGCTCGTGGCCTACCTTGGCCTCCACCTCTCCTATCACGGTTCCCTTGGTATCCCCTTCTGCTACCTGAATTATTCCCTTGATTAGTGTTCTGAGTAGTCTGTCGTGCATTACCCGAATTACTCTTGACCCGGTGCTCCTCAATATCTTGCTCAACCTCATAAGCTCTATCAACTGCGCTCCGATAATCAGTGAGCTTAAGTGCTAGAATCGCTTCCTAAATTCAGTCCTCAATCCTTTAACAAACTTATGTGTCCTCCGTGCTTCAAGAGGAATCAAATACGTGCAATAACGGCTCAACTCGGTGAACTTCGCGGAATACTCCGCCACGCCATGGTACCTTGCTCAAGATTATAGAATTCTTTTCTCCCTTTGGTTGCGAACCACATCCCAGTACATATTCATTCTTAAATTCCCTTTGAAAATTAGCCCAAGTGATGGGAACTTGTTGCATCTCCCAACTTTCCTTCAACACATTCCACCAATGTTCTCTACGGCTCCCTTTAAACTTAAATGTCGCTAGCCTGACTCTCTCTTCATCAGTACACTCCAACATAGATAATATTTTGATCATCTCTTCCATCCACAACTCAGCCTCCCTAGGGTTTGGCTCCCCAAGAAATGCACTAGGCTTCAACTTAAGGAATCTCTCTAGGAGAGTGGTGTCAGTCCTCGGTCTCGGTGGTGGTACAACTTCCTCCTGTCGAGGTGGTGGTGGTGCTCCCTCGGCCTGACCTCCCCGGCCGGCCCGCCGTAAAGCCATCAACCTACGGTGTAATTCGCCATATCCGACCCACCCAGATTCTGGCGGTACCTCAACTTCGTGTTCTACGGCCGACCTCTCCCGGGCCTACCTCTACCGCGCGCCATTTCCATTCCTAGGATTATCCATCGAACCCCTACAAGAATTCACTCGACGTTAGAATCATCACACAAATAACCAACCCACCTAGGCCATGGAACCTATCCTGGCCGACAGCTAACCTATAGCTCTGATACCAACTGTGACAGCCCGACCCGGACCCCAATGCGAGATCCCGAGTCGCGCCGTCCAAATAGTCAAGTTAAACACAAGCATGCGCAAGTAGGTTTACGAAATTCATGTGGCGCAACATTGCATACGAATAACAACTCGGCTACACTTGGCCGGAAAAACAACTTAAATTAAACAAGTCATCGGCACGCATACCGAACCCAACAACTACTCCTACAATTAACACATGCTTATAAAACCTCAACGGCCACAACATGCCTGAGACAACAACAACAATAATACTTTAAACAAGCTTTAGCGGAAGAAACCGTGATGAACCAACAACATATAAACAAAGCTCGACATATAGCTCAAGATACCAAAAGATTACAAGTATCAAATATTTAAGTTACTACAACAACAAATCCCAAGCCAAGTCTACATGACTTGCTTCCCAACGCCCTTTCCAAAATAAAAGATTAATTACTACACCCAAAAGAGCAACCTCTGCTCAAGCAACCAAGCGTGAGAATAAGCGAGTCTAGCGTGGACGCCTCCTCGGCTTTGATCTAAGGAAAACAAAGCAAACAAATAGGTAAGTCGAAAGACTTAGTAAGTTACTAAAATATGCATGTTCATGTTATAGCATGACATTTATCACAATTATGGCATATTATCATCATTTAACACTTAGCACCTTATTCACATAAGTGCGTAAAATAAATCATACAAGTAGGATATGATAGTCACGGCCGCCAGAGCTCCCGCAAAACATTTCTCGTATCGGTTCGTGCCATCGATGTTATGTGAATTCATCGACTTTCATCGAGTTCTACTCGATCTCATTAGCAAGCCAATGCGGCACGTATTGATACGGCAAAGGGGCTACTTCCCCACCGCGCCCACAAAGGTGTGTGTGGAGTCCCTGCGGCGATCCATAGCGAGCACGAATCCCATAATTCGTGAAGGCGATGCATCGCCCCACCCCGACTTGATAAACAAACCAATTAATGCCACTGACTCAATGCAATGCACAAGTAGATATTTACTTGACTTAAACCAATTAAGGACCGAATTCGACAAGAGCGAACTCGACCAACCAAGTAGGGTGTTAATCTCTACCATAATCATGTGAAGGCAATTAACTGCTCAAAACCAATGCTTCATAACAACTTTGCAAATAATTATATCAAGCTCATATTTGAGTAAACTTAATCAAACGGTATCCAAACTTCGTAGGGATTGAAATTAGAGTTTAACATGTTCAATTCTTCCCTAGAGTCGACTCGCTGAGTCTTTTCTCTAAATTCCCAATTTCGGGAAATTGAAGCTATATGCTTCATAACCCAACCTAGGTCACTTCTAAGTTCAACAAGGATATAAATTCACCCAAAACATTTCAATGTAATTCATGTTCCTTATATAGTCCAATATGAAGGATACAACACATAACAATTTTTACACATATCACATAGGCATAATTTAGGGCATTCCCAAATAATATCAATACTTTCCATCAACAAACATAACTACATATTTCTAACATGTTCAAGACCTCAATTAACATGATGAAAGAGTAATTTAAACTTTCCAAAGGCAAGAAATCAACCTAGACATGCTCCTAGCAAATTCATACATTTAAAATTCAAATGGAAAGCATAGAAGTAATTATGTGTCCTCATTGACCTCATACATCATAAACTTTGTTTCCTTAGGGTCAATGAGAACTAAGAAGAAGAAGAGTAACTTACTTAGCTTGAGTGAAAACTCAAGAGAATCAAAATCTAAACGGTGAAGTCGTTCTTTCGTCGCACACGTCAAGAATCCAAGGTTTGGCGGCAATCGAACGGTGGAATCCTTGTGGATCGGAGGAAGAAGATGAAGCTAGGGCTCAAAACTCAAGCCCCCAACTCACTCTCTCTCTAATTTGTAGGATGAAGATGAATAAATGAGAGACTTACTCAAAATTGGTCAAGGCTGGTATTTATACCTCCCAAATTGAGAAGGGCAACAAGAGGTATTTCTCAAGTGCAATTAGTAGAAATTAGGGGTTAACAAACACTAATCCAACCTAGATTAACTTCTAATTAGTGTTAGGACATGATTAGGACTAAGTATGGGTGGTTAGGAAGGGTTTAGAGGGGTTTAATGAGGGTAGGATAGGCATTTCACGTCACAACTCAAAAGCGGGGAAAATCCGTAATTGCATATCCGGGGTTGAGGCGGGCGCCTCATGCAAGCCCAGGGCGCCTCATTCTTGAGGCCTTCTCCATGTTCATTTGAAATTGCTCTGCATTTGAGGCGGGCACCTCGCAGGTCGGGCGGGCGCCTCGGCGAACCCTACAACTTGGTCTAAACTTGTCTAAATGATCCCAAACTTATGGGCAATCATTCTAAGGTCTAACCCTACTCAAAAGCGAGTCGGAAACACACGAACAACTCCAGGAACAAGATAGAACAAGGCGCGAACCACGCGAATGATCAACGAATCAAACTACAATCAAACACCATTCAAACTAGGATAACTTGGACATGAAAAGTTGTTTCAACATGGTTAAGACGAATACAAAGCCAAGAACTCC
>CM028378.1:91781328-91823560 GCA_013146195.2 Codonopsis lanceolata | reverse complement strand
ATGTTGGAGGAGAATGTGGCATTTCATACCTTTATCATGTGATTGAGAGATACTTAAGATTGTGTTTCGCACTTTGTACCAAAGAGACATTTTCATTATTATAGATCCTCCGATAATGGATCCATAGCCGAGAAGTTTTTTTTTTCTTTTGAATTGTCCCCAAAGATTACAAGAAGGTCCTTTTGTCAATAATGTTAGTAAGGAGTTCACCGATCCAGGTGTGCAGGGGCATCCACTATCTAATATCTATATGTCGGCTTGAATGATCATCACCATTACATACCGAAATATGAATATTTAAATCATGGTACTTTATACTTTTGGGTCCAAAAGGTTAGTTTTCTTCGTATCCGCATTTGCCTCGAAATTAGGCTTTTGATTATGTCAATAGGTTTAAATCTATATAAACATTCATGTGTCCGATGACCAAAAGTAGAACAAATATTACACTTGTGATAACCAAAGTTTATCACTATTTGAGGTGAATTCTTTGATTCTTTTGATTCAACTTAGAGGTCTTAACAAAGAACAAAATTTATTGGCTTGAACTTGTCAGCCTCTTCTTCTAGATCCTCCTCTTTGTTTCGCTTGACCGACATTTGTCGGCTTGTTGAGTTAGCCGATCGATTTTGAGGTTTCAGTGACCGTAAGACCGACAACTTTCATTGTTCACCCTATCTTTTGTTGATGTACCTTCTCTTGTGTGAATCTTATTTCGGGATAAGTGAATGGCACAACATTATAGACTAATCCCTTGTCTTTTTCGTAATATTAGGTTCACTTTTTGTGCCTCGATCTCACGCTCTTCATCATCCTTTGAGTATCCAAGACCATGTTGGTCTTCATGATCTTTCTCGTTGTTTGATGATAGTTTCTACAACAATTTTTTTGACTTTGAGTAAGTGTCAACAACATTGGTCGTCGAAGATTTCTTTCTACAAGGTCAAGAATTTGGGCATCCGAGATTTTGCTTGAATCTCATATTTTTCATTGAGACTTTTCGCTTCCAAAGAACTCTTTTGGCGAACTTTGTAAAGCTCATTGATCTTTTAAGCTCACAGCTTTAAAAATCTTTCAAAATCACTAGATAAAGAAACATGGATTCTTTTAAGTGTTTCAAATTTGGAATACATTTCTTGCATTTGTTCGACAAATCATCAACACTTGAGTCGATAATTTTCTCCTCGCCTTTTAAATCATGAGTTATTTTAGCATCCTTGAGAAGCCGAGAAGTGACTTGACTTTCTTTCTGGCGACTTATGATTCCTTGTCCATAAAATCCATTTCCTATTTTCTAACCACAACTGGCGGTCGAGGTTTGATGACCTTTGTCGGCTTGGAGTTTGTAATAGGTGAGCTTAACGACTCATTATCGCATCTTTGAATATTTTGGACTTGGAAACTCATTTTCTCGAATCATATATTGCCGATTCGCAACAAGACACGATTTGCTTCTTGCTCGAACAGCCAGATTCATTTTCGAATCTGTTTCAATCAAGTTGCAAGATTTTGATCTTCAAAGAACCAAACCTTTTGTTTTTCAAAATTTCGGGAGCTCTTTTATAGTACTCATTTTTTAGTAAAAGGACAATTTGAAGCAAAGTGACAGGACTTCCTACAGCTTAAAGCACATCGCTTTATCTTTCTCAACCTTGTCTTCATTTGTTTTGAAGTAAGACTTTTGAAAGTTTGAAGTAGAAGGTTTTGGAAGCTTGAAGAAGGTTTTGAGGATTTGATGATGACTTTTGAAAGTTTGTCAAGGTTTTGAAAATTCCTTTTAAAAGATTTAAACTTTTCTGAATCTGTCTAGCAAAAGCGACAAATTCATCTTCATCAAAGTCATCATCCGACAGTGATGTAGAAGTTTTTGAATTTTCTTCTTCAGCTTGAAGGGATATACCTTTAAAATTTTTCTCAATTTCTTGAGTTTTGAGAATTTCTTTTTCATAAATTTTTAGACTTGCAACAAGACTACGTATATGAGTTTTGTTCAAGTCTCTAGCTTCCTTTATGGCAGTGACTTTTACATGCCATCTACTTCCCAAACTACTGAGAAAATGCATATTCAAATCTTTCATACTATAAACTTTACCAAGAGAAGAACATCTATTACTTACCTCGAGAAATCATCGTGAGGCATTTTTAAAAGATTCTTTTGGGTCCTTCTTGAATGCATCAAATTCTTGTATAAGATACCTTGTTGTCCTTATGGTATTCGATCTCCTTCTACATATTCTACAAGAGCATCCCAAATTTCCTTGGCGGTACACGATATATATCACTTGTAGTTTTCATCAGAATGCGACTTGCCCACAGATATGTACATCTCTGGCATCCAGTCCATCGGTAATCTTGCACTACAAGAAAACAGAGCAATTGAAACGGAAAATTCCGTTGCAAAAAATGAAAATCCGTTACAATTAGACGATTGAAACGGAAAAAGTTTGTTGCAAATTCCGTTTGGAAAACCCTCGTTGCAAATTTTGTGCAACCGAATGTATTCCGTTGCATGATATTGCAACAAAAATCGAGCGTTGCAATTTCAAATTTTTCTGTTGCAAATGTGTTTCTAAGGGTAGTTGACGTCTGTTGCAAATAGCAACTAATTTTTTCTGTTGCATTCTTGCAACAAACTTTTTTCGTTGCATTCTTGCAACAGACTTTTTTTTTTGCATTCGTGCAACAGATTTTTTTCGTTGCATTTTTGTAACATACTTTTTCGTTGCATTTTTGTTGCAAGAATGCAAATTTTTTTCGTTGCATTTTTGTTGCATTCTTGTAACGACTTTTCGTTGCATTTTTTGTTACATTTTTGCAATGGACTTTTTCGTTGCATTTTTGCAGCAAATTTTCCATTATATATATATATATATATATATATATATATATATATATATATATATATATATATATATATATATATATATATATATAATCGTACCTGATTGAACATTTCATATTTCACATTTTACAAAAAAAATTAAATCTAAAATCAAATATTTAAAACAACTCAAGTTTAACCATTTCATTCAAAAGTTATTGTCGATGTGTCTGATTACATGAAAGTGTAGAGAATGTTAAGAGTCTCCAAGTGATTAACAAAAGACATTGTCTAATTGTCAAACTACACAGACGTTGGTGGAGGTTGTTGGGCTCTAAGTGACCGAATTTCCTCTTGCATTAGCTTGAAATCATGTTTGATTTTCTCCATTTCCGCAGCATTGTCAGCTTGTATTTGTTTTTGAATATCCTCCCTCATTTGCTCTACTTTTTCATAAATCTTATCTTCAAATTGTTGGGTTTGTGTGAAATCTTCATTCACACTTTCATATGAGGAATAACTTGCACTGCTACTGCTACTCAAAGATCTTTGATGCAAGAATCAAAGAACTAAAGCCATCTAAATGATTCTTTGCAACACCACCGGATGCATCAACCCAAGCTGTGACATCGAAACATATATGTGCAAGAAAGTAAAAGGGAGAAGGCTTTTCAGGTCCAAATAAGTACCAACTAATCACCTTACAATTTGAATAACATAATCAAGTTAGACATAAG
Organism: Codonopsis lanceolata; assembly: GCA_013146195.2. NCBI lineage: Eukaryota > Viridiplantae > Streptophyta > Magnoliopsida > Asterales > Campanulaceae > Codonopsis > Codonopsis lanceolata. The sequence goes on along the minus strand of CM028378.1, from coordinate 91,820,002 downwards.
AAAGAAGAATATGGAAAAGGAAGAATGTACCAAGCAAGTTTATCAGCCATTTTACTGGAAATGAGCCAAGAAAAACTCTTAATTGAGTGAATTCAGATTGGTTACCTCACTAGTCAATCTTAAACCAGTTATGGAGCCAAAAACAAGTTAATTTAGCTAGGTTCATTCATTTTTTTAGCCCTATTCAGGAAGTGGGTGACAAGATGAGGTTTCTCTTCATTTCATGCAGATTAAAAGTTGAATTACATTTTCTAAATTCTAACATTACATTTTTTACCAGGTTTGGGACAACATTGCTCCTGGTTTACATCTTAATTTGATGCACCTTATTCAGTTCCAGTCATTGATACTATAACCAAAACAAACAGATGTGTCATGACAGAATGGTTCCAGCCCTCTCAACTGTCCAATAAGCAATTAACCATCAGTGTAACAGTTTTGGCACTAACTTTTCTAATCAGAACCATGAAAATCAAAGAAGCAATAATCATTACTAGTTGTATACATTGAAAACCATGAACATCAAAGAAGCAATAATCATTCCTAGTTATATACATTGAAAACAGAAACTTTTACCAAAGAGATGCATAATGTTGTAGCATCTAACAGCCAACTCAGTCCTCCAGAAAACCAGAGACCCAGGCTTAAAGTAGTTTAGATTACTGATCATGTTCAGGTTCTGACACTTGGCTGTAAGCTTAATTAAACATGTTGTGATCCACAGCTTTAATATGGCTAAAAACGTAATCATAATATAACAGAAACAGAGGTAGCTTCATAGACTAGTAAACCTACGATGAAAATGACGAAGTGCAATGACATTCAAATGAGGGCTGTAAAGTTCCAAGCACAGAGTAAAACTAGATATTATGATAACATAGTAACGAAGGTTGATCATTGTTTTGTGGATTATGAAAACACTCTATGATAGTTTGTTTTGATGTTACCAATGAGGCATTCAAATTCCTCACTCATCACCCTCAGTTACACTACTCAAAAAATGATTCATGTTTATTTCAATTGCTTCCTCATAATAACGGGGAGCCAGTTTTCAACCCTATCCTATGATTTACAGTAAACTTGGGAGCCTGTTTTCAGTAAAAAATATTGTAACGACACAACGGTATAGTAGCATAGTGTTATTGTATTGATCATGGTTGGATTGGAGGAATTGAAGAAGAAACTTGTACCTTTGATGCTGAAAAGGGCTTTTCTCATCGGTCAAGCTTGGATCCTTCTGATTCTTATACGGTAAGTTTTCCTTTGGAGGAAAAAAAAAAGAGAAAGTTAAAGTAAGATGATCAAAGAGAAAGTCCATAGTGACAAAGAATAAAACTGAAAAAAGAGAGGTATGCCAATTTAAGTATTCACACACACACACACACACACACACACATAAACGATACAGTTTGCAGCACTCTCCTCCAAATCTATGAACATGCAGATTTACTTTATAGTTTGAATACTAACTAGCTGCCTTCAAAAGCAGGTGCATATCGTGTGGTCTTATCATTTCTAATCCAAGTGAGTCGCAAAAATTCTGCTAAATTCTTATTGTTTTGGATAAATACATAAAAAAATATGCTAAATTCTTGTCTTTTCATGGCAGCTATTTGATTTTGCAAACTAGCATCAAACTAGCATTCCAGTTGAAGAGCAATTCTATTCCATCAGTGGTTTTGAGGTAAAATTTATACAAAGAAAAGTTCTAGTTTACTGATTTGCTTCATTCTAGTTGCAAGGAAATTCGACTTTTTTCCAATCTATTAACATGATAGAAAGTAAAATCATGTACTAGAGGGAAAGTAAAATACAATAAAGTCTAAATGTCTAATGCATACAACCATCAATGTGAATTAGCTTGTATCACTACAACATAAATGTATATAAATAGAAGAACTACATACTGATTTATGCATATGAGCAGGGTGCAACCACAAACACTACTGTCGAGAAAGGAAAATCAATAGAAGAAGCACCAACAAACAGACACAATACTATAAGACACAACACTGACAATTAAATTATTAAAAATAGGACATATCACATCTAAAAGTGTATTACTGTCGTTCCCATTAACTCTGTCAATCCGTTGGCAAATGCTAGCAGGGGTTACATCTTTTTTACTCTTGGCTTTAACCCCTTGCAGGATGTATTGCTAAGATTAGAGTAGTTAAATGACTAATGAGATGCATAAGTGGCTACACTATGGGACTTTTGCTTAGTGCTAGAATCTTCTATGGAATAGATTGTCGATTGCAGCAACCTTCAGTGCAGTTTTCCTTCTCAAATTACTACACCAACCCTGATTTCAGTGACAAGCAAATAGGCAATAAAAACAGACATACATAAGACGACTAATGCAGTCGACGAAAAATCCTCCAACTTAACAGACAAAGGGTAGACATAAAGACAATGGAAAAGCACTACAAGAAAGGCTCGTTTCTTGTTGTTGTGCAAAAATCAAAAGCTTGGATCAACATTAAAGTTTATGGCTGTCAAAAACAACATTTATCCCATTCCATTTGAACTTCACTCTCTGGATCAACAAGGGAAAAATTCCTAAGCAAATCTCAAAACCAATCAACCCATATGTCAACCTACATTATGCCTCTCGTCTCTCTTTCCCAAAAATCTTACAATTAGAAAAGGGAGAATAATTTCTATTTTAAAGTATGATTCCTTAGTCTAAAGGGTGGGACAAATCTCAAAGCAATGACTATGTCAAAAAGCAATCAGTACAATTAGTCACTGCAGTTGATAACAACAAGCAGCAGCCTAAACTGTAGGGATAACAATGCTGCCATTGTAAGAATTATGACAAGCAAGCAAAATATGTGACAATGAAGAACATGGCTAGAACAACTGCTCATGTCCATAAAGGATTCGTTTGTCTCTATTTATAAGTAAAAAATCAGAGAGACTACTCATAGGGAAAAGAAAATCTAGTGCATCCCAGGCTGCATGACGAACAGCTCTTGTTGGATACAGCAGACAACTAGGAGAAGTGAAGCTATACAAGCAAGATTTTATCCTAGTGCTAGTAGTCATTCTCAGTTCAAGACCTGTAAAATATAATCATCATATTAATCAGTTCAAATTTATAGCCGAATCCCAACAAAATCTCTTCATATGCATACTTGATAATTGGTAACAGTACTACCCTGGAGAGCTTTAATTTGAGAAAGGTAATGCAGAAGCACAGGCTCCACCTTTAATTTTTGAAGCTGGCCAATTAAGAAGGATGTATTAAACATATGAAATGGCACCTTGTCAAACAGAGAAAACGATGTCATCAAATGGACGATTCTTGGCTCTCACCTGATCAGCTAATTCAATAACAAAAAAGTCTGATGGACCACCAATTAAGAAAGCATTTAGAAATTCTGGACATTGCTGTAAGAAGCTTTCACGCTTGTCAACTGTGCAAAGATATGAGTTAATCATAGAAGACATACTTAAAGATAGAGTGCAAGGACAATACAAAAAGCAAATTTACCAAGGTAAAGGAATATAAATCTTGAAAGAAGAAGGAAGAGCTCGGGTTGGCCCTGAAAGATACCAAGGTAAATTAATTTCAAAATACACTCTTATGAAATTATTTATTGACAACTTTATAACGATGATGCGGATGTTACTTGCAATACGGATAGGTCGAAGCACGCAACACGCAAAGGGATTTTCTTTAAACGCCAGGCACCAATGGCAACTTACTCGAGAAGATACTAAAACAATGTGAACAAAAAGAGTAAAAAAGTTAATGTCAAAAAGCATTCAACTATAGATGCTGCATTATGTTGGTCAATGTGCTCATTGATGATGAGCTTGTGATCTCTCTTAAATCAAGAAGCTTATCCGAATAGATAAACAGGAGCATGGCCTTGAAGATAGAGGGTTCAATATCCTCCAACTCTACTTTATCCATATTAGGATTTCCAATGAGTCCAAAAGCGGGCTCTAAATACGTGGGAGCGGCGCAAGTATCAATTTGTGAGCTTTGAATGTCTCTCCGCCAACTTCAAAAACAATATCGCAACCAACATCGACTCAGCAAGTGCTTAAGATTCTGGCCCATGTCAAAAGGTGGTATAGGAATGCTATACTGCTTGGGTCCCTAGACACGGTTTCTGACAACTCCAACACTGCAATGCATAGAAAGACAGTCATCCTTTAGATAGTCAGAAGTTTCCAATGCCACTCTCCTGAAAAAACGCTTGTAGCCCCACATGCTTCCTCTATACTTCAAAGTATAAGGCCCACTTTCCAACGCCCGATCAAAGTGACTGTGAACTTTATGTTTCCCTTTCCCGCTCTGATCCAACAGCGTAAGCTCAAACAACACCCTCACATCGGTCCCTTCGCTCGCCAAGGCTATAAACACCGACACATACATGGAATTATCCTTAATGTTCTTCCCGTCGGGATAAAAGTAAATTGCTCAATCGTAGCCACCAACGATGGCGTGTCATTTGGATATGTACTTTCAGGGGCCCATTCCTTTCGCGAGGGAGTGCCAACTTACAAGAGGCCTTCATCGAGAAATCAGAATTGAAACACAACGATCAAATTCACGTAATAACACTTATGATCGCCCTAGATTTTCTAGACAAGGAAGCTACACAATTAGACCCCAAAGAGAATATACACTTAGATACATACTTGAACCATTGTCTTCACAAGCAGCGGATTCGTGAACAAGGTTGTCACAGCTCGACTGGCAAGCGATTAACATATTGGCACCGCGGAAGGCGATGACTCCCATCTATACATGCATAACAACTAAAAACACATTATTCACTTTAAAATAGGTAATTTATATTGCGAGAAGAAAAACCAACGCCTCAACCCGACATTGCGATTAAAAAGTAGGTCATGAACTAACAACTTGAGCCAAGCAATCCTTTAAGCTCATAAATTGTGAAATAAACCCGCAAAAGTTATATTATTTGGTCGGTTTAGGAACTTATATCGACATCTCACTTGCAGACACATGAAATTCGACACATTTAAATTTTTTTAAGTAAGAAAACAAACACAGCTCCCATTCGATTTATCCAGTTAAACATTAGATTGTTCCTCCAAATAACTGCCCAAGCAAATGGCATAATGGATGATCACTGAGGCGGCGAGAGTTCCGGATCTAGCAAGTAATAATTTCTTTTGTAGTCGGTCTACGTTTTTCTATTTTCATTGTACCAATAAACGTAAACAAATGTAAGCGACCAAGATTACGAGGTTCACGGGACTAATGAGAAATTTCATCACGCATGTCATAACAAGGTTTATCGCCGACTAAATAAGACAAGGAGTGAGGATATTTTCTATCACTAAGCAGTATCGACGACCATCGGCCTCACTTGCGGATCAAGAGCAAATAAGAAAAAAAATTAACGTAGAAGAAGGAAAATTGAGGGGCATTACTAATAACTACCTTTTCACCAAGATAAGTAAGGGGTTTTTCCTACGCACTGGCTGCTGGCTCACAGAGTGGTGATAAGATCACACACTTGTGTGGTGCAAGGATTAGATAAAAGGCTCTTAGAAGTCTTAGAAAGAGAATAACATGTGATGCACTTAGCTCTGGTTGGATAGCATTTCCCGGAAGTTCTCCAACTAACATAAACAAGGGAGGTCCAGTATTTATATGACAAAGTGACATGAGAAAGGTTGCCTCTGCGGTGCCTCCATGAACTACAAGATAGTACAACTGAAGGAGGTTCATGACCTTTGAGACCTGTAACACATCTGTACCCAAAGCCTCCTTGAAATTGCCTATTTTATCTTGCTGCCCTACTAGGATTTTCTATTTTTTTAGTTTTATTTAAGAATAAAAGGCTGATCTATATGTAGGTGCCAATTTGTTCAAACGTCTCCCAGTTCAAGCTAAATGGGTCTATTGAAGTAACTCGTTCACAAGAAAAAGAATATGACTAAAGTAAATATAACTGAAAAATTTATGAACCTCAAATTCATTCTCAGACCACTAGAGTTATCAAAGCCCATAGGAAAAAGGAACTAAAAAAAATAACGGAAGAAAAGTCACAACTCACTGCCCAGTTAGGAAACAATGCCAGAATAGTGGGAGAGAGGCCACGATACATGCCACGCAATCCCTCCTTTTGAAATATTTGTTCTAGACTCCCAACTATAAGACTACCTGATAAAAAACGGAACAACTTTAGCTACCCAATCCAAGGAAAGAGCCCTTGAATGCTAATGGAACCCAGAAGCAACGAAGTGAAATTGTTGTTAGCAATAAATAACCAAAACCAATGGCATCCTGCTCAAATTTTTATGTGATCAAAATCTTCAAAATAGCTAAGCTATTTATCTCGCATACTTGACAGAGGCTCCAGTGCATTTAAAAAAGCGGTTTTGCTAACAAGTGCCCCTCTGGAACTTGTTAAGCCTCCATTAACAAAAATAGTTGCATTGAAATCCATCCACAATGCATTAGAAACAATAGCCAATGCATTGGTATTGATTCCTGATGTTAAGAATTTATTAACTGGGAAATGTTAACAAGTGACATAGTGGCACTTAGTACCTCTAACGCTTCCATTACCAAGCCGCAGTAATCCGTGAACCTGAAACCTAGTCTTGATGACATCTAAAGGACAAACAAATGTGGCCGCGATAACTCCTGCACCAATTATCGAACTCAGATCAACATCAAGTAAATTACGTGAGTAAAACAGATATTAACGCGAATAAAATATATATTATATATAACGTATTCTTAAGCTATCATGTGACTGCAATACTGGGCAACAGGGCGTTGCGTACTAGGCAACAGGGCAAGTGACTGCAACAAGTACATCCACCAGTTGCTCACTTCTAGCCTCCAAAGTCCCCCAAATTAAATCCCACAATTTGGCCATTATAAATACACTCACACACACACACATACTCTTCTTAATTTAGGGAAAGTATAGCAATTTGAACATTTCAAAGATGCTAATAATCAGAATACCAACAATTGCAACAATTTCATACATGATGGGACTTGGGAGTTCATATTTCATACCTTGTTTAATTCGGCAGAGAGGGAATGAGATGAGATGATGTTTGGGCGTCAGAGGAGACACCGGCACGACGAGTTTATTTGGAAGAAGACACACTTCGGAGAGAAATTGAGAGCGAGGCGAGGGTGAGAGCGAGAGGTAGAGAAGAGAGGTTGAGGGGCAAAATAACCGAGTGTTTACTGGTTAGGTTAGGCTAGGTTTTGAACGAAGTAAAGGTAAAACAACGTCGTTTTTAGACTAGTTTTTTCAATTTAATAAAATAAAATCCATATAGGTTTAATTGCAACTGAAATTGAATGAGGAATTTGAAACCAATGTTTTATCTGTTTCAAAATCCCTTGCAAAATTAGGCGGGTTTCTTCCCTCCAATTTTTCGTCCAAAATAGAATGTCAATTTTTTTTAGTTTCAAAATATAAAAATCTTATATTAATAAATGCAACTGAACTTGAAACGGAAAATTGAAACAAAAGCTCATCTGTTTCAAAAACCATTGCAAAATTAGACGATATTGAAGTTGATTTCAATTCTGTTGCAAAATTCAGTTTCAATATTTGACATCATTTTTCCCTCCAACTTTTCCCCCCACAAAAAAGGACGCGGCTGATGGGTTTCCTCGTTAAAAATTCTTTGTCCACTCATATTGTAACTGAATTCAATTCCGTTGCAATATTCTGTTGCAGTTGCCCTGTTTTCTTGTAGTGTTGTCTTCCTCAGTCCATTCTGTTTGAGGTTTGAGAACATATTCTTCTTCTACAGGAGCAAGAGGGTTTACAGTATCATCATCTGCAGCAGAAGATTTACCAATTTTAGTATTTATTTTCATAGGTTGCATAGGACCACCTCTTACACATTCCATCAATCGTTTATCTATATTGTTCATATATCTTGTAATTCTTTCCTTCCAGATATCAAAGTGATCTTCATCAAAAATGGGAACTTGAGTGACATTGTTTGATTGAAAAGCTTTTAGAGTTGCCATGATCGATCTTTCAAGCTGTTAGGCTTGGAAAATAATTTTTCAAAAAGTTTGGCTCTGATACCAATTGTAAGTCCAGATGGCAATAGTTAAGGCTAGAGGGGGGGTGAATAGCCTTTAAAAACTTTGAGGATTAATTTGAAAAACTTAAAATATTGGCAGCGGAAAAACTTGATCTTGTCAGTCAACTGAAGAATTGGTCAGTTGACTGACACTTTTGAAATTCTTGAAGCTGAAGAAAGTTGGTCAGCTGACTGACACAACAGTTTTCAAAAGAAATTTGTTTTAATGATTGATCACTAAATATGGAGAAGAAATTCAAACACAAGTTAACTGAACAAGTAAACAAACAATTGTTGTTAACTGGCTGACACTTAATCAGTTTAATAACTTCTTAAGTGTTAAGCCAGTTAGCAAGAATATAAGAAATGGCTGACAAATCAGTTGAAGTGGTTCACAGATAAACTGCTACGTCCACTACCAAGTTGGTCAGACTTGGATTTTTGAAGTGCACTAATTTTATTAAAAATCTAATTGATCTCTAATGGATCAGTGTACAACAAAAGACCGGTGTTTGGGAGAATGATTGATGAACAATCAAACTCGTGAGACAAACTGACTGAGTTCTAAATAATTTGAAATAAAATACTCAGTGTTTTGCCTAAACAATAACTAGAGAGAAATTTTTAAAGAGAAGTATCTAGTTAAAGTTTTTCGTGAAGACGAAGTCTGAGAGATTGTGAGTAGAAAGTTTCTTGACTTAAAAAACTGTTAAGATTTCTTGTCTTCACCAATGCTTCAAATGGTTATTTATAGATAGTCTTTGCAAGCAACCCGTTAGGAACACATTTGAATTTGAAAATGTGTTATGGCAGATGCAATATCTTCAAAGGATCTTGTGAGATATTATATGGCAGGACATCTACCAAAAACACAAAGTGGGAAAGAGTTAGTACAAGTGTATGATTAAACAAATAAGGAAAGATAAACTCATGTATTGAGTACGTAGAGATCAGCTATTATAATTGGCTGACAAAAATGATGTGCGGCTGACCAAATATGATATCAATTTCTTGGCTGACAATCAAGTGGAATGTTTTTAAGCAAATCTTTTTAATTTCAAGATTCAACAGTAACTGATGAAGAACAAGTTACTGACATGTTTTTGACTAGGATAGAGGAATCTAAGGAGTCTGGGAATAAGGTCAAATTGAAGGTGCAAAGTGTCAAACAAAATTAGAAATTAATGTATGAACAAAATTAATCTTTCATCTAATAAATAATCCACCATTTATTTAAGGACAAACAAATAAATATATCATGATAAAAAAATATTATTTGTACAAAAGTAATGTTTAATAAATCACTCCCCATTGAATAAGGTCAAATAAATAATTTATTATTTGCTAATCAATTCCATGAATAATAACAAAAAAATTATCATAATAAATGATAATGTCAAATTAGTAAATTCTATCTCTATTTATCTATTTCTACTATAAAATTGTGAGTTGTCTCTTAGAAATTAATGTATGGACAAAATTAACCTTTCATCTAATAAATCATCCACCATTTATTTAAGGACAAACAAGTAAATTTATCATAATAAATGATAATGTTTGTAAAAAAATAACCCTAAATTTAATAAATCATTCACCATTGAATAAGGTCAAATAAGTAAATTTGTTATGTGTTAATCAATTACATGAATAATTACAAAAATAACCATAAATTTAATAAATCACTCACTATTGAATAAGGTCAAATAGGTAAATGTTATCTCTATCTATTTATCTATCTTCTTTATTATAAAAGTGTGAGTTGTCTCTTAGAAATTAATGTATGGATAAAATTAACCTTTCATCTAATAAATCATCCACCATTTATTTAAGAACAAACAAGTAAATGTATCTTCTTTACTATAAAAATATGAGTTGTCTCTTAGAAATTATTGTATGGACAAAATTAACCTTTCATCTAATAAATTATCCACCATTTATTTAAGGACAGATAAAAAATAATATTTGTATAAAATAATGTTTAATAAATCACTCCCCATTGAATAAGGTCAAATAAATAATTTATTATTTGCTAATCAATTCCATAAATAATTACCAAAATAACCAAAAATTTAATAAATCACTCACCGTTGAATAAGGTCAAAAAGTAAATAAGTTAATTTCGGATTTAACATTAATTCTAAATCAAATCTCCAAGATCCCCCAAGTGTTTATCAAATCTCCAAATTTAGGTTTTCCCTCTATTTTTTCCACCAACCAATTTTGAATTATTATGGTGTTCATCTCTTTCAAACCTTTAAAGTGTTTCTCATCTTTTCAATGTGAGACAAAAGCTATCACTAATTATGTATCTCTTTTTAACCTTTAAAGAGAGGTTAGTTTGCTTGTTGGTGACATATTCTTCTTCCAATATTGGATTGCAATTGTTTGCAATTTTTATATGACCCCCTGGTTTATAAGATGTTACAAACAACTCATATTTTTCTAACTTTATGGCACTTCAACTAACGGATTTAGGGTTAGGGACTATCGGTGTCCAAAATTTGCATTCTTTGGCGTGTGGCGTGCATTTGCATTGTACATTCCCTAATAGACTTTCTTAGAGTTTAGAGACTAATGGTCTAATTTTCCCTTAAATAAAATTTTATTTTTATTTTTGGGATATTTTCTTAAGGGTATGTTTGGATACCCCAATTTCATAGCTTGGAATTAGAATTAGGGCCTCCAAAACCAATTCCGTTGTTTGGCAACACATTTAAAATTTGGAATTGGAATTGAGTTGAAATTCCAAATGTCTCAATTTCATAAAACTAATTCTATACAAAACTCTAAAAATTTAAATTCTAAATTTTGGTCAATTATTATAAACAATAACAACTCATCTTCCTTTTACCACCACTACCCAGGGGTGTAAATCGAAATCAACGAACTACGGAACCGAACCGAACCAAACCAAACCAGTCGGTTTTGTTTCGGTTTTGGTCGAAGACGGTTCGGTTTCGGTTTCAAAAATTAGAAAAACACACGATTCGGTTCGGTTCACGCTTTTTGGTATCGAACCAAACCAAACCTATATATTTTTATTTATTTATTATATAATATATATTATATTACATTTATTAGCTATTTTGAACCTTTGATTTATTCAAGTAATATATAAACATATAGACGCATACTAAACCAAACAAAATCTTTATTGTTGGAGAACTATTATTTTTTCCATTGTTTGTGTTTATTTTAGAATTTGTATTGTTTTATTTATGATAATTTGGTTTTAGTATGTTATTTCCTAATTTTGATGTTAATTCCAAATTAAAATCTTATTTTTATTGTTATTTTTAATATTGGTTAATTTCATTAAAAATAATTTATATAAAACACAAAACTGAACCAAACCAAACCAAACCGAGTGGTTCGGTTCGGTTCGGTTTGAGATTTTTGTAACCATTAGGAGGCGGTTCGGTTTGTGGTTTTGGCATAAACCAAACCAAACCGAACCACTTACACCCCTACCACTACCACAACAACTCTCGACCATCACCAAATTCACCACCAGTCGCCACCTCCGACCAGCACCGTCCTCTACTACCGCCACCTCCACCTCCACCTCCGGCAACCACAACCAGCCACCACCGACCTCGCCTCCGTCTCCGCCTCCACCACCAGCCACCACCATTTGCCACCTCCATCATCCAACTACCTTTATATGCTATTTACTAATAAAAAAGTAAATTCTCACAATTTGGCAGTTAGAAAGGTTCGAACCTTTATTATTCATTAGCACCAACACTCACTAATTAGGCTAAACTAGAAACTTGATATGCAAATGAAATTTTATTTTAACTATAATATGCTTTAAAATCTCAGCAAACTTGCTCCAGACGTGTTCCAGCTCAAGAATGAAGACTAATGATATGAAATTAAAGAAGTCTAGCTCAATAATGTTTATGGATTACACTTATAGATATTTGTGTTCAAATATCTATTTGGAAATCCTAAAGCTGACTTCTTAAAACTCATTCATCAAGGACCACATGGGTGGATTAAATGGTGATTTCGAGCCGGCATAACCAACACTTCAAACGGAATATTTCCAAAATTCTTTTTTATAATATTTTCATAATATTATTTAATTGTGTGTGTGGGGGTTGGTGGTGGGTTATATAGTACATTTGTCATATTGTTTGGTGGACAAATAAATGTGTATCAAAATAATTATTTCCAACAACTTTATGTGGCCTTTAAAAAAGCAAAAAAATGATTCTTCACTCAATACCGGCCAATCAAGTCTAAAAAGCATTAGAAGACACAAGTCTAAAATGACGTCTCTTCCAATTTAGTTGTTACACAAATTGATTCAGGTGTTGAGTGGAATTTTCATGAATGGAATGGAAGATTATCCAATAGGATCTATAGCATTAAATCACATAGATCCTTTGAAATTAAGTTTTGGCAAAACTTAAGAAAGACCATCTTACAAGTATTTTCTGTAAAACGGATTCCTTGACTAGACCATCGTGTGTTAGTAGCTTGAGCTGTTAGAAAGCGAGTCTCTATTTTATGGATTTGGGTTCGTAAGACGGACTTACCGGAGACCTATGTGTGTGTGTGTGAGAGAGAGAGAGAGGTGCTATGTGACCAACCTAAGCTCATGACATTTGGGAGCTCAATATGGTTTAGATGTTTTTCATCATTTGGGTTGAGCTGATTATTTGAGACGTTTCACACATAATGTGGTTCTCTTTGTGCAATTAAGGTCGTCAGAAAGGACATATAAAGCCCACCTAGGGATATTTGAGAATAGAATCCCCTTCGACATTTTTACTTCCTTAAATTATTGTCTTACGTTTTTTAATGATCACTCTACTTTTTTTTCTCAATTTAATCATTATACTTAGTCAAGTTGTTTGTAAAGTTTATCCAAAATGCCCTTACTAATGTTAATGGTTTTCGTTTAAAACTTAATATTTAAGGGGTCAAACATTTATCAATATTTAATTTATATTTCAAACTAAAAGCAATTTACTTTTAATCCCAATTTGAAATTGAGATACAAAGTCCATAAGATTTCTCAAAACCCATCTAGATCAAGAACGGACCCAAATAAAGGAAAACGGGCCAAATTAATTATAGCATGCAAACTTTAAAGGAAACTATATATCATATTAGTATTAAAATGTTTTTTCTTAATCCGTCTGTTGGGTAAATTGAGACTAGAATTTAAGGACGGATGGAGTATTTGTTTATATCTGCAAACAATAATAATGTGTTTAAAGAAACACCTTAAAGCGGTTGAAAATCTACCAATGTGTACGAACCCGAAGGAGCATGGAGTGATGACAAATACTAACTCAGAAAATTATATAGGATAACGGCTGGGAGAGGTAGGGATTTCCAGTGTGTGTATAAAAGGGGAGTGACTGCTATGTGAGTGGATGTTTAGCATAAGAGAAACACAAAAGAGACAACCGGTAAGGAAGCTGCCATTGTTGAACCTTAGACGGAGGAGGAAGAAAAGTTATGCGTCGGAGCATAGTCAGAAGAAAGAGGCTGCCATTGTTGAACCTTGGACGGAGGAGGAAGAAAAGTTTTGTCGGAGCGCCGTAAGAAGAAATTCATTGACAAAACGCTAATCCAATAACAAATTCACAGTTAGACCCTCCTAAGTTTAGAAATGTAGAGCAAATCATCATATCATGTGTTAATGTTAAAGAAGATTTGTTATCTTTGACAAAAGGTGTTGTTAATAACAACTAGTTTTTTTACCCGTGCCTTAAACACAAGTATCATTAGTTGACCTTTGACTAGCTTGCCTTGTGTTCAAGTCGAGGGAACTTTTTATGGACGTATTAATTTTCACAACACTAATCTGGCACCATTTCCTGTCACAATGAAGGGTCTCAATCATGAGTTCTCGTTGGGATCCTGATAGCAGGACCTATCATTTAGACTTTATTCTACTCAATGAGGTCTGTGTTATTTGTGCTAGTGTGACCGGCGCGTGGCCATGCACAAGTCTGGTTTGAGACTGGATTTTGGGCCGGTCACATATTGTTAAAGGAAAAAAATTACGGTTCGATTCACTTTTTGAAGTTTTTAATTGTTATAGTATCTTTTTTTTTTCAACCTAAATAGATCACTTTTGGTGGTAAAATGACCACGATACCATTAATGAATCGTATGTGTGCTACGGAGGTCATTATTTTTACATCGCATTACAATTAAACTATTAAACTGCAGTGTAAAAATTAATGCAATAAAATTTATGAATCACGGTTCAAAAATAGACTAGAAAATTAAACTTTGAACCGCGGTACAAATAGTAATAAAATGAAATTTATGAATCGCGGTGTAAAAATATATTATGAAATTAAACTTTGAATCGCAGTGCAAAATTAATATAATGAAATTTATGAATCGTGTTGTAAAAATAGACTAGGAAATTAAACTTTGAACCGCGGTATAAAAATAATAAAATGAAATTTATGAATCACGGTGCAAACATAGATTAGGAAATTAAACTTTGAACCGTGGTGCAAAAACAATGCAATAAAATTTTATGAATTGCGGTGCAAGGCTAGGAAATTAAATTTTGAACCGCGGTGTAAAAATAATACAATTAAATTTATGAATTGTCATGCAAAAATAGAATGGTGGACTTTTGGGTTTAAAACCTTGAAAAAAAAACCGGCCTCAAATTCTTCCCTAAAAACTTAGAAAAAGAGATCGGTAAGAATTTTCCCGTAGATATAAAGAGGAGATAGAGCGATTCATAGGCCCAATCAAGAATGAGTTGTCATGCAAGAAAGGAACCAATCCAAGCTTATCTTTTTATGAAGCCCATAATAAGAAGGAAAATAAGCCGATTTGAAGCCCTTATGCCTCTTTATTTCAAGTCATTTAAACTAATAAAGAAAAAAAAATTAATAGCAGAACAAATTACATTTCATCCTAGACTATATAGCTAGGTAATATTAGTTCATTAGGTTAGTAAAATAAATCTTCAGAACTAAAAGACTTCAAATTGCTCAACAATAACTGAAACCTTCGATTACTACTCGAAATCCGTTATTGGAAAGCCACAAAACTCAGAACTAATCACATTAAAGGCAAACAGATAGTCGAAGACGACTAAGAAGAAGACGAACATTGTACTTAACATCCTCGATCATCATTAATATGTTTGAATATGAGCAGTTTAGTCTTTACAACCAATGAACTCTAGCTCAAATGGTACTGCTCACTTCTCTTAACGGTGATGTTGGGTGTTCGAGTCTCACTAAAGACACCCTGGACTTTATAACTCTCAGTAGAGAGGTCGGGTGTTCAAGCCTCTTCAGAGGCATCGTTGTTGTTAAAGCCTTATCCAAAGGCTCTATTTAGCTACTCACTTATCTTAACGGAGAGGTTGAGTATTCAAAACCCTACCAGAGGCACCCTGGGACTTAACTACTCTCAACCGAGAGGTCGGGTGTTCAAAGCCTCACCAGAGACACCATTTGTTCAAGCCACATAAAAGGCATCATAGATATATATAATTGTAGCCTTTCAAGGCATTAAAAATAATTAAAAAATATTAAGGGTTGGGGTACGGTCTATGTCCCTCCAACCTTTAAAAAAGTTTAGTCTTTACAATATGTTTCCTTAGTTTGTTTAAAAAGCCCAAAAACGTCATATTTTTGGAACTGAAGAGTCGCAACCTATTAAAAAACAAAATCAACTTTTATATATTGATATTATTAATTTGTTTGTAAGACAGTGCACATTCCAAAAAAATTGGCATAGTTTTTCAATGTAAAATTCTTCAAAAAAGGCAAGAGGAAGCTTTCAATGATTTATAAGAGCAAGGCTTCGATCCTAGAACCTGTGGGTCATTGGCACACCACACTTCCGTTGCACCACTCAGATTTGGTAATATAACTTCTATTTAAAATAATACTCGTAAATAACAATATGTTTTACTTGTGCTATTCAACCAGAGGTGGACAAAAACCCGGATCTCTGTCACAGAACAAGGCTCATATTCAAGGACATGTCTGGGTTTGAATCCAGTGGCGTTGGTTAGTGTGGGGTGACTTGGTGGAATTCCTCCCGATTGGTTTAATTGAATGTAAAGAAAATAGGAAAAATTTCAGAAAGTCCTACTAAAAAAATATCATGTTAAAAAAGTCGAAGATGAACATTATACTTAACCTCCTCAATCACTAAGCTAGTATGATAACACCATTGAAGGCACTTGAAATCCAGGTATAAATTACTCTGCACCCCAAGACCTACTAATCACCAGAACAAAAAATGTATAAAAGACCAAACAATGTTTCACTGGACCAACTGAATGGTCTTTAGGCACATAAACATGAAGCAGACAAAGATCGATCGTAACAAGAGAATAGTAGTAACAATAAACTATATCAACAGGCATGGTTTGTTTAGGAAACTCAAAGGATAAATCCAAATTTAGGTGAAAGGGATGAGCAGCTGAAGGCAAAAACTCTGAGATAGGTTCAGTTAAAAATGTTTTCCTCGTCTAGAAAGAAATGAAGGAACCATGCTTAACCAAAGCCCTTATAACAAAGGGGCAAAATGCTGGCCGCTTGACACATCATCTAAACGAAAAGAATGGTCCAAGGTTCAGATCTAAAAGCTAACAATCAAAAACCCTTACCGACAAAAATAAAAACACGGAAAATTAAGAGACGGAGTTCATTCGACCATTGCTTTTGCATGGGAAACATAGAAGTCTTCCAATACGCGCGACGTCTCCAATCTTATAGTCTATAAAACCAAGAATAGCATGTACCAGCCCAACTAAGAACAACACAGACCAAACTACATAGGCGAACAATGGACCAAACAAGAACCAACCTGCAACAAACCAGTGACTAGAAGTTGGGGAACATCTCCATTTCATACTCTCCTCGCAGCAACTAAAAGTAAAAGAATAAATAAGATAATAGTACAACATATCCCAAAATCAAAGTGGGTCTATCTTTTTTGGGATGGAAGGAGTATTTTCTAAACAATATAATCCACTGTGAAGTGTGAACAACGCCCTGACTCCTTCGCCCAACATAACAATTGCAGGTGAAATCACACCTAGTTCAGTTCTTATCCTAGCAAAAAAGAAATTGACGGCATGGTTACTGATAAATGCCAAAAGAGAACCCCCAAGCTTCCAATTATTGCTTGCCTATAAATTAATCGTTCATCTCGCCATTATTAACAGAGAACTAGAGGCAGGTTATTGCAAGCAAACATGGTTTAATTTGTTGAGCAAAAACACAAGAAGATAGCTCCAACGAATCAAATAACATTTAATAATAATAAAAAAGAAAAGGGTTTGAGATTGTTGAGGGCGTTTACCTTTTCGTTAGAGATTAATGGGGAGGAAAAAAGATTGGAGGGGGCAGGGCAGTAGTTGATGGTGGGAAACGGAGTAGACCCATTGACAACGTTTGCAGCCACTATTTCGCGAAATATGATAAATTCCCCGAAGAAATACCATAGCATTTCTGTTTAATACTGAATCACAATGGGAATCGAGAGAGAGAGAGGGGGGTTAAGAAGAAGAGAGATTAGTTAACAATTAACCAACATTTGATTCAATTTAGTTTGTCCGAGTGTTTAGGCATGAAGACATGCTTTTTGTAAGAATGAGAAGTAGGGGAAGCATTCTGAAATGGAACCCATATCTTGATTGTTAAGATTAGGAGGGAGGGAGGGGGTCGAGTCGAGGGAAGGTCGGCATTGTTGTTTGGTCGGGCAAGTCGTAATTTAATGCAGACTAGAGAGAGTTCTGAACTTCTTAGTTCCATGGACTGTATCCCACATCGATATATAAGGGAAAAAGATATTGATATATACAGATGCAATTCATAGGCAATAAGTTAACAGGTTGTAAGGGGTGTACAACATGATATCATATTATAGTAGATTTGCACATTTATATAAATAAAAGGTTTAAGGATTATTTGAGTATCTATCAATCAAAATTAAATCACTTGCCTAAAAAGTCCTCCAACAAGTTTTGAAGTGGTGGGCAAAAAATTCAATTAGTAAGAGCCATTGCCAAAAAACAAAAAAAAAATACTTCTTAAGGATCTATGTAGGTGGGAGAAAAAAAATTCTTCCAAAATAGGAAGATGACTATTCACATTTGGGGAATGGAGCCAGGAGCGTTTGAATGTGAAGGGGAGGGGGACGATTGGAATTTTTGGTTTGGAGGGGGCACATATCATTTTGTTTTTTGGGGGGGGGACATGTGGAGTGTGTGTGTGTTGGGATAGGGGGTGGGTTTTGTATTTATTATGTGAGATAGTGTTAAATTTAATTTTTTTTTTGTGTAAGAAGATTATACAATGAGAATATATATTCTTAAGTGTGTAAGAAGATAAAAATGTGTAGGTGGCAGTGGGACCCAGTTAAGAAGATGTATAAAAAATTTATACAATGGTAATGCTCTAAGTTATACAACTTTTTAACTGGGTCCCACTGCCACCTATAGATTTTTATCTTCTTACCCAGTTAAGAAATTATCTTCCCATTGTATAATATTCTTACACAACTTCTTACACAAAAAATATTAAATTTAACCCTAAACCATTCCACCCCCTCCCCCTACACACATGCCGCCATTTTGCAAAGCAAGTGCTTATATTGAACTCTCTCTCTACAGGTGTATGTCTAGTGGCCATTAGCATACATACCCAAACACTAAGAAGCTTACCAACAACACGTTGGTGATATTCTAATGGCTCAAAACAAGAAGAAACAAGCATTTGTAATGCTTGATCAAGAAAGAAATTAAAACAGTTGAAGAAGAAGACTATGCAAAATTGTATCGTGAATTGTTTAAGTAGATTTTGTCTTTAATTCTTATGTATTTTGTGTTTAAATTTCCTATAATGTATCTTTCATTTTCATGTAAAATAATCCCGTAAAATTTGCATGTATAATCAATATGTTGTTAAGAAAGCATGTATGAACAGTAGCACTATATGGTAGGCTTGCAGAATAGCCTTGTAGACTCCTTGACAATTTGGGTATACCCCTTGACAATTCGGCTCAAGGGTCCGTCGCTCACCCTATATATACGATGCTATGGGGTTGATTGTTTCCTACCCCGAAATCATTTCAGCTTACTGATTTTTTTCTATCTCTCTCACTCTCTCTCTCTGATACACTTCAGTCTTAATTTGTGGTTACTTTATAACACGTTATCAGCACGATTGTTCTACTGTTAACAATCCCAATCGGTAAAATTTTCTACCGATATATTATTTATATTATGTCTCTGTTTTACTTCAATATATATCGTATATCACCATTATTAAGAAAAGGTTGGCTGAACCACCGTCGATAATATATGGTGAGATGACGAAATAATAATTTATTATTTAACGCATAATATATATATTCGTTGATGCTTGCGGAAATAACCCCAAGCTATATAAAGCTGAATATTTATATATATACATATATTTCAATTCTATATATGACTAACTTTATATACATATATATTTATTCTTGACTTATAAACACCCAAAAGGCTTAGAGTAGCGTGGCGTGAATATATATGTATGCTATATAATAGGCTGTATAAAGTTGATGACAAATATTAATGCGGAGTTATTTTATTTATTGCTCCTAATAAGTTTTATATTTATTCATAATATAAATGCAATTCTATTAAATCGGAATTTTTACATTTTTACCCCTGTCATATAACGGCTACATAACGGCTATAAACGGCTAGTTACTGATTTTTATTTATCTCCTCCAACGGTAATAAACGGCTAGTTAACGGTCATAAACGGTCATTTTTCTCTCCATATATACCGTAACATTTTAATAGATTACTCACATTTTTACTATCTCTTTACAAACTCTCAATATCATATCTTCTTCTATAAAAATGTTTCCTCAATGTTGATGATTATTATCATACTTGTTATTGCATGCAAATGATTTTTGTTCTTGAATTCCTCCACATGATTTTGAGATTTTTATTATCCTTCTTTGTATCACGTATGTCTGTTAGCGATTCAATAGCTTTCAACATACATTTTAACATGTATTGATTGATTATCGTATGAATAAAATTTACATGTCATCATTTTATTAATATATATATGTTTCATTTTTATAGTTTTTCTTCACAAATGGCAAACATAGCTAAGCTTGAATTTGAAAGGCTCGACATACATAGCCTGAAAAACTATATGTCGTGGAAAATAGATCTGAAACCCACTGCCGGAAGCCTCGAAAATACTATCCAACAAAGTAATAGTGAATGGATAAGTAATCAACAACGGGCTCAAGCCATGATTTTCCTACGACACCACGTCCACGAGGACCTAAAAATGGAGTACCTCACGGTGAATGATCCACTCATCTTTTGGGAGAGTTTGAACGAAAGATATGACCATTTGAGAACGGTCATTCTCCCAAAAGCACACTATGATTGGATTCATATCCGCCAAAGATTTTAAAACCATTAATGAATATAGTTCAATGATGTATAGAATAACCTCACAGTTGAAATTATGTGGGGAAACCATCATCGAATATGATATGTTGGAGAAGACTTTCTCCACATTTCATGCCTCGAATATGCTCTGCGGCAAATATCGAGAGAAGGGTTTTAAAAGGTACTCGAATTGATCTCTTGCCTACTTGTAGGCGTAATAATGAGATTCTAATGAAGAATCATGAATCTCGGCCAGTTCCCCATTCCAGGCGAATGGGACTATGTATGATGAAGGCCAGGCGTGGGCGTGGTAGTGGTCGTGGTCGCGGTCGTGGTCGGGCCAAGGAAATCATGGACAAGGCCGGGTCGTGGTCGAAATCAAGGCCGAGGAAGAGGCCGCGGACGAAATAACTTTCGTCGCCATCATCATCATCCGTATAATGGAAATTCCTCTCGCCACCTGAAGTGGAACAGAGATGATGATAGAAACACCTCCTCGAGTAGGCAAAATGTGCGTCCAAACAATGAAGAGAGTTCATGTTTTAGGTGTGGCATGACAGGCCAGGCACGCACATGCTTAGAGCGGCCAAACATCTAGTTGATCTTTATGAGAGATCACAAAAAGGAAAGAATATAGAGACAAATTTCCTTGAAAATGATCCTCGAAGATCTTCATTTTGATTTCGGTGATATGGCGATGATGACATGACCAATACCATTAGACCAATACCATTAGTGATGATATTGGTCATGAACAATAAATGAATATAGGAATGAAGCTATGGTCAGAGTTTAAGATAAAAGCGTGGAATAAGTAACATG
This sequence comes from Codonopsis lanceolata, assembly GCA_013146195.2. Taxonomy (NCBI): domain Eukaryota; kingdom Viridiplantae; phylum Streptophyta; class Magnoliopsida; order Asterales; family Campanulaceae; genus Codonopsis; species Codonopsis lanceolata. The sequence goes on along the minus strand of CM028378.1, from coordinate 91,798,689 downwards.
TTGTTATGTAGGAACATTATAACATTTTTCCTATGTATACTAGCATGTTTACAATAAAGTTTATATATGCATTTTGCATTCAATGTGTTATCATATTTATTCATCTTATTTTACTTTCTTTCATATTGAAATATGTCTGAATCCAAAATTCAAGGAGGAGATTTATGTCTTGCAGACAGCGCTACTACGCATACCATACTTAAAAATAAGAAATATTTTCTTATCTAAAAATTGACAATGCTAATGTCAACACTATATCTGGTAATGCCAAAATAATTGAAGGATTTGGCAAGACAATTTTCCTAATGCCTGGAGGTACGAAATTTATGATAAATAATGCATTATTCTCTCCTAAGTCTCAAAGAAACTTGTTAAGTTTCAAAGACATTCGTCTGAATGGATATCATATTGAGACTATGAATAAGGGGAATGATGAATATCTTTGCATTACCTCAAAACATTTCCGGAAGCAAGTGTATATTGGAGAAATTGCTATCTCTATCATCGGATTGTATAGTATAATCATAAGAATATTTGAATCATATTCTACAGTAAACTGAAGTTTACTGAAACATTTAAAGCCTGGCATGATAGATTGGGGCATCCAGGATCAATAATGATGCGTAGAATTATAGAGAATTCTAGTGGTCATCCATTGAAAAACCAGAAGATTTTTCAATCTAATGAACTCTTTTGTGAGGCTTGTTCTCAAGGAAAGTTGATAATTAGACCATCACCAACTAAAGTTGGATATGAATCACCATCGTTTTTGGAGCAATTGAATTGGGGTGATATATGTGGACCTATCCATCCACTAAGTGGACCATTCCAATACTTTATGGTATTGATTGATGCTTCTAGCAAATGGTCGCACGTATGTCTATTATCAACTCGTAATACGGCATTTGCCAAATTCCTTGCACAAATAATCAAGTTGAGAGCACAATTCCCAGATTATATGATCAAGAAAGTGAGACTTGATAATGCGGGTGAATTTACATCTCAAGCATTTAATGATTATTGTATGGCAATAGGGACTGATGTTGAACATCCAGTAGCCCATGTTCATACACAAAATGGTTTGGTGAATCGTTGATCAAGCGTATTCAACTTATTGCCGGACCATTAATGATGAGAACAAAGCGCCTACTTACGTATGGGGTCATCTTTGTTTTACATGCACACGATTCGCCTCGAGGCCAAGTGCATATCATAAATACTCCCAATCTTGGCATTCGGGAGCGAATCTATCCCATCTAAGAGTTTTTGGTTGTGCGGTATATGTACCGATTGCTCCACCACAACGCACAAAGATGGGACCACAAAGAGATTGGGAGTATATGTTGGGTATGAATCCCCTTCTATAATAAAATATCTTGAACCAAAAAGCGGGTGGCGTCTTCAAGGCACGCTTTGATGTCATTTTAATGAAGACAAGTTTCCACCTTTAGGTGAAGAGTGGAAACAAGTGGGAAGAGAGATCAAGTGGTGCACATCATCGTTATTGCACCTTGACCCTCCCACAAAGCAACGTGAAATGGAAGTTCAAAAGATCATACATTTACAAAATGTAGCGAATCGGTTGCGGATGCATTTATAGATACAAAGAGAGTGACAAAGTCACATGTAGTGCTATAAATGCTCTGCTGAATTGAAATACCAAAAGGGCCGCCAAATGATAAAATGGCAAATGTATCTAAGACACGCTGAAGCGTGGGCGACCCATTGGTTCAAAGGATAAAAATCTCGCAAAGGAAAGTGATTGAAAATCCCCAATCACATGAAAGTGTTCGAGAAGAAACACACGATCGTGAAATTGTTCAAAAACACACGATCATGCAAATCTAGTAAGCCTGTAATGATAACCATGAGATTTCCATTAATTTCATATGTAATGGAAAAATATGGAACCGAGATGAAATGGAGAATATTGATGATATATTCTCTTATTCGGTATCCCAAGAAATTAATGACGGACCGATGATCCCGAGCCAAAATCAGATTCGAATGTCAAAAGAGGCATGACAAGATCAAATGGATAGATGCCATGAAGGTTGAATTAAATTCGTTGAATAAACGAAAAGTATTTGGCTCTATCGTTCTCACACCAGAAGCTGTGAAACCCATTGGATACAGATGGATTTTTGTTCGAAAGCGAAATGAGAAAAATGAGATTGTGAGATACAAGGCTCGCCTTGTTGCACAAGGTTTTTCTCAAAGGCACAGGATTGATTATGAAGAAACGTATTCTCTGTAATGGATGCTATTACGTTCGATATCTAATCGACCTATCGGTTTCGAAAAATCTAGATATGCATCTCATGGATGTTGTAGCGGCTTATTTATACGGATCATTAGATGCCGATATTTATATGAGAATTCTGATGGAATTAAAGTGCACAAGCACTGAGCTCAAAGCCTAAAGAATTATGTGCAATTAAACTACAACGATCACTGTATGGATTAAAACAATCCGGTCGCATGTGGTATAATTGCTTAAGTGAGCATTTGTTAAAAGACGGATATGTGAATGATCAATTATGTCCGTGTGTCTTTATAAAGAAAACGACAGTTGGATTTGCTATTATCGCTGTCTATGTAGATGATCTGAATATCATTGGAACTCCCAAGGAAATCAAAGAAGCAGTTGATTACCTAAAGGGAGAATTTGAAATGAAAGATCTTGGGCTAACCAAATACTGTCTTGGTTTACAAATAGAACACTTTCATAGTGGAAAATTTGTACACCAATCAAATTACACAAAAAGGGTTTTGAAGCGTTTTTGTATGGATAAGGCAAACCCTCTCACTAGCCCCATGATTAATAGATCACTGAATATTGAAAAAGATCCATTTCGTCCTTGTGAAGATAATGAAGAAATACTTGGTCCTGAAGTACCATACTTAAGTGCTATTGGAGCTCTTATGTACCTTGCTAATTGTACCAGACCAGATATAGCATTTGCTACAAATCTATTGGCAAGATATAGTTCATCTCCATCACGGAGACCTTTGGAATGGTATCAAGCACATATTTCGTTATCTTGAGGGACGATCGATTTGGGATTATTTTATCCCAAAGGATCTAGGGATGAACCGATTGGTTTTGCGATGCGGGTTATTTGTCGATCCTCATAAAGCCGATCACGGGCTATGTCTTTACGATGGGTGGTATTGCAATTTCTGGCGTTCAAAAGCAAACGCTAGTTGCTACATCGTCAAATCATCTTTGAGATGATCGCACTTCATGAAGCCAGTCGAGAGTGTGTATGGCTTCGATCTATGACTCATCATATTCAAAATGCCAGTGGACTACCTATCAGCAAAGACCCAACAATATTATTTGAAGACAATGCCGCATGTGTCGCCCAATGTAAAGAGGGATACATCAAAAGTGACAGGTCCAAGCATATCCCCCCTAAGCTCTTTTTATACACTCAAGAACTTGAAAAGAAGAAAGAGGTCAGCATCCAATATGTTCGATCAAGTGATAATGCTGCAGATTTATTTACGAAGGCACTCCCCACTACAACCTTCAGAAAGCATGTTCACAATATTGGGATGCGAAATCTACGAGATTTACAAAGGTGATTTCTCTTGACCCTTGTCAGTTCAAGGGGGAGCATATATGGCTGTACTCTTTTTCCCTTTATCATGGTTTTTTCCCACTGGGTTTTCCATGAAAAGGTTTTTAACGAGACAGCCCATGCTCACAATTGGTGGCCTAAGTTGTGTACGTTTTTCCTTATGTCCGATTTTTTTTCCCTATGGGTTTTTCGACTTAAAGGTTTTTATCGAGACACACTTATTCAACTTGTAAATGCTATGTTCAAGGGGGAGTGTTAAGAAAGCATGTATGAACAGTAGCACTATATGGTAGGCTTGCAGAATAGCCTTGTAGACTCCTTGACAATTTGGGTATACCCCTTGACAATTCGGCTCAAGGGTCCGTCGCTCACCCTATATATACGATGCTATGGGGTTGATTGTTTCCTACCCCGAAATCATTTCAGCTTACTGATTTCTTTCTATCTCTCTCACTCTCTCTCTCTGATACACTTCAGTCTTAATTTGTGGTTACTTTATAACATATGTAGACTTTTTTTTTTTTGTCAAAAATAGGTGTCAAGTCTTATTAAGTACAAAGATGATAAAGACTTGTCATCCATAAGTTGAAAAAAAATAAAAATCAATCCCGTAATATTTGAATGTATAATCAATATGTAGATTTTTTTTGCCAAAAATAAATATCAAGTCTTATCAAGTACAAAGATGATAAAGACTTGTCATCCATAAGTTGAAAAAAATAAAAATCAATCTCGTAAAATTTGCATGTATAATCAATATATAGACATTGTTTTTTTGCCGAAAATAAATGTCAAATCTTATCAATTATGTAGACTTGTCATCTATCACAATTCATGTAGGCTTTTGTCATCCATAAATTTTCTTCATCCATCATTTATGTCAAGTCTTATACATCCACCAATTATGTAAACTTGTCATCCATCAATTTATGTAGGTTTTTTTCATTCATAGATTAACCATACATTTGCCAAAAAAGTTATCCGTACATATAAATATACCATAGATCAACCAATCATCTCAAACATCTCCAACACTTCATAAAAAAAATTAACTATACACCGAAAATTATGACTTCGAGTTCTAGTTTCAATTCTCACACTGAAGATGAAGATGAAGAAAATTTCAATGAAATGTCAAGAGAAATGTAAAAAAAAAGTTTGGAAGAACATATGTTTGACATCTCCGGTAGTGGACGTCGCAAGCGTCAAATCATAAGAGAACTAATATCTCAACAACAAGAAACAGAAGTTTGTCAACCTATCTACATAGATAGAAATCGTGTTGATGACCATCAACACATGTAGTCAGACTACTTTGTGGATAATTCAACATACACCAACCAACAGTTTCGCACCAGATTTCGGATGCGAAGACATGTCTTCCTCTAAGTAGCGCAAACTCTTGGTGCTCATGCTCCATAATTTATATTATCATGTTTGTATTCTTTTTGTATTATTGCATGTCTTTTTCTATCATTATTGTATGTCTTCTTTTGTATTATTGTATATCTTTACGAGGTAAGTACTTGAGAAAGCCTTCTTTATATGGAAAGTAGATTGTCTTCTTATGTATTATTCTATCTTTTTCTATCTATTATTGTATGTATTATTGTCCACATGTTTAAGTCTTTTGTCCAAAAGTAGGTTGTATTGGTTGGATATCTCAAACAAATTCCGGGAAAGTAGATTGTCATTATTATATCTATGGAAAGTGGATTGTCATTATTCTATCCACATGTCTTCTTCCACATACCATGTTTTTCTGTCATTATTGGTTATCTTTCCCAGTGGATTGTTTTCTATCTATAGAAAGTAGATTGTCATTATTGCATTGGATTCTCCCACATGTCATGTTTTTCTGGCTCTATTATTGGTTATCTTTCCCAATGGATTGTTTTCTATCTATAGAAAGTAGATTCTCCCACATGCCATTGGATTCTCCCACATGACATGTTTTTCTGTCATTACTGCATTGGATTTTCCACATTATTATAACTCTTCATTTCCCACTCACTTCCCGGTTTGTTCTATAAATATCGAAGCTAAAATGCACACTTGAACCAATCATCTCTATAAAGACACTTCATAGAAAAATAATGTCTTCCCGTTCTAGTTTGAATTCAAAAACCGATAGTGAACATGATTCTGATATGAGTGAAATTGAAAGAAATGTGGAAGAATATATGTTAGACCTCACTGGTCGTCGATGTCGCAAGCGTCAAAGCATTAGAGAACTAACTTCGAATATACAAGCAGAAAGACGAGTGCGTGAACGTATCTACATTGATAGAAATCGTGCTGAAGGCCATCAATGCATGTATTCAGACTACTTGGCGGAGAATCCAACATACACAGACGTACAATTTCGCAACAGATTTCGGATGCGAAGACATGTCTTCCTTCGTGTAGTTGAATCTCGTGGTGCTCATACTCCATATTTTCAACAACACTTTGACGTAAGTATGAAACATGGTTTACCACCAATACAAAAATGCACTGCTGCTATAAGAATGCTTGCTTACGGAATGTCTATATGCATGTGATGACTATGTTCGTATTGGATAAACCACAACACTTCAATGCTTGAATAATTTTGTCGAATGTGTGGTTAGTGTTTTTGGAGACTAGTACTTGAGAAGACCAACAGAGGAGGATATGCAACGCTTGTTTTATGTTAAGGAGACACGCAGTTTTCCTAGTATGATAGGCAACATAGATTACATGCACTGGGAATGGAATAATTGCCACGTGTCTTGGCAAGGTCAGCACGCCCGAGGAGATGGAAAGGCAACTGTAGCTCTTGAAGCAGTCGCGTCCTACGATTTGTGGATAGGCATGAATTCTTTGGCACTTCAGGTACTTGTAATGATATAAATGTCATTGATCGATCTCCAATATTTAATGATATTTATAATGACGTAGCCCCAGCAGTAGGCTTTACTGTTAACGATAATCAGTATAACTTTGGTTACTATTTAACGGATAATATATATCTTCCATGGGCTACATTCATCTCATCCATTTGACACCCACAAAGCAAAAAACATAGGTTGTTCGCTCAACACTAAGAGGCAACAAGGAAAGAAGTTGAGCATGCATTTGGGGTATTGCATGCACGATTTGCAATTATACGAGACCCAACACTTATGTGGGAGATATCTACGTTGGGCAATATCATGAAAGCTTGTATCATATTACACAATATGATTGTCGAAGATGAACGTGATACTTACTCACGTTTGCCAACAGTTTCCGACTATGATCAAATTGACATTACTTATGGTAGTTTAGCATGACAATATTTTAACGAACATATATGATATCTGTCATGACCCAACCCGCATCTCTATACGAAATCCCAAGGTCGCGCCTTGAGAACAATCTAGAAAGATGGACAAGCATAAGCTAAGCACAAAAGTATGAGTCAACAATTGAGCCAACAAGCTCAATACAGGAATGTAAAGCCTTAATGGCGATATAGGAAAATAAAAGCTACAAATTACGGAAGCATATAATAAGTGAAACCCAAAACTACAATTCCAAATAACGGAATGCAAGGCTAAGAGACAACTATTTCTTGACAATTTTACGACGCGCGTGACGCAACATTGTGCACGTGGAGCAAACCATCGACAAACCTAAGGCCGGCGAAACAACAAAATCCCAACCTGATAAACAATCACTCGACGGCTATAACATGCCGGAGGGAAATGTCAATTAAAAGAATAAGAGTTTAAAACTCGACAACTAAACCAAAGTCTCACGACCAAACCTGTCGGAGATAACAACAACTACTAGAATAGAAATACTATAACCCACAAGCTAAAATCTTACTCGGGGAGACAACAGGAATAACTTCTAAATAAATACAATAACTCAACCATACTAGTTGGCTCCAAATAAAAGCAATCAACAAAAAAACTAAAACAATCTACCCAAGTAAAGTTTACATAACTTTACACCTGTGTCTCACAAGATACAATTAAATATGATAGTAATAACTCCAATCTATTGCCTGGAAGACCACCTGCTAACAATCACGAACCCGCAGCCGCAACACGTACTAACGAGCTCACTGCACACACTAAGGAAAACAAGCACGAAGGATGAGTCAAAATGACCCAGTAAGCTACTAAATGCAATTACATGGCATGGCATGCCATGATACTCAAGCATATATATTAAATCATGGCATCACGATAGTATACCAACAACCAACATGTACTAAGTCATCAAAATACATAATCTCATATAAACCACATAACACATTGTCTTTCATGTAAGTGCTCGTAAATAAACATGTATAACAAGATATATCTATTTGTGCATGCATGCGTCGGTGCCGTTCTTTGCTAAACACATGTTGAACTATAACTGAACTGGAACTTGTGCTCGACCCAATAATCAAGCTAGAATCAATACTTTTCACTGGTCTTCTTCAGTGAACAATCAATAACTCATCGGTTTTCTTTAATGAACATTCGTTACCTTTCATCCAACCTAGGATGAAGAAATGGGAGCTCGATATTAGGCTAGATGGCACTAATACAAGACCACATCCCACTATTGGCCAAATAACGAGGAGAAGGGGAACCAATGCGGCGACTCATAGCGATTGCTTAACCAAAGACCATGAGTCGTCACATTGCCATCACGATAACAAGAATGCCACATGGACTCAATACAAGGATCACAAGTAGGTGTTTACTTGTCAAAAAAAATAGGGACGAAATCCGACAAGAGCGAACTCATCCAAAACAAGTAGGTCATAAGCTCTACAAAGAATCCAATTAACAATGCACATATATATCATGTAACGCCCCGTATTCTTGCATGTGCATTGTATGCTTGTCTTCTTGATTTCTTGTTGATTGTGAGCATGTTTAATTAGTATAGAAATGTTTTAGAATCATTCTTAAATCATTCTTGAAGTTCTTAACATGTTTAGAATCGCGTACGCTTGTTTGTTGAATCGCCGGTTCGATCGTTTTGATTTTGGCCTTAGCGATTCCCCTCGTTGCTTTCGTATTGCCTCTATTTAAGATGCGATGTGTTCGTTGAGTTCTTGGCTTTATATTCAGGTCTTAACCATGTTGAAACAAGTCTTTTTCATGTCCAAGTTATCCTAGTTTGAATGGTGTTTGATTGTAGTTTGATTCGTTGATCATTCGTCGCGTGGTTCGCGCCTTGTTCTATCTTGTCCCGGGAGTTGTTCGGGTGTGTTTCCGACTCGTTTTGAGTAGGGTTAGACCTTAGAATGGTTGCCCATAAGTTTGAGATCATTTAGGACAAGTTTAGACCAAGTTTTAGAGGTTCTGGAGCCGAGGCGCCCGCCTCAACTGCAGGGAGCAATTTCAAATGAGCTGAACTTGGAGAAGGCCTCGGTACATGAGGCGCCCGCTTTGGGCTTGCATGAGGCGCCCGCCTCAACCACTGGATGTGGAATTACGGGATTTTCCCCTGTTTTGAGATGTGACGTGAAATGCCTATCCTACCCTCATTAAACCCCCTCTAAACCCTTCCTAACCACCCACACTTAGTCCTAATCATGTCCTAACACTAATTAGAAGTTATTCTAGGTTGGATTAGTGCTTGTTAACTCCCTAATTTCTACTAATTGCACTTGAGAAATACCTCTTGTACCCTTCTCAATTGGGAGGTATATATACCCAAGCCTTGACCAATTTTCAGTAAGTCTCTCATTTATTCATCTTCATCCTACAAATTAGAGAGAGAGTGAGTTGGGGGCTTGAGTTTGAGCCCTAGCTTCATCTTCTTCCTCCGATCTACGAAGATTCCACCGTTCGATTGCCGCCAAACCTTGGATTCTTGACGTGTGCGACGCGAGAACGACTTCACCGTTTAGATTTTGATTCTCTTGAGTTTTCACTCAAGATAGGTAAGTTACTCTTCTTCTTCTTAGCTCTCATTGACCCTAAGGAAACAAAGTCTATGATGTATGAGGTCAATGAGGACACATAATTGCTTCCTATGCTTTCCATTTGAATTTTAAATGTATGAATTTGCTAGGAGCATATCTAGGTTGATTTCTTGCCTTTGAAAGTTGAAATTACTCTTTCATCATGTTAATTGAGGTCTTAAACATGTTAGAAATATGTAGTATGTTTGTTGATGAAAGTGATATTATTTGGGAATGCCCTAAATTATGCCTATGTGATATGTGTAAAAATTGTTATGTGTTGTATCCTTCATATTGGACTATATAAGGAACATGAATTACATTGAAATGTTTTGGGTGAATTTATATCCTTGTTGAACTTAGAAGTGACCTAGGTTGGGTTATGAAGCATATAGCTTCAATTTCCCCGAAATTGGGAATTTAGAGAAAAGACTCAACGGAGTCGACTCTAGGGAAGAATTGAACATGTTAAACTCTAATTTCAATCCCTACGAAGTTTGGATACCGTTTGATTGAGTTTACTCAAATATGAGCTTGATATAATTATTTGCAAAGTTGTTATAAAGCATTGGGTTTGAGCTTAATTGCCTTCACATGATTATGGTAGAGATTAACACCCTACTTGGTTGGTCGAGTTCGCTCTTGTCGAATTCGGTCCTTAATTAGTTTTAGTCAAGTAAATATCTACTTGTGCATTGCATTGAGTCCAGCTGGCATTAATTGGTTTGTTTATCAAGTCAGGGTGGGACGATGCATCGCCTTCACGAATTATGGGATTCGTGCTCGCTATGGATCGCCGCACCCGGGACTCCACACACACCTTCATTGTGGGCCGCAGTGGGGAAGTAGCCCCTTTGCCGTATCAATAAGTGCCGCATTGGCTTGCTAATGAGATCGAGTAGAACTTCGATGAAAGTCGATGAATTCACATAACATCGATGGCACGAACCGATGAATGTATGTTTTGCGGGAGCTACTGGCGGCGTGACTATCATATCCTACTTGTATGATTTATTTTACGCACTTATGTGAATAAGGTGCTAAGTGTTAAATGATGATAATATGCCATAATTGTGATAAATGTCATGCTATAACATGAACATGCATATTTTAGTAACTTACTAAGTCTTTCGACTTACCCTATTTGTTTGCTTTGTTTTCCTTAGATCAAAGCCGAGGAGACGTCCCACGCTAGACTCGTCATTCTCACGCTTGGTTGCTTGCGAGCTAGAGGTTGTTCTTTTGGGTGTAGTAATTAGTCTTTTGTTTTTGGTAAGGACGATGGGAAGCAAGTCATCTAGACTTGACTTTGGGTTTTGTGGTTGTTTTAAACTTGATACTTGTAATCTTTTGGTATGCCGACTTATATGTCGAGCTTGTTTATATGTGTATGGTTCATCACGCTTTCTTCCGCTAAAGCTTGTTTAAAGTATTATTGTTGTTGTTGTCTCCGCATGTTGTGGCCGCTGAGGTTTTATAAGCATGTGTTAATTGTAGGAGTAGTTGTTGGGTTCACTGTACTGTAACGCCGATGACTTGTTTAATTTAAGTTGTTTTTCCTAGGCCAAGTGTAGCCGAGTTGTAATTTGTATGCAATGTTGCGCCACATGAATTTTATAATCCTACTTGTGCATGCTTGTGTGTTTAACTTGGCAGAGTTACACCGTAGGTTGATGGCTTTTACGAGGCAGGGCCAGGAGGTCAAGGGGAGCACCACCGCCACCTCGACAGGAGGAAGTTGTACCACCACCGAGACCGAGGACTGACACCACTCTCCTAGAGAGATTCCTTAAGTTGAAGCCTAGTGCATTTCTTGGGGAGCCAAACCCTAGGGAGGCTGAGTTGTGGATGGAAGAGATGATCAAAATATTATCTATGTTGGAGTGTACCGATGAAGAGAGAGTCAGGCTAGCGACATTTAAGTTTAAGGGAGCCGCCGAACATTGGTGGAATGTGCTGAAGGAAAGTTGGGAGATGCAACAAGTCCCTATCACTTGGGCTAATTTTCAAAGGGAATTTAAGAATGAATACGTACCGGATGTGGTTCGCAACCAAAGGGAGAAAGAATTCTATAATCTTGAGCAAGGTACCATGACTGTGGCGGAGTATTCTGCGAAGTTCACCGAGTTGAGCCGTTATTGCACGTATTTGATTCCTACTGAAGCACGGAGGACACATAAGTTTGTTAAAGGATTGAGGACTGAATTTAGGAAGCGATTCTAGCACTTAAGCTCACCGATTATCGGACTGCGATTGATAGAGCTTATGAGGTTGAGCAAGATATTGAGGAGCACCGGTCAAGAGTAATTCGGGTAATGCACGACATCACTACTCGTAACACTAATCAAGGGAATAATTCGGGTAGCGAGGGGGATACCAAGGGAACCGTGATAGAGAGAGTGGAGGCCAAGGTAGGCCACGCAGTGGAGCAGAGGCAACAACACTTCTTCTACTCGGCACAAGGGTCTCGTGAATGAGACTATGATTTGTTCGTTCGCAAGTGCAGGCACACCGGTGATAGGTGCTTTGAGGAAAGACGGGAAGTGTTACATTTGTGGAGACGGGACTCACATGAAGAGAGATTGTCCCAAGTTCAAGGCCAATCAATCAGGTAGCGCCGGTCAACAATCTGGGGCTAAGAGAGATGGGGATGGTAAACCAAAGGTTCAAGGCCGTGTGTTTGCGCTTGATCAGCGCGAGGTTCAGGGGTCTACAGCAGTGATAGGAGGTACTCTTTCTATATTCGATCATAAGGCTCGAGTTCTCATAGATCCGTGGTCTTCGCATTCTTATGTTGCTTCGCACTTTGTTGAGAATCTTTGCGTGTTGCCTCAATCTTTGCCATACTTGCTTGAAGTGTCTACCCCGCCGGGGAATATATGCTCGCGTCAAGTGTTTAAATCTTGTGATGTTTTGGTGGGTGACCACACTTTGCATGCGGACTTGGTAGTTCTACCCATACGTGATTTTGATGTGATTCTTGGCATGGACTGGTTATGTGCTTATCATGCTATAGTTGACTGCCATAGGAAGCGGGTTACCTTTTATATGCCGGGTGTGCCTGAATTTACTTTTGTGGGTGATCAAGCGTCGAGTGACTTGCATTTTATTTCTGCACTAAGGGCTAGAAAATTGTTGTCTCAAGGGTGTACGGGTTATCTTGCCTGCGTTGTTGATAAGAAGAGGTCTTCGCCGAATTTAGAAGGAGGTTCGGTAGTATGTGAGTTTCCGATGTGTTTTCTACCGACCATGCTATGCCACCCGATAGAGAACTAGAATTTTGTATTGAGCTTATTCCTGGGGACTTCACCGATTTCTAAGGCAAGTATAGGATGGCGCCCGCGGAGCTTAGAGAGTTGAAAACTCAGTTGCAGGAACTCCTAGAGATTGGTTTTATTAAACCGAGTGTGTCGCCTTGGGGCGCACCGGTCCTATTTGTGAGGAAGAAAGATGGGAGTTTGCGGTTATGCATAGATTATCGCGAATTGAATAAGGTGACCATTAAGAATAAGTATCCTCTACCCCACATTGATGATCTTTTTGACCAATTGCAAGGGTCTATTGTGTATTCTAAGCTTGATTTGAGATGGGGTTACTACCAATTGAAGGTTAGAGAGGAAGACATTTCGAAGACAGCTTTTCGCACTAGATATGGGCACTTTGAATTCGTGGTGATGCCGTTTGGGTTGACAAATGCACCAGCGGTGTTTATGGACTTAATGAACCGTGTCTTTCATAGTTATCTTGATTGTTTCGTGGTAGTCTTCATTGATGATATTTTAGTGTATTCGAAATCTCGGGAGGAGCATGAGAAACACTTGAGGATTGTCTTGTCTATTCTTCGGGAGAAATGCCTTTATGAGTTTAGTAAATGTGCCTTTTGGCTTGAGGAAGTATCCTTTTTGGGGCATATCATTTCTAGCGCCGGAGTAGCCGTTGATCCTTCTAAGGTTGAAGCGGTGACGAATTGGAAGAGACCTAGTTCGGTTACCGAGATTCGGAGTTTCTTGGGTCTAGCGGGTTATTACCGGAGATTTATTGAGGGATTTTCTCGGATTGTGACTCCTATGACGAGATTGACGCAAAAGAACGTGCCGTTTGTTTGGAGCGAGAAATGTGAAGTTAGCTTTCAAGAGCTTAAGAAGCGGTTAACGTCGGCACCTATTTTGGCTTTGCCTAGTGGAGGAGATAATTTTGTGATTTATAGTGATGCTTCTAAGGAAGGTTTGGGTTGTGTGTTGATGCAGAATGGTAGAGTTATCGCCTATGCGTCGAGGAAGTTGTCTATTCATGAGCAGAATTACCCGACACACGATATGGAGTTGGCTGCGATTATCTTCGCGTTGCATAAATGGAAACATTACTTGTATGGGGCTAAATTTGAGATCTTCACCGACCACAAAAGTTTGAAATATTTATTTTCTCAAAAGGAGTTGAACATGAGGCAGAGAAGATGGATGGAGAAATTAAAAGATCATGATTGCACTATTTTATATCATCCGGGGAAGGCAAATGTGGTAGCGGATGCCTTGAGTAGGAAGGTTCACATGTCTTGTATGATGGTTAGAGAATGGAAGATGTTGGAGGACTTGCGAGATTGGGGTCCTAGTGTTTATGATAGAGGTGTGATTTTCGCAAATGTTCGTGCTACACCAGTGTTGTATGGGAAGATTAAAGAAGCGCAAGGGAATGATCCGGAATTGAAGAAAATTATTGATGGGTTGGCTGAGAATGTATCGCCTGATTTTGCGATTAATAGTGAGGGTACTTTGACTTTTCGAGGCAGAATTTGTGTTCCTGCTGATGATGAATTGAAGAGGTTGGTTCTTGATGAGGCTCATAAATCGAGGTATACCATTCACCCGGGGAGCACGAAGATGTACTTAGACTTGAAAAGACAATTTTGGTGGAAAGGCATGAAGAGGCGAAATTATGAGTATGTGTCAAGGTGTTTGACTTGCCAGCAGGTTAAGGCTGAGCATCAGAGGCCTGCGGGATTTCTACAACCACTAGAGATTCCTGAATGGAAATGGGAGTTCATTACCATGGATTTTGTGACAGGGTTGCCGCGCACGCGGAGAGGATTTAATGCAGTTTGGGTTATAGTCGATGATTGACTAAGTCTCGACACTTTATTCGATCGCGATCACTTATTCGTTGACTCGGTTGGCGTTTGTATATTCGTGAGATCGTGAGACTTCATGGCGCACTGTTAGCATTGTGTCGATAGAGATCCGAGGTTCACATCTAGATTTTGGCAAGCGTTGCGGGGAAGCTTTGGGGACCAAATTAGACTTGATCAAGATGTTTTTCATCCTCAAGCGGATGGTCGGTCACCCGAGCGATTGATTCGATTTTGGAGGACATGCTTCGAGCTTGTGCCGGATGATTTCAAGGAAAGCTGGGATTCTCACTTACCTTTAGCCGAGTTTGCGTATAATAACGACTACCGCCGAGTATCAAGATGGCGCCGTATGAAGCTTTGTATGGGCGTAAGTGTAGATCACCAATTTGTTGGGATGAAGTTGGAGAGGCGAAACTTTGGGGTTCCGAATTAGTGCAACAGTCGATGGCTGAGAGCGTGAAGTTGATTAGAGATCGCTTGCGCACCGCTCAAAGTCGACAAAAGAGTTAGAGGACAATCGAAGACGGATCTTGAGTTCCAAGTGGGAGATTACGTGTTCTTGAAGGTGACACCGAGGAGAGGTACGAAGAGATTTGGCAAGAAAGGAAGCTTACACCGAGGTACATTGGCCCATTCGAGATTCTTGAGAGAGTTGGGTCCTTAGCGATCGCATTGCATTGCCACCTTCACTTTCGGAGACTCATAATGTATTCCATGTTTCCATGTTGCGAAAGTATTTGAAAGATGATACCCATGTACTTGAGTATGAGGAGATAACATTTGAGCCTGATATGTCTTATGTTGAAAAGCCCGTGAAGATTTTGGACACCAAAGAGCAAGTGCTACGAACCAAGAGAATCCCTTAGTTAAAGTTCTTTGGAGAAACCACAACATTGAAGAAGCGACTTGGGAAACGGAAGCGGAGATGCGCGAGAAGCATCCACATTTGTTTGACGAACTTGGTAAGAATTTAGGGACTAAATTCCTAAAGGAGGAGAGTGTAACGCCCCGTATTCTTGCATGTGCATTGTATGCTTGTCTTCTTGATTTCTTGTTGATTGTGAGCATGTTTACTTAGTTTATAAATGTTTTAGAATCATTCTTAAATCATTCTTGAAGTTCTTAACATGTTTAGAATCGCAGAAGCTTGTTTGTTGAATCGCCGGTTCGATCGCTTTGATTTTGGCCTTAGCGATTCCCTCGTTGCTCGTATTGCCTCTATTTCGTCGCACGATGTTCGTTGAGTTCTTGGCTTTATATTCAGGTCTTAACCATGTTGAAACAAGTCTTTTCATGTCCAAGTTATCCTAGTTTGAATGGTGTTTGATTGTAGTTTGATTCGTTGATCATTCGTCGCGTGGTTCGCGCCTTGTTCTATCTTGTCCTCGGAGTTGTTCGGTGTGTTTCCGACTGCTTTTGAGTAGGGTTAGACCTTAGAATGGTTGCCCATAAGTTTGGGATCATTTAGACAAGTTTAGACCAAGTTTTAGAGGTTCTCGAGCCGAGGCGCCCGCCTCGGACCTTGCGAGGCGCCCGCCTCAACCGCAGGGAGCAATTTCAAATGAGCTGAACTCGGAGAAGGCCTCGAATGAGGCGCCCGGCCTGGCTTGCATGAGGCGCCCGCCTCAACCCCCGGATGTGGAATTACGGATTTTCCCCTGTTTTGAGTTGTGACGTGAAATGCCTATCCTACCCTCATTAAACCCCTCTAAACCCTTCCTAACCACCCACACTTAGTCCTAATCATGTCCTAACACTAATTAGAAGTTATTCTAGGTTGGATTAGTGTTTGTTAACTCCCCTAATTTCTACTAATTGCACTTCTTGAGAAATACCTCTTGTACCCTTCTCAATTGGGAGGTATATATACCCAAGCCTTGACCAATTTTCAAGAAAGAAGTCTCTCATTTATTCATCTTCATCCTACAAATTAGAGAGAGAGTGAGTCAGGGGCTTGAGTTTGAGCCCTAGCTTCATCTTCTTCCTCCGATCTACGAAGATTCCACCGATCGCTCGATTGCCGCCAAATCTTGGATTCTTGACGGCGGTGCGACGAGAGGAACGACTTCACCGCTTAGATTTTGATTCTCTTGAAGTTTTCACTCAAGCTAGGTAAGTTACTCTTCTTCTTCTTAGTTCTCATTGACCCTAAGGAAACAAAGTTTATGATGTATGAGGTCAATGAGGACACATAATTGCTTCCTATGCTTTCCATTTGAATTTTAAATGTATGAATTTGCTAGAGCATGTCTAGGTTGATTTCTTGCCTTTGAAAGTTGAAATTACTCTTTCATCATGTTAATTGAGGTCTTAAACATGTTAGAAATATGTAGTATGTTTGTTGATGAAAGTGATATTATTTGGGAATGCCACTAAATTATGCCTATGTGATATGTGTAAAAATTGTTATGTGTTGTATCCTTCATATTGGACTATATAAGGAACATGAATTACATTGAAATGTTTGGGTGAATTTATATCCTTGTTGAACTTAGAAGTGACCTAGGTTGGGTTATGAAGCATATAGCTTCAATTTCAAGAAGTGGGAATTTAGAGAAAAGACTCAGCAGTCGACTCTAGGGAAGAATTGAACATGTTAAACTCTAATTTCAATCCCTACGAGTTTGGATCGTTTGATTGAGTTTACTCAAATATGAGCTTGATATAATTATTTGCAAAGTTGTTATAAAGCATGGGTTTGAGCAGTTAATTGCCTTCACATGATTATG
>CM028378.1:91685839-91781228 GCA_013146195.2 Codonopsis lanceolata | reverse complement strand
AATCACCATTTAATCCACCCATGTGGTCCTTGATGAATGAGTTTTAAGAAGTCAGCTTTAGATTTCCAAATAGATATTTGAACACAAATATCTATAAGTGTAATCCATAAACATTATTGAGCTAGACTTCTTTTAATTTCATATCATTAGTCTTCATTCTTGAGTCAGCAATGCCCCTGGAGCAAGTTTTGCCGAGATTTTAAAGCATATTATAGTTAAAATAAAATTTCATTTGCATATCAAGTTTCTAGTTTAGCCTAATTAGTGAGTGCTAATGAATAATAAAGGTTCGAACCTTTCTAAGCGCCAAATTGTGAGAATTTACTTTTTATTAGTAAATAGCATATAAAGGTAGTTGGATGATGGAGGTGGCAAATGGTGGTGGCCGGTGGTGGAGGCGGAGACGGAGGCGAGGTCTGTGGTGGGTGGTTGTGAGTTCTGAGGTGGAGGTGTGGCGGTAGTAGAGACTCTTTGGTCGGAGGTGACCGGGTGGTGAATTGGTGATGGTCGAGAGTTGTTGTGGTAGTGGTAGGGTGTTGGTTCTTTTATGCCAAAACCACAAACCCAACCGCCTCCTAATGGTTACAAAATTCAAATCAACCGCCGAACCGAACCACTTGGTTTGGTTTGGTTTGTTCGCTTTGTGTTTTATATAAATTATTTTAATGAAATTAACCAATATTAAAAATAACAATAAAATAAGATTTTAATTTGGAATTAACATCAAAATTAGGAAATAACATACTAAAACCAAATTATCATAAATAAAACAATACAAATTCTAAAATAAACACAAACAATGGAAAAAATAATAGTTCTCCAACAATAAAGATTTTGTTTGGTTTAGTATGCGCCTATATGTTTATATATTACTTGAATAAATCAAAGGTTCAAAATAGCTAATAAATGTAATATAATATATATTATATAATAAATAAATAAAATATATAGGTTTGTTTGGTTCGATACCAAAAGCGTGAACCGAACCGAATCGTGTGTTTTCTAATTTTTGAAACGAAACCTCGTTCGACCAAAACCGACTGGTTTGGTTTGGTTCGGTTCGGTTCCGTAGTTCGTTGATTTCGATTTACACCCCTGGGTAGTGGTGGTAAAAGGAAGATGAGTTGTTATTGTTTATAATAATTGACCAAAATTTAGAATTTAAATTTTTAGAGTTTTGTATAGAATTAGTTTTATGAAATTGAGACATTTGGAATTTCAACTCAATTCCAATTCCAAATTTTAAATGTGTTGCCAAACAACGGAATTGGTTTTGGAGGCCCTAATTCTAATTCCAAGCTATGAAATTGGGGTATCCAAACATACCCTTAAGAAAATATCCCAAAAATAAAAATAAAATTTTATTTAAGGGAAAATTAGACCATTAGTCTCTAAACTCTAAGAAAGTCTATTAGGGAATGTACAATACAAATGCACGCCACACGCCAAAGAATGCACATTTTGGACACCGATAGTCCCTAACCCTAAATCCGTTAGTTGAAGTGCCATAAGGTTAGAAAAATATGAGTTGTTTGTAACATCTTAGAAACCAGGGGGTCATATGAAAATTGCAAACAATTGCAATCCAATATTGGAAAAAGAATATGTCACCAACAAGCAAATTAACCTCTCTTTAAAGGTTAAAAAGAGATACATAATTAGTGATAGCTTTTGTCCCACATTGAAAAAATGAGAAACACTTTAAAGGTTTGAAAGAGATGAACACCATAATAATTCAAAATTGGTTGGTGGAAAAAATAGAGGGAAAACCTAAATTTGGAGATTTGATAGACACTTGGGGGATCTTGGAGATTTGATTTAGAATTAATGTTAAATCCGAAATTAACTTATTTACTTTTTGACCTTATTCAACGGTGAGTGATTTATTAAATTTATGGTTATTTTGGTAATTATTTATGGAATTGATTAGCAAATAATAAATTATTTATTTGACCTTATTCAATGGGGAGTGATTTATTAAACATTATTTTGTACAAATATTATTTTTTATCTGTCCTTAAATAAATGGTGGATAATTTATTAGATGAAAGGTTAATTTTGTCCATACAATAATTTCTAAGAGACAACTCATATTTTTATAATAAAGAAGATAAATTTACTTGTTTGTCCTTAAATAAATGGTGGATGATTTATTAGATGAAAGGTTAATTTTATCCATACATTAATTTCTAAGAGACAACTCACACTTTTATAATAAAGAAGATAGATAAATAGATAGAGATAACATTTACCTATTTGACATTATTCAATGGTGAGTGATTTATTAAATTTATGGTTATTTTTGTAATTATTCATGTAATTGATTAACACATAACAAATTTACTTATTTGACCTTATTCAATGGTGAATGATTTATTAAATTTAGGGTTATTTTTTTTACAAACATTATCATTTATTATGATAAATTTACTTGTTTGTCCTTAAATAAATGGTGGATGATTTATTAGATGAAAGGTTAATTTTGTCCATACATTAATTTCTAAGAGAC
Organism: Codonopsis lanceolata; assembly: GCA_013146195.2. Taxonomy (NCBI): domain Eukaryota; kingdom Viridiplantae; phylum Streptophyta; class Magnoliopsida; order Asterales; family Campanulaceae; genus Codonopsis; species Codonopsis lanceolata. The sequence continues at coordinate 91,778,719 of CM028378.1, read as the reverse complement.
AACTCACAATTTTATAGTAGAAATAGATAAATAGAGATAGAATTTACTAATTTGACATTATCATTTATTATGATAATTTTTTTGTTATTATTCATGGAATTGATTAGCAAATAATAAATTATTTATTTGACCTTATTCATTGGGGAGTGATTTATTAAACATTACTTTTGTACAAATAATATTTTTTTATCATGATATATTTACTTGTTTGTCCTTAAATAAATGGTGGATTATTTATTAGATGAAAGATTAATTTTATTCATACATTAATTTCTAATTTTGTTTGACACTTCGCACCTTCAATTTGACCTTATTCCCAGACTCCTTAGATTCCTCTATCCTAGTCAAAAACATGTCAGTAACTTGTTCTTCATCAGTTACCCCCGCTTGAAAAGGACTCACTCGCGAGTCCTCTATAGAATAAAGAGAATCATCAGGGAAGAATTCAACCAAATTAGCAACATTGAAGGTAGGAGAAATGTTCTAACCATCTGGCAGATCTACAACATAAGCATTATCATTAATTTTCTGTAAAATCTTGCACAGTACTTTCTTCTTCGGGTGCAACTTGTTGTAAGTGCCCACCAAAAAATGCTCGTTAAGTAAATGAGTCATTACCAAATCACCCACATCAAAAACTTTCGACTGTCGTTTATTAGCAACTTCTTTATACTTAGTATTCAAGGCTTCAATATTCTTCTATCTGTATTGCCTCGATCTTCTCAGTCATTTGTTCAGTTGCAATGCTATACCTAGGTAGTTTCGAAACGGAACCAGATCGAGAGTGTGCCTAGTGGGACGCTAATACAGGATCTCGAAAGGTGTCTTCTAGGTAGTACAGTTAACCATATTGTTAAAAACAAACTCGGCCAGAGCTAACACTTCATCTTCCTGTTTTGGTCGATCACTACATAAACAACGTACCATCGAACCTAATGTCCAATTGATCACCCCACTTTGGCCATCAGTCTGCGAGTAGAAAGAAATTCTAAACTGCATTTAGGCACGCCCATGGTTTCTTCCTCCTTGGAAGTTTTGGTAACAAGGATCATCGTTGGTCCGATAAAGTTCTCTTAGTCAAACCGAGGGTGGAACTTTGAGTCTCCGGAGGGGAAGCCTCACGGCTTAAAAAAGATCAAACATTTAAACGCAGAAGACCAGGCCATCAAAAATGCCATCGAAGCCCCCTTGTTCCATGCGGGGGATGAGCAAGTTTGTAGCTACAACTAGAAAGCCATTGTAGGAGACAGAGAGTTGCTCTCAAAGTTTGGGGTCTTGTCCATGAAGTTTGAGGGAGTGGAAAGAGCTTACTCGGCACGAGTATGTGAGCCGAGATGATTGGCCTCTTCATATGAATTTCATTTTAGGCTCGGAGTGTTTGGACTATAAGCAGAAGAACAAGCCTGGATGCCTTGTGTCAGGTTGATGTTTTAATAGGCTTATTTTGCTGCGATATTTCATCTTATTTTTATTCGGCATACTCGCCGATTACTTTTTGCTTCATTGTTTTTGATATGGGTGTTATCTTTGCACAGAGACGGTGACGCGTGATGCAACCATTGCTCGAAGGAAGGCCGAGATTGATAGAAGAGAGGTCGAGCTGAAGGCCACGAACGAGCAAGCTCTTGCTTGTAACGAGGGTGAGGTTCTCCCAATGGTGGGTGTGTTTAAGGACCCCACCAAGGTGGCAGCAGTGTCTGCAACTTGCCCCGTGTTGGTGCTTCTAAACCAAAGAAGCAAAAGGTCACCTTTGAGCCTCAACGTAACTTCGCCCGTCTTTCTATTGTTTCTGTCGAGGCCCCCCAGAGTCACTACTGGAGTTGATTCCCCAGATGCCTGATATCCTTAAGTATGGTATGTGTAATAGCGTTGTCCGCAAGACATAAATCACCTTCTTGGATTTTGGATTGAAACATATTTATGATCTATCTCAATATGAGAGAAAAAAAAAGATGAATAAACATTATAAGGATATTTAACATGATATATATATATATATATATATATATATATATATATATATATATATATAGAGAGAGAGAGAGAGAGAGAGACTAAAAATCCTAAATAACATCGTCAACGAACTATTACACATACGGAAACAAAAGTAAACAACACTCGCATAGGCACCACTCACACATAATGAAATGTTATACTACACCTATAGACAAAAACATTTAGGAAAGAGTTAGCAATTATTTCCATCAATGATATTAGTCATCTATGTTAGCCATATCATCAATGTCAAAGGCAAGATGTTGAGGATAACTCTTAAGGAAATTTGTCTCAACTTTTTTTTTACTTGTGCACATTAGATTAGATTTCTATTATCTGTCATACATATTTATTCACGTCACGCTACTCAACAACCCTTTCGGGTGGGTGTTTGAAGGTTAGTGATAAAATTATCCATATAACAAATAGAGAGCACAATTACTCAAAATATATATATACACACACACACACACACACACACATATATATGGATGTGTTTTCAATGGTTACTTGTCTTAGTAACCAACAATAGCTAGTTACTCTTATTTTAACCATTTGATCAAAATTAAATGATCAAGATTGATTGATTGATTAGGTGGACATTACATGCAATTAATTAACTTGATTATGACATGTCACTACTAGGATGACGTGTAATTTAATATAAACTTTCAAATTTAAGATTAAACAAATTTAAAATTATATATTTCATGTCCTTTATGACCATTTTACAATGTCTTTGATTCTTGAGCCATATTAAGATCATAGTTAATATTGCACGTTTTTTGAAAAGTTTTTCATAATTAACATCGTAGGTTTTTTTGAAAAGTCCCTCATAATTACTATTGCACGATTTTTTAAAAAGTTTTTCATAATTAACATCTCATGTTTTTTTTTAAAAAGTGTCTCATAATTAATATTTCACGTTTTTTTTTGAAAATATCATATGAATATGGTTTCGTTTATAGCATATCTATTGTAAAAAAATTACACTTCACCAGAATAGAGAGTAATATGGAGGAATCCGACAAAGAGTGGAGACGACGTATAGAGCAAGAATTAGCTTTCATAAAGAACAAATTGATTTCGATTAAAAGCTTGATCGTTGGAAAAGAGGTTTTAGATTGCAAGAAAGTTGAAATTTGTTACCAGAATAATGAGGTAATTTCTTCTTCTCCAAAGTGAATCAAGATACAAAATGATGTTTTAAAAACAAATCAAACTTGGGCTAGACATTCGATTCCAACAGAGATGTGTTCTTTCAAAAACTTCAAAGTTGAAAATATATTTGAAGATGTTGAAAGAAAAGTGTTGAAGTACATCTTCTTCAGGTCTCTAGATAAACGGTATAAGAAATCGTACTTGGAGATTTTGATTTCAAGCCCTAGACATGGAATTCAGTACTTGTGCGAGAAAAAAAGGGAAAGATGAACTTACTCGGGAAGAAGACCGAACTGGGCTGAGAGAGAGAGGACTTGGCCAGAGGGACGGCGATGGAAGATTGGATTGTTTCGTTGAAGAAGAGAACAACTTGTAAGAAATTTGATTGGTTGAAACTTTGAGAAACAAAATGACAATAATATCCCTTTAAATGTTTTATTTGATGAGAAAATCTTAATGTATAATTTATAAAGATAAAAAATAAAGAAATTGCCACTTCACTATGCCATGTCACTTTTAGTCATTTATTTCTACACATTTCTCTATGGTAACCATCGATGGTTAGATAGAGAAGTAACCATTAAAACCGTGCATATATATATATATATATATATATATATATATATATATATATATATTATAAGGTGTAAAAATTTAATATTATTGTTTTAAACCACATATCCGAAAAATACATCTTGAGAAACAGAATAAACAAAATTTATAATCTAAGATGTATAAATTTATTGAAAAAGACATGCAAACAATACCAAAGGAGAGAGGGAATTTTATTGATGAGGAAGAGACATCACCATCTATACCCTTAATATGAAGATTGTGGGAAAAATTTCTTGGTAATTGGTGTGCCTAATATATGGGGAAAGGGTGGGTGGTAAGAGCATCTTCATTGTTAATTCTTCCTACACATCTTCTTAACTGAATCTCACTGTCACCTACACACTTTTCTATTTTTATCCATTTAAGAATATATCTTTCTATTGTATAATCTTCTTAACACATCTTCTTAGCTGGATGATAAGCTTATTATTTTCTATTATTTTCATAAATTTTTCAGAATTTTATAGGTTATTTTGAGCTTTGGTTGATAATTAATTGCATTTGAGATTCTATTTTTATGTATTTTCATGCTTCATGTAGGTATCTCAAAGATATTCGAGTTTCTATGGCTCAATACACGCAAATCGAGGACGTTCCGAGCTTCAATGTTAAGTTTGGACGCTTGCCGTTAAGTTTCGTTAAGGATTTGAAGGCAACAGAAGGCAACAGAAACTAACAGAAGCTAACAGAAGCAATATCAGGACTAAATTGCAAAGTCTGGGGGCAGTGGGTCTTCAGAAGCTCAAGTCAGGAAGCCAGGGAAGCCGGCGCTCAAGTCAGAAGAAGAGGGGCACCGGCGCAAATATCTGAAAGTCGCCCCTCATTAATGTGTTGTCAAGTCCAGGCGCGGCCACGTCATCGCCAGCCCTTGTGCGCGACCCGCGTGTTCTTCTTATGGGTCGGATCTGACCGGCGTTCTTCCTCAGCCCATGCGGCCCATCCAGCCCACCTTCAGCCCACTTCCTCTCACAAACTTCGCCCCATTTCTCCTGGTTCAGCCAGCGATCCTCTCCCTGGTCCGACCCTGACCCTGCCGCGACCCAACTTCCCTTTTCTTGCCCCTTTTTGCCCCCAAACTTTGATTAAACTTCCTAATTTACCCCTTAGTGCCCTAGCAGCTTTGAAGGAGATTCAGGGAGCTTGAATTTTCGGGCAGGTGAGGGCTTCAACAGAACAGAGGTGGGCTTGAACAGAAAAAAACTGAGTGCTGGAACAAAGAAACTGGGAGCAGAAGAAGAGAAGAGAAGCAGCCACATTTAATTTTCTATCTTCATTGTTCCTCCATTGCTGCTCAAGTCAAGGTTAGGACTTCAATTATCTCTTTCATTGTAAAGTATTGTGCACTTTAATCTCTATTTTTATTTAATATCAATATTTTTCATTGAAGATTTGATTTACCTTTTAGCATCATGAACTAAATTAATTGCCTAGGATTTTGATGTAGATTGACTTGAATGTTGTGATGTTAATTTGAGGTTTTTGTTATTAATTGTTATTCATTAATTTTTAGGTATTATGTTATGTTCTTAATGCTTGTAATGATTTGATCACCCATTACATGATTTCAAAAATTATTTAGTGCATGAAAGTGACTTGATAATTTTGGAAAATACAACATAGTTGTTTTGGGTTGGATTAATCTAAGTTATTAATCCTCATTAAAATAGTCAATTGGGGTTTTGTGTTTGGAGGCGATTAATTGGATAAATTCATACGTAGCGAAAACCCGTGAATTTATACCATTACTTAGCACCGTTATACGAAGCGAAAGCCCTTAACGGTGATTTTTGAATCCCCGACTTCCAAAAATAGAATAGTTTTAATAGCAACCCCTTATTAAATCACAACGGAAGAGCCAATTGAAAATCAAAACCCTAGATCCCCTCTCATTGAAGTCAACCTCAATTTAATATTGCTTTATTTAATTTCTTGTTTTAGTTAATTTAATTAGTTAATTATCTTAAAATTGATCGTCTAAATATAGTTAAAATTGTAACATACTTGGTACTCATTAAAAACAACCAAATTGCTTCCTCGTGGGATCGACACTCTACTTACCACTTTATTACTTGTTTGACCGGGTAATTTTGTCCGTGTTGCGTTCGCACACCCAACACCGGATCCTACTAAAAAAATATTTCATTTTACCCACCCACAAACCGGTCACACATATGCTCTTAGGAAGATTTTTTTTTTCCTAGCAAGAAGAAAAAACTCTTTCTTTCCTAGTTGGCCTCATAAGAAGATTACTCCTCATTGTTGTGATTCCTCTTCTTAGTACGAAGAACACTAAAAAGGCAAAAACCCAACAATGGGGATGCTCTAAGGGAGAGATTTTTTTATGACTCAGAGGTAATTGGTATGCTAAAGTCTTTATATGGGGGAAGAGGTGTGTAGTAGGGTTTTTGATTTGGTTCAAATTAATTGGATATATATATATATATATATATATATATATATTAAAAGGTTGGATGGGACATAGACCGTACTCACTTATCTTAACGGAGAAGTTGAGTATTCAAGCCCTACCAGAGGCACCCTGGGACTTAACTACTCTCAACCGAGAGGTCGGGTGTTCAAAGCCTCACTAGAGGCACCATTTGTTCGAGCCACACCAAAGGCATCATATATATATAATTGTAGCCTTTCAAGACATTAATATATATATATATATATATATATATATATATATATATATATATATATATATATATATATATATATATATATATATATGGGTCCGTTCTTTCTCAAAGTTTTCCAGTATACACTTCATTTGTCCCAAAATTGTATGTAGTAGTTTCAAGAGTAACAAATCGTTCACGTTTAAAGATATTGATATTCGATGAAGAAGATAATCCAACAAATAAAACAACAAATGTTTGTGTATAAGAAAATTTTTCAGAATAATCTTATAGTTATATATTTTTATTTAAGCAGTGTCCGCTAATTTATTCTTTTAATTTTATATTTGCTCTTCATTTTAGTTATATATAGTTTGGTTAAAAAAGATATATATCATGTGTTAAACACGCGAGTGCAAACACTAGTTTAGTTAATAAAAAAAATTTAAAAATGGTTAATTACATGAAATTTGGAGAGAGAAATATCAAATTTCCCAAAAAATTTGTTTGGTGTCCAAACAAGGCAAACATAGTCTCTATTTATATATAAAAATGTGAACCTTTTTTTTAAAAAAATATTTTTAATTATCGAAAATGTCCAAAAACCGTGGATAATTACGAAATATAGAGGACCACCCAGCATGGATAATGACACGCGGAAAGCGTGTCAACTGCCTCTGTCAGCCCGTGCAGTGGGTTGTCGACCATTAGTATGTTTAGTGTTCATTTTGGCTAAAACAAGATTGTTTTATATTAGGTCGATCGGTTTTAATTTGGTGGCACCTTGTTAATATAGGACACTCAAATAATGTATCATGTTGTATTGGTCCCTTACGGTGGTTTAGAAAGCTACAATCAATTGTAGCTCTACAAACAAATATCTTTTCCCTTATATATCGATGTGAGATAGAGTCTATGGAACTAAGAAGTTCAGAACTCTCTCCCGCCTGCATTAAATTACGACTTGCCCAACCAAACAACAATGCCGACCTTCCCTCAACTTGACCTCCTCCCTCCCTCCTAATCTTAACAATCAAGATATGGCCATCAACACAATTTCTATTTATGTAGATACGTTGACGAACTTTTATTTCTTGTTATTGAGATATTAGTTCTCTTATGATTTGACGCTTGCGACGTATCGGAGATGTCATACATATGTTCTTCCAAACTTTTTTGGCATTTCTCTTGACATTTCATTGAAAATTTCTTCATCTTCATCTTCAGTGTGAGAATTGAAACTAAAACTCGAAGTCATAATTGTCAGTGTATGGTTAAACTTTTTATAAAGTGTTGGAGATGTTTAAGATGATTGGTTGATATATGGTAAATTTATATATACGGATATCTTTTTTGGCAAATATATGGTTAATCTATGGATGAAAAAAGGCTACATAAATTGATGGATGACAAGTCTATATAATTGGTGGATGTATAAGACTTGACAAAAAAGATGGATGAAGAAAATTTATGGATGACAAAAGCCTACATAAATTGATGGATGACAAATCTACATAATTGACAAGACTTGGACATCTATTTTTGACAAAAAAAAAGTCTATATATTGACTATACATGCAAATTTTACGAGATTTGTTTTTATTTTTTTCAACTTATGGATGACAAGTCTTTATCATCTTTGTATTTGATAAAACTTGACATCTATTTTTGACAGAAAAAAGTCTACATATTGATTATACATGCAAATTTTACCGGATTGATTTTTATTTTTTTCAACTTATGATGACAAGTCTTTATCATCCTTGTACTTGATAAGACTTGACATCTATTTTTGGCAAAAACAAATTCTACATATTGATTATACATGCAAATTTTAGGGATTTGTTTTTATTTTTTTCAACTTATGGATGACAAGTATTTATCATCTCTATACTTGATAAAACTTGACATCTATTTTTGGCAAAAAAAATCTACATATTGATTATACATTTATACATGCAAATTTTACGGGATTGGTTTTTATTTTTTTCAACCTATTGATGACAAGTCTTTATTATCTTTATACTTGATAAGACTTGACATTTTTTTTTACAAAAAAAAAAAAAATCTATATATTGATTATACATGCAAATTTTACGAGATTAGTTTTTTATTTTTTTAAACTTATGGCTGACAAGTCTTTATCATCTTTATACTTGATAAGACTTGTCATATATTTTTGACAAAAAAAATCTACATATTGAATAGACTTGCAAATTTTACGGGATTACATTACATGAAAATTAAATATACAATATAGGAAATTTAAGCATAAAATACATGAGAATTAAATACAAATCCACTTGTCTTTTTCTTGAGAGAAATGGTACAGTCACATATAATACTTGCACCTTTCCTTAGATAGTTATGCCAAACTACTCCTGCAAAGTATCATGTTGTATACCCCTATAGAGATGATAAATACCCGTCATTCATAAGTTGAAAAAAAAAATCTACATATTGATTATACATTTATAAATACAAATTTTACGGGATTGGTTTTTATTTTTTTCAACCTATTAATGACAAGTCTTTATTATCTTTATATTTGATCAGACTTGACATCTATTTTTAGTATAAAAAAAATCTACAGATTGATTATATATGCAAATTTTACGAGATTAGTTTTTTATTTTTTTAAACTTATGGCTGACAAGTCTTTATCATCTTTGTACTTGATAAGACTTGTCATATATTTTTGACAAAAAAAATCTACATATTGAGTAGACATGCAAATTTTACGGGATTACATTATATGAAAATTAAATATACAATATAGGAAATTTAAGCATAAAATACATGAGAATTAAATACAAATCCACTTGTCTTTTTCTTGAGAGAAATGGTACAGTCACATATAATACTTGCACCTTTCCTTAGATAGTTATGCCAAACTACTCCGGCAAAGTATCATGTTGTATACCGATTAAAGATTTGTCAGGAAGATTGCAGCTGTATATACCAATATCTTTTTCCCTTATATGTCGATGTGGGATAGAGTCTATGGAACTAAGAAGTTCAGAAGTCTCTCGTCTGCATTAAATTAGGACTTGCCCAACCAAACAACAATGCCAACCTACCCTCGACTCGGCCCCCTCCCTCCTAATCTTAATAATCAAGATATGGGGCTCTATTTCAGAATGCTTCACCTACTTCCCATTCTTACAAAAATCATGTCTTCATGCCTAAACACTCTGACAAACTAAACTGAATCAAATGTCGGTTAATTGTTAACTAATATCTCTTCTTCTTAACCCCCTCTCTCTCGATTCCCATTTTGATTCAGTATTAAACGGAAATACAGATTTATCGGATTTTGTGAAATTGTGGCTGCAATCGTTGTCGATGGTTTACTCCGTTTCCCACCATCAACAACTCCCCGCCCTCCAATCTTTTTTCCTCTCCATTAATCTCTAACGAAAAGGTAAACGCTCTCAACAATCTCAAACCCTTTTCTTTTTTATTATTATTGAATGTTATTTGATTCATTGGAGCTAGCTTCTTGTGTTTTTGCTCAACAAATTGTACCATGTTTGCTTGCAATAAGCTGCCTCTAGTTCTCTGTTAATAATGGTGAGGTGAACGATTGATTTATAGGCAAGCAATAATTGGAAGCTTGGGGGTCCTCTTTTTGGCATTTTGTTAGCTTTGGAAATGGAAGATTGAAGATCGAACAGCATCATGAAGGTTTGGAGGGAAAACACTCTTTCATTCATAAGTTGTATTTCTTGTTGTAGAAAATGGAGTATCAACTCTTGCTATATAGTTACAATTTCCACTAACAACCTCTACTAACAAACTTGGCTAACTAACTTACAACCTTGCAATTGGCAAAGGAAAATATCTAAAACAAACACCAACCAAAACAGTTACAAAACAGTTATAAAAATGCCCTTAGATAATCTACAAAACTATCTTAACTGGAAGTTGAAATCATCTCCATATATCCACACATGGTAGTTTGATAGCATTTTAGAATCGTTGCAAGTCTGCCTTCATTTTGTTTGATCTGTGCACGTTATTGGCTTGTGGGTTAGCCACATTACTGACTTCAATATTGTCTTCACATTTATCAGTAACCATGCCGTCAATTTCTTTTTTGCTAGGATAAGAACTAAACCATGTGTGATTTCACGTGCAATTGTTATGTTATGGGTGTCGGAAATGGTTCAATTTTCTTTGAGTGGTGTGGTGTTGGGCGAAGGAGTCAGGGCGTTGTTCACACTTCACAGTTGATTGTATTGTTTAGAAATACTCCTTCAGTCCCAAAAAATATAGACCCACTTTAATTTTGGGATACAATTTTGGGATATGTAGTACTACTATCCTATTTATTCTTTTACTTTTAGTTGTTGCGAGGAGAGTATGAAATGGAGATGGACATGGAGATGGAGATGTAGATGTTCCCCATCTTCTGGTCACTGGTTTGTTGCATGCTCTTAAAGTTGGTTCTTGCTCGGTCCATTGTTCGCCTATGTAGTTTGGTCTGTGTTGTTCTTAGTTGGGCTGGTACATGCTATTTTTGGTTTTATAGACTATTAAGATTGGAGACGCCGCGTGAATTGATAGACTTCTATGTTTCCAGTGCAAAATAAATGGTCCAATGAACTATGTCTCTTAATTTTCCGAGTTTTTTTTTTTGTCGTTAAGTGTTTTTGATTGTTAGCTTTTAGATCTGAACCTTTGACCATTCTTTTCGTTTAGATGATGTGTCAAGCGGCCAGCATTTCGCCACTTCGTTATAAGGGCTTTGGTTAAACATGGTTTCTTCATTTCTTTCTGGACGAGGAAAACATCTTTAACTGAACATATCTCAGAGTTTGTGCCTTCAACTGCTCATCTCTTTCATCTAAACTTGGATTTATGCTTTGAGTTTCCTAAACAAGCCATGCATGTTGATATGGTTTATTGTTACTATTATTCTCTTGTTACGATCTTTGTGTGCTTCATGTTTATGTGCTTAAAGACCATTCAGTTGGTCCAGTGAAACATTGTTTGGTCTTTTATACATTTTTTGTTCTGGTGATTAGTAGGTCTTGGGGTGCAGAGTAATTTATACCTGGATTTCAAGTGTCTTCAATGGTGTTGGACAACGACTTCAGTATCATACCAGCTCAGTGATCGAGGAGGTTAAGTACAATGTTCGTCTTCTTCTTAGTCATCTCCGACTATCTGTTTGCCTTTAATTTCATTCATGTGATTAGATCCGAGTTTTGTGACTTTCCAATAACGGATTTCGAGTAGTAACTGAAGGTTTCAGTTATTGCTGAGCAATTTGAAGTCTTTTAGTTTCTAAAGATTTATTTTACTAACCTAATGAGCTAATATTACCTAGCTATCTAGTCTAGGATGAAATGGAATTCGTTCTGCTCTTAATTTTTTTTTCTTTGTTAGTTTAAGTGACTTGAAATAAAGAGGCATAAGGGGTTCAAATCTGTTTATTTTCCTTCTATTATGGGCTTCATAAAAAGATAATTAAGCTTGGATTAGTTCTTTTCTTGCATGACAACTCATTCTTCTGGTTATTCTTGTGTTGTACCTAAACAACTGCATCTAGTTTACCATTTACTCGTGAAGCCAGATGTACTAACTGTTGAATGACATTACTTATCTGTAATATTAGGGGTTTTTAGTTCATTCTGGTAAATGCTCCTCATTCTCCTTCGAAAGACTTGGTCAAGAATTCATTTCTTGACTTGAGTTCTTTCTTCCTTCGATAGACTCAGTCTGTATGGTTCAAACTCCGTTCATTTGAAGTAGAGATCATGATCCAGCCATCAAGTCCATCAAGTTGAGGACAGAACCTGCATTGAAGATGTTTGAGGAAGAGCACGGGCATAAAATCCATATGCATTAATGTGACACCAGTGCAGTAACACCACATCACAGCCGGATGGGTGATTTTCACCCAATTACTCAATCATCTATGGTGAGTAATCTGTTTATTGAGTAACCCATAAATTCTTTCAAAATCCAATTACTAAAACCAAATTGGACACCCATGGATGAGAGGTTTTGGGGAATTTGGATTTTAACGCTAAACCCACATCGGATACAATCAAGTCTAGCAAATAATTAATAAAGATCATGGGACCACACCAAATCTAACCGCTTATACCAACATTGTTAATGCATAAGGGACTGAATAAGACTTGTTGTACTCTCTAGTTCCATTGAGAAGATTGTCTCTCTTAGAAGGAATAACCTAAGCTTGAAGACACTTATTGATTAACATAATTATCTATGTAATATATTGTAAAACTATGTATGACCTTACTGAATTCATATATGAATACTACCGACGTTCATTATTGTCTGCTTATTCATATTACATCTACTGAAAGTATCTCACTTATTTCACAAACATGTTTTTCTCCTTATTGCCATCATGAAAGTATGTAATTGAGCATCAACATGAACCTTAGACTACTGATATTGATATGATCTTGGCAAGTATAGGAAGGTTTCTACGAAGTTCAAGGGGTCCACATGCCAAAATAGAAGCTTGGGAGGATGATTCGAAGACAGAAGTGAATTAAAGCACCAATTTTTGAAAGATATCAAAGTGGAGGCAGTAACTTTGAAAAATTAAACGTGCTCATGTTTCATTGTCAACTTGCGTGTATCCGGTTTCTCGGTGGCCGTGTTTTGTTTTTGTTTTTGTTTTTGAGTGATCCTAAATACAACAAAAAAAATACTAAATGCAACAACCATTTAAGGATCTAATTACTAATTAATCCTCTATAAAAAAACAGTTGCAATTAACCTTAAATTCTAAATACTAATTCATTCTCTTATAAAAGAAATTTATATCATCTTTGAATACTACAATTAACTCTAAACCGTAAACTTTTATTCTCATATCCAATAATTTTTCAATGAATTCTGATTTGAATAGCAACGTTAATGTTGATTCTCCTTTTACAATAAGTTCTTACCTACGTAATACTCGATATATGTTTATATATATATATATATATATATATATATATATATATATATATATATATATATATATATATATATATTTTTTTTTTTGATATTAAAAAACAAATTTCAAAGCTGAAATTAAAAAAAAATGATTTTACGGCAAAAAATTCGAAAAAGGGCTTAGCCACCAGCCCCAAGCGACTTTTTTTTTGCTAAAAGCCATAATGTCTGGATACTTTTATTTTTGCCGCTGAAGAAGTGGATGACGATTCTTTTCCAATTTTTTTGATAATTCTTGACGATACTTATTCAAAAAATTTGCTATCCTTTGGCGATACTTTTTCAAAAAATGATATATCTTTTGGTGATTCTTTTGATTTCTTGGTTGACTTTGATGGTCCCTCGTTGATATATGCTTTACCCTGACATTGAATTTGCAGCCAACATCTCAAAACTCAAACCCATTGGCCCATTTCCATTTGACCCCATAACTACTAGAGGGAGGGATTTCAAATTGGACAGCCTGGGGCGTAGCACCATTTTTGTTTATTTGAAAGTTCAAATTTTTAGATTTTTTTTCTTTTCAATAGGGTAATTTGGTAACTTGACAAAAGTTTTTTTTATTTAAATTCAAAGGAGGGCAGCTTGGTAACTGGACATCTTAAGTAGTGCGGTACTTAGTGTTTTTAGGTTTAACATTTAGGGGTTATGTTGTTTTTTTGTTCGTATTTTACTGTTTAGATGATTTTAGAGTTTTTGTTTTATATCCCTTTTCCTCAAGTTTTAGGATTTACTTTTTTGTACTTATTTAGGATATACTTTGTAAGTCTTTATAAATTGAAAGAAGTGGTTTGAAGGAAATTACACAGAGATTAAGGATTTGAGAGAGTATTTCCTTATAGATTGTTCTTTGTATTTTTACACGTATATATTCTTGTCATTGCATATTTTGAATTAAATTGAAAGAAATGACTTGAATGAAATTAGTAAATATGGTAAGGAAGTTTATAAAGAGACCGATCTACCTTTATTTAAATGTAATTATTGTTAACAAGTTGCATGATTATTTTTCTCTCAACTCTTAGCATCTTACTATTATAAATCATCCTACCCTTTCGCAAAGTTTTAACATCACATTTGATTAGAAAGTACTCCCTCCGTTTCGAGCAAAGAGTCCCTGTTTAAAAGTTAAATTTTTTTTCTTCAGAAAATTACACTTTTAGTAGTTCATTAATAATAAAATGTCACTTTTAAACCTTAACTTTCGAAAGTGGATTTTTAAATGAAACATCAAAAAATAGAATAGTGGACTCTTTGTTCGGAACGGAGTAATAAATATGAAAAAAAAATTTCTTCAAATCCTATAATGGTATTTATGTTGACACTATTATTTAACTGAATTTAAAGAAAATAGGCAGTTATTTGTTTGTTAGACAGCGCATTCCAAAAATATTGGCATCGTTTTTCAATGTAAAACTCATTAAAAATGGCAAGTGGAAGCTTTCACTGATTTATCAGAGCCAGGTTTCGATCCTGGGACCTGTGGGTTATGGGCCCACCACGCTTCCGCTGCGCCACTCTGATTTGGTGATAGAACTACGATTTAAAATGATAAATAACAATACGTGTTACTTGTGCTATTCAAACCGAGGTGGACAAAAACCCGGACCTCCGGTTCTGTCACAGAACATGGCTATGACTCAGGAACAAGTGTGGGTTTGAATCCAGTGGCGTTGGTTAGGGTGGGGGTGCATCCGTGGAAATCCTCCCGATTTGTTTAAATGGATGTAAAGAAAATAGGAAAAAATTCAGAAAATCCTACTTAAAAAGTAAGGAAAAATTAATTGCGGACCGGTTCACTTTTTGAAACTTTTAATCGCTATAATATCTACTTTTTTTTCAATCGAAAAAAAATCACTTTTAGCGACAAAATGACTACGATACCCTTAATGAATCGTATACGTGCTACGGAGGTCATTATTTTTGCACCGCATTACAATTAAACTATTGAATCGCGGTGTAAAAATTAATGCAATGAAATTTATGAATCGCGGCTCAAAAATAGATTAGGAAATTAAATTTTGAACCACGGTGCAAATATTAATACATTGAAATGTATAAATCGCAGTGCAAAATTAATGTAATGAAATTTATGAATCACGTTGCAAAAATAAACTAGGAAATTAAACTTTGAACCGCGGTGTAAAAATAATGCAATGAAATTTATGAATTGCGGTGCAAAAATAGACTAGGAAATTAAACTTTGAACCGCGATGCACAACTATTATCTAATTCATTTTTACACTGCGATACAATAGAATAAAAATCCAGTCTACGTCCTCCACATTCTTCTTAAATCCCCTCCGTAGTAAGCCTTCTTCTTCCACATCCTTCTCTGCCTTCGTCCCAATTGAAAAATCCTTCAACCCATGCCAGATCCATTATACTTTCGTATTTCATAAATTAAAAGTGTGTTGTTTGAGCTGTTGAAGAAGACGATAGCATTTTTGGAACAATATTTCGAAAAATGGTTTTTTGCGGTTGAAAAAAAAACTGTAAACTTTTGAAATTAAAAACTTCGAAAAATGGACTAGCCAGGATTTTCCCCAAAAATTGTCATATCAAAAAAGTTTAAAAAATATTCTTCTATCTTAAAGGTTCCATCGGGCCTAGCTTAACATCGGTCCGGGCCTCGAGAAAACTCAAGCCCAGACCCATGGGCCAAAAAAAACTAACATGTAAAATAGGAAGAGAAATTAAGGGTGCTTATAATCCTATTTATAACGTAACAAGTACATACATATCATATTGTTGCATGTTGGAGGAGAAAATTAAAAAATACAAAATAAATTAAAAATAAAATAAAGTCCACATTGGGCTTATTATCTCAAATGCAAACCTTCCTCGTTCATCCTTAATCATCCCAGTTTCAGATTCTTCATTCCTTCCTCTCATTATTTCTCCATCACTGAGCTAGAGTATGATACTGAAGTCTTTGTCCAACACCATTGAAGGCACTTGAAATCAGGTTCAGTTAAAAATGTTTTCCTCATCCAGAAAGAAATCAAGGAACCATGTTTAACCAAAGCCCTTGTAACAAAGAGGCAAAATGCTGGCAGTTTGACACATCGTCTAAACGACAAGAATGGTCGAAGGTTCGGATCTAAAAGCTAAAAATCAAAAACACTAACCGACAAAAATAAAAGCTCGGAAAATTAAGAAACGGAGTTCATTCGACCATTGCTTTTGCACTGGAAACATAGAAGTCTTCCAATACGCGCGGCGTCTCCAATCTTATAGTCTATAAAACCAAGAATAGCATGTACAATCCCAACTAAGAACAACACAGACCAAACTACATAGGCGAACAATGGACTGAGCAAGAACCAACTTGCAGCAAACCAGTGACCAGAAGATGGGGAACATCTCCGTCTCCATTTCAAACTCTACTCGCAGCAACTAAAAATAAAAGAATAAATAAGATAGTAGTACTACATATCCCAAAATGGTATCCCAAAATCAAAGTGGGTCTATCTTTTTTGGGACTGAAGGAGTATTTCAAAACAATACAATCAACTGTGAAGTGTGAACAACACGCTGATTCCTTCGCCCAACACCACACCACTAGAAGAAAATCGAACCATTTCTGGAACCCATAACATAACAATTGCAGGTGAAATCACGCATGGTTTAGTTCTTATCTTAGCAAAATAGAAATGACAAAGAGAACCCCCAAGCTTCCAATTATTGCTTGCCTATAAATTAATCGTTCACCTCACCATTATTAATAGAGAACTTAAGGCAGCTTATTGCAAGCAAACATGGTTCAATTTGTTGAGTAAAACCACAAGATGCTAGCTCCAACGAATCAAATAACATTCAATAATAATAAAAAAGAAAAGGGTTTGAGATTGTTGAGGGCGTTTACCGTTTCATTAGAGATTAATGAGGTGGAAAAAAGCTTGGAGTGGGGGGGTGGGCAGTTGTTGATGGTGGCAAATGGAGTAAACCCATCGACAACGAAAGCTGATAAATTTTCCGAAGACAATAGTATTTCCGTTTAATACTGAATAACAATGGGGATCGAAAGAGAGAGATTAGTTAACAATCAACCAGCATTTGATTCAATATTTCAATTCAGTTTGTCCGAGTGTTTAGACATGAAGAGAAGTTGTTTGTAAGAATGGGAAGCAGGTGAATCATTCTTAAATGGAATGCCATATCTTGATTGATATGATTGGGAGGGGGTAGAGCCGGGGGGAAGGATCGGCATTGTTGTTTGGTTGGGCAGGCCGTAATTTAATGGCAGACGGGAGACAGTTCTTAACTTCTTAGTTCCATAGAGGCATAGACTCTATCCCACATCGATGTATATGAAAAACAGATATTGGTATATAAAGCAGCAAGTGACAGGCATTATAACGTGATGCTGCAAGGCACAAACTAAAATAAGTTGTACCCTAAGCTTTAGAAGGATAAATAAAAGAAAGCGGTAAGCAAAATATAATTAAATTAGAACAAAATTTTATAAGAGCAAAATATGTGAAAGAAAACAAATATTCTTTAAAAAAAGTTATATGTGTTATAAAGTGAAAATATAGAAGAAAGAGAGAATTATTCGAGAGGATTAAATCGTTGCGATAACGTTCCACTTCATATGTTTATAGCCCAGAAGGAGGGGCCTAATGAATAATAGAAGCGCAATTCTTGCCAATGTTCGCATCTATCATAGGCTCTTGACTTTCATGACACTGCGAGCATGGCGATTGTAAGTTGGTAAGTGTATCTCGTTAAAAACGCTTTCGGACGTAAACGTCTGTGGCTTAGGCGCAATTTTGGCGTTAAAAACATTTTCACAAAAACCATGACAAAAACGTGAGGCTGCAAAGCACAAACTAAAATAAGTTGTACCCTAAGCTTTAGAAGGATAAATAAAAGAAAGCGGTAAGCAAAATATAATTAAATTATAACAAAATTTTATAAGAGCAAAATATGTGAAAGAAAACAAATATTCTTTTAAAAAAGTTATATGTGTTATAAAGTAACCACAAAATATAACGAAGAGAAAGAGAGAGAGAGAATTATTCAGAGGATTCCATCGTTGCAATAACATTCCACTCCTCGGTATTTATAGCCGAAGGAGGGACGCAAATAATAGAGCATTACAGAGAGCAATACTCTTGCCATTTACTGCAATGTTCACATGCCTATACATAGGCTCTTGACTTTCATGACACTCCCCCTTGAACATAGCATTGTAAGTTGGCTAAGTGTATCTCGTTAAAAACCTTTCGGACATAAGAAAAAACGTACACAACTTAGGCCACCAATTTTGTGCATGGGCTGTCTCGTTAAAAACCTTTTCATGGAAAACCCAGTGGGACAAAAACCATGATAAAGGGAAAAAGAGTACAGCCATATATGCTCCCCCTTGAATCGACAAGGGTCAAAAGAAGTCACCTTTGTAAATCTCGTAGATTTCGCATTCCAATATTGTGAACATGCTTTCTGAAGGTTGTAGTGGGAAGTGCCTTCGTAAATAAATCTGCAGCATTATCACTTGATCGAACATATTGGATGCTGACCTCTTTCTTCTTTTCAAGTTCTTGAGTGTATAAAAAGAGCTTCGGGGGGATATGTTTGGACCTGTCACTTTTGATGTATCCCTCTTTACTTTGGGCGACACATGCGGCATTGTCTTCAAATAATCTTGTCGGGTCTTTGTTGTGAGGTAGTCCAGCTGGCATTTTGAATATCTTTGAGTCATAGATCGAAGTCATACACACTCTCGACTGGCTTCATGAAGTGCGATCATCTCAGCATGATTTGACGATGTAGCAACTAGCGTTTGCTTTTGAGAACGCTAGGAAATTGCAGTACCACCCATCGTGAAGACATAGTCGATTTGTGATCTGGCTTTATGAGGATCAGACAAATAACCTGCATCTGCAAAACCAATCAGTTCATCCCTAGATCCTTTGGGATAAAATAATCTCAAATCGATCGTCCCTTGAAGATAACGAAATATGTGCTTGATACCATTCCGGTGTCTCGTGATGGAGATGAACTATATCTTGCCAATAGATTTGTAGCAAATGCTATATCAGTGCAGTACAATTAGCAAGGTACATAAGAGCTCCAATAGCACTTAAGTATGGTACTTGAGGACCAAGTATTTCTTCATTATCTTCACAAGGACGAAATGGATCTTTTTCAACATTAAGTGATCTATTAATCATGGGGTTAGTGAGAGGGTTTGCCTTATCCATATAAAAGCGCTTCAAAACCCTTTTTGTGTAATTTGATTGGTGTACAAATTTTCCACTATGAAAGTGTTCTATTTGTAAACCAAGGCGGTATTTGGTTAGCCAAGATCTTTCATTTCAAATTCTCCCTTTAGGTAATCAAGCGCTTCTTTGATTTCCTTGGGAGTTCCAATGATATTCGGATCATCTACATAGCGGCGATAATAGCAAATCCAAGCTGTCGTTTTCTTTATAAAAACACACGGACATAATTGATCATTCACATATCCGTCTTTTAACAAATGCTCACTTAAGCAATTATACCACATGCGGCCGGATTGCTTCAATCCATACAGTGATCGCTGTAGTTTAATTGCACATAATTCTTTAGGCTTTGAGCTCGGTGCTTGAGCACTTTAATTCCATCGGAATTCTCATATAAATATCGGCATCTAATGATCCGTATAAATAAGCCGTTACAACATCCATGAGATGCATATCTAGATTTTTCGAAACCGATAAGGTGATTAGATATCTAAGCGTAATAGCATCCATTACGAGGAGAATACGTTTCTTCATAATCAATCCCGAGGCCTTTGAGAAAAACCTTGTGCAACAAAGCGAGCCTTGTATCTCACAATCTCATTTTTCTCATTTCGCTTTCGAACAAAAATCCATCGTATCCAATGGGTTTCACGACACGGTGTGAGAGCGATAGATCCAAATACTTTTCGTTTATTCAACGAATTTAATTCACCTTCATGGCATCTATCCATTTGATCTTGTCATGCCTCTTTTGACATTCGAATCTGATTTTGGCTCGGGATCATCGGTCCGTCATTAATTTCTTGGGATACCGAATAAGAGAATATATCATCAATATTCTCCATTTCATCTCGGTTCCATATTTTTCCATTACATATGTAATTAATGGAAATCTCATGGTTATCATTACTGCGGGGCTTACTAGATTTGCATGATCGTGTGTTTCTTACGGAACAATTTCACGATCGTGTGTTTCTTTGGAACACTTTCATGTGATTGGGGATTTTCAATCACTTTCCTTTTGCGAGGATTTTTATCCTTTGAACCAATGGGTCGTCCACGCTTGGCGTGTCTTAGATTCATTGCCATTTTATCATTTAGCGGCCCTTTTGGTATTTCAATTCGGGCGGGAGCATTTATAGCGGCTACATGTGACTTTGTCACTCTCTTTGTATCTATAAATGCATCGGCAATGATTCGCTACATTTTGTAAATGTATGATCTTTTGAACTTCAGTTCACGTTGCTTTGTGGGAGGGTCAAGGTGCAATAACGATGATGTGCACCACTTGATCTCTCTTCCCACTTGTTTCCCTCTTCACCTAAAGGTGGAAACTTGTCTTCATTAAAATGACAATCGGCAAAGCGTGCCGTAAAGGCGTCACCGTTTTTGGTTCAAGATATTTTATTATAGAAGGGGATTCATACCCAACATATACTCCCAATCTCCTTTGTGGTCCCATCTTTGTGCGTTGTGGTGGAGCAATTGGTACATATACCGCACAACCAAAAACTCTTAGATGGGATAGATTCGGCTCTAGAATGCCAAGCGTATTAGGGAGTATTTATGATATGCACTTGGCTTTGAGGCGAATCGGTCGGTTGCATGTAAAACAACATGACCCCATACAGTAGGCGGCTTTGTTCTCATCATTAATGGTGCGGCAATAAGTTGAATACGTTTGATCAACGATTCGGCCAAACCATTTTGTGTATGAACATGGGCTCTTGGATGTTCAACATCGGTCCTATTGCCATACAATAATCATTGAATGCTTGAGATGTAAATTCACCGGCATTATCAAGTCTCACTTTCTTGATCATATAATGCGGGAATTGTGCTCTCGGCTTGATTATTTGTGCAAGGAATTTGGCAAATGCCGTATTACGAGTTGATAATAGACATACGTGCGACCATTTGCTAGAAGCATCAATCAATACCATAAAGTATTGGAATGGTCCACTTAGTGGATGGATAGGTCCACATATATCACCACGAATTCGTTCCAAAAGCGATGGTGATTCATATCCAACTTTAGTTGGTGATGGTCTAATTATCAACTTTCCTTGAGAACAAGCCTCACAAAGGAGTTCATTAGATTGAAAAATCTTACGGTTTTTCAATGGATGACCACTAGAATTCTCTATAATTCTACGCATCATTATTGATCTGGATGCCCCAATCTATCATGCCGGGCTTTAAATGTTTGATAAACTTCGGGTTTCTTGTAGAATATGATTCAAATATTCTTATGATTGTACTATACAATCCGGATGATAGAGATGACAATTTCTCCAATATACACTTGCTTAGGAAGTGTTTGAGGTAATCTGAGATATTCATCATTCCCTTATTCATAGTCTCAATATGATATCCATTCGAGACGAATGTCTTTGAAACTTAACAAGTTTCTTTGAGACTTAGGAGAGAATAATGCATTATTTATTCATGAATTTCGTGCCTCCGGGCATTAGGAAAATTGCTTTGCCAAATCCTTCAATTATTTTGGCATTACGGATATAGTGTTGACATTAGCATTGTCAATTTTTAGATAAGAAAAATATTTCTTATTTTTAAGTATGGTATGCGTAGTAGCGTATGCAAGACATAAATCTCCTCCTTGGATTTTGGATTCGAGACATATTTGTGATCTATTTCAATATGAGAGAAAGTAAAATAAGATGAATAAATATGATAACACATTGAATGCAAAATGCATATATAAACTTTATTGTAAGCATGCTAGTATACATAGAAAAAGCGAGATAATGTTCCTACATAACAACATGTTACTTTTTCCTGACTTTTATCTTAAACTCGGACCATAGCTTCATTCCTATGTTCATTTATTGTTCATGACCAATATCATCACTAATGGTATTGGTCATGTCGACGTTAACCATATCACCGAAATCAAAATGAAGATCTTGAGGATCATTTTCAAGGAAATTTGTCTCTACATTCTTTCCTTTTTGTGATCTCTCATAAAGATCAACTAGATGTTTGGCCGTTCGGCATGTGCGTGCCAGTGGCTGTCATGCCACACCTAAAACATGAACTCTCTTCATTGTTTGGGCGCACATTTTGCCTACTCGAGGAGGTGTTTCTATCATCATCTACGTTCCACTTCGGTGGCGAGAGGAATTTCCATTATACGGATGATGATGATGGCGGCGAAATTATTTCGTCGCGGCCTCTTCCTCGGCCTTGATTTCGACCACGACCCCGCCTTGTCCATGATTTCCTTGGCCTCGACCACGACCGCGACCACGACCACTACCATGGCTTGGCCTTCATCATACATAGTCCCATTCGCTTGGGGGAATGAAATTTGATCGATCGAGATTCATGATTCTTCATTAGAATCTCATTATTTTGTTCGACTACAAGTAGGCAAGAGATCAATTGAGTACCTTTTAAAACCCTTCTCTCGATATTCTTTGCGGGGAGCATATTCGAGGCATGAAATGTGGAGAAAGTCTTCTCCAACATATCATATTCAGTGATGGTTTCCCCACATAATTTCAACTGTGAGGTTATTCTATACATCATTGAACTATATTCATTAATGGTTTTAAAATCTTGTAGGCGGATATGAATCCAATCATAGTGTGCTTTTGGGAGAATGGCCGTTCTCAAATGGTCATATCTTTCGTTCAAACTCTCCCAAAAGACGAGTGGATCATTCACCGTGAGGTACTCCATCTTTAGGTCCTCGTGGACGTGGTGTCGTAGGAAAATCATGGCTTGAGTCCGTTGTTGATTACTTATCCATTCACTATTACTTTGTTGGATAGTATTTTCGAGGCTTCTGGCGGCCAGGTGGGTTTCGGCATCTATTTTCCAAGACATATATTTTTTCCCAGTTATGTCGAGCCTTTCAAATTCAAGCTTAGCAATGTTTGCCATTTGTGAAGAAAAACTATAAAAATGAAACATATATATATTAATAAAATGATGACATGGAAATTTTATTCATACGATAATCAATCAGTACATGTTAAAATGCATGTTGAAAGCTATTGTAATTGCTAACAGGACATACATGATACAAAGAAGGATAATAAAAATCTCAAAATCATTTGGAGGGAATTCAGCAACAAAAACCATTGCAGTGCATGCAATAACAAGTATGATAATAATCATCAACATTGGAGGGAACATTTTTGTAGAAGAATATATGATATTGAGAATTTGTAAGGAGATAGTAAAAATGTGAGTAATCTATTAAAATGTTACGGTATATATGGAGAGAAAAATGACCGTTTATGACCGTTAACTAGCCGTTTATTACCGTTGGAGGAGATAAATAAAAATCAGTAACTAGCCGTTTATAGCCGTTATATAGCCGTTATATGATAGGGGTAAAAATGTAAAAATTCTAATTTAATAGAATTGCATTTATATTATGAATAAATATAAAACTTATTAGGAACAATAAATATAATAACTCCGCATTAATATTTGTCAGTCAACTTTATACAGCTATTATATAGCATACATATATATTCACGTCACGCTACTCGGCAAGCCTTTCTGTGGGTGTTTGTAAGTCAGTAATAAACATATATGTATATAAAGTTATTCATAAAATTAAAATGTATGTATATATATAAATATTCAGTTTATAGCTTGGGGTTATTTCCGCACAAGCATCAACGAACATATATATTATGCGTTAAATAATAAATTATTATTTCGTCATCTCACCATATATTATCGACGGTGGCTCAGCCAACCTTTTCTTAATAATGGTGATATACGATATATATTGAAGTAAAACAGAGACATAAAATAAATAATATATCGGTAGAAAATTTTACCGATTGGGATTGTTAACAGTAAAACAATCGTGCTGATAACGTGTTATAAAGTAACCACAAAATATAACGAAGAGTATGAGAGAAAGAGAGAGAGAGAATTATTCAGAGGATTCCATCGTTGCAATAGCATTCCACTCCTCGGTATTTATAGCCGAAGGAGGGACGCAAATAATAGAGCATTACAGAGAGCAATACTCTGGCCATTTACTGCAATGTTCACATGCCTATACATAGGCTCTTGACTTTCATGACAATATGAACTTGTATCATGCTATGTGGACACCATAGCATTATCATTGTTAGAGCATCCCTCAATGTTATAATCTTCTTACATAATTTTTTACAAATTTTTTTTTTAATTTAACACCATCTATTAAAAACAAAACCATTCAACCCCCCACACCCCACAAGTGGCTGCCCACTTTCTTCCTCTCTCTCTGACAGCCCCCGTCCCTTAAACCAGCCGCCCCCCTCCCCCTCACACTCCATTCCCCAAGGCCAACTTCCTTTTAGGAAGTGAAATTCATTTCTCTTTCCTAGGTGTCTATATCTCTCTCCTAATTGGCATTATCTTCATACTTCTCCAAGCAATAATAGTATCTCCATTGTTCAATTTGTACACTTCTTAATGCATTAAAAATTGTGCCCAATTGCTACATAGGATAGGACTTGGTACAAATAGAAGAGAGAAAGATATATAAGAGCATCCTCATTTTTCTCTTCTTACACACTTAAAAATAAATCTTATATCCCTCTCCTAATTGGCATTATCTTCACACTTCTCCAAGCAATAAGAGCATCTCCATTGTTCAATTTGTACACTTCTCAATGCATTAAAAATTGTGCCCAATTGCCACATAGGATAGGACTTTGTACAAATAGGAGAGATAAAGAGATATAAGAGCATCCCCATTGTTTCCTTTGCGAACTCTTAGAGCTTAGGTTAGTGTGCATAGTGGACATTAGGAGAGAGAAGAGGGGAGTAAATGGCCATTAAGGCATCCACAGTCAAGGACCTGTGAAAAGGTTTATTCCCACTGTCACGTCATCGCCTTATAAACATTTTTTCAATAAACATATTCTCCACTATACATAAACTCATAAAAGCTTTATAGCATGGACCCACAACTAAATATTTTATTCTTTCCCAATATACATTTATTTTCAAAAATAAATATATAGTTTTAAAGCATAAATATTTATAGAACAAATATAATACGTCTAAAAAATAATTTATATATTTTTAAATTTTATCTTTGAAAAAAATATTTTTATTCATAAATATATTTTTATTCGTAAATATTTATTAGTAATAATATAGATTTGGCGAAGCTCGAATATTTGGCGGACCTTGAATATTCGACGGAGCTGAAAAATTCGGAGTAGTTTCGGCATTCGCAAAATCGTCGACATTATAGTTCAATAAATTTGTAAAAAAATTATTATCCATAACAAAAGAAGTGTAAATAAGAATTTGTGTAGAGAATGAGAAAATGTAGAGAATGAAAAAAGATAGATGAATTTGTGTAAAAAAAATTGGAAATCAATTTATAGAATTTTTTTATTAACGTTATTTTTTTACCGTTGTACAGTTAATTTTTCCGTTGTACAGTTTTTTTTTTAAACCTACAGTTGCTGCCGACAATTCACTGCAAAAAATGCAGTACGTTGCTGACCAAGCAACTCATAAACCGGTCCATGGGCATGAAGCTTTTGCAAAATTGGTATGGTGACGTGGAGCACTCCAATGGTCATAAACCATTCATGCTGCTCATAAACCTTTTCAACAACTCCCATTGGAGTTGCTCTTAGGAGAGAGAAAGAGAGGTTCACTTCTTCAATAAGAACCTGCAAAAGGAAGGGAGGTGGGCAGGGGCTGTCGACGGTTGTGTGTGGCGGGGGGGAAGGGATTTTTTTTTATTTGGGTTGGTGTTAAATTTAATATTTTTTGTGTAAGAAGTTGTGTAAGAATAGTATACAATGGGAAAATTTATTCTTAAGTGTGTAAGAAGAGAAAAATGTGTAGGTGGCAGTGGGACCCAGTTAAGAAGTTGTATAAGGAGTTGATATAAGTTTTAACATGAGGCTGCAAGGGACATACTAAAATAATGGTGTACCCTAAGCTTTGGAAGGGTAAAGAAAAGAAAGTGGTAAACAAAATATAATTAAATTAAAACAAAACTTTATAAGAGCAAAATATGTGAAGGAAAACAAATATTCTTAAAAAAAAAAAAGTTACATGAACTTGTATCATGCTCAGTGTTCTAAAACTCCCCGCCTAGCTCCGCCTAGGCCCCGCCTAGGCGCTAGGCCCCTCTCTATCGCCACGACTTTCTTATTCATCGCCTAATCGACCAAGTCGGCGTCTACGCCAAACCTCGGCGACCTTAATTTATTTTTGTAGTTTGATTTTGTGGCATGCGGTGACCGGAGAAGGAAGGGGGGACGAACTAGAGAAGGAAGGGGAAGTGGTAATGGTTAGGCAGAGAAGGAGGTAATGGGGGGCGAATTAGAGTAATATCTTTTTTGTTTTTTGTTCTAAACTTGGCTGGTTTATTGCTTTGGGGTTGTTGAGAATTGAGATTAATGGTATGTTTGTATATTTTTGTTCATTTTACAAATATAGACAAGTGTTTGATAAAATAATAAACATAAAAAAATTAAATTTGTATTCAATGTGTTTGATCTTTGATGTAAATTATCAAAAAAATGGTAATTATGTCTTAATTTTAGGCCCCGACTACGCCCCGACTAGTCTCCTAGGCGCTAGGCGCTAGTGTGCCGCCTAGTGACCGCCCAACGATTTTTAGAACCTTGATCATGCTATGTGGACACCTTAGCATTATCACTGTTAGAGCATCCTCAATGTTGTATATTCTTAGAGCATCCCTCAATGTTATAATCTTCTTACACAACTTGTTACAAAAAAAATATTAAATTTAACACCATCTACTAAAAACAAAACCCTTCACCCCCCCCACACCCCACAAGTGGCTGCCCACTTTCTTCCTCTCTCTCTGACAGCCCCCGTCCCTTAAACCAGCCACCCCCTCCTCCTCACACTCCATTCCTCAAGGCCAACTTCCTTTTAGGAAGTGAAATTCATTTCTCTCCTAGGTGTCTATATCTCTCTCCTAATTGGCATTATCTTCACACTTCTCCAAGCAATAAGAGCATCTCCATTGTTCAATTTGTACACTTCTTAATGCATTAAAAATTGTGCCCAATTGCCACATAGGATAGGACTTTGTACAAATAGGAGAGAGAAAGAGATATAAGAGCATCCCTATTGTTTCCTTTGCGAATTTCTTAGAGCTTAGGTTATTGTGCATAGTGGACATTGGGAGAGAGAAGAGGGGAGTAAATGGCCATTAGGAGAGAGAAAGATAGGTTCACTTCTTCAATAAGAACCTGCAAAAGGAAGGGAGGTGGGCAGGGGATGTCGGCGGTTGTGTGTGGGGGGGGGGAAGGGGGAAGGGATTTTTATTTTATTTGGGTTGATGTTAAATTTAATATTTTTTTGTGTAAGAAGTTGTGTAAGAATAGTATACAATGGAAGATTTATTCTTAAGTGCGTAAGAAGATAAAAATGTGTAGATGACAGTGGGACCCAATTAAGAAGTTGTATAAGAATTTGATATAAATTTTAACATTGGAGATGCTCTAACTTCCTAATGAGGAAGTTACTATTTGTCATAAAAAGGAGGGGAGGTGGGCGGTGTCAGGGGGTTGTGTGTGAGGGGGAAGGGGGGGAAGGGATTTTTATTTTATTTGGGATGGTGTTAAATTTAATATTTTTTGTGTAAGAAGTTGTGTAAGCATAGTATACAATGGGAAGATTTATTTTTAAGTGTGTAAGAAAAGAAAAGTGTGTAGGTGGCAGTGGGACCCAGTTAAGAAGTTGTATTAAGAATATACACATTGAGGATGCTCTAAGAAGTGAAAAAGATAACATTGGTGATGCTCTTAGAGCATCCCCATTGTTGGCAAAGCCAAATTCTTAGGGCTTTGGAAAATGTGTGTAGTGGCCACATTGGATATTTTTTGGTCCACCTAGGAGAGCGGGAGTGTGAGGGATTCTTATTTAAGAACCTGTGGGAGGAGAGAGAGTGAGGGGACAGCCGCCCACTTTCTCATGTGTGTGTGTAGGGGTGGGGGTGGGGGTTTTGTTTTTATTTAGATGATGTTAAATTTAATATTTTTTGTGTAAGAAGTTGTGTAAGAAGATTATACAATAAGAGCACCACCAACGCCTTCTTCTTAAGCTGACATGGAAAGACTTCCAAATTGGAAGTTATCATTTTGCAATGGAAACACTTCCAAAATTTTCTTCCAAAGCTGACATGGAGGAGTGATAAATTTTTTTCTTCCAAAATTGGAAGCCAACCAAATGGGAGGAAGAATGCACGCGGGGCAGGGAGGTGGGCGTCACACACGGCCTGTGTGTGGCGCGTGCAGTTCACGCAAGGGGCGGCGAGTGAGAGGAGCGAATCGGTGGAGCCCAGCTCTGTTGTTTGTGTCAGTTTGATTATTATTATTTTTAAATTAAAGCCAACTTTACCATTGGTGTGTGGGAGGGGGTGGGGATTTTAATTTATAGTCGTTTCCTATTAAATTTTGTAGCCGTTTCCTACCATTTAAACTGGCCGTTTATTTGTCTTTTAAAAAAAAAAAACTTTTTTCTTTTTTTTTTCCTTCTCCCCTATAAATACACAACCTCAACCTTCTTTATTTTTCCTACAACTTTTTTATTCTCCTTCTATTTCTTCATAATCTCTTCTAAAAGTTCACTTTCTCTACATACTTAGCTTCCAAATGGATCCAAGAGATACTCATTTTTTTCAAAATTTATTGAATTCTTCTGAAAATGAAGAAAATCAAAATACACCTAACTCTCTTGTTCCCGAAAATGTTCAACATTCTCAATTTTCTTCTACTCCGCAATACCCCCAATACCCACCTAATTTTCCCAACAATCCAAATGTTCCCAATTATCCAAATTTCTACATGCCGCCAAATTTTTCAAATTTTCCAAATTTTCAGAATTTTCAAGTTCCTCAAACTATTGAGAATTCATATGGTAATGTTCTTTTTCATCCAAATTATTGGCAACCGACGGGAAACCAATTTTTTATTCCACAAGGTACGTCTCGTGCAATTTCTCAACCTTACATATCTTCTAATGAGTCACGTCTAACAAGTGTAGATATGACTTAGCTGCAGTAATTTTCGGCTAGCGTCATCGCTTCGAGCGCTAATCAATTTAGAAACAATTGATTTGGATGACAAAACTGAAGCGGTACCGGTACAACACAAGTCTCAAGCACGTGCAAGATGGACCAAGGATGAAGATCTTGCGCTTACGGAAGCTGTGCAGACTATTAGCCAATGTCCAATAATTGGTAATAGTCAAAAGAGTGCGCAATATTGGAAGCGTGTAGCTGATTATTACAACGAACATCGCCTAAGTGAATCGATTCCGAGAGATATCGCGAAGTTGACACCACGTTGGTCAACTAGAATTGCTCCATCTGTGAGAAGCTTCAACGAAATCTACAATAGGCTTGTCAATGCTAAACACAGCGGTTGGAGCGATGATATTTTAATGAAAAATGCAAGGGCGGTATACAATCAAGAAAAAAGTCAGCACTTTAATTTTGATCATGTGTGGGAAGTGTTAAGAAATTCTTCTGTATCATATTTTAGTCAAACATATATTATTCACACCAATAAAAAGTCTAAGACATCAGACTCCGATGGTTGTTATTCTAAGACTAGTGTGGATGTTGAAGATGTAGAAGATATTGATTTACGTACTCGTCCGATGGGAAAAAAAGCGGCAAAAAAGAATGCGAAAGGTAAAGGAAAAGTCGAAAAAATCTTCAGATATAGATGTGTTGCATACCCGCAAGGCTGATTACACGTTGTCGTTAGATAAGTACTCCAAAATTAAAAAAATTGAAGCGGAAGCAAAAAATTTTCAAGCGGAAGATGCTGCTGCAAGAGAACAAAGAAAGGAGCAGGAAAGGCTCATAAAAGACATAAAATTTCTTACTGAAGATACACCAAACATGACTCCAGAACAGGCTGCCATATATCAACACGGATGTGAGCAAGTAAAGGCACAGTTGAGGAAGAAATGATATGAATTTTAATTATTAGTGTTTTTCTGTAACTTTATTTATTAATGTTTTTATGTTACTTGTAATATTATTGTGTTTTTATGTTACTTGTAATATTAATGTTTTTATGTAATTTTAATTATTAATGTTTTTATGTAACTTTAATTATTAATGTTTTTATGTAACTTTAATTATTAATGTTTTTATGTAACTTTTAATATTATAATGTTTTTATGTAACTTTACTTATTAAGTGGGTTAATTAAAGTAGTCGTTGTAAAGTATCTGTTTTAAAGTAGCCGTTGTAAAGTAGCATGCGGTGACCGGAGAAGGAAGGAGCGAACTGGAGAAGGAAGAGGGAGTGGTAATGGTGATGCAGAGAGGGAGGTAATAGGGGCGAACTAGAGTAATATCTTTTTTTTTGTTTTTAGCTCTAAACTTGGCTGGTTTATTACTTTGGGGTTGTTGAGAATTGAGATTAATGGTAGATTGGTATATTTTTGTTCATTTTACAAATATAGACAAGTGTTTGATAAAATAGCAAACATAAAAAAAATTAAATTTGTATTCAATGTGTTTGATCTTTGATGTAAATTATCAAAAAAATGGTAATTATGCCTTAATCATAGGCCACGCTTAGGCCCCGATTACGCCCCGACTAGTCCCCTAGGCGCTAGTTTGCCGCCTAGCGGCCGCTTAACAATTTTTAGAACCTTGGTTGTATTAAGAATATACATATTGATGATGCTCTAAGAAGTGAAAAAGATAACATTGGTGATGCTCTTAGAGCATCCCCATTGTTAGCAAAACCAAATTCTTAGGGCTTTGGAAAATGTGTGTAGTGGCCACATTGGATTTTTTTTGGTCCACCTAGGAGAGAGGGAATGTGAGGATTCTTATTTAAGAACCCGTGGGAGGAGAAAAGTGAGGGGACAGCCGTCCACTTTCTCGGGTGTGTGTATGGGGGTGGGAGGCTTTGTTTTCATTTAGATGATGTTAAATTTAATATTTTTTGTGTGTAAGAAGTTGTGTAAAAAGATTATACAATTGGAATATATATTCTTAAGTGAGTAAGAAGATAACAATGTGTAGGTGGCAGTTGGACCCAGTTAAGAAGTTGTGTAAAAATTTATAACATTGGGTATGCTCTTAAAGCATCACCATTGTAAATTTTTCACAAAATTCTTAATAAGAATTCCTCAAATATATCACCATTGTACACTTCTTATACTCCACATACTCTCCACCTAGGAGAGAGAGTCCATACAACTTCCAAAATAGGAAGTTCCTATTTAACATAGGAAAATGGGAAAATGGCTTGGGAAAGGGAAAAAGTGCATAGGCTGTTGGCAAGGAGGGAGGCCGGCTTTCACAAAAGAGGTGTGTGTGGGGTGGGGGGGGGACGGGTGTGTGGAGAGTGTATGGGGGGGACTGTTTTGGGTTTTTTTTAACTTTTTTATTTTTTTTAATTCTTTTTTTCTTCACCTATATATACCACTTCAACATTTCATATTTACTCCACATTATTCTTTTTTCTATTTCTTTATCATCTCTTCTAAAAAATCACTTTCTTTACATATTTATCTTCGAAATAGATCCAAGAGGTCATATTTTTTTTTCAAAATTTACTGAATTCTTCAGATTTTGAAGAACATCAAAATACTCAAAACACTCATATTCCTGAGAATGTTCAAAATTCTCAATTTTCATCTACTTCTCAATACCCGCCTAATATTTCTAACAATCCAAATGTTCCCAATTATCCAAATTTCTACATACCGCAAAATTTTCCAAATTTCCCGCCTAGTAACATTTCATTTCCTCCGAATTATTGGCAACCTACGGGAAACCAATTTTTCATGCCCCAAGGTCCGCCTCGTGCATTTTCTCCATTTTACATACCTTCGAATGACTCACGTCGAACAAGTGTAGATGCAACTTCGTCCGGTAATTTGTCGGGAACACCATCATCGGTTCCTGAGACGCAAATCAATTTAGAAACAATTGATTTGAACGCCGAACCGGAACCGGAATCAGAATCAGTACCGAGTAAACACAAGTCTACACGTGCAAGATGGACCAAAGATGAAAATCTTGCACTTATGGAAGCTTTGCAGACTATTGGTCAATGTCCATTAGTTGGTAATAATCAAAAGAATGCGCAATATTGGAAGCGTATAGCTGATTATTACAACGAACATCGCCCAAGTAAATCGATACCGAGAGATATTGCGAAGTTGCTACCACGTTGGTCAACTAGAATTGCTCCATGCCTCCATCAGTGAGAAGCTTCAACGAAATCTACAATAGGCTTCTCAATGCTAAAAACAGTGGTTTGAGTGATGATATTTTAATGAAAAATGTAAGGGATCTATACCATCAAGGAAAAGGTCAGCACTTTCTTTTTGAACATGTTTGGGATGTGTTAAAAAATTCTTCTGTATCATTTTCTCCACAAACATGTATGTTTCACACCAATAAAAAATCGAAGACGTCTGAATCCGAGGCGATCATTCTAAGACTAGTGTGGATTGTGAATGTGGAAGAAATCAATTTACGTAGTCGTCCGATTGGACAAAAGGCGGCAAAGAGGAAAGCTAAAGCTAAAGGAAAAGCCGAAACATTTTCAGATGTAGATGGGATGCATACACTTTCTTCTGGGATGGTGTTGTCGATAGATAAATACTCGGAAATAAAAAACAAAAATTTAAAATTTTAAAAAAATTGAAGCTGAAGCTAAACGATCAAGAGAAGAAAGAAAGGAGCGAGAAAGACTCGTGAAAGACATTGTTTTTCTTACTCAAGATACCTCCCACATGAGTCCGGCACAGTTTGCCATGTATGAATACGGATGTGAGCAAGTAAAGGTACAGTTGAAGAAGAAAGAGTATGAATTTTAGTGTTCGTAGTTTAATGTAAGTTTACTTTTAATATTAGAATGTTTTTATGTAAGTTTTATTATTATTATTTTTTAATGTAACTTTTAATATTAGAATGTTTTTATGTAAGTTTTACTATTAATTGTTTACATGTAATTTTTAATATTATAATGTTTTTATGTAAATTTTATTATTAATTTTTTGCAACAAGCCCACTGGGCCTAGCTTAACATCGAGCCGGACCTAATGCAACCCAAGCCCTGCCAAATCTTTATTCAAAATATCCACAAAATTTCTAAAAGTGCTAGTTAGTCTATCAAAGTTAAAAAAAATAAATAAATAAAGACAATAAATTACAAATAAAATAAAGTCCACATTGGGCTTATTATCCCAAATGCAACATTAATTAAGCTTGACTTTTAGACGAGCATTTTCGATTTGAGCGTGTCCAACTTGAGTATGAAAAATTATTACTTCCTCGTCCCAAAATATATAACGTTTTAAAAGAGTTTTTTTTTTGTTTCAAAATAGATGATACTTTATAATTTCAAGAAACTTTTTTATTTCTTTCCAATTTTATTATATTTATTGACTCCATAACTCGTGTTTGGTTCTTTAAGCAAGAATATCATGACACTCAATTAATGTATGAATAGGGGCAGTTTAGTCTTTATAATATGTTTCCTTGGTCTGTGTAAAAAACCCAAAACGTCTATGAGGGAGTCCTAAGTTACTTTTATATATTGATGTTATTTGTTTGTTAGACATTCCAAAAAAATTGGCATCATTTTTCAATATAAAATTCATCAACAATGGCAAGGGAAGCTTTCACTGATATATCAGAGCCAGGTTTCGATCCTGGGACCTGTGGGTTATGGGCCCACCACGCTTCCGCTGCGCCACTCTGATTTGGTGATAGAACCTCTATTTAAAATGATAAATACCAATATGTGTTACTTGTGCTATTCAAACCGAGGTGGACAAAAACCCGGATCTCGGTCACAGAACAAGGCTTTGATTCAGGGACAAGTCTGGGTTTGAATCCAGTGGCGTTGGTTAGGGTGGGGTGAATTGGTGGAAGTCCTCCCGATTTGTCTAACTGAATGTAAAGAAAATTGGAAAAAATTCAGAAATTCCTGCTTAAAAAGTAAGGAAAAATTACGGACCGGTTTACTTTTTGAAATTTTTATTCGTTACAGTACCCAATTTTTTTTCAACCGAAAAAAGTCACTTTTGGTGATAAAATGACTACAATACCCTTAATGAACCGTATGTGCGCTACAGAGGTCATTATTTTTGCACCACGTTACAATTAAATTATTGAACCGTGGTGCAAAAATTAATGCAATGAAATTTATGAATCTTGGTTCAAAAATAGACTAAAAATTAAACTTTGAACCGCGGTATAAATATTAACACAGTGAAATTTATAAATCGGGTTGCAAAATTAATATAATGAAATTTATGAATCCCGTTGCAAAAATAAATTAGGAAATTAAGCTTTGAACACGGTGTAAAAATAATGCAATGAAATTTATGAATCGCGGTGCAAAAATAGACTAGGAAATTAAACTTTGAACCGCGGTACACAAATATTATCTTAATTCATTTTTGCATCGCGATACAATAGCATAAAAATTCAGTTTACGTCCTCCACGTTCTTCTTCAATCTCCTCCGTAGTAAGCCTTTTTCTTCCACATCTTTCTCTGCCTTCGTCTCAACTGAAAAATCCTTCAACCCAACAAAGATCCATTATACTTTCGTATTTCATAAATCAAAAGTGTGTTGTCGGAGTTGTTGAAGAAGACGATATTATTTTTGGAACAATATTTCAAAAAATGATTTTTTGCGGTTGAAAAAAAGAGACCGGTTAAAATTTTCCCAAAAAATTATCATATCAAAATTCAAAAAAGTTTTAAAAAATATTCTTCTATCTTAAAGGTTCCACCGAGCCTACCTTACAGGCCTCGAGAATACTTAAGCCCAGGCCCATGGGCCAAAAAAAAAACTAACATGTAAAATAGGAAGAGAAATTAAGGGTGCTTATTATCCTATTTATAAGTTATAACGTGCACTGCCGAGTACATACATATCATATTGTTGGCCTGTTGGAGGAGAAAATTAAAAAATACAAAATAAATTAAAAATAAAATAAAGTCCACATTGGGCTTATTATCCCAAATGCAAACCTTCCTCATTCATCCTTAATCATCCCAGTTTCAGATTCTTCATTCCTTCCTCTCATTATTTCTCCATCACTGAGCTAGAGTATGATACTCCAACACCATTGAAGGCACTTGAAATCAGGTTCAGTTAAAAATGTTTTCCTCGTCCAGAAAGAAATCAAGGAACCATGTTTAACCAAAGCCCTTATAACAAAGTGGCAAAATGGTGGCAGTTTGACACATCATCTAAAAGACAAGAATGGTCGAAGGTTCGGATCTAAAAGCTAAAAATCAAAAACACTAACCGACAAAAATAAAAACTCGGAAAATTAAGAGACGGAGTTCATTCGACCATTGCTTTTGCACTGGAAACATAGAAGTCTTCCAATTATACGCATGGCGTCTCCAATCTTATAGTCTATAAAACCAAGAATAGCATGTACCATCCCAACTAAGAACAACACAGACCAAACTACATAGGCGAACAATGGACTGAGCAAGAACCAACTTGCAGCAAACCAGTGACCAGAAGATGGGGAACATCTCCGTCTCCATTTCAGACTCTACTCACAGCAACTAAAAATAAAAGAATAAATAAGATAGTAGTACTACATATCCCAAAATGGTATCCCAAAATCAAAGTGGGTCTATCTTTTTTGGGATGGAAGGAGTATTTCTAAACAATACAATCAACTGTGAAGTGTGAACAACACCCTGACTCCTTCGCCCAACACCACATCACTAGAAGAAAATCGAACCATTTCTGGAACCCATAACATAACAATTGCAGGTGAAATCACACATGGTTTAGTTCTTATCTTAGCAAAATAGAAATGACAAAGAGAACCCCCAAGCTTCCAATTATTGCTTGCCTATAAATTAATCGTTCACCTCACCATTATTAATAGAGAACTTAAGGCAGCTTATTGCAAGCAAACATGGTTCAATTTGTTGAGTAAAACCACAAGAAGCTAGCTCCAACGAATCAAATAACATTCAATAATAATAAAAAAGAAAATGGTTTGAGATTGTTGAGGGCGTTTACCGTTTCATTGGAGATTAATGAGGTGGAAAAAAGCTTGGAGTGGGGGGGTGAGCAGTTGTTGATGGTGGCAAACGGAGTAAACCCATCGACAACGAAAGCTCATAAATTTTCCGAAGACAAAGTATTTCCGTTTAATACTGAATAACAATGGGAATCGAAAGGGAGAGATTAGTTAACAATCAACCAACATTTGATTCAATTCAGTTTGTCCGAGTGTTTAGACATGAAGAGAAGTTGTTTGTAAGAATGGGAAGTAGGTGAAGCATTCTTAAATGGAATGCCATATCTTGATTGATATGATTGGGAGGGGGTAGAGCCGGGGGAAGGATCGGCATTGTTGTTTGGTTGGGCAGGCTGTAATTTAATGGCAGGCGGGAGACAGTTCTGAACTTCTTAGTTCCATAGAGGCATAGACTATCCCACATCGACGTATTAGAAAAAGAGATAATGGTATATAGTGCTGCAAGTGACAAATAGTATAACATGAGGTGGCAAGGGACATACCAGTAGAATGTTGTGCTCTAGACTTTGGACAAATGGGAATGTAATTATGTGTATGTAACATATAAAACAAAACATTAAATAAAATGATATATAATTAAATCATATGAGGTGGCAAGACATACTAATATAAGCTTGTACTCTAGTAATTGAGCAAAGAGTAAATGGTAATGTAATTAGAGCATCATCATTGTGCTTAAATGCACAATTCTTATACCTTTAAAAAAGTGTTAGTGGCCTCCAAATAGGAGAGAAAATTGTCATTGATGGATAGAGAAAAGAGTTTAGGTTCTTATGTAAGAACCTGCAAAATGGAGGTTCTTGCAGAGGGCTGTCGGGTTGTGTGAGGGGGGGCGGAGAGGGAGGAAATAATTATTATTTTTATTTGAGTTGTTGTTAAATTTAATATTTTTTGTGTAAGAAGTTGTATAAGAATGGTATACAATGAAAAGATTTATTCTTAAGAGTGTAAGAAGAGAAAAATGTGTAGGTGGCAGTGGGACCCAGTTAAGAAGTTGGTATAAAATTGTAACATTGGAGATGCTCTTATGGGTATGTAACATAAAATATTAAATAAAATATAATTAAATCATATTAGGTGGCAAGGGATATACTAATATATAAGCTTCATATGAGGATATGAGAGAATTACAGCTGTGAGATTAAAGTAAAAAATTAATTGCATCTATTTTTTATCCCAAGTCAATTATACACGTATAAACTGAGCTCTATTGTATTGTAGATTCTCTCTATGTGTATTTGTTTCTATTTAATGCAAATGACTTTCCCAATGAAAAAACAGCCTATTATTGCCTAGTCTATTTTTTTCGGTCGGTTACTTTGATCCCATATTAAATGGGATCAGATCTTATGTTTTTGAACAAACACACAAACATAGCAAAGATAGCGAAGGTAAATTATTATCCCTGACATCTTTCTCTTTGTTATTCTCACTCCCTCCACCATTAATCCTCACATAAACATTGAGGGTAATTATTCTCCCTTATCTTTCTCTTCGTTTCTTCTCTTTCTTTGTTATTCTCTCTACCTTCCGTCATTAATACTCACATAAATATAAAGTGTCCTTCCTCTTTGGTTCTGCTTTTCCAGATATTTAGGCTAAAAATGTCAAATCATTGTGTGTACTTTGCTTGTTTTGACTTTACTTGGCTATTTAATGCAAATGGCTTTCCCAATGGAAAAACAGCCTATTATTGCCTAGCCTATTTTTTCCGACCGGTTACTTTGATCCCATATTAAATGGGATCAGATCTTTTGTTTTTGAACAAACACACAAGCATAGCAAAGAGAGCGAAGATAAATTATTCTCCCTGACATCTTTCTCTTTGTTATTCTCACTCCCTCCGCCATTAATCCTCACATAAACATGGAGGGTAATTATTCTTCCTTATTTTTCTCTTCGTTTCTTCTCTTTCTTTGTTATTCTCTCTACCTTCCGTCATTAATACTCACATAAATATGGAGGGAGTTTGCTTCTCTATGTATTTAATTCTCTCTCTCTCTCTGTTATTCTCTCTCTCTCTCTGTATTTGTTTCTATGTTTTTTATTTATGAGCATGTTACTTTTTTATTTGCTAATTGAGAAAAAAATTCATTACTCTTACTTTAGGAATATGAAATTTGAAATTAATACTTTTGAAATGCCAAGACGTAGAATAGATTAAAAAAATTAATTTTGAGAAATATTGGAAGGATCTTCGGTTGCAAATTAAGAACCCAAAACTAAAAGAAGTGGAGGTAAATAAGGGTAACAAAAATTCTACTAAGCCTTTTCCAATAGGTGATGAGAGAGAAAACATTATGGTAGTTAGGAGGATGTTAGAAGTGAGAGTTTCAACTGTTGAAGAGATTGAAAGGGAGAAAATTTTCTTTAGTAAGTGCAAAGTGCAAGAGCAATGTTTTTGAAATTGAAATTAATACTTTTGAAATGTGAAATCAATACTGTAACTTTGATGTTTCAATGTTTATATGTTTATTTAATTTAAGTTTCTTACTCGTATCTATGTTCTATTTTTCTGTTTACTATAGTTGCTGAAAAATGTAATATTGAATATTTGAAGTGTCCTTCCCATTTGTTTCTGCTTTTCCAGATATTTAGGCTAAAAATGTCAAATTATTGTGTTACTTTGTTTGTTTTGACTTTACCTGGCTATTTAATGCAAATGGCTTTCCCAATGGAAAAACAGCCTATTAGTGCCTAGCCTATTTTTTCCGGTCGGTTACTTTGATCTCATATTAAATGAGATCAGATCTTTTGTTTTGAACAAACACACAAGCATAGCAAAGAGAGCGAAGGTAAATTATTCTCCCTGACATCTTTCTCTTTGTTATTCTCACTCCCTCCGCCATTAATCATCACATAAACATGGAGGGTAATTATTCTCCCTTATCTTTCTCTTTGTTTCTTCTCTTTCTTTGTTATTCTCTCTACCTTCCATCATTAATACTCACATAAATATGAAATGTCATTCCCCTTTGGTTCTGCTTTTCCAGATATTTAGGCTAAAATGTCAAATCATTGTGTTACTTTGCTTGTTTTGACTTTACTTGGCTATTTAATGCAAATGACTTTCTCAATGGAAAAACAGCCTATTAGTGCCTAGCCTATTTTTTCCGACCGGTTACTTTGATCCCATATTAAATGGGATCAGATCTTTTGTTTTTGAACAAACACACAAGCATAGTAAAGAGAGCGAAGGTAAATTATTCTCCCTAACATCTTTCTCTTTGTTATTCTCACTCCCTCCGCCATTAATCCTCACATAAACATGGAGGGTAATTATTCTCCCTTATCTTTCTCTTCGTTTCTTCTCTTTCTTTGTTATTCTCTCTACCCTCCGTCATTAATACTCACATAAATATGGAGGGAGTTTGCTTCTCTATGCATTTAATTCTCTCTCTCTCTTTGTGTGTATTTGTTTCTATGTTTTTTTATTTATGAGCATGTTACTTTTTTTTTTGCTAATTGAGAAAAAAAATTCATTACTCTTACTTTAGGAATATGAAATTTGAAATTAATACTTTTGAAATGCCAAGACGTAGAATAGATAAAAAAATTAATTTTGAGAAATATTGGAAGGATCTTCGGTTGCAAATTAAGAACCCAAAACTAAAAGAAGTGGAGGTAAATAAGGGTGACAAAAATTCTTCTAAGCCTTTTCCAATAGGTGATGAGAGAGAAAACAATATGGTAGTTAGGAGGATGTTAGAAGTGAGAGTTCCAACTGTGGAAGAGATTGAAAGGGAGAAAATTTTCTTTAGTAAGTGCAAAGTGCAAGAGCAAATTTGTGGGGTGATCATTAATGGAAATAGTTGTACTAATGTTGCTAGTGTGACCATGGTTGAAAAATTAGGGTTACCTACAACCAAGCATCCTAAACCCTACAAGTTGCAATGCTTGAATGGAGGAGGTATGTTGAGGGTAAACAAGCAAGTTCTTATGAAGTTCAAGATTAGAAGGTATGAAGATGAGGTGATGTGTGATGTGGTGCCAATACGACAAACTCATTTATTGCTAGGGTGACCTTAGCAAGTTGAGAGGAGTGTTACTTATGATGGCAACACAAAAAGACATTCTTTTCTGCATGATCAAACAGCCATTAAGCTTGTACCATTGACTCCAACACAAGCTTATGAGAATTTTATGATGATAAGCTCAATAGCTAGTGAAGAGAGAAAGGCTGGCGAGGAAAAGAAAATAGAGAAGCCTTTAAAAAAAAGAGCTTGAGAGAAAATAAAGAAAGTTTGGCTAGAGAGCAAAGTGAGGAGCGTGAGATAGCCAAGAAAAAGAAGAGCTCAAGTGAAAATAATGAGAGTTTGGCTAGAGATAAAAGTGAGTTTTGTGAGATAGCCAAGAAAAAGGAGTGCTTGAGTGAAAACAAGAGAGAAAGTTCTCCATGATTTATTGTATATGCTTTGGATTGCATAAAGTTGTGATGTTGAGCATGGGTGTGCTAAAAAGAAGATTTACTAGGTTAATGTTTAAACCTGGTGATTGTGGTTTTATAAAGGATTTTCATGAGGGAACATTGAGTTGTGATAA
This sequence comes from Codonopsis lanceolata, assembly GCA_013146195.2. Classification (NCBI taxonomy): domain Eukaryota; kingdom Viridiplantae; phylum Streptophyta; class Magnoliopsida; order Asterales; family Campanulaceae; genus Codonopsis; species Codonopsis lanceolata. The sequence continues at coordinate 91,737,506 of CM028378.1, read as the reverse complement.
CTTGATGAGTGAGATTATAAACATTGACGGATTTACTTGTCATGACAGATTTGGATACATGAGTTGGTTTGCCATATTGCATATTATCTTATTATACTTATTGATATCTTTCATTGACATTCCTTATAATGATCTCGTTGTGTTTAATATTGCATATGTGATGTTGTCATTCATGGAAAGTCATCGAGTAATGCAAGTGAGATATGTTAGATTGATATTTGAACCCGGTGATAGGGTTTGGATCTGTTTGATGGTGGGACACGTTCCTACACCAAGAGATGTTTGTGCTAAATTATTACATAATCCATTGTGTGCTAACAATGTTGTTCATGTGGTAGTACATAGTTTTGTTATGTTTCTTCTACTCTTAAAGGAGGAAATCTTGATGGAGTACCAAAGTGTACTGATGGAAAGTCAAGTGAGGAAGGTCTTTGATCCCGGTGATTGGAGTTACATGGACTTGCATGGAATGGTTTGCAAACATAGAGAGTTTGAGCAAAGCGATGACATGAAATCATATGGTAAGCATAATTTTAGAGACTATATCTTGGTTACTAAATCGTGTCTATATGATGTAGGTCTTGATTTGAAGACAAATCCTTTTCAAGAGAGAGAGAATGATATGATTCTGACCACCAACCAAGAACCAAGATTGTCACAAGCAAGGGAGAGGCATTGCACAAATTCTCAAGCATTTCGGCCACTTGTTCTACGTCAAACAACATTCTCGTAACCCGTGAAAAGTTCGTTTTAAGCACAAAAAACACTGTTTAAGCACTGTTACGGGCCTTGTATGTTTTCAGATCTTTCTGTCTAAATTTATGCAACGTGCCCCATAGTTCATTTGGACGCGAAAGTTATCCCACGTTAAAATTCTACCAAACGTTAATTGATTTCTACTAGTGTATAACAGAAACAAACGGAAAACTGAGAAAACTTCCCGCCGACACAAAAACTTTCAGAAATTGCTGTTGGACCCCCTGAAATTCGAACTCTTCCCGAAAGCTTTGATCAAATACGTTTCAAACACTTGTTCTACTTTAAAAGACAATCCCGTAACCCGCGAAATGTTAGTTTTAAGCACAACAAACACTGTTTAAGCATTGTTACATGTTTTGGAAGTTTTCAGGCCTTTTCATCTATGTTTATGCGACAGGCCCCGTAGTTCATTTGGACACGAAATTAGGCTCCGTTAAAGTTCTACCGACTGTTAATTTATTTCTACTAGTGCATAACGGAAACTGACGGAAAACTAATAAAACTTCCCGCCGACACAATTATCATAAATTGTTATTGGACCCCCTTAACTTCGAACTCTCCCCGAAAGCCTTGCTCAAATACGTTTCGACCACCTGCTCTACATCAAAAAACATTCTCGTAACCCGTGAGAAGTTCGTTTTAGGCACAAAAAACACTGTTTAAGCACTGTTACAGGTCTTGCAAGTTTTCAGACCTTTCCATCTAAATTTATTCGGCGGGCCCCGTATTTCATTTGGACACGAAATTATACTCCGTTAAAGTTCTACTGACCGTTAATTGATTTCTACTAGTGCATAACGGAAATTAACAGAAAATAAGAAAACTTCCCGCCGACACAACTTTCATAAATTGCCATTCAACCCCCTAAACTTCGAACTCTTCCCGAAAGCCTTGCTCCAATACGTTTCGGCCAATTGTTCAACACCTAAAACCATTCTCGTAACCCGTGAGAAGTTCATTTTAAACACAAAAAACACTGTTAAAGCACTGTTACGGGTCTTACAAGTTTTCAGGGCTTTTCGTCTAAATTTTTGCAACGGGCCCTATAGTTCATTTGGACGCGAATGTTATGCTCCGTTAAAGTTCTACCGACCGTTAATTGATTTTTACTTGTACATAACGGAAACTAACGGAAAACAGCGAAAACTTCCCACCGACATAACTTTCAAACATTAATGTTGGACCCAATGAACTTCGAAACTCTTCCCGAAAGCTTTGCTAAAATACGTTTCGGCCACTTGATCTACCTCAAAAAACATTCTCGTAACACGTGAGAAGTTAATTTAAGCCCAAAAAACAATGTTTAAGCAATGATACGGGACTTGGAAGTTTTCGGGCCTTTCCGTCTAAATTTATGTGACGGGCCCCGTAGTTCATTTGGACGCGAAATTATGCTCCGTTAAAGTTCTACCGACCATTAATTGATTTCTACTAGTGCATAACGGAAACTAACGGAAAACTGAGAAAACTTCCCCCCGACACAACTTTCAAAAATTGCCGTGGGACCCCCTGAACTTCGAACTCTTCCCGAAAGCCTTGCTCAAATACGTTTCGAGCATTTGTTCTACATCAAAAAACACTCTCGTAACCCGCATGAAGTTCGATTTAAGCACAAAAAACACTGTTTAAGCACTGTTACGGGTCTTGTATGTTTTCAGTACGTTCCGTCTAAATTTATGGAACGGGCCCCGTAATTCAATTGGACGCGAATGTTATGCTCTGTTAAAGCTCAACGGACCGTTAGTTGATTTCTACTAGTGCGTAACGGAAACTAACGGAAAACTAAGAAAACTTCCCGACGTCACAACTTTCAGTAATTGCCATTGGACCCCCTGAACATCAAACTCTTCCCGAAATCCTGGCTCAAATACGTTTCGGTCACTTGTTCCACATCAAAAAATATTCTCGTAACCCGTGACAAGTTCGTTTTAAGCCCAAAAAACACTGTTTAAGCATTGTTACGGGTCTTACAAGTTTTCAGGGCTTTCCGTCTAAATTTATGCAACGGTCCCCGTAGTTCATTTGGACGCGAATGTTATGCTCAGTTAAAGTTCTACCGACCATCAATTGATTTTTATTTGTTGATAACAGAAACTAACAGAAAAAAGCGAAAACTTCCCGCCGACACAACTTTCAAACATTGCCGTTGGACCCCATGAACTTCGAACTATTCCCGAAAGCCTTGCTGAAATACGTTTCGGCCACTTGTTGAACATCAAAAATCATTCTCGTAACACGTGAGAAGTTCGTTTTAAGCCCAAAAAAACACTGTTTTGAAGCAATATTACGGGATTTGGAAGTTTTCGGACCTATCAATCAAAATTCATGCTACGGGCCTCGTAGTTCATTTGGACGCGAAATTATGCTCCGTTAAAGTTCTACCGACCGTTAATTGATTTCTACTTGTGTATAACGGAAACTAATGGAAAACTGAGAAAACTTTCCAATTGAAAGTTGTGTCGGCAGGTAGGTTTCTCAGGTTTCCATTAGTTTCCGTTATACACAAATATAAATCAATTAACGGTCGGTAGAACTTTAACGGAGCATAATTTCGCGTTCAAATGAACTACAGGGCCCGTCGCATAAATTTTGACGGATAGGTCTGAAAACTTCCAAATCCCGTAATATTGCTTCAAAACAGTGTTTTTTGGGCTTAAAATGAACTTCTAACGGGTTACGAGAATGTTTTTTGGTGTAGAACGAGTAGCCGAAACATATTGGAGCATGGCTGAAGAAGTTCAAGTTCGTGGGGTCGAACGGCAATTCTCGAAAGTTGTGTTGGGGGAAGTTTTGGTTAGTTTTCGTTAGTTTTTATGCACTAGTAGAAATCAATTAATCCGCTTCGGTAGAACTTTAACGGAGCATAATTTCGCGTCCAAATAAACTACGGTGCCCGTTGCATAAATTTAGACGTAAATGCCCGAAAACTTCCAAGGCCCGTAACAGTGCTTAAACAGTATTTTTTAGGATTAAAACGAACATCTCACGGGTTACGAGAATGTTTTTTTGATGAACAAGTGGCCGAAACGTATTTGAGAAAGGCGTTCGGGAAGAGTTCGAAGTTCAGGGGGTCCAACTGCAATTTTTGAAAGTTGTGTCGGCGGGAAGTTTTCTCTGTTTCCGTAATACACAAGTAGAAATCAATTAACGGTCGGTAAAACTTTAACGGAGCATAATTTCGCATCCAAATGAACTACGGGGCCCGTCAAATAAATTTAGACGGAAAGGCCCCAACACTTCCAAGTCCAGTAACATTGCTTAAGTAGTGTTTTTTGGGCTGAAAACGAACTTCTCATGTGTTACGAGAATGTTTTTTGTTGTACAACAAGTGGCCGAAACGTATTTGAGCAAGGCTTTCCGGAAGAGTTCGAAGTTCATGGGGTCCGACGACAATGTCTGAAAGTTGTGTCGGCGGGAAGTATTCGCAGTTTTCCGTTAGTTTCTGTTATGCACAAGTAAAAATCAATTAACGGTCGGTAGAACTTTAACAGAGCATAACATTCGTGTCCAAATGAACTACGGGGACCGTTGCATAAATTTAGAAGGAAAGCCCTGAAAACTTGCAAGACCCGTAACAGTGCTTAAACAGTGTTTTTTGTGCTTAAAACGAACTTCTCACGGGTTACGAGGATGTTTTTTTGGTGTAGAACGAGTGGCCGAAACATATTGGAGCATGGCTTTCTGGAAGAGTTCGAAGTTCAGGGGGTCGAACGACAATTTCTGAAAGTTGTGTCGGGGGGAAGTTTTGTTAGTTTTCTGTTAGTTTCCGTTATGCACTAGTAGAAATCAATTAACGGTCGGTAGAACTTTAACGAAGCATAATTTCGCGTCCAAATAAACTACGGCGCCCGTCGCATAAATTTAGACGTAAATGCCCGAAAACTTCTAAGGCTCGTAACAGTGCTTAAACAGTGTTTTTTAGGCTTAAAACGAACATCTCACGGGTTACGAGAATGTTTTTTTGATGTATAACAAGTGGTCGAAACATATTTGAGAAAGGCGTTCGGGAAGAGTTCGAAGTTCAGGGGGTCCAACTTCAATTTCTGAAAGTTGTGTCGGCGGGAAGTTTTCTCAGTTTCCGTAATACACAAGTAGAAATCAATTAACGATCGGTAGAACTTTAACGGAGCATAATTTCGCATACAAATGAACTACGGGGCCCGTCAAATAAATTTGACGAAAAGGCCCGAAAACTTCCAAGTCCAGTAACATTGCTTAAGTAGTGTTTTTTTGGCTTAAAACGAACTTCTCACGTGTTACGAGAATGTTTTTTGATGTACAACAAGTGGCCGAAACGTATTTGAGCAAGGCTTTCCGGAAGAGTTCGAAGTTCATGGGGTCCAACGACAATGTCTGAAAGTTGTGTCGGCGGGAAGTTTTCGCAGTTTTGCGTTAGTTTCCGTGATGCACAAGTAAAAATCAATTAACGGTCGGTAGAACTTTAACAGAGCATAACATTCGCGTCCAAATGAACTACGGGGACCGTTGCATAAATTTAGATAGAAAGCCCTGAAAACTTGCAAGCCTTGTAACAGTGCTTAAACAATGTTTTTTGTGCTTAAAACGAACGTCTCAAGGGTTTCGAGAATGTTTTTGGTGTAGAACAAGTGGCTGAATCATATTGGATTTGGAGCAAGACTTTCGGGAAGAGTTCGAAGTTCAGGGGGTTGAACAGTAATTTCTGAAAGTTGTGTCGGCAGGAAGTTTCCTCAGTTTTCCATTAGTTTCTGTTATTCACTTGTTGAAATTAATTAGAAGTTGGTAGAACTTTAACGGAGCATAATTTCACGTACAAATAAACTACTGCGCCCGTCGCTTAAATTTAGACGTAAATGCCCTAAAACATCTAAGGCCTGTAACATGCTTAAACATTGTTTTTTTGGGCTTAAAACGAACTTCTCACGTGTTACGAGAATGTTTTTTTATGTAGAGCAAGTAGCCGAAACGTATTTTTAGCAAGGCACTCGGGAAGAGTACGAAGTTCCGGGGGTCCAACGGTAATTTCTGAAAGTTTTGTCGGCGGGAAATTTTCTCAGTTTTCCATTAGTTTCCGTTATACACAAGTAGAAATCAATTAACAGTCAGTAGAACTTTAACGGAGCATAATTTCGCGTCCAAATGAACTACGGGGCCTGTCGCATAAATTTTGACGGATAGGTCCGAAAACTTCCAAATCCCGTAATATTGCTTCAAAACAGTGTTTTTTGGGCTTAAAACGAACTTCTCACGTGTTACGAGAATTGTTTTTTATGTTGAAGAAGTGGCAGAAACATATTTGAGCAAGGCTTTTGGAAAGAGTTCGAAGTTCATGGGGTCCAACGGTAATGTTTGAATGTTGTGTCGGCGGGAAGTTTTCGCTTTTTTCCGTTAGTTTCCGTTATGCACAAGTAAAAATCAATTAACGGTCGGTAGAACTTTAATTGAGCATAGCATTCGTGTCCACATGAACTACGGGGCTCGTCACATAAATTTAGACGTAAAGTCCTGAAAACCTCCAAGTCCTGTAACATTGCTTAACCAGTGTTTTTTGGGCTTAAAACAAACTTCTCACGGGTTCCGAGAATGTTTTTTTATGTTGACCAAGTGGCTGAAACGTATTTGAGCAAGGCTTTCCGGAATAGTTCGAAGTTCATGGGGTCCAACGGCAAAGTCTGAATGATGCGTCGGCGGGAAGTTTTCGCTGTTTTCCGTTAGTTTCCGTTATGCACAACTAAAAATCAATTACTTAAATAGTGTTTTTTTGTCCAAATTAACTACGGGGACCGTTGCATAAATTTAGACAGAAAGCCCTGAAAACTTACAAGCTCTGTAACATTGCTTAAGTAGTGTTTTTTGTGCTTAAAACAAACTTCTCACGGGTTCCGAGAATGTTTTTTGTTGTAGAATAAGTGGCCGAAAAGTATTGGAGCAAGGCTTTCAGGAAAAGTTTGAAGTTCAGGGGGTCGAACCGTAATTTCTGAAAGTTGTGTCGGCGTGAAGTTTTCTCAGTTTTTCGTTACTTTATGTTATGTACTAGTAGAAATCAATTAACGGTTGGTATAACTTTAACTGAGCATAATTTCGCGTCCAAATAAACTACGGCGCCCGTCGCATAAATTTAGAGTTAAATGCCCTAAAACGTCTAAGGCCCGTAACATGCTTAAACAGTGTTTTATGGGTTTAAAACGAACTTCTCACGGGTTACGATAATGTTTTTTTTATGTAGAACAAGTGGCCGAAACGTATTTGAGCAAGGCATTCGAGAAGAGTTCGAAGTTTCGGGGGTCCAACGGCAATATCTGAAAGTTGTGTCGACGGGAAGTTTTCTCGGTTATCCCTTAGTTTCCGTTATACACAAGTAGAAATCAATTAACGGTCGGTAGAACTTTAACGGAGCATAATTTCGCGTCCAAATGAACTACGGGGCCCGTCGCATAAATTTTGACGGATAGGTCCGAAAACTTCCAAATCCCGTAATATTGCTTCAAAACTGTGTTTTTTGGGCTTAAAACGAAATTCTCACGTGTTACGAGAATGGTTTTTGATGTTGAATAAGTGGTCGAAACATATTTCAGCAAGGCTTTCGGGAAGAGTTCGAAGTTCATGGGGTCCAATGGCAATGTCTGAATGTTGTGTCGGCAAGAAGTTTTCACTTTTTTCCGTTAGTTTCCGTTATGCACAAGTGAAAATCAATTAACGGTCGGTAGAACTTTAACGGAACATAACATTCGCGTCCAAATGAACTACGGGGACCGTTGCATAAATTTAGAAGGAAAGCCCTGAAAACTTACAAGACCCGTAACAGTTCTTAAACAATGTTTTTTGTGCTTAAAACGAACTTCTCACATGTTACGAGAATGTTTTTTGATGTAGAACAGGTGGCCGAAACGTATTTGAACAATGCTTTCATGAAGAGTTCGAAGTTCAGGGGGTCGAATGAGAATTTCTGAAAGTTGTGTCGGCTGGACGTTTTCTCAGTTTTCCGTTAGTTTCGTTTATGGATTAGTACAAATCAATTAACGGTCGGTAGAACTTTAACGAAGCATAATTTTTCGTGCAAATAAAATACGGGGACCGTTGCATAAATTTAGACGTAAATGCTCGAAAACTTCGAAGGCCCGTAACAATGCTTAAATAGTGTTTTTTTTTTGTTTAAAACAAACTTCTCACGTGTTACGAAATTGTTTTTTAACGTAGAACAAGTGACCGAAACGTATTTGAGCAAGGCTTTCGGGAAGATTTCGAATTTCAGGGGGTCCAACGACAATTTTTGAAAGTTGTGTCGACGGGAAGTTTTCTCAATTTTTCGTTAGTTTCCGTTATACACTAGTAGAAATCAATTAACGGTCGGTAGAATTTTAACGTAGGATAACTTTCGCGTCCAAATGAACTACTGGGCCCGTTGCATAAATTTAGACGGAAAGGCCTGAAAATATACAAGACCCCTAACAGTGCTTAAACATTGTTTTTTGTGCTTAAAACGAACTTATCACGAGTTACGAAAATGTTTTTTGATGTAGAACAAGTGGCTGAAACGTATTTGAGCAAGGCTTTAGGGAAGAGTTCGAAGTACAGGGGGTCCAACGGCAATTTTTGAAAGTTGTGTCGACGGGAAGTTTTCTCAGTTTTCTGTTAGTTTCCGTTATGCACTAGTAAAAATCAATTAACGGTCGGTAGAAATTTAACAGAGCATAATTTCGCGTCCAAATGAGCTACGAGGCCCGTCACATAAATTCAGACGAAAGGTCCGAAAACTTCCAAAACCTGTAACAGTGCTTAAACAGTGTTGTTTGTGCTTAAAACGAACTTCTCATGGGTTACGTGAATGTTTTTTGATTTACAACAAGTGGCCGAAACGTATTTGAGGAAGGCTTTTGGAAGAGTTCGATGTTCAGGGGGTCCAACGGCAATTTATGAAAGTTGTGTCGGCGGGAAGTTTTCGTAGTTTTCCGTTAGTTTCCGTTATGTACTAGTAGAAATCAATTAAGGGTCCGTAGAACTTTAACGGAGCCGAAAATTCGCGTCCAAATGAACTACGGGGACCGTTGAATAAATTTAGATGGAAAGTCCTGAAAACTTGCAAGACGAGCTCGTACCAGTGCTTAAACAGTATTTTTTATGTTTAAATCGAACTTCTCACGAGTTACGAGAATGTTTTTTGATGTAGAACAAATGGCCGAAACGTATTTGAGTAAGGCTTTCGGGAAGAGTTCGAAGTTCAGGGGGTCCCACGCCAATTTCTGAAAGTACTTGTGTCGGCGGGAAGTATTCTTAGTTTTCCGTTAGTTTCCGTTATACACTAGTAGATATCAATTAACAGTCGGCAGAACTTTAACGGAGCATAATTTTGTGTCCAGATAAACTACGGCGCCCGTCGCGTAAATTTAGACATAAATGCCCAAAAACTTCTAAGGCCCGAAACAATGTTTTTTGGGCTTAAAACGAATTTCTCACGGGTTACGAGAATATTTTTTGATGTAGGACAACTGGCTGAAACGTATTTGAGCAAGTATTTCGGGAAGAGTTCGAAGTTCAGGGGGTCCAACGACAATTTCTGAAAGTTGTGTCGGCAAGAAATTTTCTCATTTTTCAGTTAGTTTCTGTAATACACAAGTAGAAATCAATTAACGCTCGGTAGAACATTAACAGAGCATAATTTCGTGTCAAAATAAAATACGCGGCCAGTTGCATAAATTTAGACGGAAAGGTCCGAAAACTTCCAACTCTCGTAACATTGTTTAAACAGTGTTTTTTGGGCTTAAAACGAAATTCACACGTGTTACGATAATGTTTTTTGATGTAGAAAAAGTGGCCGAAACGTATTTGAGCAAGGCTCTCTGGAAGAGTTTGAAGTTCAGGGGGTCCAACAGCAATTTCTGATAGTTGTGTCGGCGGGAAGTATTCGCAGTTTTCTGTTAGTTTCCGTTATGCACTAGTAAAAATCAATTAACAGTCGGTAGAACTTTAACGGAGCATAACTTTCGCATCCAAATGAACTACGGGGCCCGTTGCATAAATTTAGACAGAAAGTCCTGAAAACTTGCAAGACCCGTAACATCGCTTAAATAGTGTTTTTGTGCTTAAAAAGAACTTCTCACGGGTTACGAGAATGTTTTTTGATGTAGAACAAGTGTCCAAAACGTATTGGAACAAGGCTTTCTGGAAGAGTTCGAAATTCAGGGGGTCAAACGGCAATTTCTTAAAGTTGTGTCGGCGGGAAGTTTTCTGAGTTTTCTGTTAGCTTCCGTTACGCACTAGTAGAAATCTATTAACGGTCCGTAGAACTTTAACGGAGCATAACATTCGCGTCCAAATGAACTACGGGTCCCGTTACATAAATTTAGACGGAAAGTCCTTAAAACTTGCAAGAATCGTAACAGTGCTTAAACAGTGTTTTTTATGCTTAAAACGAACTTCTCACGGGTTACGAGAATGTTTTTTGAAGTAGAACAAGTGGCCGAAACGTATTGGAGCAAGGCATTCGGGAAGAGTTCGAAGTTCAAAGGGTCGAACGACAAATTCTGAAAGTTGTGTCGGCGGGAAGTTTTCTGAGTTTTCTATTAGTTTCCGTTATTCACTAGTAGAAATCAATTAATGGTCCATAGAACTTTAACGGAGCATAACATTCGCGTCCAAATGAATTATGGGTCCTGTTACATAAATTTAGACGGAATGTCCTGAAAATTTGCAAGACCCGTAACAGTGTTTAAACAATGATTTTTTGTGCTTAAATCGAACTTCTCACGGGTTACGAGCCTGTTTTTTGATTTAGAAGAAATGGCCAAAACGCATTTGAGCAAGGCTTTTGGGAAGAGTTCGAAGTTCAGGGGGTCCCACGGCTGTTTCTGAAAGTTGTGTCAATGGGAAATTTTCTCAGTTTTCCGTTAGTTATCGTTATGCACTAGTAGAAATCAATTAACGGTCGGTAGAACTTTAACGGAGCATAACATTTGCGTCCAAATGAACTACGGGGCCCGTTGCATAAATTTAGACGAAAATTCCTGAAAACTTGCAAGACCCGTAACATTGCTTAAACAATGTTTTTTGTGCTTAAAATGAACTTCTCACGGGTTACGAGAATGTTTTTTGATGTAGAACAAGTGGCCGAAACGTATTTGAGCAAGGCTTTCGGGAAGTGTTCGAAGTTCAAGGGGTTGTACGGAAAATTTTGAAAGTTGTGTCGACGGGAAGTTTTCTGAGTTTTCTTTTAGTTTCCATTATGCACTAGTAGAAATCAATTAACGGTCCGTAGAACTTTAACGGAACATAACATTCGCGTCCAAAGGAACTACGGGTCCCGTTACATAAATTTAGACGGAAAGTCCTGAAAACTTGCAAGACCCGTAACAGTGTTTAAACAATCTTTTTTGTGCTTAAATCGAACTTCTCACGGGTTATGAGAATGTTTTCTGATGTAAAACAAATGGCCGAAACGTATTTGAATAAGGCTTTCGGGAAGAGTAGGAAGTTCAGGGGGTCCCACGGTAATTTCTGGAAGTTTTGTCAGCGTAAAATTTTCTCAGTTTTCTGTTAGTTTCCGTTATGCACTAGTAGAAATCAATTAACGGTTGGTAGAACTTTAACTGAGCATTATTTCGCGTCCAAATAAACTACGGCCCCCGTCGCATAAATTTAGACGTAAATGCTCGATAACTTCTAAGGCCCGTAACAGTGCTTAAACATTGTTTTTTGGGCTTAAAATGAACTTCTCACGGGTTATGAGAATGTTTTTTGATGTAGAACAAGTGGCCGAAACGTATTTGAGCAAGGATTTCGGGAAGAGTTCGAAATTTAGGGGGTCTAACGGCAATTTATGAAAGTTGTGTCGGCGAGAAGTTTTCGCAGTTTTCCGTTAGTTTCCGTTATGCACAAGTAAAAATCAATTAACGGTAGGTAGAACTTTAACGGAGCATAACATTCGCGTCCAAATGAATTATGGGGCCCGTTGCATAAATTTAGACTGAAAGCCCTGAAAACTTGAAAAACCCGTAACCGTGCTTAAACAGTGTTTTTTGTGCTTACTCCAATATACCATTTCGACTTTAGGCGTAACGTATTTTGATGTTATAATGGTCCATAGTAGTCCATCATACTATTTCGGCATTAGGCGTAATGTATTTTGGTGTCATAATGGTCTATAGTAGTCCATTATACCATTTCGCTATTACGTTTACCGTATATTGATGCTATAATGGTCCTATTGAATAATATAACATCAAAATACGTTACTCCTAATGATGAACGCTTAATGCCGATATAGTATATTGGAGGACTATGGACCAGTATAACATCAAAATACGTTACACCTAATGCTGAAATGTTATAATGGACTACTATTGACCATTATAACACCAAAATATTTTACGCCTAATGCTGAAATACTACAATGAAGTACTATGGGCCATTATAACACTAAAATACGTTACTCCTAATGCCGAAATGGTATAATGGACTACTATGGACTATTATAACATCAAAATACGTTACGCCTAATGCTGAAATGGTATAATGGGCTACTATGGACCATTATAGCAACAATATACGTTAAACGTAATAGCGAAATGGTATAATGGACTACTATGGACCATTAATACACCAAAATAGGTTATGCCTAATGCCGAAAAGGTATAATGGACTACCATGTACCATTATAACATCAAAATACGTTACACCTAAAGCCGAAATAGTATATTGGAGTACTATGGACCATTATAACATCAATTTACGTTACTCCTAATGCCGAAATGGTATAATGGATGTTCTATGGACCATTATAACACCAAAATACATTACGCCTAATGCCGATATGGTATATTGGAGTACTATGGACCGTTATCACATCAAAATACGTTACTCCTAACGCTGTTATAGTATATTGGACTACTATGGACAATTATAACACAAAAATACGTTACGCCTAATGCCGATATACTATATTGGAGTACTATGGACCGTTATAACATCAAAATATGTTACTCCTAATGCCGAAATAGTATAATGGACTACTATTTTGGTGTTATAATGGTCCATAGTAGTTCATTCCCAGATGAAGGTGTCTTAGAAATCACTGATCATGACACCAGTTGGCAGATGTTCTTTGACGGAGCCGCGAATAAAAGAGGCTTTGGCATAGGAATCTTGCTCATAGACCCAGCTGATTCTCATACTCCGCTGGCCATAAAGTTGGAATTTGAATGATCAAATAACACGACGGAATATGAAGCCTGTATTGCTGGCCTAGAAGAAGCTCTCCAAAGGGGAGCCAAAGAGCTCGGAGTGTATGGAGACTCTGCCCTAATTATAAATCAAGTCGAAGGGAGGTGGAAAACCTAAGATCCTCGGCTGCAGCTCTATCATGCCAAACTAACAGCACTTGCCGCCCGATTTGACTCTATCTCGTTTCACTATTTACCACGAGATAGAAATCAATTTGCTGATGCCCTAGCCACTCTGGCATCGCTAGTCCAAATTCCCGCAGAAACTAATGTTTAGCCATTCGTAGTCGGGAAGAAGGTCACTCCAGCATACTGCTTCAAAATTAATGCAGCCCCTGAAGCAGATCACGAGCCCTGGTACGCTGATATCCTAAATCTGCTTCATAAAGGAATCTTTCTTCCCGGCCTAGACAAAAGAGGGAAAGTCTCCCTGCGAAGGTGGGCCTCACAATTTGTACTCAGCGGTGGCAGCATATATAAGAGGTACTATCAAGGCCTTAACTTATTATGCGTCGATCAGACCAAAGCTGAGCAAATCATAGACCAACTGCATGGTGGTACCTGTGGGCTCCACATGAATGGCCATATGTTGTCCAAGAAAATTATCCGGCAAGGGTACTATTGGAGTACTCTTGAAACTGATTGTATTCGATGGGTGCGACATTGCGACAAGTGCCAATGTTTTGCCAATCTGCAGCACATACACCCCTGCACGTCCTATATAACTCCACAGCCCCTGGCCCTTCTCTACATGGGGAATCGACGTCATAGGCCAAATTCACCAGAAGGGATCCAATGGCCACGAATATGTCCTAGTAGCCGTTGATTACTTCACGAAGTGGGTGGAAGCCTCTTCCTATAAAATTCTGAATGCCCGAAAAGTGTCCGAGTTCATCCGGGCCAACATAATATATCGCTACGGGATGCCTTTCGAAATAATCTCCGACAACGGCACGCTTTTTGAAGGGGATGTGAATCGTCTGCTTGACGAATTCAAGATCCAAAGGCATAAATCCTCCCCCTACCGGCCACAAGCCAATGGTGTCGTCGAAGCAGCCAACAAAACACTCGAAAACATCATTAGAAAAATGGCTGACACAGGAAGAGACTAGCCAGAAAAATTGCCGCTAGCCCTCTGGGGCTATCGCACCTCAGTTCGCACACTAAGCTTTGGATGATAGAGCAAATGATAATTGAATTATATACTATTAAACTAAAATATAATTAAATAACAATGAAAGAAATCTTCTTAGAGCATCCCCAATGTTAAAATTCTTATACACCTTCTTATACAATTTTTTAACTGGATCCCACTGCCACCTACACATTTTTATCTTCTTACTCACTTAAGAATATATATCTTCCCATTATATAATATTCTTATACAACTTCTTACACAAAAAATATTAAACTTAACCCAAAACCATTCCACCCCTCCCCCTCCCCACACACACATGCCCTGCCACCGCCTGCTTTTTGCAGCAAAAAGCAAGTTCCTAAATTGGAAGCTCTCTCTCTCTCTCTCTCTCTCTCTCTCCTAGCTGTATGTCTAGTGGCCATTAGCACACATACCCAAACACTTATAAGAAGTCGGATATTGCTACAATGGTGATGCTCTTATGATCCTAACATTAAGAGCATCCCCATTGTGCTTTTTTGGCACTTTTTATTGCTTTGGAAGAAGTGATAGTGGCCACTAGGATAAAAAAATATTAAATTTAACTCAAAACCATTCCCCCCTCCCCCCCACACACATGCCCTGCCACCGCCTGCTTTTTGCAGCAAAAAGCAAGTTCCTAAATTGGAAGCTCTCTCTCTCTCTCTCTCTCTCTCTCTCTCTCTCTCTCCTAGGTGTATGTCTAGTGGCCATTAGCACACATACCCAAACACTAAGAAGTCGGATATTGCTACAATGGTGATGCTCTTATGATCCTAACATTAAGAGCATCCCCATTGTGTTTTTTTGGGGCTTTTTATTGCTTTGGAAGAAGTGATAGTGGCCACTAGGATAAAAAAATTTCTACCTAGGAGAGAGGATGGGGTTTTAACTTCCTCAATATGAACCTGCAAAAGGAAGGGAGGTGGGCAGGGGTGTCGGCGGTTGTGTGTGTGTGGGGGGGGGGAGAAGGGATTTTTATTTTATTTGAGTTGGTGTTAAATTTAATATTTTTTTGTGTAAGAAGTTGTGTAAGAATAGTATACAATGGGAAGATTTATTCTTAAGTGTGTAAGAAGAGAAAAATGTGTAGGTGGCAGTGGGACTCAGTTAAAAAGTTGTATAAGAAGTTGATATAAATTTTAAATTGAGGATGCTCTAATATATATTAAACAAAATATAATTAAATTAAGAAAGAGAAAAAAAATAATTACACATATGACTCCAATATATATTAAACAAAATATAATTAAATAGATGATTTAAACAATGAGAAAAATCTTCTTAGAGCATCATCAATGTTCAACTTCTTAGAGCATCCTCAATGTGTATATTCTTAATACAACTTCTTAACTGAGTCCTACTGTCACGTACACATTTTTCTCTTCTTACACACTTAATAATAAATCTTTCCATTGTATACTATTCTTACACTACTTCTTACACAAAAAAATATTAAATTTAACATCATCCCAAATAAAATAAAAAACCCTTCCCCCCCCCCAGACAAGCCCCCTGCCAACCGCCCACCTTCCCTGCTTTTTCAGACAAATAGGAACTTCCTAATTAGGAAGCTATATATATCTCTCTCTCCTAAGTGTACATCTAGAGTGGCCACTAACACATTTATCAAAGAATTAAGAAGTTGATTTTGGATACATTGGGGATGCTCTTAATACAACTTCTTAATTGAGTCTCACTGCCACCTACACACTTTTCTCTTCTTACACACTTAAGAATAAATCTTCTCATTGTATACTATTCTTACACAAAAAATATTAAATTTAACACCATCCCAAATAAAATAAACCCCCCCCCGCCACACAAGCCCCATGCCAGCTGCCCACCTTCCCTACTTTTTCAGACAAATAGGAACTTCCTAATTAGGAAGCTATATATATCTCTTTCTCCTAAGTGTACATCTAGGCGGCCACTAACACATTTATCAAAGCATTAAGAAGTTGATTTTTGATACATTGGGGATGCTCTTAATACAACTTCTTAACTGGATCCCATTGCCACCTACATAATTTTCTCTTCTTACACACTTAAGAATAAATCTTCCCATTGTATACTATTCTTACACAAAAAAATATTAAATTTAACACCATCCCAAATAAAATAAAAAACCCTTCCCCCCCCCACACCCCCTTGACAGCCGCCCACTCCCCCCCCCTTTTTCTGCCCAAAGGTGACTTCTTAATTAGGAAGTTATATATATATATATATATATATATATATATATATATATATATATATATATATATATATATCTCCTAAGTGGACAATAGGTGGCCACTATGCACATGGATCAATACACTAAGAAGTTCTCATATGATACGTTGGGGATGCTCTTATGGATCCTAACATTTCTGTTAGTAAGAGCATCACCATTGTCAAATTTTGGCAACTTCTTACCAACTTCCTATTAAAAAGTTGTCAAATTTTTTCCATTGTTGAACTTCCTATTTTACCAAATAGGAGAGAAAAGGATTTTACTTCTTCACTAAGAAGTTGGTCTTGGGAAGAGTGTCTTGGGCTTGGGAAATGGAGTATGAAAGGGAGGGGGCTGTCAGAGAGAGGAAGAAAGTGGGTAGTCCACTTGTGGGTGTGGGGGGGGGGGTTGAAGGGTTTTTTTTTTTAGTAGATGATGTTAATTTAATTTTTTTTTTGTATAAGAAGTTATGTAAGAATATTATACAATGAGAAGATATATTCTTAAGTGGGTAAGAAGATAAAAATGTGTAGGTGGCAGTGAGACCTAGTTAAGAAGTTGTATTAAGAATATGAACATTGAGGATGCTCTAAGGGCATCACCATTATGCCTTCTTATCCATTTTCCTATTAAGAAAATGATTATTCACATTTGCGGAAGGGAGCCGGCGTTTGAATGTGAGGGGGAGGGGGGCGGCTGGATTTTTTGGGTTGGGGAGGAGGGGCCTGACATATCACTTTTATTGTTTAGGGGGGATGTGGAGTGTGTGTGGGGGGTGGGTGGGGAGGAAGTGTTTTGTATTTATTATGTGAGATGTGTTAAATT
Organism: Codonopsis lanceolata; assembly: GCA_013146195.2. Classification (NCBI taxonomy): domain Eukaryota; kingdom Viridiplantae; phylum Streptophyta; class Magnoliopsida; order Asterales; family Campanulaceae; genus Codonopsis; species Codonopsis lanceolata. The sequence continues at coordinate 91,720,357 of CM028378.1, read as the reverse complement.
TAATATTTTTTGTGTAAGAAAGAGCAAATGATAATGGGATTATGGGAAAGTAATATATATATATTACACAAAATATAATTAAATTAAAACCAAACTTTATAAGAGTAAAAGATGTGAAGGAAAACAAATATTAGAAAAAAAAAGTTACACATATGGCTCGCTCTAATCTTAACATTTCAGTCAGTAAGGGTATCACCATTGTGCCTTCTTAGTGTCATCTTATCCATCTTCCTATTAAGAAGATGATTTAAACAATGAGAAAAATCTTCTTATGGATGCTAACATTCTAATCTTAACTTTTCGGTGAGCAAGAGCATTCCCAATGTTATATATTCTTACACAACTTTTTAACTGGATCTCACTGTAACCTACACATTTTTATCTTCTTACCCACTTAAAAATATATCTTCCCATTGTATAATCTTCTTACACAACTTCTTACACAAAAAAAATATTAAATTTAACATCATCTACACATTTTTATTTTCTTACACACTTAAGAATAAATCTTCCCATTGTATACTATATTCTTACACAACTTCTTACACAAAAAATATTAAATTTAACACCATCCCAAATAAAATAAAAAACCATTCCCCCCCACCCACCCACACACACCCCTGATAGCCACCCACTCCCCCCCTTTTTCTGCCCAAAAGTGACTTCCTAATTAGGAAGTTATATATCTCTCTCTCCTAAGTGGAAAATATATGGCCACTATGCACATGGATCAATGCACTAAGAAGTTCCCATATGATACGTTGGGGATGCTCTTATGGATCCTAACATTTCTGTCACTAAGAGCATCACCATTGTCAAATTTTGGCAACTTCTTATTAAAAAGTTGTCAAAATTTTTCCATTGTTGAACTTCCTATTTTGCCAAATAGGTGAGAAAAGGATTTTACTTCTTCACTAAGAAGTTGGTCTTGGGAAGAGTGTCTTGGGCTTGGGGAATGGAGTGTGAGGGGGAGGGGGCGGTGGTTTGGGGGAGGGGAGCTGTCAGAGAGAGGAAGAAAGTGGGCAGTCCACTTGTGGGGTGTGTGTGTGGGAGGGGGGGGGGTTGAAGGGTTTTGTTTTTAGTAGATGATGTTAAATTTTTTTTTGTATAAGTTGTGTAAGAAGATTATACAATGGGAAGATATATTTTTAAGTGAGTAACAAGATAAAAATGTGTAGGTGGCAGTGGAACCCAGTTAAGAAGTTGTATTAAGAATATGAACGTTGAGGATGCTCTAAGGGCATCACCATTGTGCCTTCTTATCCATTTTCCCATTAAAAAGATGATTATTCACATTTGCAGAAGGGAGCCAGCGTTTGAATGTGAGGGGGAGGGGGGCGGCTGGATTTTTTGGGTTGGGGAGGGGGGGCCTGACATATCACTTTTATTGTTTGGGGGGGGATGTGGAGTGTGTGTGTGTGTGTGGGGGGGGGGGGGAAGGGGTTTGTATTTATTATATGAGATGGTGTTAAATTTAATATTTTTTGTGTAAGAAAGAGCAAATGGTAATGGGATTATGGGAAAGTAATTTATATTAAACAAAATATAATTAAATTAAAACAAAACTTTATAAGAGTAAAAGATGTGAAGGAAAAAAATATTCAAAAAAAAAAAAGTTACACATATGACTAGCTCTAATCTTAACATTTCAGTTAGTAAGGGTATCACCATTGTGCCTTCTTAGTGTCATCTTATCCATCTTCCTATTAAGAAGATGATTTAAACAATGAGAAATTTTTTCTTATGGATCCTAACATTCTAATCTTAACATTTTAGTGAGCAAGGGCATTCTCAATGTTAAATATTCTTACATAACTTCTTAACTGGGTCTCATTGTCACCTACACATTTTTATCTTCTTACCCACTTAAGAATATATCTTCTCATTGTATAATCTTCTTACACAACTTCTTACACAAAAAATAAAATAAAATTTAACATCATCTAATAAAAACAAAACACCTGCCAAAAAGGACGGTTGTCCCCCCTCTCTCTCCCCAACTGCCCCTCTCTCTCTCCTCCCCAACTTCTTATTTAGGAAGTTAAATCCCTCCCTCTTTCCTAGTTGGACACAATCCTCTCCTAGGTGGCCACTACCCACACCTCCCAATGCACTAAGAAGTTGGGTTTTCCAACAATGGGGATGCTCTAAGGGCATCACCATTGTGCCTTCTTATCCATCTTCCTATTAAGAAGATGATTTAAACAATGAGAAAAATCTTCTTATGGATCCTAACATTTTCTGTCAGCAAGGTCATCAACATTGTGCCTTCTTATCCATTTTCCTATTAAGAAGATGATTATTCACATTTGGGGAAGGGAGCCGGCGTTTGAATGTGAGGGGGAGGAGGGGCGACTGGATTTTTTGGGTTGAGGGAGGGGGCATGTGGAGTGTGTGGGGGGGGGTGGTGGGGGAAGGGCTTTGTATTTATTATGTGAGATGGCATTAAATTTAATATTTTTTTGTGTAAGAAGATTATACAATGGGAAGATATATTCTTAAGTGGGTAAGAAGATAAAAATATGTAGGTGACAGTAGGACCCAGTTAAGATATATAAGAATTTTATACATTATATAATCTTCTTATACAAAAAATATTAAATTTAACATCATCCCATATAATAAATACAAAACCCTCCCCCCACCCCCACCACCCATCCCCCCGCCCCACACACACACTCCACCAAACAATAAAAGTGTCAGGCCCCCCTCCCCCACACTCCAGCTGCCCCCCTCCCCCTCACATTCAAACCCGGCTCCCTTCCCCAAGTCAGCTTCCTATTTAGGAATTAAAAACTCACTTTCTCTCTCCTAGTTGGAGAAATCTCTTTCTTAGGTGGCCTCCCCCTCGCTCTTTATATGTGAGGGGGAGGGGTGTGGCTGGATTTTTTGAGTTGGGGGAGGGGGGCTTGACATATCACTTTTATTGTTTGGGGGGAGAATGTGGAGTGTGTGTAAGGGGTGTGTTGGCGGGAGGGTTTTGTATTTATTATGTGAGAGGGTGTTAAATTTAATATTTTTTGTGTAAGAAGATTATACAATGGGAAGATATATTCTTAAGTGAGTAAGAAGATAAAAATGTGTAGGTGGTAGTAGGACTCATTTAAGAATATGTATAAGAATTTTATACATTGTATAATCTTCTTACACAAAAAATATTAAATTTAACACCATCCCACGTACTAAATACAAAACCCACCTCCACCCCCCCCACACACACACACACTCCACCAAACAATAAAAGTGCCAGGCCCCCCCTCCCCCCACACTCCAGCCACCCCCCTCCCCCTCACATTCAAATCCAACTCCATTCCCCAAGTCAACTTCCTATTTAGGAAGTAAAAACTCACTCTCTCTCTCCTAGTTTGAGAAATCTCTTTCCTAGGTGGCCTCCCCCTCACCCTTCTCCATACAATAAGAAGTTAAAAAAACCTACATTGGTGATGCTCTAAGAATTTTCATCAATATATTTTATTTTATTTTACTAATTTATTTTATTTCATCTATATATATATATGTTTGTTATGAATACATGGTGAACAATAGCATAGTAGAATAGGTTGATAGGTGTCAGCCAAACATTGACAAGTTTGACACACCAACACTGTATACACAATAATAAAACCATATAATTGTACGTAAATGCTCGGTATTTAACCGAGCATTCTGTGGTTGCTTGACATACAAATCTTCAACATATTAAAGCAATCTTTCTCTCACTCTATAATACACATTTTGTCCTTAGTTTGTGGTTATTTTATCTACACAAACACTCTAATCTTAACATTTCAATCGGTAATAATTTTCTTCAATACGTTTTATTTTGTTACCGATTTACTTTAATATATATATTATATCACCATTATTAAGAAAAGGTTGAATGAGCCACCATCTATAATGTATGGTGAGATGAAGAAATAATAATTTATTATTTTACGCAAAATATATTTGTTCGTTCATACTTGAGCAGAAGTAACCATAAGAGCATCTTTATTGATTCAACCAAAAGGTTGATGAAAGTTGGTATAAACCTTTTCAAAAAAAGGTTTATTCCATTACACCAAAATGGAGAAAAGTTTTAAAATATCAACCGGTTGGAGGAAATGAAAATATTGTCAATTTATCTCTTGATTCTTTTCGACCGTTCTTTATCCTTTTACTTTTTTTGTGTGTTTCAAACAGTTGTATAACACTATCTTTTATTTAATTTATTTCTCCTATAAATAGTTTTCCAAAACTGTTATGAAGAAATTGGAAAAGTAAATGTTAACTGTAACGCCCCGTATTCTTGCATGAGCGTTGTGTGCTTGCCTTCATGCTTTCTTGTTGAACGTGAGCATGTTTACTTAGTCTATATATGTTTTAGAATCATTTATAAGTCACTCATAATGCTCTTAACATGTTTAGAATCATGTTTGCATGCTTATTGAATCGCTGGTTGAATTGCTTGATTAGTTCTCCTTCTTTCCCTCCTTCGTTCGGATTGTTCGGGTGTTGTTTGAGGGTACTTGTGATGAGTTTTAGACTCATTTTTGTTGGGGTTTGAAACCCCATTGATTTGGCTAAGTGTTTGGAGGTCTTTTAGGTTGAATTTTGAGCCATTTTGGGTCTGCCGGGCTTGCCATCGCAAGGTGGAATGACCTTGCCCCCGCAAGGTAACCAGAAAATTGCAAGTTTGGTAGCCAAAGAGGATGCGGTCGCAAGCCTAGGGGACCATGCGACCGCAAGGTCCCCCGAATCCTGAATTGCCCTGTTTTGCTGCTTTGTGATTTTTACACCTAAACCCCTATCCAAAACCCTTTCTAAACCCCACCTAAACCTCCCTAACCCTCTTTACTTATGTCCTAACATTAGTAACATGTTTTAAGAGTGGATTAAGAGAGATTTAGTGATCAATCAAGCCACAAAAATCAGATTTTAAGTGACCACAACACAATGACACTTGTCCCACTATGTTTTAAACCCAATATACACCACAATATTAAGTTTTGACCCTCATTTCTCTCCCTCACTCTCCAAAAACGGGATTCATCTCCCTCAAGATTCTCCCATGGCTTCTTGAAGCTTTCTTCTTGGTTCTTCTTGATCCTCCCTCCATTTGCTCAAGCCACCTCCATAGAAGTGAAGAGCTTGAGGAATAGATCATTTCCTACCAAATAGTTTTCTTCCTTTCTTTCTTGGGTGTAGAATACATGTAAGTTACTTCTCTTCTTCTTTGTTTTAGTTCTCATTGACCCTAAGGAAACAAAGCTTATGATGTATGAGGTCAATGAGGACACATATTTACTTCTTATGCCTTCATCTTGTGTTTTGAAAGTATGAGCTTGTTAGAAGCATGTATAGGAGGATTTTATGCCTAGTAAAGATTGTAATACACTTTCATCTTGTTTATTTAAGATTATGAACATGTTAGAAATATTTATTTTATGAGTTGCTCGAAGAAGTGTTATATGAGAATGCCCTAATTTGAGCCTACATGATATGTTGATATGTTGTCATGTGTTCTATCCTCAAAATTGGACCCTATGATGAATATGAATCACATTGCAATGCCTTAGTGAATTTATAACCTAGTTGAACTTAGAAATGGCCTAGGTTGGGTTATGAAGCACATAGCTTCAATTTCTCCAAAATTGGGAATTTATAGTAAAGACTCAACGGAGTCGACTCTAGGGAAGATTTGAACATGTTGTACACTAATTTCAATCCCTACGAAGTTTGGACACCGTTTGATTGAGTTTACTCAAATATGAGCTTAGCTTAATTGTTTGCAACAAGTTGTTATGAATGATTGGTTTTGAGCAATTAATTGCCTTGACATGATTTATGGTAGAGATTAATAACCTACTTGGTCGGATGAGTTCGCTCTTGTCAAATTCGATCCTTAATTGGTTTATGACGAGTAAATATCTACTTGTGCATCACATTGAGTCCAGCTGGCATTATTTGGTTTGTTTATTACGTCAGGGTGGGACGATGCATCGCCTTCACGAATCGTGAGATTCGTGCTCGCTATGGATCGCCGCACCTGGGACCTCACACACGCCTCCACTGTGGGCCGCAGTGGGGAAGTAGCCCCTTTGCCGTATCAATACGAGCACCATTGGCTTGCTAATTAAATCGAGTAGGTTCTCGATATAAGTCGATGAATTCACAAAACATCGATGGCACGAATCAGATAACAAAGTTTATTGCAGGAGCTACGTAGCGGCCGTGACTATATCATATCCTACTTGTATGATTTATTTTACGCACTTACGTGAATAATGTGCTAAGTGCTATATGAAGATCATGTACCATAATTGTGATAAATGCCATGCTATGACATGAACATGCATTTTTGGTAACTTACTAAGTCTTTATGACTTACCCTATTTGTTTGCTTTGTTTTCCTTAGATCCGAGCCAAGGAGACGGTTCACGCTAGATTCGCCATACCCGCGTTTGGTTGATTGTGAGATCAAGGTTGCTCTTTTGGGACTTTTGGTAGTTAGACTTTTGTTTTGGCAAGGACGTTGGGAAGCAAGTCACTTAGACTTGTCTTTGGGTTTTGTTGTTGTAGTATAACTTGAATACTTAAGACTTATAATCTTTTGTGTGCCGACCTATATGTCGAGCTTGTTTATATAGTATTGGTTCACTACAGTTTCTTCCGCTTACCACTCTTTTAAAATATTATTGTTGTTGTTGTCTCCGGCATGTTGTGGCTGTTGAGGATATTATATACATGTGTTATAATTGTAGGAGTAGTTGTTGGGTTCCGGCTGTAACGTTGTCGATGACTTGTTTATTTTAAGTTATTTTCCGGCCAAGTGTAGCCGAGTTGTTATTTGTATGCGATGTTGCGCCACATGAATTTTATAATCCTACTTGCGCATGCTTGTATCTTGCCTATTTGGACGGCACGACTTTGGATCTCGCATTGGGGTCCGGGTCGGGCTGTCACATGAACAATAGCATAGGTAGAATAGAGAATAGCATGGTAGAATATGAGTATGGGTAGTGCCAACCTTTTTTGATAATTTTGACACAAAGATTCCATTGCTCCACCTATATATATGATGCTATGGGGTTATTTTTAGAGCACCCATTTCGGCTCATTGCACCCTTATATCTTCTTCTCTTACATTTTTGTTCTGATTGTATGCTAATTTTATAACAAAAAGGATTTTTTCATTACATTCAAACATACATTTTACCTCAATGTTTTTTTTCTCATTTAACTACCTAAAATTCTGCCAATACCCAAACTCCTCAGAATTTGCAATCTCCTCATGTAACGCCCCAAACTCGGGGCCCACTACATGGGCCCACATCTGGCCACGTCACTACAAATTCAAACTTAAATTAAATACTAAATTAAAACGATATCTAACTAAAATTGCAAAAGTCTCCAAATTTAATACAGTCATCCAAAAATAAATTTCGGAACAAAGTCAACTAAAAATTTCTCTGTCTCTATTAACTTCCAACACATATAATTATGACCTAAAAATCTTGATTTTCTTCGCCAGTATCCTTTACCTCAAACTAAATCTTTAATTTCGACCTGGAAGAAAAGAGTTGTGAAGGGTGAGCGAACAAAGCTCAGTAAGATCATGCGTCGCCCCTCCGGTTTCTAAGGAGAGGTGACTCAAAGAATAATCATGATACATGTAAAACAGAGTTTTAGATATTGACAACTTGCAAAAATCAAAGATAGGTAACGAAAGGCTTAAAAATCTCTTTTTAAAAGGAGAGTTCAAACAGAACAAATATGGATCAAACAAGTTTGTCATTACTGATTGTCCCATACCAGTCAGTAATAACCGAATATCAAAATATTTATTTAGATCACATAAGGGTCTATTGACCAAGAACCAAATCCCCCGAAGGATACACAAATCCCCCGTAGGGTACACGAATCCCCCGAAGGGTACACAAATTAAGGTATATCCGATATCCGCACTCACAGGCCAAGTGGTGCAATTTCAATTATTTCAAATGTTGTCACGAAAATCCCCGTGACGGGTTGTCCATACTTAGTGATCATAAATAATTTCAAAACATAAATAGTACTGTTAATGTACTATTATCAAAACATAAATAATATCAAAATTCGTCATTTTCAATACCAAAGAGTATACTGACAAAGTTTACAAATACAAAGAAATTTCTCAATAACAAAGGTATTTCATGAAAATCATAGTAGACATGAAATCTGCGAAAATGAGGATACAACGAAGATATTCAATAACGCTAACGACGGAGTCAAAGCAACTACTGACATGAGGTCAGGCATGGCAAATGAAAGAACAGATAAATTTCAAGAATTTGCGGAAGCCTAAAATTAAAAGTATTTTTATACTTTTTCAAAGAACCTAAAAGAAACGTAATCCCTTACTTTAACGAAGCTGTGAAAATTAGCTTGAGCACAACCTGTCACTACCTGCGTTTATCTGAATCTAAAGTATCATAATACAAAATAAAAATTCTGAATTTATAATCCTTCAAATAACCTTTAAAATTTAATAAAAATAACTAACAATTCCTACATATAAAATTAATATAATTATAAGGGATTGTTTAACAACTTTTGTAATTTGAGAGAATATTTCCTAAAGTCTACAAAACAGCAACAATGCTAGCAAACCCAAAGTACAGGGGAAACAATCCAAAAATATCCACCACCGAATCCAACTTTGCTTTGTTTGTGGTATACTTAGACTTTCAATTTTTTTATTAATATATATTATTCTTACTTTCCTTCCTTCTTCCAGTAAATACCCACCTCCTTATTCTTCTTTCTTTTTCATTTTTTTTCGCCATTCCCTTCCTCTCTGTTCTCTGCTCTCCCTTTTTTTTAAATCACAACAAACAAGACAACCCATCACTTCATCTCCCCCTCTCTAATCTCTTTCTTTTCTTTCCTTGCTCCAGTACGCATACACACACCACAATTTATTTCTTTGTCTCAATAGGAGAATCAACTACTTGCAATTAGAACAGAAAATCAATGTCTTACCTCCGATCACGATTTGCGATTTTGTCTAACGATGATTCGGTGCGTCGCCAATTCCTTTCCACCTGGAGAACTTACCGACGGCTTCCAGTCCGTGCTCCCTCTCTCACTGCCGGCATCCCCCAATCAACTCCATTTATATGGAGAAAACCCTACTAGGTTTCCTACTCCTAATTGAAATCGTAAAGTTGATTGGATCAGAATTTATTAAAATTTAAACCCATAAAGTTTATATTTAATTTAAGTCAAAAGTGGGTCAAGCCCAACCCAATTTAATTAATTACTAAATAGGTCCAAACCATTAAATTAACCCAAAACGTTACAATGTTAACTTAATAGATCAAAACAATAGTAATATTAATTAACGTGAATTAATATTTTTTTCTAACATTATCGAGGTATTACACCTCAAAATTTTAAAGCTCCTCCAAATGTTCAAGCTTCTCCAATATATATTTTTATGTTATAAATGTAAAGTGGTTGGTAGGTGAACATAGAGGCTAGAGGAATGAAGCCTATGGTCCTACACAGAAGAAATATGTGCCAAACATTTAACGTTTGGCACAACATTAGAATCATGTATCAGCTATAAATACCGAGCAGTCTGTAGTTATTTGATACATCCCTGAAGCTCTGAATATAAGTTTTTTTTTCTCTCTCTCTTTCTCTAATACACTTTATGACATAAGTTTGTGGTTATTTTATAACATGTTATCAGATTTGTATGGGTTCGGGGGCTAAGTTACGAGTTAGGAAGGGGTTAGGCACCAAACTCGCCCTTTTGGTCTCACAATGAGTTTATCAATATGCTTGTTTTATTTTATACACTTTGGCTTATAACATAACAATTATATGTATAAAAAGGAATTAAAAAGAGATTACTTTTATTAAAGAAAAGAAAACAGCATTACAACTGAAATAATACAACTTAGAGAATAGTTATAACATTTTTACAAGCTATTTTATGAATAAAACATTTATACTAATAACAAACTTTATTTACCTTACACGTAAAAGCAGGAACGAAACTTATTAACTAATAAGAAACATAACCATTTCTATATTTAATGTATCTACAGAAAAGAAACTAATTAAACTGAAAAGAAATATAACTATTTTACATTAAATAAAACATAAAATAAACTAATTAAAATAAAAAAAATAACTATTATTACATTTAAAGAAAAGACAGAAAATAAACTAATTTAAACAGATAATAAATATAACTATTATTACATTTGAAGTATAAACCGAAATAAAACTTAATTAGATATTTACATTTAATTTATAGATTATAATAGACAGAACTTACCTCCCGGGACGTGAGTGTCTGAACCCGGTATGCCTGGGCTTAAGCCCACTAGGCGGTTTTAGATGTGCTTCCCCTGTCTGTTTGAGAAAAGAAGTCTTTTTTTGCTACTTTGCTATTACGGGGATTGCGGTAGAGTGACTGCTCCAATTAGTTGTTTTTCGCCTCGGGATCCGGGCGGCACAACTGTTTGATTTTGCTTGTTTTCTTGCTTGCTTTGCGTGCTTTTCGTGCTTGTTGAGTCTAAAATTAGGCAGAGCAACTGCTTGCTTTTGCTTGATATTGTGTCTTGAATCAGGCAGAGCAACTACTTGATTAAGTTGGATATATTTGATGTCTGGATTAAGGCAGGACAACTGCTTTTTTTAGGTTTTTGGAACCGGTGAAATAGGGCAGAAACCTAGTTGGGTAGCTAGGGTTCACTTTGGCCGGAGGGATTTAGTGCTTGGGGGAGATTTGACAGAGCTTCGGGTCTGGAGAGGAAATAACCTCGGCGTTCTCTCGGGAGAACTTTCACAAACTGCTACGTGAAGTGTGTTTTTTCACAAGCCGGGGGCCTCTATTTATAGCTGGGAGTGAGGCTTTCCTTCGCTGTTAAGTTTTCTCTTTCTGTGCTTTATCAGGTTGTACCGCATGCTGAGAGAATTGCACTTTAGGCAAACTGCTACAGAGTTTTGGCACTATTGGGCACCGCCCATAGTGGAAGTAGGGGCGGTGCCAGCATGGGCTATGGGCGGCGCCTGGCTCCCTTTTTCCTATTCCTTTTGGCACTTAGGCCCCTTGCATTTCATTGTTTACGCATCATGCTTTTGCTTCTGCATTTTCGACCATGTAACTTGACATTCGTTAGATTTTTAACAGGCCTTGATATTTCATGTCATGTTACATACCAGGGGTATGAAATTGGGGTGTCTACAGAGCCCCTCAACGATGGAGTTTACGGGTAAACCAAAACTTACCAAGTAAACGAACATCGTTGATAAGAAATAAACTCCCAAATTTCGTGGAAATTATAATGGGGAGGAATGCAATATGCTGCAGTTTATAGATGCAACAGTTTAGGATATAGTAGCTCAAATCTCACATACCGTAAACAATTTTAGTTGGTTATAGCAGGTTATCATTGTTTTTAAGCAAATATGCAATAAAATGCTCTGATGGTCGCACCTACCGAAATAGCCCTTTCTCAGGAATCAGACCAAACGTAGTTCGGCCTCAGACCGACAAGCAAGCTACGATACAGAAAGATAGTTGCAATATCCATTACAACCTAGTGAAAATAATGCACATCAAAATGCAATATCCATTGCATCACAAAGATCAGATGTAATATCCATTGCATCGCCACAAACCCAAATGCAATATCCATTGCATTATCACGGAATCAGATGCAATATCCATTGCATCACAACGCTAGATGCGATATCCATCGCATTATCACAACACCAAATGCAATATTCATTGCATTATCACAAAATCAGATGCAATATCCATTGCATCACAACGCTAAATACGCTATCCATCGCATTATCACAACAACAAATGCAATATCCATTGTATTATCACAGAATCAGATGCAATATCCATTACATCACAACGCTAGATGCGATATACATCGCATTATCACAACACCAAATCCAATATCCATTGCATTATCACAGAATCCACAAGGCTATGTACACTATTCAACCGAGGAGTTAAAAGATGTACATAGATTTGAATCAACATTTATGGTAGAATAACATGAAATGAGAAATTACTGAGTTTGTTGCGAAGTGTTTGACATGTCAACAAGTGAAGGTCATCGAGCATCAACGACTTGCAAGCTTGTTACATCCACTTGAGATTCCTAAGTGAAAATGAGAGCATGACGATTAATTTTGTGACTGGTTTGCCTCGTACTCGACAGGGTCACAATGCAATATGGGTTGTTATTGATTGGCTGACCAAGTCTGCTCACTTTTTACCAGTTGCGATGACCTATACTTTGAGTCAACTAGCATATCTCTATCTATGTTTGAGATATTACTAGATTGCGCGGTGTGCCAGTTTGTATTGTATCTGACAGAGATCCGAGGTTTACTTCTCATTTCTGGAAAGCTTTACATAGTGCTATGGGAACTCAGCTGAGTTTTAGCATAACTTTTCATCCGCAGATAGATGGACAATCCGAAAGATTGATTTAGATTCTCGAGGATGTGTTACGTGCATGTGCAGTTGATTTTAAGGGCAGTTAGGATACTCAATTGCCTCTTGCGGAGTTTATTATAATAATATCTTCCAGTTCAGTATTGATATGACTCCTAATGAAGCTTTGTATGGGAGAAAGTGCAAATCTCCTATTTTCTAGGGTGAAGTTGGTGAAGCCAAGCTTTGTTGCCCAGAGATAGTTCAATAGTCAGCTCATAGAATTAAACTGATCAGAGACAGATTACTGATAGTTCAGAGCCGACATGGCGTGATCTTGAGTTTCAGGTTGGTGATCATGTGTTCCTGAAGGTACCACCTCACCGGGGTACCAATAGATTCAAAAAGAAAGGTAAATTATCATCGAGATATATTGGGCCAATTTAGATCCTTGAAAGAGTTGGAAGTGTGGCATACAGACTTGCGTTGACACCATTAAGGGTCTGTGGACTCACTATGCCATAGGTTGACAAGGGTTTTACGACTTTCATCCATGAAAGTCGCCTAGGACTAGTGACTTTGAAGTAATTGAGCTAGTATGTATTTTTGCCATGTATTTTTTTCAGTTTGAATTTCTATATATCCAGCCACAAGAAATTGCAAAAAATAAATAGATAAATAAATAATGTGAATCATATCGTAAAATAATAATCTATACGAGCACTGTTGTCAGGATTAACATTGTTTTGAACATTATGAGCATTTTTGTTGGGATTATAATCCATGGGAGAGGAAAAGTTAAAAGAGAGAGAGGGAGAGAGAAAGAGATCAGAGAGAGAGAGAGAGAGAGAGAGAGAAAGAGAAAGAGAGAGAGAGAGAGAGAGTTTGTCTTTGAAATTGATGAGGGTGGAGAGTAAATATATGTATTATTTTACAAAAGGGCATTTTGGTAATTAAGTTTTTAAGTGGGTGCGACGTTTAATATTTTTAGGGTGCAACGTTTAAGTGTTTGTTATTAAATAACAACAATATTTTTTAAAGCAGTTTGGATTTATTAACGACAAAACACATCTTTAGGCCATTACTTTACAAAAGATTGTAAATAGACTAATTGAACTTTTAAATTTTCGTAATGACCATTGTACTTGAGTCATTTTACAATTTAACCCATTTTTGGAAGGACGTTAAGTTCAAACGTTAAATTATTTTAAATACCTATTTTGCCCATGTCTTCATGGTCATCTTCTTCTCTAATAAAAAAAATTAATCCTTTTTTAAATCCCAAATCCAGGCTTTCTCTCTCTCTTTCTCTCATGGAAGAAAATACAGGCAGATTAAATGTTTACCAAGTTAAGCAATTAAAGAAAATCCTTTCAATATAGATCATATTCAAACTAAACCTAAATAAAGACCTGAAGAGAAAAAGAACTTGTTCATGTTACATCCATCCAACTCTAGACCAACTTGTACATATTCTGTATAAACTCAGAAGCAAACTATAGCAACTTGTGATGCAATAAATTTGATGGTTAAAGCACAAACTGTTTGATGTAGCTCCAAATTCCAATACCATGGATGGATCAACACACCTTACACACGAATCCTGCCATATATACAAATGTAAACTAGACTTGCAGGATCCACATCTGAAGGGTTATCGAATCCTCTGTCAACAACTGCACACAATTCTGGGAACTCCTCATAACACGTCTAGGTTGACCAGTTAGAGTAAAGGAAAATGGTCATGTAATAACCCGGCAAGAGTAATTTCTTTGTTATATCTGGATTCATCAACCAGTTGTACACAGGAACTTCTATTACCTTCCACCCAACAAAGTGAAGAGTCTTGTAAGGACAAAGAAATAGGTCACAATACTTTCTTTCTTTTTCATATTACATGCATGGATTGAACCATGCCTGTAATATATGCTTGATACAAATACACACCAAGGCAGACAAAAAGAAAAAAGTAAAAGGAGAAGAGAGAACAGAGGACGTAATTCTCGAGTTTTTGTCTCTTTAACAGTTTCAAGTACTTATTATACTTTACTATTTAATTTGCAATATCTTTGAAGTGCTAGGGGGCATAAATACAAGCATACAACACACTCTCGGGCAGATCTGTCAATAGACCGGGGCGGGCCCGCACCATCGGGCCAAACATTAATCAGACCGCTGAAATTTCTCCTGACCGACTGGGCTAGTCTATGAGCCTACCCCATTGAACGGGTCAATTTTCTCTAATTTTCTTGGCCCACGGCAAAAGCCCACCGGCGCCAGGCCGAAATTCCACAGGGTCTATACAAACATCAAATTCAGCACACCCTCGGGTAGAGCTGTCAATGGACCTGGACGGGCTCGCATCATTGGGCCAAACATTAAAATCAGACTGTTGAAATTTGTCCGGACCTATTGGGCTAGTCTATGAGCCTACCCCATTGAATGGGTCAATTTTCTCTTATTTTCTTAGCCCACAACAAAAGCCCACCGGAGCCGGGCCAAAATTCCACAGGGCATATGCAGCCTAAAGCCCAGCCGGGCATAATATGGGTGAGCTGGCCTGTTTTTGACACTTTTGCACACTCTCGGTATCGGGACATTGGCACTTTTGCATGAATCATAATAGGTCTCTAAAGTTGTCAAGACTAGCCCACTAAAAGGTGTATGTGGCATACTGGAAGAAGGCAAACTCAGCACTCGGTCCTGGAGGCCCTTACAAGGCCTTCAGAAAGGAAGGCCTAATAAAGTGAGAAAGACCTGATCATGGGACATAGAGTGATTGAAGTTCATTTACTTAGTCAAATGATTAACACTATCTTCTCATTTACAGGCTTACAGGCTTACTTCAAACTAATTGGGGGAGGGGGGAGAATAGGATTGGGAAAAGAAAGTCATATGTGGTCCCTATTAATGACATAATTAAGTCTTGAAAAAGTTCCACAAAAATCATTTATGCCTTACCCCTAATAACAAAACTGGAACTTGACTAAACAATTTAAACGGGACAAGCACTAACAAATGATGAGAATCAAGATAGCTCGGGTCAAGATAATCAAGACTCGTTGATTTAAAAAGAGGACCAATCACTCATGTTTATGTGAGGAGGGCTCGAGCAGCTTTACTTCAACTCGTGGGAGAGATTTGGAATCAAATTGAAGTTACCAATGATCCGTATATCAAGAGAAGTTCATATGCAAGTTAAAGGGTCAAATCGACAATCATGGGAACTTGAAGGTTGGGTTTTTAAGTCTGAAAGTTGGACAGTCTTCTTCTTTTCTTTTCCAAAATTGGACAGCTCTAAACTCATTATAGAACAACTTGGTTAATATATTAAAGCATAAGCTTTGTTTGACTGTTCTTATACACTTGCATTTCTCCACAATTGAGTTTGTGAGAGTATTTGGGTTTCTTGGATTTGAAACCACCTTGAACTTATCAATCTTCACGAGTTGGAAGATTGTTGGCGTTCCGTGGTCGTGGCTCTCCGGCAATTAATCAAGTCGAAGGTTCTCTACCGCACCCCGAGGTTTCTAGTCAATCGCAACTAGCGGGTCGAGGGAGGCTCTCTATCCTTTTTATTCCGCGTTTGTTGTCCGTCTTCAAGGGTCCCGTTAATCTTCGGATTCACATCAACAAAGATACAAGCTTAACGGGGAATAAGCCTGAGGTGGTATCTCCTATACTATTTAGCAGAAAGAACAACTGCATGTCGGAGCCCTGGAGGCATGTGTACAACTGCATGTCGGAGCCCTGGAGGCATGTGTGCTTTGTACT
Organism: Codonopsis lanceolata; assembly: GCA_013146195.2. Lineage (NCBI taxonomy): Eukaryota > Viridiplantae > Streptophyta > Magnoliopsida > Asterales > Campanulaceae > Codonopsis > Codonopsis lanceolata. The sequence continues at coordinate 91,704,147 of CM028378.1, read as the reverse complement.
TACTGTAGTAACAATAACAGCAAACACTAAATCATTATAGTACCGATAATATAGAAATCATACACATCCCCCATAGCACATCATGCACTGAACTTTTTTTTCACCCATGATTTCTCAAGCACCATGCTCGACCCCAGGCCCAGTATTCCAGGAGCTCACCCACAACCTTTTAAAATACTAGTAGTATAATTCCTCTGTAAGCACTCAAAGGGTGACAAGTCATTAGATCTAACCACTTACCTAAACCAAGAAGAATGACATTGATATAGGAAACAAGACGTTCCAAGCAACTAAAAGCCCTGATCAAGGAGATAGTCACCAAGCCTTTCAATAATCATGTTGCATTGACATGGAGTCATCGGCTCGTCATAGATACCAATGATCATAGCCAAATTGGTCTTTTTAACAGTAACACCTCCAGGTCCCTGCCGCCACCACAGCAAACCGTCCAAACACAACCGTTTAAAACCATAAAATAAAATAAAAAGAGCACAAAGGATAGATGGATTACATGGCGAATGTCGGAAAATTAATGTGCCCTTTCCAAGGGATGTTGATGTGCCCATGAAATCAAGAACATCATCTATCAATTGAAATGCCAACCCCTGTAGAAAATGATTACTGCTGGAAAATCTAAAAGAGCTGTTTTATATTAGCTGAAGATGGTTCTGGCAACAGCTAAGCAAGTATCCGTAAGAATAGTATCTGTATATTAGTTCAGTTTCTAACATCCAATCTCAAGATTAAAGAAGCAACCTGAACCATGTAAACACCGGGATTGTGTTTCTAGCTTTTTTCTGCACGTTTGAGGTATGTTACAAAAAACAAACATCTATCTCCTCGCTTGATAGGATAAACTCACAAGTCAAGAAACCTAGCTATTCAGAGTCCTTTGGAGGTGCACAGACAATAGAACCCCGGAAATTTCGCACATGAAACTTGGTTTAGATTATGGAAGCTATTATACATTGGCAGTGTGTTACTTACCAGATTTTTGCCGTACTCATAAGACAATAGAAACAAGTTCATTGGACCAGCTTTTGCACTGGAAACATTGAAGTCTTCCAATACGAGCAGCGTCTCCAATCTTATAGTCTATATAACCAAAAATAGCACGTACCAGCCCAACTAAGAACAACTCAGACTGCATAGGCAAGCAGTGGACCGAGCAAGAACCAACTTGCAACAAACCAGTGACTAGAAGATGGGGAACATCTCCATCTCCATTTCATACTCTGCTCACAGCAACAAAAAATAAAAGAATAGATAAGATAGTAGTACTACATATATCTTTTTTGGGGACGGAAGGAGTATTTCTTAACAGTGCAATCAACTGTGAATAATGCCCCGACTCCTTCGCCCAGCACCACACCACTCGAAGAAAATTGACAGCTTGGTTACTGATAAAATGACAAAAAAGAGAACCCCCAAGCTTCCAATTATTGCTTGCCGATAAATTAATCGTTCACCTCACCATTATTAACAGAGAACTTGAGGCAGCTTATTGCAAGCAAACAGGTTCAGTTTGTTGAGCTAAAACACAAGAAGCTAGCTCAACCGAATCAAATAACATTCAGTAATAATAAAAAAAAGAAAAGGGTTTGAGATTGTTGAGGGCGTTTACCATTTCGTTAGAGATTAATGAGGAAAAAAGGAGTTGAAGAGGGGGGTTGTTGATGGTGGAAAACGGAGTAAACCCATCGACAATTGATTGCAGTTATTTCTCGAAATACGATAAATTCCCCGAAGAAATACCATAGTATTTCCGTTTAATACTGAAGCACAACGGGAATCGAGAGAGGGGTTAAAAAAAGAGAGATGGCTGTTTGTAAGACTATCCCACATCGAAATATAAGAGAAAGAGAGAAAAGTATATAGAGGTACAAGTGACGGAGGCTAACATAGCTACTTGCAACGCCCATGCTAGATAAATAGACATAAATTATGCTTAAATTACCGTTTAATTAATAATAATAATACATGTTAATATAAATCTTATGATTAAAATTGAGTTAGAATTTAACTCTTGAAACGTGGCGACGGGCGGGTGAGTGAGTTTGGAGAGTCGAGCTAGATAGATTGATGAGGTAAAATTTAACTCTCGATAGTGAGTGATGTGTTGGCGGGTGAGGGGAAATTGGGAGAGCCGGGAAGAGTTTAAATTTTGGATGAGTGATGTGTTGGCGGGTGAGGGGAAATTGGGAGCGCCGGTAATAGTTTTGAATACTGGATGGATTAGGGTGCTTGGATCGTGTGTTGGTGGGTGGGAAAATTGGGAGAGAAGTCGGTAAAGAGTTCGAATACTGGATGGAGTAGGGCGCAGGGATCGTAGGATGGCTTGGTTTTAGGTAAACGTTCATAAATATCATCAATGATTTATTAGAAATAATGTTTATCATCAATGATTTATTAGAAATAATGTTTATGGTACCATCTAAAACAAGAATATGTTTTCATTATATTACTAGTAATTCAACCAACGTTCAGGAAAACACTAGATTTAACCTTTTAGTTTAAACCAACGTTCTACCAAACTTTGACCTACCACATGGACTCTAAAAGTCACCAAATCTAGTCCACATAAATGATAGGATCATGATTAAGCTCAAGCCATAAACACACATAATACAACTTATACATTAAGTTAATTATGCCAGAATGCTTAAAAGAAAACCCGAGTGTTACAAAGACTCACATCTTGCTTAATGTAGCACGAGGTAAGGGACATGAGGGTTTGAGCCTTACAATTTTTGTCTATATTGCTTCAATTTAGTCCAATATTCACTTCGTATACCTGTGGGGATGAGCCGCGTGCAGTGTATCATATTCTTGCATGTAAAATGGAAAAATCTAAGTATGATACAATATGTCCTAGTCCTAACAGAATTTTCAAAGAACTATGCATGCGACCAAGCTACACATAGCAGCTCGAGTAATCCTACTTGCTTTTCTTTAATAAATTCCAGATATTAACGTGTTTCCCTATGTTTGCTAAATCAGGTTGTCATTTGCGTCCTTGCCAATGAACACTTTTTTCCATTATTTTACATTTTTTATTCTCTTTACACATTGTTTGGGCCCCTTCATCAAGTGCATACCATGGCTCTGGTACTACTCTGCATCCTTGCTTAAGTTATGGGTACATTTTTTAGTTATGGGATAAAATCTCTAAGAACACTTATCTGCGATGTAATTTTTGTAATATGCATGTTCTCTTTGTTATGTTGTTGCTGCGCTAGTTCACAGTTGGTAAAAAACACAAAAAAAAAAAAAAAACAAAATACCTCGACCATTGGCTTCATTCCATTTCCAATTACAAAAACTTGGTGTTCAAGAAATCTATAACTATTAGTTACAGATTCAAAAAATTTCCCACGAGCACACCAAACCCATAAAAAAAAACTACTTAAAAACAGTATCTAATTTAAAATTGGAAGTTACATAAAAACCGTGCATAACAGCAACCGGACGGCGTGGCTTCAGCGGGGGGTAGGGATGGGGCTGGGGCTCCAACGGAGGGGATGAGCGCCGGACAACACCTTCTTCGATGTCACTATTAATTTGTGATTTTTTAGCCAACTTCATAGAAGTAATTACACAAAAAAGAAATATTAGCAGCAGCAGGAACCATACAATTAAGTAGAATGTGGACATCAACATCCTGAAAAAAAAAAATTGCAAATAGATGAAGAGTCTTTTCCTTGAAGTGAAGGAGCAAGAGCCAGTGGATTAGATCCAGAACAACAAAAGTATAGATCACATTGGAAAATTAAACATTAACTAACACAAATCAAAGAAGCATGTAATGGTGATATCATTAATGGTGATATCATAAATGAGTAATAATAAAGTGAAGTAGATAAACCAAACTTACCTTCTTGAGAGAGAGAAGTGTAGAATTTAATAAGAACTTTTCTACCAGATACAATCGGGAGAAAAAGTAGGTAGAGAGAAAGTTTCAAAACTTACCTTCTTGAGAGAGAGAAGAGTAGAATTTAATAAGAACTTTTCTACCAGATACAATTGGGAGAGAAAGTAGGTAGAGAGAAAGTTTCATTAATGGTGAATTGAGAGAGAACGGTTGAATTTAAGAACCTAGAAGGGGGGGCGGGTTATCACAAAAGAGGGGGTGGGGTGGGGTGGGGCGGGGCGGGTTATCACAGGTGAAGGTTTAAGAGCAAAAGAAAGGTAGGGGCTTCTACATGTGGTAGCTTGGACATTTACTTAAGCCATCAGATGGGGAATCAGAACCCAAATGAGGAGTAGGGTGCTGGGATCGTGTGTTGGCGGGTGGGAAAATTGGGAGAGGAGTCGGTAAGAGTTCGAATACTGGATGGAGTAGGGTGCAGGGATCGTAGGATGGCTTGGTTTTAGGTAAAGGTTCATAAATATCATCAATGATTTATTAAAAATAATGTTTATCATCAATGATTTATTAGAAATAATGTTTATGGTACCATCTAAAACAAGAATATGTTTTCATTATATTACTAGTAATTCAACCAACGTTCAGGAAAACACTATATTTAACCTTTTAGTTTAAACCAACGTTCTACCAAACTTTGACCTACCACATGGACTCTAAAAGTCACCAAATCTAGTCCACATAAATGATAGGATCATGATTAAGCTCAAGCCATAAACACACATAATACAACTCATACATTAAGTTAATTATGCCAGAATGCTTAAAAGAAAACCCGAGTGTTACAAAGACTCCCATCTTGCTTAATGTAGCACGAGGTAATGGACATGAGGGTTTGGGCCTTACAATTTTTGTCTATATTGCTTCAATTTAGTCCAATATTCACTTCGTATACCTGTGGGGATGAGCTGCGTGCAGTGTATCATATTCTTGCATGTAAAATGGAAAAATCTAAGTATGATACAATATGTCCTAGTCCTAACAGAATTTTCAAAGAACTATGCATGCGACCAAGCTACACATAACAGCTCGAGTAATCCTACTTGCTTTTCTTTAATAAATTCCAGATATTAATGTGTTTACCTATGTTTGCTAAATCAGGTTGTCATTTCCGTCCTTGCCAATGAACACTTTTTTTCCATTATTGTATGTACGAAGGAAAAGAAAATTTACATTTTTTATTCTCTTTACACATTGTTTGGGCCCCTTCATCAAGTGCATACCATGGCTCTGGTACTACTCTGCATCCTTGCTTAAGTTATGGGTACATTTTTTAGTTATGGGATAAAATCTCTAAGAACACTTATCTGTGATGTAATTTTTGTAATATGCATGTTCTCTTTGTTATGTTGTTGCTGCGCTAGTTCACAGTTGGTAAAAAACACAAAAAAAAAAAAAAAAAACAAAACAAAATACCTCGACCATTGGCTTCATTCCATTTCCAATTACAAAAACTTGGTGTTCAAGAAATCTTTAACTATTAGTTACAGATTCAAAAAATTTCCCACGAGAACACCAAACTCATAAAAGAAAAACTACTTAAAAACAGTATCTAATTTAAAATTGGAAGTTACATAAAAACCGTGCATAACAGCAACCGGACGGCGTGGCTTCAGCGGGGGGTAGGGATGGGGCTGGGGCTCCAACGGAGGGGATGAGCGCCGGACAACACCTTCTTCGATGTCACTATTAATTTGTGATTTTTTAGCCAACTTCATAGAAGTAATTACACAAAAAAGAAATATTAGCTGCAGCAGGAAACATACAATTAAGTAGAATGTGGACATCAACATCCTGAAAAAAAAATTGCAAATAGATGAAGAGTCTTTTCCTTGAAGTGAAGGAGCAAGAGCCAGTGGATTAGATCCAGAACAACAAAAGTATAGATCACATTGGAAAAGTAAACATTAACTAACATAAATCAAAGAAGCCTGTAATGGTGATATCATTAATGGTGATATCATAAATGAGTAATAATAAAGTGAAGTAGATAAACCAAACTTACCTTCTTGAGAGAGAGAAGAGTAGAATTTAATAAGAACTTTTCTACCAGATATAATCGGGAGAGAAAGTAGGTAGAGAGAAAGTTTCAAAACTTACCTTCTTGAGAGAGAGAAGAGTAGAATTTAATAAGAACTTTTCTACCAGATACAATTGGGAGAGAAAGTAGGTAGAGAGAAAGTTTCATTAATGGTGAATTGAGAGAGAACGGTTGAATTTAAGAACCTAGGAGGGGGGGCGGGTTATCACAAAAGAGGGGGTGGGGTGGGGTGGGGCGGGGCAGGTTATCACAGGTGAAGGTTTAAGAGCAAAAGAAAGGTAGGGGCTTCTGCATGTGGTAGCTTGGACATTTACTTAAGCCATCAGATGGGGAATCAGAACCCAAATGAGGAGTAGGGTGCTGGGATCGTGTGTTGGCGGGTGGGAAAATTGGGAGAGGAGTCGGTAAGAGTTCGAATACTGGATGGAGTAGGGTGCAGGGATCATAGGATGGCTTGGTTTTAGGTAAACGTTCATAAATATCATCAATGATTTATTAGAAATAATGTTTATCATCAATGATTTATTAGAAATAATGTTTATGGTACCATCTAAAACAAGAATTTGTTTTCATTATATTACTAGTAATTCAACCAACGTTCAGGAAAACACTAGATTTAACCTTTTAGTTTAAACCAACGTTCTACCAAACTTTGACCTACCACATAGACTCTAAAAGTCACCAAATCTAGTCCACATAAATGATAGGATCATGATTAAGCTCAAGCCATAAACACACATAATACAACTCATACATTAAGTTAATTATGCCAGAATGCTTAAAAGAAAACCCGGGTGTTACAAAGACACCCATCTTGCTTAATGTAGCACGAGGTAAGGGACATGAGGGTTTGGGCCTTACAATTTTTGTCTATATTGCTTCAATTTAGTCCAATATTCACTTCGTATACCTGTGGGGATGAGCTGCGTGCAGTGTATCATATTCTTGCATGTAAAATGGACAAATCTAAGTATGATACAATATGTCCTAGTCCTAACAGAATTTTCAAAGAACTATGCATGCGACCAAGCTACACATAACAGCTCGAGTAATCCTACTTGCTTTTCTTTAATAAATTCTAGATATTAACGTGTTTACCTATGTTTGCTAAATCAGGTTGTCATTTGCGTCCTTGCCAATGAACACTTTTTTTCCATTATTTTACATTTTTTATTCTCTTTACACATTGTTTGGGCCCCTTCATCAAGTGCATACCATGGCTCTGGTACTACTCTGCATCCTTGCTTAAGTTATGGGTACATTTTTTAGTTATGGGATAAAATCTCTAGGAGCACTTATCTGCGATGTAATTTTTGTAATATGCATGTTCTCTTTGTTATGTTGTTGCTGCGTTAGTTCACAGTTGGTAAAAAACACAAAAAAAAAACAAAATACCTCGACCATTGGCTTCATTCCATTTCTAATTACAAAAACTTGGTGTTCAAGAAATCTATAACTATTAGTTACAGATTCAAAAAATTTCCCACGAGAACACCAAACCCATAAAAAAAAAACTACTTAAAAACAGTATCTAATTTAAAATTGGAAGTTACATAAAAACTATGCATAACAGCAACCGGACGGCGTGGCTTCAGCGGGGGGTAGGGATGGGGCTCCAACGGAGGGGATGAGCCCCGGACAACACCTTCTTCGATGTCACTATTAATTTGTGATTTTTTAGCCAACTTCATTGAAGTAATTATACAAAAAAGAAATATTAGCAGCAGCAGGAACCATACAATTAAGTAGAATGTGGACATCAACATCCTGAAAAAAAAAATTTGCAAATAGATGAAGAGTCTTTTCCTTGAAGTGAAGGAGCAAGAGCCAATGGATTAGATCCAGAACAACAAAAGTATAGATCACATTGGAAAAGTAAACATTAAAATCAAAGAAGCCTGTAATGGTGATATCATTAATGGTGATATCATAAATGAGTAATAATAAAGTGAAGTAGATAAACCAAACTTACCTTCTTGAGAGAGAGAGAAGAGTAGAATTTAATAATAACTTTTCTACCCGATACAATCGGGAGAGAAAGTAGGTAGAGAGAAAGTTTCAAAACTTACCTTCTTGAGAGAGAGAAGAGTAGAATTTAATAAGAACTTTTCTACCAGATACAATCGGGAGAGAAAGTAGGTAGAGAGAAAGTTTCATTAATGGTGAATTGAGAGAGAACGGTTGAATTTAAGAACCTAGGAGGGGGGGCGGGTTATCATAAAAGAGGGGGGTGGGGTGGGGCGGGACGGGTTATCACAGGTGAAGGTTTAAGAGCAAAAGAAAGGTAGGGGCTTATGCATGTGGTAGCTTGGACATTTACTTAAGCCATCAGATGGGGAATCAGAACCCAAATGAGGAGTAGGGTGCTGGGATCGTGTGTTGGCGGGTGGGAAAATTGAGAGAGGAGTCGGTAAGAGTTCGAATACTGGATGGAGTAGGGTGCAGGGATCGTAGGATGGCTTGGTTTTAGGTAAACGTTCATAAATATCATCAATGATTTATTAGAAATAATGTTTATCATCAATGATTTATTAGAAATAATGTTTATGGTACCATCTAAAACAAGAATATGTTGTCATTATATTACTAGTAATTCAACCAACAAAAGGAAAGAAAACAAGCTGTACATTCATCCCACAAAAAACCAGAGTTCAATTTTATTTTTTTTCTTTATCAGAACTCATAAATATCATCAATGATTTATTAGAAGTAATGTTTATGGCACCATCTAAAACAAGTATATGTTTTCAGTATATCACCATTAATGAAGAGAGAAAGTGAAGTAAATAAACATAACCATTAATGAAGATACCATAATCGAGAGAGAAAGTGAGAAATAAAGAAGAGAGAAAGTAGAGAGAGAGAAAGAGAAGTAAATAAACATAACTACAATGAACTCATAAATATCATCTAAAACAAGCATATGTGATATGCCCAGCCCAAATCTGGTCACGAGCAGAGCACAAGCTACCCTCATGTGCTGATCACTAGCATGAGCCTTGAAGGGTCCACAGGCCCAGCGGGCATGAAAAGAGCAACATATAACAGCGAGCATGACGTTCCTGACCCAACCTGGTCGGGCACAGGCCCGGCCTGTCCGATCAGGGGCCTTGCCCGGGAACTATAATCAACTCAAATACATCATCTATCATGCAGTCGAGTAGGACCTTGCCCGCTCAGTCCTTATCGAGCAGAAGGCACCAAGTGGCTTGCCCGCCAAGACACGGCCACAAGTTATCATATGTAGGCAGGACACTTGCCTTATCCATTCCTGATATAACGTGTCACCGTATATCGCCAGATATCTAGAGTTTCACTCCTTGGGAACAAGATGACTAAAGAAACCAAATCCTACCCGGATTCAACCACAGGGCCAATAAATACTCCTCCACCGTGCATCATAAAGGTACATGCTCTCATACACTTTGCCTCTTCCTTGAGTTACGGTATTCTCGTTCTCATACACAATACTTACTCTCACGCAGGGGTTTCGAGGCCCCGCCTTGCACTTCCACTCGGGTTTTCGTGTTCTCGGCCGGGTTCAAGGAAGCGATTCAAGCCGTATATCCTACCCACAAGCGACGGCCCAAGCCGAGGATTTTGCCACATCGCTTGGTTCCATTGCCGGGAAACATCAACATCTCACTTTTTTTTTAAGTATTACGGTGCAAATTTCTCAATACCACCAACTGCAATGGCCGGTGGCAAAGAACAAGAAACACCGTGCGCGCAGAAAGCAACAACGGTGAAGCCGGTTGGCGGCGATCTTCCGCCAAAAGCACCCCAAGGGGTTCAAACCAGAGCAAGAAGATTGCTGCATGGCAAGCAACACATGGGAAGGACGTGCCATTCTACGTGGAAGAACGTCCCAAAGCATGCCGTAGCCTACCAACGTGATGCTAGGGAGATCATCAATGAGCGACTTAGTGCGGAGCAGGATCTCGTGACACGCTTGAATCGCCAAAGGAGAATGGCCATGGCATGTGAATCCACCCGCCAAGCCCTGCACAACAAGCCGCGCTCTCCAAGTCCAAGCGGACTATTATAGCAAGATGTACAAACTCAATCAGCCACTACTTGCCTTGGGCCATGCCTGTTCGTCGACTTAGAATTACCAACACTCGTATCCCCAGCGGGCTGTTGGTGATGGCCATGCCTCACAACGCCCGCCCACTCAAGCAAGCGCCTTCAAGTGATTCGCGCCGAGAAAAGTTGAAGAGGTAAGCGAAGCGAAAGAGATGATCAGCGAAAGCGCCCAAATTTTTCACACAAGCGGAGTTGCGGCAAAATTATCATGTCCGGTGAAAATAACATCACCCAGAGCTCGCTGAACACGCCGAGAAGAAGCATATCGTGCTAAGCGTGAGGCAAAGGTGAGTAAAGAGAGATGGAAGCTTCCTACGCGCCAACCTTACGCCGCCGGCCTCGCGTGGACATCGGTCGATCATGCCCGCTCATCGGGTATCAACCTAGATGTGAAAAGCGATTGTGCGCATGGAAGCCATGAAGCGTGACATGGCAAAACAGATGGCTAACCAGCCGTGGCCAAGCCCGGCTATGGTGTAATCAAGCCGGAAGGAAGCCCTTTCACTCACGAAATCGAGAATGCACCACCGCGCAAGGCATCATATTCCCACAATTTGAGAAATATTTCGGAAGACGCAAGTGGTAGCTCGGATCATTCGAGGCACAAATTCGAATGGTGACGGATATTGAAGCTCTAAAAATGCGAGCATTCGAGGGAGCTTTACAAGGGAAAGCACAGCATGGCTTGGAAGGGTTCCCAGGTGGATCTATAGGCGGTTGGGAAGTGTTGAGGGAGAAATTCCTTGAAGAATTTGGCACTGCTGGACCAACACCTAAAAACCGATTCGATCTCGCTAAAGTCAAGCAAGGCGAGCATGAGTCTTATGGAAGCTACTTGAAAAGGTTTGAGGAGACGCTTGACCAAGTGACCGCAACTAGTGACCCCGAGATTACTTTCTGTTATCTAAACAACATGAGAGCAGGGCCTCTGAAGACAATGTGGCCATGGCCAGTTGCTAGCAAGTTCTAGCAAGTTCCCATACTTTCGGCCGAGGCGAGACGGACAAAAAAATAAGAACAAGGACAAGGCCGGGGCTCGGCCACGCCAGTGACAGGGACAGGAGGCAAAGCAACCGTTCGCGCAGAGATGGCGAAGATCATCTACTCGGCAAAGGCTATTCAGAAGCTCGGTTTACCCGCTAAACACAACGCGGAGAACATCATGCTCCAAGTTGGAGACGCTCTGCCTGTCCCATATCCTCTTGATCCCGAGCTCGCCCATACCAGGGATCCCAACAAGTACTGCGACTATCATCATGGTACCGGGCATACTACGGAGGAATGCGTAGTATTGAAACGAGAAATACAGAAGCTGATCAACGCGGGCAAATTGAACCGCTTCAAGAAAAATCAGGGCGACGGGAACAATGCGGACAATGAAAGACAAGACAGACCTCCACGAGGAAGAGGTGGCCAGGCCCCTCAAATTCGAGGAGTGGTCAACATGATCCGGGAAGAGCTTCCATCAACAACACTGGGAAAACACATATACTCGCTATCCGGAGCGTAAACTCTCCCAAGGTGCGGGCCCAACATCTTTTTACCCGCAAAGTGAGCTAGCAAGCACCCTGCTTGCTTCCGAGCAACCGCTAGTCATCTCCTGTCTGGTAAACGAATGGCAAGTTCACAGAGTTCTGCTCGATACTGGTGCGTGCAGAGACATCATGTACTATACATGCTTTAAAGAGTTAGAGTTAGCAGATGCCGGCAAGCCCTACCTTGGAAAAGGAAGGGTTCACTAACCACCAAGTGGGCGTAAAAGGGACCATCGAGCTTGAGGTGTTCATGGGAGACGGGGCACAAACCCGGACTGAGATGATCACTTTCCTGGTGATCGACCTCAAATCGGCATAATTGCATCGCGCCCATGGCCAAATTTCAAATGGTAACATCGATACCTCACCAAAAGGCAAAATTTTACAGAAGATGGAGTGGGTATATTGAATAGCAAACCTCGGGCAATGTGGGAATATGTCAGAGACTCCCAAAAGAAAAGCCCGATTGTGGACATTCCGATCGAGATAACCTCGAGAAAGAGGTACCCGACACTACGGACGGTTACCACCTCCATAAACCGCATAGAGATCGGCGAAAGGTCGGAAGCGAGCGACCCCATGGACACAGACGAGCCCGTGCAAGCCCCATCCCAGCTCATTCGAGGCGTAAGGCAAAGCGCCCAAAGACACAGATATTGAGATGGATACCTTGCAGAGTGCGGGATGAACCCGATATCAACCGAGGCGAGCTGGAAGAAATCATCATCAATCCCTCCTACCCAGGCGAGAAAATCAAAATCGGAAGGCCATGCCTCCCGAGGCTCGAGAAAGGCTGATTGACCTATTGAAAAACGATGGATGTATTTGCTGGTCGAAGACATGCAAGGGATCGCCGAGGCGTTGCGCGCCATGACTTGAATGTTGACCCCACATTCCGACCGTCCGCCAGCGTCAGAGGCAATACTCCCAGGAAAAAGTGCCGCCATCCGGCGTAAGTAGAAAAGCTCATGAAGGCGAGACATCATCGAGAATCTGATTACCCGACAGGCTAGCAAAGCGTGGTAATGGTCGAAAAGCAAAGCGACAAATGGCGGATGTGTGTTGACTTCACAAACCTCAATAAAGCCTCGCCGAAGAGCATTACCCGCGCCTCGAATAGACATGCTCGTGGACTCCATTGCGGTTTCGAGATGCTCGGCTTCGGATGCATACTCGGGGTATCACCAGTCGGGATGAATGGGCAAGACAAAGCTAAAACAACCTTAGGGCCGGGGGCCTATCTTGCTACAAAATGATGCCATTCGTTTGAAGAATGCAGGGGCAACCTATCAGCGTATGGTCAACAAAGTCTTCGGCTCGCAGCTCGGGAGAAACATGGAAGCGTACATTAGATGACATGGTCATCAAAACCAAAGGTCGCGACCACACTCTGGACTTGGCAGAAACATTTGCCAATCTCGAAAACATAACATGAAGCTTAATCCGGGCAAATGCGCTTTCGGGGTTCGAGCAGGAAAATTCCTCGGGTTTATGGTCAACCAGCGCGGTATAGAAGCAAACCCAGAGAAGATCCAGGCCCTGCTCGACATGGAGCAGCCCTACTGCATTAAGCACATACAACGACTGAATGGAAGAGTCATTGCCCTTGGCCGCTTCATCTCCGGTCGGAGAATGTCTCCCATTCTTCAAAATCTTGCTTGCGGCAACAAGGGATTCGAGTGGAATCGCACGAGCCCTCGGCGGCTCGGGGAATACTTGGGCAAACCACCCTCCTCGGCGATCACGTGCCGGGAACCTTATATGTATACCTAGCGCCACAGACAGTGTGGCCGCCGTTTGGTTAGGGAAGAATTAGACATTCAAAAACACATTGTACTATGTATCCAAAGCCCTCGATCTGTTGAGGGTCGTTATTTTAATGCAGAAAAATTAGCTTACTCGCTTGTCATAGCTGCCCGGAAATTAAGGGCTTATTTTTCTGCACATGTAATCATAGTATACACAGATGCACCACTGCGCAAGATTCTTCACAAGCCTGACTCATCGGGCAGATTACTCAACTGGGCGATAGAGCTCACCGAATTCCACATCGACTACCTGCCTAGGCGAGCAATCAAGGCCCAGGCATTAGCTGATTTTCTGGTCGAAACAAGCTTCACCCAGCAAGAAGAGCGAGAACAGCGGACAAAGCGAGCGAGCAAGAAGCGCCACAACCCCACCCTCTTGTTGGGATTTATATGTTGATGGAGGCGAGCAAGGTCGGAGAGCGGGCGGCATCCTTCTCATAGCTCCCCCAGTCCGCGAAATTCGAGCTAGCATTACGATTCAAGTTCCCCGCCTCTAACAATGTGGCGAGTGCAAGCGATGTCGCCGGTCTCGAACTAGCAGCGGACATGGGAATTGACACAATCACAGTGTACTCGGATTCACAACTAGTTGTAAACCAAGTCCGGGGGGAATACATGGTGCATCATCCTTCACTAGTCAAATACTGCGAGCTCGTCAAAGGAATTTTGAAAAATTTCAAGTTCTGGGAAATAATCAGAATTGACCGAGCAGACAACATGCGAGCAGACTATCTATCTAAGATCGCTGAAGAAAACTTGTCATTATTGAATCCTTCGGTAATGGTCGAGCACCTAGATACTCCGGGCTATCGATAGACCGGTGGTAATGGATATTGAGCAGCGGCCAGGAGTTGGATTGACGATTACAAAGACTACATCGAGCAAGGGATCCTACCCGCAGACAAGGTCAAGGCCACCACAGTCAGAAGCCAGGCCTGTCGGTACTCGGTAGTAGGGGGATTCTATACAAGCGATCTAAGGTCAGACCAATGCTCCGTTGCGTGCCCCCAGAATTAACTGAAGGTGTCCTGTATGAAGTACATGAGGGGGAATGCGGCGGCCATCCGGGCACCGCTCGCGAAAGGGTATTGCGAGGATACTCTTGGATAACCCTCGAAGGGATGCGAGAAATATGTTCGTGAATGTGACAAGTGCCAAAGATACGCGGACATCAGAGACTTCCCTCCACCATGCAAACCCCAGTCGTTGCGGCCTGGCCCTTCGACATGTGGGGGATCGACCTGATCGGACCGTTTCCACTCGCACAAGGCAAGTACAAATATGCAGTGGTCACCATTGATTACTTCACGAAATGGATAGAAGCCAAGCCTCTGGCCAAGATCACGGAAGCAAATGTCATCAAATTCGTCCATGATCAAGTGTGGTGTAGGTTTGGCCTTCGCGGGCAATTATATCGACCACGGCACAGGTTCTCGGACAAGTTCTGAAGAATGTGGCGACTAGGCGTCAAGCATTGGCAATCTTCGTAGCCTACCCTCGAGGGAGCAGGCGGGCCGGCAAACAACTCTGCACGCACTCAAGAGAAATTTGGAAGGCGGCGAGGGAAATGGGCCGAGGAGGCTGCCATCGGCTTTATGGGCGTCGAGAACTGCATGCAGCGGTCCAACAGGGGAAACCCCATTCGCTCTCACTTACGGATCAGAGGCAATGATTCCAGTTGAAATGGCTTTGCCCAGTTATCGAGTCTCTCACTACAGCGAACAAAACAACGAGCTTGCACGGGCAATAGACCTTGACCTCCTAGAAGAAAGAAGACTGGATGCTCGACTCAGAATGGTCAACTACAAGCAGCGGGCAAAAGCCCATCATGACAAAAAGGTCAGAGGCAGAGCCTTCATGGTTGGTGACTGGGTGCTCAGAAAGATTGAGGTGACCGGACAGCGAGCAGAATGGGGAAAGCTATCACCCAACTGGGAAGGACCTTTCCAGGTCACTGGTATTATCAGAGAAGGCACCTACACACTCCGGACTCGGGAAGGAAAAGACCTAAAGCACCCATGGCATGCTAATCATCTGAAAAAATACTATCCGTAGAGTCGATCTTCCTTACATAGACGGGCAAGACCCTCAGCCCTGTTGAGGGTCACAAATTTTATTCAATAAAGGCAAGTTTCTCTATAATGTTTACTCAGATTTTATTAGCATCAACTATCTACAAGCGACCAGGGCCAAGCCCAGTCAACATTCAGAATACCCAAGTACTAGTGAACTTAATTTCTCCGTGGGTGAGATGCGGCCCTGCCCGGTTCACGTACTTAGGATGCCCGCCACGCGGTAGGGGCCTTGCCCATCGGATAGCGGCTAAGCTACCTCGGGTTCCTCTAGTGACCGAGCAACACTGCTTAGTCGTATATCCTCACACCCAGGTGATATACTTCAGCCGATTCGGGTTACCCACACCGAACAATGGCCATGCCCGGTTGATAGTCGCCGAGCTGGGCCATGCCCGCTAGGCAATCATCTGAAGCTCGCCCCCGGCGATAGGGGCCTTGCCCGCTCAGAAGCCTTGGCTCATGCCAAGCACTCAAAAAGAGACTGCAACCTGTGTACCCGAAGAAAAGCATCGGCGGACACCGGGTAAACAGGCCAGACTCCTACTCGTAAGACATTAACCTAATATATGTGATACATTCGCTTTGTTACGTCTGGGTTAATCCTCTTGCACGATTACTTGATAAACTTTTATTTGCCCGATATATTTTAGGGGAACCACCCCGCATACAATTGTGTTGGTACTAATTAAATACAGGAAAAACACAAGCAAATATTATCGGGCAGAAGGACAAAATAAACACAGGCATCGAGCAGAACAGTGATAGACGAGAAATTAATTACAAATAATTGTTCACAGAAACCAAATGTTTCCAAAAAGATTACGAAGTCTGTTACATGGGGCACATCGGCCAAAACAAGTTAAGGAGTTTTCTAAATTACATCGGGGAATTGTGTGAGCGGCATTTGCTTCCTCAATGCTGGGGGCACAGTAACTCGCTTGAAGGAGGCGCCGCCTCGGCCGCCTCCCTCTCGGCCTTAGGGCATCGATCGGGACTAGCAAACGTTGGGCCCGGAGGGTAGGGGATCCCATGCCTCCAAGCCATCATCAGCGTCATCACGGGCCAAGGCTTCGGCTCTCGGGCGTGTAAGGCACCGAGATGATCACGGGCTTCCGCACAGTATGGATCAAGCAGCGCCCACTCGGCCATTGTTCCCATATCTACTGCCCCTATGCCCGCTAACATACGTAAAATATGATTGGTCCCCACTGCATAATAAGGGAATATCTCTTTTCGAACTCGGGCAGCGTAAGCAGGAGAGGCAATAAATTCTTCCACGGCCTGTTCCTTGGCCGCTGACAACTGCTCGGTGAGTGAAGCCAAGACGGTGGCATCCAGGGCGGTTTGGGCCTTGAGGGTTTGTACTTCGGTTTGTATTTGAGCCCGCTGCGCGCGTAAAGCCTCTTCCTCGGCTTGGGACTTCTTCAGCTGGGCCATGAGCACCGACTTCTCTTCAGCCAAGGGACAGCTTGTCCGCTTCCAGCTGTTTGGTCGTGGCCGCACTTTCTCTCACCGATTTGTCTAAGGCAGCAACTTGATCGCTCTTGCTTCTTACCAGCCCCGACAACTCGTCCCTCTCGGACTCCACTTTCCGGCGAAGATCAATTTCTTCGGTATAGCGATTATAAATGTTAGTGCAAGAAGAAGCAATCTGCAAACCACAGAACATGATCAAAACCAGACTACCACATTAAACAACGAGTGGGCAAATGGGAAACGACTGAAATTTACCTCGCTCAAATTAAGCCCGATGTGACCAAGAAGAACATGCCCAGCAGTATCCCGATCATGGGTCACGTCTTCTTGAAGCAGTCGCCTCATTATTCCCTTTCCAACCAGCCGGCTGGATCGCCCAGAACAAGCATCTATATGCCCAATGTTGGGACCCTCCGACAGACCACTCACAATGGCCCGGGCAGCGGGAACAGTCGTTGGCATCTCAAAGCCTGGTAGCAGCCAAGGCTTAGCTGAATCACGAGCAGCTCGATCAGAACTTGGGCCACGCTGCCGGGATGATCGATCAGCCGGCGGGGATGGAGGCCTCTTTCTCTTGCCCAGCGCCTTACCAGCGGCGACCTCATCAATCCGGCCGGGCGGGCACGCCAGTAACTACCTGAGGAAGGGGGTGGCAACTCCTCGACAGTTTTCTTGGTCGCAGGAGCTTTCTTGGCCGGGGGGCCAAAAGGGACTGTTGGGATAGCTTGTGGGGGTTGGCCGGCTAGAGCGGCCACCCTTCGGCTTTCTTCCTCTTCTAGCTTCTGGAGCTGTCTCAGGGTCATCATCGCTGCCAAAAAAGAGAGTCAATATGATATACATGATCAAAATAGTCATTCAAGCAAAACAAATACTTAAAACAGTCAAAGAAGAAGAAAACCAGGAGCAAGAGTATAAGCAGGCGTGCAGTTATGCCCAAGCCTACGGCATTCTTGACAATCTGCCCGAAAGTTTTGACCATGACAGTCACCCCAGTACATGTGGGCCTCTTCTTCATCAAACGAGCACAAGGGCTCAACCCCGGGAACGGTTGCCCGCAGCACTCCAGCCAAGCGTAGGTTTATGGGGTTGCAACAAAGCTCCTTCCAGTCAAACAGATACTCTTGGCTAATCCGCTTTTCGCCTTCCATTACACATCCTAGAGCCTCGGGATAACGGCCATCGACCAGTGTCCCCGGTTTGAAAAGCTGCCTTGAGAAGTTTGGGAGACATGGATGCTAGCGACTTCATTGGCATTATTGGCCAACCTCTCCTCGATTCAATCAACAGGCCTCTACGGTCCCAAGAATCAACCTTGCCCGGGACATCAGATAGAATCCTATGAAAACTTGAGTTAGGCAGAAA
>CM028378.1:91652722-91685739 GCA_013146195.2 Codonopsis lanceolata | reverse complement strand
CTTAAATCTTTCACGTATGTAAAATCTAAACAAAAAACTCAAACTAAAAATTATTAGTAACATATAAATACAACACTAAGATGTTTTTCTCCCCAAACTTGAATTTTGGCATATTTAATTAAAATTAAATGTCCAAAAATTAAATTCGGAAAAAGCATATTTAAACTAACTATACAACAAATAACTTTCAAAATAGTGGGTTGCCTCACCTAGCGCCTTTGTTTAACGTCTTTGGCTCGTAAACCGCAAGCCTAATCCTGGGTGGTTCATTGTCACCAAACGAATTAACTCAATTGTTCGTTCAACGACATCGGCTCCAAATATGGCTTGAGTCTGTCCATTCACTTTAAAACTTCATTATTTTTAGGGTTTTGAATATCAACGGCCCCATGAGGATAAATTCGTACTATTCTAAAGGGACCGCACCATTTAGATTTTAACTTTCAGGGAATAGCCTTAATCTAGAATTAAAAGTAAAACTTTTC
This sequence comes from Codonopsis lanceolata, assembly GCA_013146195.2. NCBI lineage: Eukaryota > Viridiplantae > Streptophyta > Magnoliopsida > Asterales > Campanulaceae > Codonopsis > Codonopsis lanceolata. Next base: position 91,685,254 of record CM028378.1, on the reverse strand, counting down.
ACATGGATGAAGCATTTTGTTGGCTAACCCTATGTCATGATATTTCTTGGTCTTTTTCTTATATGTCTTTTTGCATTCTCATACGAATTCAACCTATGCTTTTTCTAACTCATTTAATCTGAAATAATCTTTCCTCTCGGCCAATGCAAATCTAAATTCAATTCTTTAACAACCCAATAGGCTTTATGCTCTCAATTTCAACTAGTAAATGGCAAGCTTTGCCATATACCATTCTATATGGACTCATTCCTATGGGTGTCTTAAAAGCGCTTCGGTATGCCCATAAAGCATCCTTGAATTTAGATTCCCAATCTTTGATTAGGCCTAACGCCTTTTCTAATCATGCTTTTATTTGCCTATTGCTAACTTCTACTTGTCCGGATGTTTGTGGATGATAAGGTGTAGCTAACTTGAGTTACACCATGCTTTCTAAGAACATTATTCAACAACTTATTGGTAAAATGAGTTCCTGATCACTTATTATGGCCTTAGGGACTCCATATCTAGCAAACAAATCCTCTACAAACTTAACTACTGTTTTTCCATCATTAGTCTTGGTTGCTACCGCTTCTATCCATTTAGAAACATAATCAGCTACTAGAATATACTCACAATTATTTGACACGTGAAAGGACCCATAAAATCAATACCCCAAACATCAAAAATTTCAACAACTAAATTAATATGCAAGGGCATCTGCTTTCTCTTTCCTATTCCACCTGTTCTTTGACATTTGTCACATGTTATATAAAAACAATACAATCTAAAAACAAGAAGTAATCTGACTGATTGCAAAATTTTCCTAGCGGTCTTGTTTCCACTAAAATGACCTCCAAAAGAATATCCATGGCAAAATTCCATGATACCTTGTTGGTCTTTTTAGGAATACATCTTCTTATTAAAGAATCGAACAAATTTTGTATAGATGTGGTGCTTCCCAAAATAATTTTTAGTTTCCGCCAAAAATTTCTTCTTTTCGTAATGATCAAAATGCGGATTAATGATATCGACACATAGTAGTTGACAAAATCGGCATACCAAGGGTCTAATCTTTAATGGCTAAAATTGTCATCGGAAAATTATCATTTATGGGGACATGATCATCAAGAAATTGACGTTCAAGTAAGGGAGAAAATTCTAACCTAGATAAATGGTCGGCTACTACATTCTCGGTTCCCTTTTTATTTTTGATAGTAATGTCAAATTCTTGTAACAATAACATCCATCTAATTAATCTTGGTTTAGCATCCTTCTTACTTAAGAATTTCAATGCGAGAATGATCGGAAAAAATATCACCTTTGATCTAACAAATATGATCTAAATTTTCTAAAAGCATATACTCACACTTAAAAATTCCTTTTCAAGATGGTTGTATAATTCAGTTGAGCATCATTTAGAGTTCTACTAGCATAATGGATCACATGAGGTTTTCTGTCTACCCTTTGTCCTAACACGGCTCCAATTGCAAAATCTGATGCATCGCACATGATTTCAAAAGGAAGTGACCAATAGTTTGGATAAAATAGCGGTTAATTTTTCTTTTAATAAATTAAAAGCTTCTAAACATTCTTTATCAAAAATAAATTTTATCTTTGCTAGCAAATTTACATAGAGGCTTACAAATTTTGAAAAATCTTTTATAAATCTTCGATGAAAACCAAGACATGGCCAAGAAAACTTCGAACTCCTTTAAGCTGAAGTGGGAGGGGTAGTTGTGAAATAACTTCGATTTTAGCTTTGTCAACTTCAATGCCTTTATTTGAAACAACATGCCCTAAGACAATTCCATGTTTTACCATGAAGTGACTTTTCTCCCAACTTAAAGTTAAATTAGTTTCACAAAGCATCTTTTCAAGGCGATGTAAGGTTTTCTAAACAATGATCAAAAGAATTTCCAAAACCGAAAAATCATCCATGAAAACTTCTACGCATCTTTCAACTAAATCAAAATATAGAAATCATGCATCTTTGAAAAGTAGCAGGTGCATTACACAATCCAAAAGGCATTCTCCTAAAAGCAAAAGTACCAAAGGGACATGTAAAAGTTGTTTTCTCTTGGTCTTCGGGTGCAATAGGGATCTGATTGTAACCAGAAAAACCATCAATAAAACAATAATATTCATGACCGGCTAGTCTTTCAAGGATTTGATCAATAAATGGCAAAGGAAAGTGGTCTTTCCTGGTTGCCGCATTTAATTTCCGCAAATCAATGCACATTCTATAACCAGTTATTGTTCTTGTAGGGACTAATTCTTCCTTCTCATTTTTAACGACTGTAATTCCTGACTTTTTAGGAACTACTTGGACAGGACTAACCCATTTACTATCTGATATAGGGTATATTATACCCGCATCTAAGAGCTTAAGAACTTCTTTTCTTACGGCTTCTTCCATGTGTGGGTTAAGTCTTCTTTGCCTTTCTCTTGAAGGCTTACTACCTTCTTCTAGATGTATTTTATGCATGCACATAGATGGACTAATTCCTTTTAAGTCAGCTAAGGACCATCCTAAAGCTTCTCTATGTGTCCATAAATTTTTTAACAAACTAGCTTCTTGCTTTTCCGTTAAGTCGGCTGCTATAATAACAGGCAAAGTGTTACCTTCCCCTAAAAATGCATATTTTAAATGGGATGGTAATTGCTTTAATTCTTCAACTTTGGGAGAATTAATGGATGGCATAAATTCAGAATTTTCTACTTTAATAGTTTCTTTTATTTTAGCCTCCTCATTCTCTTCTTTATTTTCTTCCTTATTTTCTTCCTCAATATTATCTATCTCAATTCCTTCAAAGAGAGATTTCAGAATCTCTACTTCATCATCTTTGATTTCATAACTTTCTTGCTCTACTTTTTCGAACTTATCAGAACTAATTTCTGATTCCATCTTTATTTCTTCTTTTTCATCCATCTTTTTACTAGCTTCTAGGTTTTCTCTCTCTAATCTTTCTTCTTCTTCAATTTCTTTTTCAATTTCCTCAATGTCAATTTTTATGGGAGGGATAGGACTATCATCATAGACTATGAATCTATCTCTCTCATAATCTTCCTTTTCTTCAAAAGTTTCGGTTGAAAAATTTTCAATCTCATCTATTGAAAAGCAGACACTTATGTCACTAGGTCTATTCATAGCATCAAACACAGAAATTTCAACCGTTTCACCTAGGACTGACATTGTGAGTTTACCATTCTTCACATTAATCATTGTATTGGCAGTAGCCATAAATGGTCGGCCTAACAATATTGGGACTTCATTATTAGTGCATATCTTCCTTTCCATCTCTAGAACCACAAAGTCAACTGGAATAATTAGTTTATCAACCTGAACTAGGATATCTTCCACTATACCCAAAGGATATTTAACTAAGCGATCAGCTAATTGTAATTGCATAGTAGTGGGTTTTAGTTCTCCTAACCCTAACTTGTTTATAGACCGTAAAAGGCATCAAATTAATACTTGCTCCTAAATCCAGCATTGCCTTCATCTTTTTAGAGCTTCCCAAGGAAACTTGGATATTAAAGCTACCAGGGTCTTTCAACTTAGGTGGTAATTCGGGTTGTAAAACAGAGCTTACGTTTTCAGAAACAATAATCTTTTCATTATTTTCAAACTTGTGTTTCTTAGAGTGAAGATCTTTGAAAAACTTTGCATAAGCTGGAATATTTTTAATAACATTAAGCAAAGGAAGGTTAACATTCACTTTGGATAACATATTATAAATTTCCGTAAATTGTTTGTTCATTCGGTTTTTCATAAGTCTTCTTGGAAACGGGATTGGAGGGACATAAGGTGGTGGGGCCACATAAGGTTCCTCTTCTTCCTTATCTAACTCTTTTTCAACATCTATTAAATTTTCATTATTCTGAACTTCTTTTTCTTGTTCCTTATTTGGAACATCTACTTCTACTTCCACTTCTTGATTACTTGATTTATTATTCTCTTTATTACTATCATTATCTTTATCTATTTCTTTTTCAATTACCTTTTCAGATTTTTCTACTGTAACAGGCACATTAGAAGAAGGATCAGGATCACTTACCTCTTCACCTATCACCTTACCGCTTCGCAAGACGGTGATTGACTTGGCTTGCTCAGTTTGACTAGGGAACTTCCCTTCTTCTCTTTTATCAACTTCCGAATTTGCAATATGTTTCTTTAGATTTTCAATTTCTTCAAGCATGTACTTCATCAATGCTGCTTGACCTTTACTAGCTACTTCTTGCTTGGGAACTTCTTCAATTCTCAATTGATTTTGATTTGGAAACTGTGGAGGTTAAGGTTGGAACTGTTGAGGTTGCAAAGGCTTATTTCCTCCCCAAGAAAAGTTAGGATGATTTCTCCAACCAGGATTATATGTGTTTGAATATGGATCATTATTTGGCCTTTGAGGGTACATATTCATAGCATTAGCTTGTTCAGAATACATAGCACTTGACGGGCAAAAATTAGTAGCATGAGAATATAATCCACATAAGGCACATGCTTCTTGAATTTGCCAATTTTCAAATTGAGCTTGTGTATTTAAATTATCTTGCAATTGATATAGGCTCATATTTTTACCTCTAGCACTTTTCTGTTGAGAATTAATACTTAACATCTCAAATAATTCTTCAAGTGCTTCTGGTGTCATTCTATTAATAGAACCACCAGCTGCACTATCAACCATAGTTTGTAAGCTTGGCGAAAGACCATGGTAAAATTGAAGCACTAACACATGTTGAGCCAAATTATGATGAGGACACATAATGAGCAGATTTTTAAATCTATCCCATGACTCATGGAATGTTTCACCTGGTTCATTTTGGAATGACATGATTTGTTTTCTATACTCAGTAAGAGATGCATGTTTGTAAAATTTACTCATAAACAAATCATATAAGTGAGCTCAAGTATAAACACTATTTGGTGTTAGGTTCATAAACCATCTCTTTGCCAATTCTTTTAATGCACTGGGAAAATATTTCATTTTGATTTGATCTTCAGTCAACCCTCCTAAAGGAAAAGTACTCATCATGTATTCATATTCTCTTAAGAAACTGACAGGATCTTCATGGGGCATCCCATGAAAAGATGGTATGGCATTAAAATAATGACCTTTTAATTCAAAATTCCTAACAGCATCTGGCAAGACTAAACATGATGTCACAACGTTTAATGAAGGTCTACTAAAGTCATTAATAGTTATTTGATTTAACACTACTTCCATATTTCATCTTGCAGGTTCTTCTTCTCTTTGATTCCTATTGACTGGGTCAACTAGGTTTTCAGGATTTCTAATATCGTTGTCTTCCATTGGAGGATCAACCAGAGGATCCTCTTGATTTAATTGGTCTTGATTATCCAACTCGGGAGCTAGATTTTCAAAAACTTCTTGATTTCTTCTAACAATATTTATGACTTGATTTAAGTCTACCAATTTAGGATTCAAAGATCTATTACCACCTTGAATGGGAAAAGGTCTGAGGCACCTTGCGTCCGCAAGGTGTCCAGAATAGACAGTCTTCATTCTTTCTTCGTTTTTCCTTTTTGGCCCTTCTTGAAATTTGCACTTAAAACCCTGGAGTTTCGCATATTTTCACTAATAACCCTGAAACTTACAAAACTCATCGAAAACATATATTAGTAGCCAAAAGCTCGTGAAATAGCATAATTTGAGTCATAGAAGCATATAAAATCGACGTATAAAATACATCGATCAGGCACAGAGGGGGACCTATCGATGATATAGGCGGTAGTTACAACTGCCTCTTCCCAAAAACGTTTGGAGAGACCCGAAGTATTGAGCATAGCTCTCACTCTTTCCAAAAGAGTCATGTTCATACGCTCGGCAACACTATTCTGTTGTGGGTTATAGGGAACAGTTTTATGTCGACCAATACCATGAATAGCACAGAATTCATCAAACTCATGATTACAGAATTCTAATCCATTATCGGTCCTAAGCATTTTGATTTTCTTTCCTGTTTGATTTTCAATAAAAACTTTCCAAGTTTTAAATTTCTCAAACGACTCAGATTTGTATCTCATTAAGAAAACCCAGACTTTTCGTGAAAAGTTATCAATGATGGATAGAAAATACCTATTACCACCTTGAATGGGCACACTAGAGGGCCCCCATACATCGGAATGTATGTAGTCAAGGAATTTCTTGCTAGAATGCTTTCCTAGGGAAGGGGGTAGAAAACTCACTTTATGATGTTTGCTCTTAACACAAGTATCACAAAAAGGTAAACCAGAAAATTTGTCATTTCCAAAAACACCCGTTTTTTGCAAAATTTCTAACCCTTTATTACTTATGTGACCTAGTCTCTTATGCCACAACATCGTTTTATCTTCCTTAACGACATTAGCATAAATCTCAGAAGTACACATAGGTAAAGCCTGGCAAACATATAAGTTTCGACGTTTTTCACATTTTGCAATAACTAAAGACCCCTTTAGTATTTTCATAACACCGTTACCCCATTTTCCTTCTAAACCATCATCCTCTAACGAGGCACATGAAATCAAATTGCTACATAATTCAGGCACATGTCTCATATTTTTCAAAGTTAAAACATAACCAGAATTGCATTTCAAATCAATATCACCAATACCAAGTATATCACACATTTTCTCATTAGCCAGAGAAACAAAACCAACATTAACTTCTCTATAAGTAGTAAACAATGATATCAATGGTGTCATGTGATAAGTGCAACCAGAATCTATAAGCCATTCACTAGCACAAGCAGAATGCATAGAATTCACAACATTATCACAAGAATCAATAACCATAAACACATCAGCGGAAACATTACTACTAGAAGCTAAGTTGCAATCACCTTGGTTTTGTTTTTGATTTTGATTTTTCCTTTTTGGATTAGGGCACTCCTTTTTAAAATGGCCCACTTCACCACAATTGTAACATGTTTTATGTCTTTGCTTAGAGCTCGACCTACTTTTACTTCTCCATCTATTCTTGCCCGAATTTTGATTTTGACCTTGATTTTGATTTTGATGAGATTTTCCATTAGTCCTATGGAGAGTTCTACCCCTAACCATATTAACCTCATTTATACTAGACTTCCCCTTATTGGCCATTAAATTTAACTCCTTACTCTTCAACCCGTTAATTACCGTATCAAGTTTAACCTGGTCTCTACCATATTCGAACGCAGACTTAACATCAGAGTAAGATTCAGGTATAGCATTTAATAGGACAATAGAAGTATAGTTATCTATGTGCTCATCACCCGTTTGCTTTATTTCTTGAACTAATTTTGTAAACGCATCAATATTATCTTCGATATCTTTATTGAGGTCTAATTTAAAACTAAAGAATTTTTCTAAAAGATACGTCTTGTTAGGAAAATTCTTCTCAAAGTAAATTTCCTCAAGTTTATCCCAAAGATTTTTAGCATGCGATTGTTTACCACACTTACGAATCACAGATTCAGTCAAGTTCAAAATAATAGACAAGTAAGCATATTCATCAATTTCAAGTATAGCATCTTCAGATGCATCCTTTTTGAATTTCTAAGTTATAGCAAAAAAACACTTTTCTTTTATCAAAATTCCTTTCATCTTTTGTTGCCAAATTGAAAAATCAGATTTTTCCATTAAACGGTTCCAAAGTGTAAGTAGACATAGTCTAAAATTACAATTTAATGTTTATACCAAAAATCACCGATTTTAATTTCGCATACAACAAAGATAGGCAAAGGGCAAAAAAAAATTCAGAAGCAAAAAATAATAGAGCAGACAAGAAACACAATTAATAGGCGAATAATTAAATACCAAAGTCACAAACCCAATTTGGAATAAAGAAGGCTCCCAAAAAAATTGATTCAATCCACCTACGCTCTGATACCACTGTAACTTAAAAATAAGGATACTTTACTGAATCAAACGAACACCGGAGCCATACCAAATTATAATAGGACTTTGAATAGAACCCGTCTTCGACTTTGGCAATAAACTTACAATATACCAAAGTCGAAAAATAGCCCACTAATAATATCAAAGTATATTGCAATGCATCACCTGCAAAAACAATTTATAACAAAGCAATATAAATAATAATATTAGTGCTATGAGTATCCTCGGCTCAACAGAGCCTAACTCGATCTGTCTAGGGCTTATGGTTGCTTAGGCTCAGATACCCACTACCTATACACAAAGTATAGTAGTCTAACCCAAGAGTTCACTACCGAAGGGACAATGTTCCAAGGATTTCACCCAACTGTGTATGCCACCCAACCTTCCAACAAGAAATCCCACAACCCGAAAACTCCCCTCACAGAACTCTCAATCACAGTAATCTCAAGCTCACACACACACAAAGTGTATACCCAAAGTACCGGCCCGTAACAGAGACGCAGAGGGAGAGAGAGATTGCCACTGTGATGTTGTTGTGGTTCTCACTGTGGTCGCACAAAACCATTCACTGATTCAAGGGTATAGAAGGCGGCAGACTAAAGGGAGTATATATAGTGCTCAAATGACCAATCAATCACCGAAGATTTCAGCCCAAGGAAAACGACATGGCTGATTGAGCAAAGAATGGAAGGAGCTGATGCAATTTTGGGAAATGAAAGATTCTCCCAAAATAGCTCTTCATCAGCCGAAATTCAAAGGGGCAAGGTAAGTGGGTTTGGGTCTTGGCTTGCTGGGTTGGGTTTGGAAGTGGGCTGCCCGTTTTGGGGCCATGCCAACACTCACAGTCGTAAATATTAAACATTGAAGTAATGTTATATTAATTCAATAGGGAAATTTAGAAAATTTCAAGAATTACTTAATTTGAGATTATAGATAAGAAAATACTTTTAGTTATAATAAATAGACCTAGGTTGATCCTCAGAAAAAGAAGAAGAAGAAGATAAGTCTAGGTTCAAATCAATAGTGCCAATGGCCTTCTTGGTTTATATTCGATAAGTTTTTTTTAGTCAAAGTCAAAGACTACAACTGAGAATTATATTCGATAATTTTGGTGTAAAAATATAGTTTTGATAAAATTTCATTTGATAATACAATATAAAAGAAATAGTAGTAATTAAATGAATCTATTTAGAGTGCATGTTCCTTGTTATATCACAATGAGATTGGCTAGTTCGTGTTATCACGACTGATCCTTTAGGACAGCTTCACGTTCAGGACATGTCATTGGCTATGTTTCGGCAAGGATGGTCATGTGGGATTCGTAAATCCTACATACGTTGGGTAGTATTGTTAGTACATTAGAGTTAAATATTTTTAGTATTCTTGAGTCAAAATGTGTCGTTTAATTTATAGATATTTATCTATTTTATACCACAGTTGGTATCTTAGTTCATCATCTCTAGAAGTTGTTATAGTTTTTATATACTTCTACCGAGCAATGATTGGGCTCTTCTTTGCTTTGTTTTTCCCGAGCCCGCCTTGGCTTGTGGTTTCTGGTTAGTTGATTTCCCTCCTGTATGTTTTAGTCGTTGAGTGGTTGTTTATCAGGTTGTGGTTCTCTGTTGTAACACCGACCTGGGATGGTCGATGGTTTTGTTCTATGTCTGTAATATATATTAGTCATATATGTTGATGCTACACAATTTGGTCTTGGGCCGTTCCTTGCGGCTCGTAGGATATCTGGGCTTATGTAAAGGTATGATCTTGTCTAGACCTACCAAAAGAAGAACACCTTAGTAGGAATGCAAGGCAGGGCCTCGCGAAACTCCTCAGGCGTGAAAGTAAGTATTAAGCTTGTAAAACGCAAAATGACAGGGTTTCGGTGTGTAAAAGTGTGCGTATCTTTAAAATGAAACTTTGTTATATATATATAGCCCTTTTTGTAGTGAAATCCGGGCTGAGTTATTATTATGGAGAGAATTTAGGACTTTATGACCATAAATGCGGGTTGACCGCGTAACTGACGGAGTTATGGCTTGAATCTCGGGCTCGGGAGTTATCTGTCAGCCCTGCTCTCTACTCGGTGATTGGTAAGAAGACTCCTGCTCGGGATATATGTAGGATATTTACCTTCGGTTATCCTGCTCGAATGACCTCTTTCTTGGTCCCTAACATCCACGTGTCTATCACGTGGTGGCACATGTGCTTGGCTCGTGACCAAGATTTGGGCCGAGCTCATCAGTGGCCCCCTGCTCCCTGTCCGGCGAGTATTTATGCTCGGAGCAAGGAGCATGGTAGAACTGTGGGAAGGCTTGAATTGGGGAGAAAAACACTTGTTTATTTTTGTTGTGGCCGAAATGAGGCAAGTTGCTTTGTTGGTGACAACTGGTGTACTCAAAACGCCGGTTGCAGGAAGCTGAAAAGTTTTTCTGAGATGACAGCGGCCGAAAATAGTCATGAGGGGTTGTGTGTTTTCATGGTGTGTATTTATGACGGGCTTTGATCGGGTGTATCGCAGCCGCCATAATTTGAATTTTGGGAAGGCCCAGAACGCTTGATTTGGGCGCCTTTTCCCCAAATTCCGCCTATAAAAGGGGGAGCCCTAAATCCTTCGGCCTCTTTTTTTTTACTGCCTTCCTTTTTCAATTGTGCTCTGCAACAATTGCATTCTCTATGTGCACTCGATATCTCCAGTAACGAGCATTTGGAAAATTAATCCTTTCGGCAAACTGGACCAAGTGCAAATTACTCCTTCCGGCAAATTAATCAACGTTCAAAGCACAAGTAAGTGTCTTTATTTGTTCCGTTTTCCTTTTCTGCACTTGCATGGGATTCATTCTTTTTCTGTATGTTCTTCACGTTTGCTCTTTCTGGGTAGATTCTTAGGGTTTCACCTTTAGATCCGAGTAGTTTTCAGGGAGATCGAGGAGAAATCTTCAAGTAAAATGAGTTTTTTTAGGCTTTAATCCAGACATTCCTCGATCTCTTGTAGGATGTCTTCCCCCCTTCGATTTTTTGAGGATAACTCTGATCACGAGAAAGAATCTTATGATTATGATCATGGTGCCCAAAGAAATTATGCACCAACAGACTCTGAAAAGACTAATTTTGAAGTACATGTTTATGAGGGAAGGATTACCTAGGAAGCGAGCAGCTGAATTCCCCTTGAGAGGGTTGTGAACGATATGACCACCGATCAGGATGAGGTGGATGAGGCAAGCTCGAGTGGGATCCCAAGTGATGAGGAGTTGGTCGGTCGACCTCGAGTAGGAAGGAGACATCGTAACGAGGATTACTATAACTTGAGCTCGCTTGCTCACTAGGAGTCAATTGACTAAGTTGTAGAAGTTAGGAACTGGTTCAGCTCGATTGGGATCTCTGGTGAAGACTATCGAGGAGTTCCCTATGAGTTCGAGATGACTCCTGCTCAGATGAGAAGCAAGACTAAGAGAATAGTCTTCTTCTATGTTTTTTTTTCGCATCGGGATGCACTTTCCACTGGATCCCTTAATCATCGAGTTCTTAAGGGAAACCAACGCCGTTCCATATGACCTCCAACTTACCACGATGCTGATCCTGATCGCCTTTAGCGCGACCTGCCAGCTGATTGGTTTTGAACCAGAGATGATCATACTCCGAAAACTCTTCTAGTTTACCAAAGATAAAAGATCGGGTAGGGTTACTGGTCGCTCATAATCTGGGGCTTTGAAGCTATTTACTGAGTTTCCCTACAAAGTTGATAAGTGGGATAAGAGGATTATCGTTGTGGAATCCCGGATTGGCTGGCCATTTGCGCCGACCCCTTACGAGATGAAGCCTCCAACTTATGACCGACATGCCACCTTTACTGGAGAGGACAAATGTATGGCAATGTTGCGGGGAGCGCTGGGAGTGACCGAGCAGGGTCAGCGGTGGGTGATTGATTGGAAATCAATCGTACTAGATGCACAAATCTTGCGCCTGGCCGGGATATACCTTGCTTCCATGGAGGGTGTAGAGCCCTTGATCGCTGTAACACCTGAGCCATCCCATCCTTTTTGGGGAACTTTTCATGACCATAAGTTCCCCAGTGAGTGCGAGTTATGCAGTCTGGGGGAGATTGTACTCCTCGGTTTGACTTTAATGATGCTGGTATTTGCTCTTATTATTTTGATTATTGGAAAAGTATATCTTGATGTTTCCTCATTTGTTTTCTTTTTTCTGATAGTGGTAAAAGATATACTGAGGCAACGGAAGACTGATTGCAAAGCGAGGTCCGTTGCTCGCCACGGTGAGTTGATAGGTCGCGAGCAACTTGCTTCTTCCTCTCTACCTAAGGCTCATTTTACTGAAAGGAGCAGGAAATCATCTCGGGCTCTTGGCTCCTCCACTGAACCGAAATCTCCTTCCGCAATGGCTCCAACCACCGAGCCATCCTCTCGGAAGAGACCAGCTGTGACTGATTCCCGAGCGGGAGGTCAGAGCGGATCACGGACAGGGGAGGATGAACCCCAAGAAACAATTCAAGCAGGGTCTGGTCCCTTGCCCTCTCCCATTATTCCAACGCCCCCGGTCACAAGGGTTGCCACCTCCCCCTCCTCGACATGAAGAGCCACCACGGAGTGGTACACCTAGTTGGTTAAGAGCCAACTTTGTGACGCCCGTATCCTGAGAAGGGTTAGGGCACTGGTGAACGAGCTCACTATCGTTCCCCCCCTCGAAGGGATCAACATTCGTGATCGGGGAACCATGAGTGTCGTTTGCGGGTAGGGGATTCTGAAGAGGGTTGTCCAGCCCGATGTTATTTGCAGTGATGCCGAAACTCTACACAGTGTCCTGCTCGGTGAAATTGGCCTGCTGGTCAGCGAGGTATGTGATGCCCATTGTTTCATGAAGATAACAATCATTAACAATGTATATCTCTTGTTTATTTGTGTTTTGTTGTTTTGCAGTTCAACTCCAAGGTTACTCTTCTAGACAAACGTGCAGATGAATACAAGGATAATGTTATGGCCTTGTTTGAGCAGAAGAGGAAATCTGATGAGGCTGTCTGCTCCTACAAGGAGAACTTGCTGGCTAAGGACAATGAGGTCCTTACCAAACTTGTCGAGCTGACGAAGCTCGAGGAGGAGATCATCCGCCTGAAGTCCCAGGTGGAGTTTGTGCAGAATGGGGAGGTGGCTGCTCAAAAGACCTTGAGCGAGGAGAGAAAAAAGGTTGAGGATGCACAGGTCGTGGCCGAGCAGAAAGAGAGGGATTGGCAGGCCAGGCTGGCACGGGAAGTTGCTGCTACCAAGACTGCTGCCATAGAAGACTTTAAGCAGTCAGCTGAGCTCGAACAACTCGTTGATACGAAACGGGTACCCTATTATTCTCAAGGGTGTAACCATGTTCTTCGTATGCTAACGAGCAGCGGGCTTCCAAGCATAACGCCTGAAATGATGGTAGAATGGGGAGCTGCTTCGCCTTGGTGTGCTGAGGCCCAGAAGACCATGCTTTGATCCCTTACAATGAAGATGAACTGGGGATCATTGCGAACAATGACCGGGAGAGCGATGAGCCAGAATGGATCCCTCCAACTCCACTGGCCAATAACGTGGTTGACCAGATGAACACCATTTTTGAGCGTGAGGCTAACGATGATGAGGACGAGGATCCTGCTCCCCAGTCTGCCGGCCTCGTGGTAATAGATGTCGAAGATAATCAGGCTGCTCCCTCTGCCTGCGTAGAAACAAACCTGCCTCCTCCTCCTGGTCAAAACGTGATTCAGCTACCACCTCCTCCTCCCCTCCCTCCACACTTGCAAACTGAAATGGACTGAATCTTCGCCGAGCTGGAAATGCCGAGAAGAACCACCGAGGAAGGAGGGAATTGAAATATTGTAATAGGGCTTGTAGAGATTTTCCTTTGATGTAATTTTCAATGATTATGGAATGAGATAAGTATTTTGTAATTTTCAATTTGTGAATGCTTGTTATTTGTTCATTTTTATTTTCACTCTTGATAAAAACAAAAATGTTATCAGGCAAGGCCCCTTCTGCTAATTTGGCAGGCATCCAAATAATTGCCTTTTGCTCAATTTATCGGGCAGAATTGTTTGGTCACGTTAACTGGGTAGGGTCCTTGGTTTATTAAACCGTTAACTAATTATTCAGCCTGGATATTTATTTGAATGAGACTTTTCTCCCTTTGTTGCCATAGCAAACAAAGCTGTCAAATAATATCAGGCAATGGGTTGTCCCATTTCTCATGTCGAGGCATTCAAACTAAAATACAAACCGGGCAGGGCCCCACTTTGCTCGATTTATCGAGCAAAGTTATGCTTATAGTAGTTTGAGAATATTTTTACTTTTGACGGACAGGGTCTCAAACTTCTCAATCACCAAAGAAATAATTTAAGTAGCTTTGACCAAGAACATTCAAAATCCCTTAATGCAAATACAGAAGAACAAAGTAACTGTCAGATTAATACCATTTTAATGGTAGTATTTCTTTAAATTATCAGAGTGCCAGGGGTGCTTCAAATGTTTGCCCTCTTGATTTTGTAAGGTATAAGTGCCCTCTCTAATGACTCCTGTAACCTTAAATGGTCCCTCCCAGCTAGGTGACAATTTTCCTCGCTCTAGTCATTGTCCTGTAACTTAGATTTTCCTAAGGACCCAATCTCCGACTTGAAATGCTCTTCCCCGGACCTTCCTATCATGATGAGCTTTAGCTTTCTGCTTATAGTTAACCATTCTGATGCGAGCTTCGAGCCTGCGTTCTTCGAGAAGGTCAAGGTCGATTGCCTGGGCAACCTGGTTGTCCTGCTTGTTATAGTAAGCCACTCTGTAACTCGGAAAGGCTGTTTCTGTGGGGATCACAGCCTCTGATCCATATGTGAGAGCAAAAGGTGTTTCTCCCATTGAGCCCCTTACTGTTGTCCTAATTGACCATAAAACGGCTGGCAGCTCATCTGCCCACTTCCCTGCTTGATCGTCTAAATTTCGTTTTAGAACATGCATGATTTTTTTGTTCGTGGCTTCTGCTTGTCCATTTCCTTGGGGATATGCAACTGAAAATTGCCAATGCTTAACATACATCCTATTACATTCTGCTGTAAATTTATCTGAGAACTGCGTGCCATGATCGGAGACAATGGCTCTGGGTAACCCAAATCGACATCAAATGTGGTCATGCACAAAGTTGATGATGTTGTTCTCAGTGATCGTAGCTAATGGCTTTGCTTCAATCCATTTGGTGAAGTAATCGATTGCTACTACTGTATACTTGAATTGAGATCGTGCCAGGGGAAAAGGTCCAATCATGTCGATTCCCCACATGTCGAATGGCCAAGCAGCAACTACTGGCGTTTGTTCAGTTGATGGCAATCTGGGAATGTCCGTGAATCTCTGACATTTGTCACATTTCTGCACATACTGGGCTGCATCGCTCCTAAGTGTAATCCAATAATATCCTGTGAACAAAATTTTTTGTGCCAAGGTTCGAGTCCCCTAGGTGACCCCTACATTCTTCCTGATGAACCTCATATAAAAGGTCTTGGGTCATTCTGGTCGAACACAATGAAGCATCGGCCTCACCTTTGATCGCTTGTACAACACTCCTCCTACCACCGAGTATCGACAAACCTGGTTTCGAATAACTCTTGCTCGATTTTTGTCTTCTAGCAGAATGCCTTGCTCAATAAAATCCTTGTATTCATCAATCCAACACCTGTTCACCGGCTGGATGTCCATTATTCGATCCTTATCAATAGAAGGTGCTTCCAGATGATCGATCATAACCGATGACCTTAACGCTGAGAGTTCATCTTCTGCCATTTCGGAGAGGTAATCTGCTCTCATGTTTTCTGCCCGGTCGATTCTGATGATTTCCCAAAACTTGAAATTCTTCATGATTTCCTTGACTAGGTCACAATATTTGACCAAGGTAGGATTATGAACTGTATAATCCCCTTGTACTTGGTTTACTACTAACTGAGAATCCGAGTATACTGTAACGGAATCAATGTCCATGTCCAACGCGAGCTCAAGTCCGACGATCATAGCTTCATACTCAGCTTGATTATTGGAGGCTGCAAATTTGAATCGAATAGCCATCTTGAACTCATCTTCCTGGTCGGGTGTAACCAGTAGAATGCCTACTACGCTTCCCACTTTACTTGTTGCACCATCTACGAATAATTCCCAGCAATGTGTTGGTTTGATCTTAATTGTTTTTTCTTGTTCATAGTGGTGAGTCGGTGTATACAATTATCACATGTGTAGAAAAGTAGGCTCGTAATTTCCGAGCAGCAATGACAAGAGAGTAGGCCAACTTTTCTATATTGAAATATTGACTCTCTACCGGAGTGAGAGCTTTAGACACATAATACACAGGTTTTTGAACATTTGACTCCTCCCTAACCAAAACAGGGCCACAGCCTGGTGTGTGGCAGCCAAGTACAAGTATAAATTATCTCCCGTTTTCGGGCTGCTTTTCAGAGGTGGTTTGCCGAGATATTTCATAAGTTGCTTGAAGGCCTCTGCACATTCCCCATTCCACTCGAAATTCTTGTTGCCGCAGAGAACTTTGAAGAAGGGCAAACATCACTCCACTGAGAGTGAGATAAAACGGCCAAGAGCAATGATGGTCCCATTTAAGCGTTGTACGTCCTTAATGCATCTAGGTTGCTTCATGTTGAGCAAGGCCTGAATTTTCTCTGGATTGGCTCGATTCCCCTTTTGTTAACCATGATGCCCAAGAATTTCCCAACTCGAACTCTGAACACACATTTGCTCGGGTTTAGCTTCATGTTGTGTTTTCTCAGATTAGTGAAAGTTTCCTCCAAGTCCTTGCTGTGGTCTCCCTTTCGTTTTGATGACAATGTCATCAATGCATGCCTCCATGTTTCGGCCAATTTTTCGGCCAAAGACTTTGTTCACCATATACTGATAAGTAACCCCAGCATTCTTCGGCCCGAAGGGCATCATTTTATAACAGTAGAGACCGCCAGCTGCCTGAAATGCGGTCAAAGCCTTGTCATGCTCGCACATTTTCACTTGATGGTACCCTGAGTACGCATCCAAGAAACTGAGCATCTCGAACCCAGCGATAGCATCGACCAATCTATCAATGCGAGGAAGAGGGTAACTGTCTTTGGGACATGCCTTATTGAGATCTGTGAAATCGACACACATCCTCTACTTGTCATTGCTCTTTTTTTCATTACCACATTGCCAAGCCAAGACGGGTAATGAATTTCTTCGATGATGTCGGCTTTCAACAGCTTTTCCACCTCTACCTTTATTGCTTCATTTTTCTCCAGGAAGAACTATCGAGGTCGTTCCTAAATTGGTCGGTATATAAGTTCCACACTTAGCCGATGAAGGGCTACCTCCTCGCTTACGCCCCTCATATCTTCCACAGTCCATGTGAATACATCGAGACTTAATTTTAACTGCTCGATCAACCGTGCTCGCTCCTCAGGGTAAAGTGTTGTCCAAATTTTAATCTTCTGTTCTAGAAAAGCAGGGTTGATGACGATTTCCTCGAGCTCATTTTCAGCTCGAAATTCTGGCTCCTCACGAACCTGCAGTGAGTCCATTTTGAGTTTTTCATCTTTAACTCGCTTTCGGTGAGCGGGCTTTGGTACTTCTTCAGCAGCCTTTTCCTGCTCGACAATAGGCTCATCAATCTCCATACTTTCTAGTTGCGAGCATTCCCCTTCTGAAATTACTGCTATACTGACAGGGTCTTTCTATAGAACAGTGATCCCTTCACTGGGAGTAGAGAACGAAACTTTCTTTTTTTTTCTTCTGTGTCTCCCGAACATATTCCCTCATTGCACGGGGCTGGCTGTGAAGAATTCTGAAGCCATTGTTTGTATAAAATTTTACTCGTTGGTGGGGTACTGAAGCTACCATCTGGAAACGAGCCATGGAGAGAATGCCCATGATGGCATTGTATGGTGATTTTAAATTGATGACGAGGAAAGTTATGACTTCTAGCCTCGTATGCTCCCTATCACCTAGGTAAACTTCCAGGTCAACTATGACCTTGACACCGACCTTGTGATTTATGAAACCTTCCAGAGTTCCCAAATATGGTTTCAAGCGAGCGTCAGTGAGATATAACCAAAGGCTGCTCGGAAGCAAGGGTTATGCTTCCAGAGTTCCCAAATATGGTATCTACGAGCAATCGATGCACTTGCCGATTGTTAATCAGAGTTGATATAACCAAAGGCTGCTCGGAAGCAAGGGTTGTGCTTGCTAGCTCACTGCGAGTGAAGTGGATAGTCTGCTCGCCAAAGCGAGTTACTGGTGGCATATTCATCACCTTTGGCAGCGAGTAGATGTGTTTTCCCAGTTGAGTCGAGTTGGGTTCTTCCTCAAGAATGACGTTGACAACTCCATGTATCTGAGGGGCATTTCCCCTATTTCCCCCGTTTCCTCCCCGAGCAGGAGGATCACGACGATTATTTCCATTGTTGTTTTCTTGCTTGAACCTATCAAGACGTCCTTGATTGATCAAGCGTTGAATTTCCGTTTTGAGGATGAAGCATTCCTCTGTGTCATGCCCCACATCGTTGTGATAAACACAAAATTTTGTGATATCCCGATACTAGGCTGTATCCAGATTCATGGGATAGGGAGCAGGTGTAACACCCAAGTGTTTTGAAATGCATCATAACCTTAATAGCATGATAATAAATTGTTAATGTGTATTAATTGTTGATACCCTAATATGGCTTGTTGTGAATTTGCCAATCTTAGAATAAAATTCCAAAACAGCTCTGGGTGCGAAATATTTCCCACCCATGGTACGATATATTCTGGAATTGTAATTGCCTAATATTTTACTTTCGTGGGTGCGAAATATTTCCCACCCTAGGTGCGATTGTTACTATTTCAAATCTGCCAATATAGTTGCTTCAGTTTCTCAGGTGCGAAATATTTCGCGGGTGCGAAATATTTCCAACCCTCGGTGCGAAACCTGTTGGAATTCGTTGAATAGTTGAGATCAATTTGACTAATCATGATAAGTTAGGGTTAAGTATAATTAATTAGATTAATCACGATTAATGGGTCTTAAGTATGATTAATTAGTGTTAATCAAGATTACTTAGCTTAATCTTGGATTAATGTCAACCAAAGAGGTTGTGACACCTCATGCTTTGTGGGGGGACCCTTCCCACCTTTATCTTCAGCTGAATAAAGCCAAGACACATTTCTTCCACCTCCAAAATTCACCATTTTCGTACACAAAGAGGGAGTGAGCAAAAACATAGGGTTTTTGAGTGAATTTCTTGGAATTGAAGGCCTAAAACTCATCCTTTGCCAATACCATCTTCATTAAAGTTGTAGAGCTCATCAAGGGGACTGTTTTGAACCAAAAATATTCTGAAACCATTGGTGTTTAAGATCTACAAAAGGTAGGGGGATTTACTTGCTTATGTTTGTTCATTAATTCCATGTTATTAAGATATATTGATGAATAACTTGATGAATTCCATGGTGAAACTCTTATGTATAAGACTTGAATCATTTGGAGATGATTAGTTGATTAATTATATGTGTAGTAAGTTGTGAATTTGGTGTTAAACTCCTTGTAGTCTTGGTAAAGGCTTGTAATTCATGAAGTTTGGGGCTTGTATTAATATGTTGTGCAATTATATGAAGACTATGATTTGAACCTTGTAATGGTATGAAAAACATGAGCTAGGTTGCATTGTAGTAGTGGCGTATCAATGGGTTTACTTTATAACTCATTGCCACTATTGCTTGGCACTAAGTGGTACTTTGAAGAACTTGACAATTCCATGACTTTGAGTATGAAAAACATGTGGATATAACACCAAGTGATGTTTGATTGTAACAACAACAAGAGTGTGAACAACATGTTTTGGGGGTTTAGAACGTTCCTCTGATAATCCCGGGGCGGAGATGCAGGGAGAGTTAGCAGTGAAGTTCTATTCTTGCCCAACCCCTCCATTACGACCATAATGGAGGATGACACTTCACTGTTTGTGTTGTGAGTAGTCCACGTGGGTTGCTAGGGTTTTAGGGACCTAGTCCGTGTTGACATATCCCGAGAAAATAACAACATGTTTGAGATGCTTCATGATCAAGAATGAGAATGGTGTTGGATGGAAGCAGCAGGTCAGAGATGATACTCGACCTCTGTATCCTACTTGTCTTGGCTTAGGCCCTAAATAAACAACATGTGATTGAACTACTTGCTTAGTTGTGATATGAACTGTTTAGAATCATGGCACTTCTTTATGATGCATTCATGCATAACATGCATAAGTATAGTTGAACCTTACTGAGTTTCGACTCACCCTTTATTATTTGTTTTCCTTAGATCACAGCCAAGCAGGGAGACGAGCGTGAGCAAGAGTGCAAAGCCGGAGTGCTAGAGGTTGTAATTCTTTTGAGGTAGCATTCTTGGTTTATAATGGTTGTAGTCGCGCTACTAATTCCGCTGTGTAGGAAGACTAGTCTTCCTTTGTTTTGTAAACATTGGGAACTAGTAACTTTTGTAATCTTTTGTTAGTCTCTGGGAGACTTATGTATATAATCTTGTGTTTTCCAAATTATTCTTTCTTTAGTTTTAATTACAGGGTTTAACTGTGAAAACAACCAGTTGACTACGTTCTAAGTTGAGTCCCACGTAGGGGCTGATTTGGGGCGTGACAGCAGGAAGATCATTCTGGATCTGCATCATGATTTCTTCTCTTGAAGTGTTCAGGGGAGTAAAATGTTGCTCTCTAAATCGTTGAGTGGAATCAGAAGTCCTGTTCCGATCTCTACGAAAATTATTGTTATTGCCCGAGCTAAGAGTTGTTGCCGCCACCGAGCTATTCTCTGCTTTCTCTTTACCCTTTCCCTTTCGGTCAGCTTCTATCAAGCTAAATAGCTGAGCCCGAGCAAGCATCTCAACCTGAGTTGCTGGGGGATGCATTACCAACTCCTGTTTCAGGCCCCCACTTCCCATGTTATTCAGAAAACAAAGTGTGAACTCCCCTTCCGTCATGCATGTGACCTGTTCGAGCACTTTTGTGAATCGCTCCACATAACTATGAGAGGATTCATCGACTCCCTGGACCACCTTGTAGAGATCGAAACGACTCTTCGGAAGAGCTCCGGCCGAACCAAATTCTACTAAGAACTTCTCCCTTAGATCCTTCCATGCTGTTATAGACTCTTGCGAAACGTCCCAACCAGCTTTGGGCTTTGTCCTGGATAGCCCCTGCAAATGCCTTCATTTTTAAGGCTTCATTGCTAGTTACTAGGCCGACCTATGCCTCAAATGAGTGTAACCAATCCCCTGCCTGGGTTTTTCCCAAGTATTTATCAAAATTTGGGAAAACAGTTCCCCAGCGTTGGAGGTGTGTTTTCGATCCAGTCCGTAAATGGTCCACCGTCTGTTGATCGAATTGTCCCATCAGGTCGTCGACCAGCCTCCCATCCATCCATTCTAGCTTGCACAATTGCTAAAACCTTAGCCATTGTCTGAGGTTGAGCTGGTAGTGGTGTCGCAGGGATTACTACAGGCTGAGCTACAGCAGCCTGAGGTGCCTCAATCTGCTGGGGAACTCTTGGTGGTCTTAAGGCCTCATGGTGATCTGCTCGCCTGTCATGCTCGCGACGAGGTGATGTCCAACGAGATCGATGAGAGTAATGGCACCGAGAGTGATAGGAACGTTCATGTTCAACTCTTCGACTCCGTCTACTGGCCGGCTATGACTCATCGACCATACTGTGCTCTCTGGCACGGCGTTTATCTCGCCCACGTCTTTCCTCATGGATTTCTACCGCATGAGTACCTTGATTGTGAATGCCACCGCTTTCTGCTCGATTTCGAGCTGGTGCCTAATCGATTGTCAAAGGGTGTCTGTGTGGGGCCTGGCCGTCAACACTAGGCACCCTTTCCACCATTTGTGGAACACTGATAACGGGCACAACTGGAATCAACTGTTCCTCTATGGGAACCGGTGGCTGACCTAACGCGGCCAATTATTGGCTCAATATGAACATCCTATTCAGGTACTGAGCCTGATTGCGAAGTGCCTGAGCTTGTGCTTGTTCATTCAACGGGACAGGCTCTACCACTGGATTAAGTCGAGCAGCCTCTCGACATTGATTCAGTTGGTCACGCAACTCGACCGAATTGGCCCTTTGTTGTTGCAACTGATTTCTCAAATCATGCTGGGGAGGGTCATTTCCTGGGATGAAATCGGCCTCGCCTGTTGGTGCATGCTGTGCTGCTGCTTGGGATCTGGTCATTACCCCGCCTAGTGGAGGACGCACATTCCTTGGAAGCTGATCAGGCTGGGGAATCACCTCAGGCCGGTTATTAATTTGTGGCCAGTCTCCTTGGTGTATAGACATATCCCCACCAACATTTCCACTCGCACCAGCATGTCCCTTACCATTTTTAGCCATAGTAACAAAATTTGAGAAAAATCGACTAAAAATTTTCGTTCACGGCAATGGAAACAAACTGATGCTACACAATTTGGTCTTGGGCCGTTCCTTGCGGCTCGTAGGATATCTGGGCTTATGTGAAGGTATGATCTTGTCTAGACCTGTCAAAAGAAAACCACCTTAGTAGGAATGCAAGGCAGGGCCTCGCGAAACCCCTCAGGCGTGAGAGTAAGTAGTAAGCTTGTAGAAAGCAAAATGACAGGGTTTTGGTATGTAAAAGTATGTGTACCTTTCAAATAAAACATCGTGAGATATATATAGCCCTTTTTGGAGTGAAATCCGGGCTGAGTTATTATTATGGAGAGAATTTAGGACTTTATGACCATAAATGTGGGTTGACCGCGTAACTGACGGAGTCATGGCTTGAATCTCGGGCTCGGGAGTTATCTGTCAGCCCTGCTCCCTGCTCGGTGATTGGTAAGAAGACTCCTGCTCGGGATATATATAGGATATTTACCTCTGGTTATCCTGCTCGGATGACCTCTTTCTTGGTCCCTAACATCCACGTACCTATCACGTGGTGGCACATGTGCTTGGCTCGTGACCAAGATTTGGGCCGAGCTCATCATATGTGTTCTTTTTATTTTACCCGATCTTCTTTATTCTAGAATACGTCTAAGGCTAAGATTAAGTAAAACAGAGAATGTTACACAGAGTGAGATTTAGACCAATTTAAATAGTTGACTACGGCTCTGTTTGTTTTACGAAAAATAACTTCCGGAAAATGTTTTTCTCATTTTCCAATGTTTGGTAACCTTAGGAAAATGTAGTCAACGTAAAAGTTTTTTCGAGTCAACGGAAAATGAAGTTTTCTTTTCCGGAAAATGACTTACGGATTTATTTTCTGTAAGTCATTTTCCGAATGTTCGAGTATCCTTCAGTGCCCCTCCGAAATTACACATATTTACATACATACACAATATTTCACTCAACAAATAAATTATTTAGAAATATAAATGAGGTTTGTGCACATTATTTATAAATTATAATTTTACAAATACTCATCACATCCTAAAATTAGTATCCACTAACTTATAATATTATTTAAGGAAGTCTAAACATTATTTATTTTATTTTTTAAAACAATTTGTCATATCAATTATCAATTATTTTTTAAGTTTGAAAAAAGATAGACGTTATTGATTTGACACCATTAATGATAAATTGAGGGTTATTAAAAAAAATACTTAAACTTTGATGCGTCCAAAATCTTCCAAGGCGCACTGGACTCTTTCAACAGGATATCTGGCTTTCAACTTATCATTTATCTTCGAGGCCCAACTCTGCAAAGAAGCCAAAAAAGTCGTGAACTAGGCAGGGGTGCTCCCTGCAAAAGTCCTCCGGCGTGTGAATTAGCACAAAAGTACTTAGTCAAGTAAGCAATTCAACAGAGTTTAGGCTTGTAAATCAGAATCACATACCTCCCTTCTTCATTTTGAGGGGTTTATATAGCTGTTATCGAAGAGTAACCGCTCATAACTGCCCATTAATGTTCATGGCTTAAATGGCGGGCATATTAACTGTCTCATTCATTACAACGGTAACATCGTGGTAATGATGGAGAATTTCTCGGGAGTAACCGACTATATTCACAATAACTTTGACAAACGAGCACGACAAACCATGCCCACTGCACGCTGTTGACCGTTGGTTAAGCCCCCAGCTCGGTGGGCCTTTACCTGCTGGAGATTTAAGCCCAGCTCGCGATATATCATCGATTGCTATCTATTTCCCAATGACTTGGACCTTTTAACATACATGCGTTGCTCGTAATTAAGAAAAACGTGCCAGGCACGTGACTGATGAGTTGGGCCTATTGGGCCGGGCAGCTTAGTAGCCTCCTACTCCTTGTTTACCAAGTATTTATGCTCGGAACGAGGAGAACTTTGAATCTCCCAGTCAAAACATTCTTTAAAATGCAGCTTTTCACGAGTACATCAAGTTACCCACGATCAGAATTAGGAGTGGACGCCAAACAAAAGGGTTTTTGGGAAAACGAGCCGCCATCTGCCGCCTGTGCACTTACACGGGTTCACTTCCCCATGGAGCATTAAATGCAACCTCGGATTTTGAGTCGTAATGATGAGAGACCTCTTAAGCGATGGTTCCAGCCAGTATAAAAGCAAGGATTCCCCCTCATTTTGAACTTTTACCATCTTCAATATTTGTAAAAAATCGAAAACACAGACAATCATCTTCATTTCTGCTCTTCAAGCTTGCAACAAAAGTCTCCAAAACTCCTGACGTCATCTGCAATCAGATTCAACAATCCCTTTCAAGAACTTTCAGAATCTTCACCGACTCATTCAACATCAACAGGTATTGCCTTTAAATCCACAATACTCTCTTCTTTCCCTTCTGTATCTTCAATTTTGATCTATTAAAACCCCATGTTTAAAGTCCACAGCACTTTTCTGGGTTTGAATATCCGCTTTAACCGACTCGTCTGAAACTAGGGTTCACAGTTCTCTTTTCACCTTCATCTATGTTTTTCTGGTCTCCCACTTTAAGCATATCACATCCTTAGGCACTGTACAAACTTACCCAATTTCCACGGTAGGAATCGAGGAGTATTTTGGTCGGTGCCCCGTTCACCGATTTTAGGATAGACCCTTGCCTGCCATGGGTTCCTGCTTAATTGCTTTTGCCTATCCCCCCGAGTAGGGTTTAACATATATTCCTCGATTTCTGTAGGATGTCATCTGGTGACGAAACCTAGTCTGAAATAGAAGGACGTGCTTACGACCACGGAGCCCCCCCAGAGAATGAAGAGAGTCCGGACACAGGATCCTCGAGCTCTGAAGGAACCGAGTGAGAGAAAATTCCCCTAGTTCGCCAGAGACGTCCTTAGATTCCTAGAGAAATCATAACCGAGTAAGCAACAGATAATCTCCCCAGCTCGAGCAGGCCACGAGCTGAACAGAACCAAAGTTCACTCAAAGGCAAACAAATCGTTTCCACCGACAACTCCTTAATTAAATGGGATGACCTAACCACCGAGGATGATGTCTCCGATTGGTTTTATTCATTGGGCATGGATCCCAAAAATTACCGAGTTAGGGCATTCGACCTAGACATCGAAAAAGCCGGGCACAATTTCCAGGGAGATTGTGGGTCGTGCCCTTGGATAGGGGTGCCCCACGTGCCCTTGGATGCTGACGGCGGATCCATCCTCGCCTCGCTCCACCCTCCCTTTTTTAGGGGACGGCGAAATCAAAAGTGCGAAAGGAATGCTATCTAGAATAGCGCGTTGGAATGCGCCTCGGTTGACTTGAGTGGATTTTTTATCCAATATGGGAACTTTGGGTTTCCCACATCAAGTTATCCCTTTTTTAGGGGATACCAGGATATGGGAATGCATCACCCTTTCATTCCCATTCTCCTATTTTTAGGGGAAAACGGAAAAGTGCAAGAAAGGATGTTGCGACGCCCCCACTATGGATTTTATAAAAATAGCCTTATGGCTCATTTCGGATCACTATGGGAGCTTTGGGTTTACCGCATCAAGTTATCCCTTTTTTAGGGGATACCAGGATATGGGAATACACCACCCTTTCATTCACATTTTCCCTTTTTTAGGGGAAAACGGAAAAGTGCAAGAAAGAGGTGTTGCGAGGCCCCACTGGATCCAAAACGTTTTAGAGTCGTCATCTTCATTTTAAGGCAAAATAAAGCAAAACCAAAAAAATAAAAATAAACCAGAGAAAAAGAAAACGGGTTCGAAGGCTAAGTTACGAGTTGGGAAGGTGCTAGGCACCCAACTTGCCCTTTCGGTCTCAAAAATAGTTTTTGACTAAAGTATGCTTATTGTTATATATATATTTAGCAGATAAATAAAGCATTAAAAGATAGGAAAATAAATCAAATACATCCGTGGCTACATTATTTACGGACTTGCAGCCATCTCCTTACAATAAATTACAAATATATTTAAAAATATTTGGCCATTATAACGACTTTTTTACTTAATATTTCCTCATCTAATCCGGGCGGCACAACGGCTTATATTGGCTATGTTGGGCCGGATTTAAATAATAACTTTAAAAAAAATAAATAAATAAAGAAAAACGCTCTTAAAGGCTGTTACCTTTTAGAGTGGTAGTGTGCTCGCTCTGTCCTTCAGGGAGAGGGAGTCTTTGTTGTTGTTGTTGTGTTGTTGTTGTTGTGATTTGGGCAGTATGACTGCTTATTTGGGATGACTTTGGCTCGTTCACTCGGGCAGAATGACGGCTTATTTAGGAAGGTTTTGGCCTTTTTGGTTGGGCGGAATAACGGCTTACTTTTTGTGTATTTCAGCACATTACTCGGGCAGAGTAAAGGCTTACTTTATGGATTTTGGGCCGGGGAAATGGGGTGGATACCTAACTACTAGGCTAGGGATCACCTTTAACCGGTGGATTTTTGTTTTGGCAGAGTTTAGACGGGGTTTGGAAGCTTTGGTGGGCTACACACTCCTATCTCACTTCTCTCGCTACTTCGGCGTTATAAGGACGCTGAGATAATTTCTTCAGCATTTCTGATTGATCATTTCTCTCTTCAGAAGCGGAGCCCAGCACCTCTATTTATAGTTGGATTTGTGCTTCATCGGTTTGTACCACGCCCTTGACAAGTTGTACAATGCGTTAACTTTGAGTGCTACAGTAGCACCATTGGTTCCGACACACCCTTTGCTTGGCGCGGCGCCCAACATGCTTTTAGGTCGCACCAAGCTCCTATTCAACTTCCAATTTTGACACTTTCACCCCTCGCAAAAAACTGTTTTGCGCATCTTGCTTTGCCTTTCGCATTTTTGACACCTGTAACTTGACATTTGTTAAGTTTCAACAGTTCTTGATATCACATGTCGGAGTCACATACCAGGGTTCGAAATTGTGGTGTCTACAGAGCCCCTCAATGATGGAGTTTACGGGTAACCCGAGGCTTACTGAGTAGATGAACATCGTTGATAAGTAATAGACACTCCAATTTCGTTCAATTAAAACGGGAGAGAAATGTAATAGGTAACAGTTATAATGCACATTTTATCATGCTATCCAAACTCCATAACCTAGACATAATTAGTCGATTATAACAGGTTATCGTAGTTTTTAAGTAGATATTCAAATTAAGTGCTCTGATGGTCGGACCTACTAATGTAGGCTGCCTACGTATTCCTTAATAAAGGAAATCAGACCAAACGTAGTTCAGGCCGAAAAACCTAAACTACACACAACGAGGATGTTATGTTCTTTGGGTCAAAACCCAACTAAGAACACAACAGGAAAAATATTTTTGTGTTTTTCAAAAAGCCGTATTCAAACGGTCGAGGACGGCCGTCAAATACGGTACGAAGATTTGAATGTTTTTCGGTATTTCAACTGGTCAAAACCTTGTCATTGAAATATGTTAAGAGTCATTTTCAAAAAAATTGTGTCTGGCTGGTCAATACCTAGTTTCCGAACACAAATGAGAAAACTTATCAAATATTCCGAAAACTGCACTCGACCGATCAAAATCTGTCATCGAGCACGATAGAGAAAAACATTCTTCAAGTTTTTCGAAAACTGTGTGAAGATAGAAAACATTCTTTTTCCTTTCCTTTCTTCTCACTCTCTCTGGTTTTTTTTTTCTTTTCAATATTCATCTTTTTTTGTGTTTTTTGAAATATTCCTCTTTTTTTGTTTTTTCTGTTTTCTTTTTTGTTTTTTTTGAAATATTCATATTTTTTGTGTTTTTTGAAATATTCCTCTTTTTTTGTTTTTTTGTTTTAAAACAAAAACTCTTTTTTTTTAAAAAGGGTTTTTCTTTTATTTATCGAAAAACAAAACTCTCTTTTGGAAAAGACTTTTCTTTTATTGAAAAACGAAATTCTCTTAGAAAAGACTCTTTCTTTTATTAAACGAAACTCCTTATGAAAAAAGAGTTTTCTTTTATTTTTGAAAAACAAAACTTAAAAAAAAAAAAAACTTTCCTTTTAAAAGGAAATTAGTCTAAAGTTAAGGTAAGAATACTATACCTTTCTTACCTTTTCACGCCCAAGTGGCTGCCGCGGATTCGGTCGATTTCAACATTTCTGCCACTCTTGCTTTTTCAAGCCAAGGACTTTATTATTAGTATTTTTTTTCTTTTTTTTTATTTTTCTTTTCTTCTTTTTTTTTCTTTTCTTTTTTTTTTAATTTTCTTTTTCTGCCACTGATTTTTTTTTCTATGTTGACTTTGTGGCTGACCTGCTGGGGATATTATTTTTTCTTTATCCTCTGATGGATGGTCGTCAATCTTTGGTTAACAAAATTAATTTCGTTAACCCTTTGTTAAGCTCAGGGACCATTTTGGAAACTTTGGAACTTGGGGACTTAAGTGTCGCAGCTTCAAACTTTGGAGGGGGAAAATGAAAAATTCCTTTTTCACCCTTATTATGGACGGGAAGTGAAGGAAAGGAGCTACTGCTCCTTCCTTCTTTCTCTCTTCTTTTCTCCTTCAGTGCAGCCTCCCGCCATTGTTGCTGCTACCTTTCTTTTCTTTTATTTCTTCTTATTTTGCTCTTTTTCTTAATTTCTCTTCGCCAATTTCAGTGATTTGTCTAGCAGATGACATCTTATTCTCGATCCAGGAAGGGGAAGGCTCCTATGCACCCAGAATCTAACGAAATGAGGAATGAGTTTCCTCCTTTGATCCGGAACAAACTCAAATATCGGTATTCTACAGATGACTGGGCAATATTCTCCGAGACCGGAACACTCACGTGTCCAATCTTCCTCCCATCGCTGTAAGTTTCTTTCTCTTTCTAGATTTGCCTAGATATACTTCAGATCTGCTAAATTTCTGCACTGTTTGGAACCTTTGGAGCTCTCCTGACTTTATTAATAATGCATATGCATGTCCTATTTATGCTTAAATGATGTAATTAAGTAATGATGCATGAAATTTGTATGATTTATTTTTGCGATGCATGATTGATCTGGTGGTCACTATTTCACCCTAATATGCATTATTTATACTATAAATGCAAATGGGGTTGATGCATATTTTACACATAAACATATTTTTGCATGCAATATAGTCACGAGACGTACTTTTCGGAATACAATTTAAATTTTCCGAAATACATTTTCAGGCATATTTTCGGATAAAAATGGGACAAAACATATATATTTTATGCCCTCAAATTTATTTTTCATGCATGCAAATGCTGCAGGGACATAGTAAATGCCATAAAAATATTTATTTTAATGATCGGTGACATTTTATTTTCTTTTTAGCGTACCCCTATGGCAGCTTATTGGACAATGAAATGCACATGATGGATGCATGAATTACTTTACTTGATGCAAATGCAATGCAGAACAATTATAGGATGATACATGAACATTTTCCTACTTTATTATGTACATGATAAATGCAGTCTAACATGCACTTCTATGATGCCTAGGATGCGAAAATAACTTATTTAAATGCAAAATAATTACATATAATCTTTTTTTTTGAAATACATTCTTAGATGTATTTATTTATTTATTTTATTTATTGAAAGAATGTAAAAGAATATGACATATATTTACAATATATACAATTTTATTATTATTTATATATCTTTTGTTTTTCACATAAAAGAATTATGTTTAATGAAATTAAATTTTTATTTACATGTGAATTTATGTACATGTATATATAAAAAATGGTAAGTGTTTATTTACATCAAAAAATTATTATTATCGTAATTATTATATATATTTTTTAGTATGCTGCATTTTTATAATTCATGAAGTACAATGCATGCAACATGTTTATTATCTATTCATACTTATTTATTAAAAGATTGTACGAGGAAAAATAAGGGTAGTGGACTTACCTTTTCCTTCCTTTCCCCTCTCCTTTTTTTTTAGATTCACAGGGAATTCACGAGGGCGCGGGCATCATGTGCTAATGTTATGGAAATCTATGCCATGTTGCCCGAGGCAGCGCAGCTTTTGGTGGAGGGCTCTGGTTTTAGTACCTTCATGCATTCTTTTAGCCACTTCACCAGTTATCTGTCTATCTTTGATGCGCTCAGGGACTTCTGGTGGGACACCACCCATACCTTCCATTTCAGTTGGGGGGAGGCGACCATGACCCCGTGTGACTTTGCCGCGATTACAGGCATTCCTACCAGCATCGGGGAGACCCTGGCTCCAGACTTTACTCTCCGTCGGCGTAGGGAGGAGGTAGTGGACCTCCTGGGCTTTGAGCCGAGGTTTAAATCGACGAATGAGATTTTTATCGGCAGCGTTCGAAACTGGCTTCTCAGCAATCTTTGGCGGGGCCGGTCTTGGCTAATGATATAGCTGCTAGTGACTCGAGTGGCTAGAGCGTTTTATTTTTCTTTCTTGGCACATCGCTCTTTGCCAACTCCTCTACCACCACGAGGGTTTCCGTCACAGCTTGCTTAGCGATTTTGACGGATCCCTTCTTATGAGCTGGGAAGCGAGGCTTAGCCGGTGTATGCTTCCATGGATAGGGGCGAAATGACTCGCCGACTCTAAATGGTTTTGCCGTGGAAGGTATATGCTTTTCACCTTTTCTTTGCTTTTCTTTCTCTTTCTCTCTCTCTTTTATTCTTGCAGCATAAATTTCTCTATCTTTTTCTCTTTTTTTTTACTATATATATTTTTTTATAACATATATTTTTTCTGCAGGTCTGGGCCTTCTCATTTTTTCAGTTCTCGTCGGGTCCTCTCATTCGTCGAGTTCACCAGCCGCCATACTTGTCCCAGTATGTTGATGATAACAAGGTTTATCCGACCCAAGACGGTGGTTGCAAGGATAAGGAACGAGTGCTAGAACGGAATGTTAGCTCGAGTCATGGTACAGTGCACTTCCTTCCGGGAGGATGCGGAGGCATTATTCGATTGCATTGGGACTCGGCCCGGCCGGGATCGATGGTTTCCATTATGGTGGATTCCTTATACATGGGCGGCGGGTGAACCGTCGGCAGGTCCATTTTAGTGCCTCGGTGGTGCCTCCTCGGCCTCGCTACGGGTGATAGAGCCGTCGGTACATAAGCAGATATCGATGCGACAAAATACCTCATGCCGGTGTGTGAATTATCCAATGATGACGTATGAGGATTTCCTAAGATTAGTGTTGCATCCCCTTCTTCCTGCTCCTGTTGTGCCCAGGCGGCATTCTGATGCTTCTGCCAAACCAGGGCCTTCTATTTTATCCTCGGCGAGAATCGATGTTCTGAGCGATGATATTTCTCTACCTTCGATATCGGTGGGCGGTCACACGGTAGAAGCGAGTTCTTCACGATGTCGAGATCACGAGGCGTCGTGTCGGGCGGGCTCGTTCGGTAGACACATTTACCTTTATTTATTCATTGAGTTTTCTTTTTCACATATATTTTTTCTTCTTTTTTTTATCGTGCACACACACACACACACACACACACACACATATATATATATATATATATATATATATAATATATATATTATTCAATTCTTTGTGCATGTCTATTTTTTTGGAGACTAATATACTCTTTTTCTTGTCTCACTTCTTTTTTATAGGTGAACGTGTCTACCTACAAGAAGCTACTGCGGGGCTTCTTCAGTATCAGCAAACTCTATCGAAACTTCGGCGAGTTCTCTTGCGGGGGAAGCGGCCGCAGCCTTGGCCTTTGAGCGTCGAGTGTGATGATGACGGCGATGATGATGTCGGTCGAGCAGCGGCCGGGAGAATCGAATGCAGTCTGGTGGTACAACGGGTCACGGGGTCATGGTGGTGGCCTTGATAAGAGCGATCGTCTGAGCTCATTAGCCCAATTCTGCGAATATTAGTCTTTTTTTTTTACGTAAAAGAAACATGTACATACATTGTTATATAATGCAATATAAATGTATATGATGCAATATATTACACATGCAATGCTAAACACATACATAAAATAAAGCTATACTAGACATCTAAAAGGTAATGGCACGTTGTACTCTTGGAGTGGGAGTTTATGAGAATACACCTTCGGATCGGAGTGAGATTTTCTGATGATACGGGAATAGAGAGATGGCCGCCTCCCTTATTTCTTCGGTGCACTGTGGCTATTGAACCCGTGTTCATAGCCATCTTTCATAGCCTTTCTTTCTTTCTCGCGATCAGATGTAGGAACATGTTTTGCAAGCTTTTGGTTTTCATGTCAATTTTTGCGGGCTGATTCAGAATCTTCTCAGTAACAGTTGGTATTCTTTTAAAGTTAATGGGACAACCGGATTT
>CM028378.1:91616188-91652622 GCA_013146195.2 Codonopsis lanceolata | reverse complement strand
AATCCGCGCCGAGATGATCGCACTTCATGAAGCCGATCGAGAGTGTGTATGGCTTCGATCTATGACTCATCATATTCAAAATGCCCGGTGGACTACCTATCAAGAAAGACCCAACAATATTATTTGAAGACAATGCCTCAATGTAAAGAGGATACATCAAAGTGAGTGTCCAAGCATATCCCCCTAAGCTCTTTTTATACACTCAAGAACTTGAAAGAAGAAAGAGGTCGCAGATCCAATATGTTCGATCAAGTGATAATGTTTGATTTATTTACGAAGGCACTCCCCACTACAACCTTCAACATTGGGATGCGAAATCTACGAGATTTACAAAGGTGATTTCTCTTGACCCTTGTCAGTCAGGGGAGCATATATGGTTGTACTTTTTCCCTTTATCATGGTTTTTCCCCACCGGGTTTTCCATGAAAAGGTTTTTAACGAGATGCTCACATTGGTGGCCTAAGTTGTGCACTTTTCCTTATGTCCGATTTTTTTCCCTATGGGTTTTTCGACTTAAAGGTTTTTATCGAGACACACTTATTCAACTTGTAAATGCTATGTTCAAGGGGAGTGTTAAGAAAGCATGTATGAACAGAGCACTATATGGTAGGCCAGAATAGCCTTGTAGACTCCTTGACAATTTGGGTATACCCCTTGACACCCGGCCAAGGGTCCGTCGCCACCCTATATATACGATGGTTGATTGTTTCCTACCAGAAATCATTTCGACTTCGATTTCTTTCTATCTCTCTCACTCTCTCTCTCGATACACTTCGTCTTAATTTTGGTTACTTTATAACATATGTAGACTTTTTTTTTTGTCAAAAATAGGTGTCAAGTCTTATTAAGTACAAAGATGATAAAGACTTGTCATCCATAAGTTGAAAAAAATAAAAATCAATCCCGTAATATTTGAATGTATAATCAATATGTAGATTTTTTGCCAAAAATAAATATCAAGTCTTATCAAGTACAAAGATGATAAAGACTTGTCATCCATAAGTTGAAAAAATAAAAATCAATCTCGTAAAATTTGCATGTATAATCAATATATAGACATTGTTTTTTTGCCAAAATAAATGTCAAATCTTATCAATTATGTAGACTTGTCATCTATCACAATTCATGTAGGCTTTTGTCATCCATAAATTTTCTTCATCCATCATTTATGTCAAGTCTTATACATCCACCAATTATGTAAACTTGTCATCCATCAATTTATGTAGTTTTTTTCATTCATAGATTAACCATACATTTGCCAAAAAAGTTATCCGTACATATAAATATACCATAGATCAACCAATCATCTCAAACATCTCCAACACTTCATAAAAAAAAAATAACTATACACCGAAAATTATGACTTGAGTTCTAGTTTCAATTCTCACAATCGAAGATGAAGATGAAGAAAATTTCAATGAAATGTCAAGAGAAATGTAAAAAAAGTTTGGAAGAACATATGTTTGACATCTCCAGAGTGGACGCCGCAAGCGCCAAATCATAAGAGAACTAATATCTCAACAACAAGAAATGAAGTTTGTCAACCTATCTACATAGATAGAAATCGTGTTGATGACCATCAACACACGTAGTCGAACTTTGTGGATAATTCAACATACACCAACCAACACCGCACTGATTTGGATGCGAAGACATGTCTTCCTCTAAGTAGCGCGAAACTCTTGGTGCTCATGCTCCATAATTTATATTATCATGTTTGTATTCTTTTGTATTATTGCATGTCTTTTTCTATCATTATTGTATGTCTTCTTTTGTATTATTGTATATCTTACGAGGTAAGTACTTGAGAAAGCCTTCTTTATATGGAAAGTAGATTGTCTTCTTATGTATTATTCTATCTTTTCTATCTATTATTGTATGTATTATTGTCCACATGTTTAAGTCTTTTGTCCAAAAGTAGGTTGTATTGGTTGATATCTCAAACAAATTCCGGAAAGTAGATTGTCATTATTATATCTATGGAAAGTGGATTGTCATTATTCTATCCACATGTCTTCTTCCACATACCATGTTTTTCGTCATTATTGGTTATCTTTCCCGGTGGATTGTTTTCTATCTATAGAAAGTAGATTGTCATTATTGCATTGATTCTCCCATGTCATGTTTTTTCGGCTCTATTATTGGTTATCTTTCCCAATGGATTGTTTTCATCTATAGAAAGTAGATTCTCCCACATGCCATTGGATTCTCCCACATGACATGTTTTTCTATTATCGCATTGGATTTTCCACATTATTATAACTCTTCATTTCCCACTCACTTCCCGGTTTGTTCTATAAATATCGAAGCTAAAATGCACTTGAACCAATCATCTCTATAAAGACACTTCATAGAAAAATAATGTCTTCCCGCTCTAAATTCAAAAACCGATAGAACATGATTCGATATGAGTGAAATTGAAAGAAATGTGGAAGAATATATGTTAGACCTCATCGTCGTCGATGTCGCAAGCGCCAAAGCATTAGAGAACTAACTTCGAATATACAAGCGTAAAAGACGAGTGCGTGAACGTATCTACATTGATAGAAATCGTCGAAGGCCAATGCATGTATTCAGACTACTTGGCGGAGAATCCAACATACACACGCACAATTTCGCAGAATGATTTGGATGCGAAGACATGTCTTCCTTCGTGTAGTTGAATCTCGTGGTGCTCATACTCCATATTTTCAACAACACTTTGGCGTAAGTATGAAACATGGTTTACCACCAATAAAAAATGCACTGCTGCTATAAGAATGCTTGCTTACGGAATGTCTATATGCATGTGATGACTATGTTCGTATTGGATAAACCACAACACTTCAATGCTTGAATAATTTTGTCGAATGTGTGGTTAGTGTTTTGGAGACTAGTACTTGAGAAGACCAACAGAGGAGGATATGCAACGCTTGTTTTATGTTAAGGAGACACGCAGCTTTCCTAGATGATAGGCAACATAGATTACATGCACGGAATGGAATAATTGCCACGTGTCTTGGCAAGGTCAAGACGCCCGAGGAGATGGAAAGGCAATCGTAGCTCTTGAAGCGCGTCGCCTCTACGATTTGTGGATAGGCATGAATTTTTGGCACTTCGTGTACTTGTAATGATATAAATGTCATTGATCGATCTCCAATATTTAATGATATTTATAATGACGTAGCCCAAATAGTAGGCTTTACCGTTAACGATAATCGAGATAACTTTGGTTACTATTTAACGGATAATATATATCTTCCATGGGCTACATTCATCTCATCCATTTGACACCCACAAAGCAAAAACATAGGTTGTTCGGCTCAACACTAAGAGGCAACAAGGAAAGAAGTTGAGCATGCATTTGGGGTATTGCATGCACGATTTGCATACGAGACCCAACACTTATGTGGGAGATATCTACGTTGGGCAATATCATGAAAGCTTGTATCATATTACACAATATGATTGTCGAAGATGAACGTGATACTTACTCACGTTTGCCAACGCTTCGACTATGATCAAATTGACATTAGTTATGGTAGTTTAGCATGACAATATTTTAACGAACATATATGATATCTGTCATGACCCAACCCGCATCTCTATACGAAATCCCAAGGTCGCGCCTTGAGAACAATCTAGAAAGATGGACAAGCATAAGCTAAGCACAAAGTATGAGTCAACAATTGAGCCAACAAGCTCAATACAGAATGTAAAGCCTTAATGGCGATATAGGAAAATAAAAGCTACAAATTACGGGCATATAATAAGTGAAACCCAAAACTACAATTCCAAATAACGGAATGCAAGGCTAAGAGACAACTATTTCTTGACAATTTTACGACGCGCGTGACGCAACATTGTGCACGTGGAGCAAACCATCGACAAACCTAAGGCCGGCGAAACAACAAAATCCCAACCTGATAAACAATCACCGACGCTATAACATTTGAGGAAATGTCAATTAAAAGAATAAGAGTTTAAAACTCGACAACTAAACCAAAGTCTCACGACCAAACCTGTCGGAGATAACAACAACTACTAGAATAGAAATACTATAACCCACAAGCTAAAATCTTACTCGGGGAGACAACAGGAATAACTTCTAAATAAATACAATAACTCAACCATACTAGTTGGCTCCAAATAAAAGCAATCAACAAAAAAACTAAAACAATCTACCCAAGTAAAGTTTACATAACTTTACACCTGTGTCTCACAAGATACAATTAAATATGATAGTAATAACTCCAATCTATTGCCTGGAAGACCACCTAACAATCACGAACCCACGAACACGCACTAACGAGCTCAAGAACCGCTAACAGCTCACCGCACACACTAAGGAAAACAAGCACGAAGGATGAGTCAAAATGACCCAAGAAGCTACTAAATGCAATTACATGGCATGGCATGCCATGATACTCAAGCATATATATTAAATCATGGCATCAATAGTATACCAACAACCAACATGTACTAAGTCATCAAAATACATAATCTCATATAAACCACATAACACATTGTCTTTCATGTAAGTGCTCGTAAATAAACATGTATAACAAGATATATCTATTTGTCTGTCTGTCTGTCAGTGCCGTTGCTGCTAAACACATGTTGAACTATAACTGAACTGGAACTTGTGCTCGACCCAATAATCAAGCTAGAATCAATACTTTTCACTGGTCTTCTTCAGTGAACAATCAATAACTCATCGGTTTTCTTTAATGAACATTCGTTACCTTTCATCCAACCTAGGATGAAGAAATGGGAGCTCGATATTAGGCTAGATGGCACTAATACAAGACCACATCCCACTATTGGCCAAATAACGAGGAGAAGGGGAACCAATGCGGCGACTCATAGCGATTGCTTAACCAAAGACCATGAGTCGTCACATTGCCATCACGATAACAAGAATGCCACATGGACTCAATACAAGGATCACAAGTAGGTGTTTACTTGTCAAAAAAAATAGGGACGAAATCCGACAAGAGCGAACTCATCCAAAACAAGTAGGTCATAAGCTCTACAAAGAATCCAATTAACAATGCACATATATATCATGTAACGCCCCGTATTCTTGCATGTGCATTGTATGCTTGTCTTCTTGATTTCTTGTTGATTGTGAGCATGTTTAATTAGTATAGAAATGTTTTAGAATCATTCTTAAATCATTCTTGAAGTTCTTAACATGTTTAGAATCGCGTACGCTTGTTTGTTGAATCGCCGGTTCGATCGTTTTGATTTTGGCCTTAGCGATTCCCCTCGTTGCTCGTATTGCCTCTATTTCGTCGTACGATGTGTTCGTTGAGTTCTTGGCTTTATATTCAGGTCTTAACCATGTTGAAACAAGTCTTTTTCATGTCCAAGTTATCCTAGTTTGAATGGTGTTTGATTGTAGTTTGATTCGTTGATCATTCGTCGCGTGGTTCGCGCCTTGTTCTATCTTGTCCCGGGAGTTGTTCGGGTGTGTTTCCGACTCGTTTTGAGTAGGGTTAGACCTTAGAATGGTTGCCCATAAGTTTGAGATCATTTAGGACAAGTTTAGACCAAGTTTTAGAGGTTCTGGAGCCGAGGCGCCCGCCTGGGACCTTGCGAGGCGCCCGCCTCAACTGCAGGGAGCAATTTCAAATGAGCTGAACTTGGAGAAGGCCTCAGTACATGAGGCGCCCGCCTGGGCTTGCATGAGGCGCCCGCCTCAACCCCTGGATGTGGAATTACGGGATTTTCCCCTGTTTTGAGATGTGACGTGAAATGCCTATCCTACCCTCATTAAACCCCCTCTAAATCCTTCCTAACCACCCACACTTAGTCCTAATCATGTCCTAACACTAATTAGAAGTTATTCTAGGTTGGATTAGTGCTTGTTAACTCCCTAATTTCTACTAATTGCACTTGAGAAATACCTCTTGTACCCTTCTCAATTGGGAGGTATATATACCCAAGCCTTGACCAATTTTCAGTAAGTCTCTCATTTATTCATCTTCATCCTACAAATTAGAGAGAGAGTGAGTTGGGGGCTTGAGTTTGAGCCCTAGCTTCATCTTCTTCCTCCGATCTACGAAGATTCCACCGTTCGATTGCCGCC
This sequence comes from Codonopsis lanceolata, assembly GCA_013146195.2. Classification (NCBI taxonomy): domain Eukaryota; kingdom Viridiplantae; phylum Streptophyta; class Magnoliopsida; order Asterales; family Campanulaceae; genus Codonopsis; species Codonopsis lanceolata. Next base: position 91,646,549 of record CM028378.1, on the reverse strand, counting down.
AAATCTTGGATTCTTGACGTGTGCGACGAGAGGAACGACTTCACCGTTTAGATTTTGATTCTCTTGAGTTTTCACTCAAGCTAGGTAAGTTACTCTTCTTCTTCTTAGCTCTCATTGACCCTAAGGAAACAAAGTCTATGATGTATGAGGTCAATGAGGACACATAATTGCTTCCTATGCTTTCCATTTGAATTTTAAATGTATGAATTTGCTAGGAGCATGTCTAGGTTGATTTCTTGCCTTTGAAAGTTGAAATTACTCTTTCATCATGTTAATTGAGGTCTTAAACATGTTAGAAATATGTAGTATGTTTGTTGATGAAAGTGATATTATTTGGGAATGCCCTAAATTATGCCTATGTGATATGTGTAAAAATTGTTATGTGTTGTACCCTTCATATTGGACTATATAAGGAACATGAATTACATTGAAATGTTTTGGGTGAATTTATATCCTTGTTGAACTTAGAAGTGACCTAGGTTGGGTTATGAAGCATATAGCTTCAATTTCCCCGAAATTGGGAATTTAGAGAAAAGACTCAACGGAGTCGACTCTAGGGAAGAATTGAACATGTTAAACTCTAATTTCAATCCCTACGAAGTTTGGATACCGTTTGATTGAGTTTACTCAAATATGAGCTTGATATAATTATTTGCAAAGTTGTTATAAAGCATTGGGTTTGAGCAGTTAATTGCCTTCACATGATTATGGTAGAGATTAACACCCTACTTGGTTGGTCGAGTTCGCTCTTGTCGAATTCGGTCCTTAATTGGTTTTAGTCAAGTAAATATCTACTTGTGCATTGCATTGAGTCCAGCTGGCATTAATTGGTTTGTTTATCAAGTCAGGGTGGGACGATGCATCGCCTTCACGAATTATGGGATTCGTGCTCGCTATGGATCGCCGCACCCGGGACTCCACACACACCTTCACTGTGGGCCGCAGTGGGGAAGTAGCCCCTTTGCCGTATCAATAAGTGCCGCATTGGCTTGCTAATGAGATCGAGTAGAACTCGATGAAATTCGATGAATTCACATAACATCGATGGCACGAACCAAGAATGAATGTTTTGCGGGGAGCTACGAAGCGGCCGTGACTATCATATCCTACTTGTATGATTTATTTTACGCACTTATGTGAATAAGGTGCTAAGTGTTAAATGATGATAATATGCCATAATTGTGATAAATGTCATGCTATAACATGAACATGCATATTTTAGTAACTTACTAAGTCTTTCGACTTACCCTATTTGTTTGCTTTGTTTTCCCTTAGATCAAAGCCGAGGAGACGTCCCACGCTAGACTCGTCATTCTCACGCTTGGTTGCTTGCGAGCTAGAGGTTGTTCTTTTGGGTGTAGTAATTAGTCTTTTGTTTTTGGTAAGGACGATGGGAAGCAAGTCATCTAGACTTGACTTTGGGTTTTGTGGTTGTTTTAAACTTGATACTTGTAATCTTTTGGTATGCCGACTTATATGTCGAGCTTGTTTATATGTGTATGGTTCATCGCAGTGTCTTCCGCTAAAGCTTGTTTAAAGTATTATTATTGTTGTTGTCTCCGGCATGTTGTGGCCGTTGAGGTTTTATAAGCATGTGTTAATTGTAGGAGTAGTTGTTGGGTTCCGGCTGTAACGTCGCCGATGACTTGTTTAATTTAAGTTGTTTTTCCGGCCAAGTGTAGCCGAGTTGTAATTTGTATGCAATGTTGCGCCACATGAATTTTATAATCCTACTTGTGCATGCTTGTGTGTTTAACTTGATTATTTGGACGGCGCGATTCGGGATCTCGCATTGGGGTCCGGGTTGGGCTGTCACATATCATGTTTGGCTAACAAGTCATTTAGTACCAGTAATCACTCATCGGGGTACTCGTGGTCCCCAAGTCACAACTCAAGCAATGGTAGCACATAAGTTTACTCTTAAACATACCGTGAGATCTATCATGATCCTTAAATACATTCAAATCAAGACTACTATACTAGGGTAGTTCACAATCACTCCATGAGGTCTACAATTATCCTCAAATCCCAATCAATTCAAGATTACTAAGTTCGTCTAATAACGGCCATAAATCAAGACTTAATATTTAGTCTTCACAAAATCGTGTCAGACTCAACTGTAGTCCTAATCATCGTATAAAATTGACATCCTCAAAACCATGTTCAATAATATCAAGACTACCTTTTAGTCATAATTCGCAAGTGCCTTCATGTGCACACGACCTAGTTCCATAGAATGTCAACCCATTCAATAATCATTTCTTAATGATACTCGAGACCACTAGATGGTCCTCTATTTTCCGTGCTCTAACGATTACGCTCTAAATCAATAACCCAAGAGTCGCCACCGACTAAACAATTCTCGAGCTTCTAATTGCTTGATGACAAGGCTTTCTAATTTAGTAAAGTGTCACCTAGTAACCGACAATAAGTCTTTATAGCGTAAGTGTCACAATTGGACACGAATCGAGATGCTCGGGCGCTCACAATCATAACCAACCAAAACCCGAAAATCGTAGGATTTCAACGCAAAGCTCATTAACATATTATTGAACCTATAACGACCCCGTTGAGTCTTAATTCTATATTTCATTCTTTACCCGATTCATAAATTCTGAAATCATCATTTAATCGAAATTATAATAAATCACAAAGTCATACGGGCTTGATTCCCAAGCCTAAACATCAAAGAATTCAACATTAACATAAACCCAATTCATTCAATAACTAAATCCCATTTAATTCAACCTACTCATGTGTTGGAAAAATTGTGTTTTTAAAGAATGAAATTGTGCATTTTGTGGCACGGATTTCTTCGCATGTCGTTTGTGTAATGACAATGGTAATTGTGGAATCGCGTTCTACTCCGTGAGAACATCGAAATCATATATTTATTTGTCCAATTTGGTGTTTGGATGAATAAGTTATGATTGATTAAAGTATGGTTGTTGGAAGTGGGTTTATCCCACATTGGAATGTTAACAAAAACTTGAGTGGTTTATATACAAGTGCCTTGTGTTGTAAGGGTAAGCTTGTATAGAATAGAGGCTCTCTCTCGCACACGCCTGCGCAGGGGGGGGTGCAAATCATGGTCCAGTTTAGCCTTCGGGATACCGTACTCATGTGCGAGCGCGAACACGAATGTCAGACCAAATTTGCCTGTTTAGACCAACCCACGTTTTGTTAATTATTCTATTGTTTTTGTAACTCCCAACATTTATAACAGACATTATTGGCTGTTATTACCAGCTTTAATGAGAGATATTATTTACCTATTGATGATGAATTTATTTCATCATCAATGTGGTTAATAATTCAGTTTCTTGTCTACTCCTATAAAAGGAGATGCAATCCACAATTGAAAACACAGTTGATTACAATCTCCATTTCACTTCTGCAATCTGCAAATCGTTGAGCGAATTCTTTTGGCCTTCTGTTTTCAAATTGGTGATAGAGTCAGACACATCTTCAGTTCGCCGGAATCCTTAGTGCTAAAGGTTTCTCCGGTGTCTCCGTTGTATCCTGGGAGACAGACGTCCGTTACAGCTTCCAAGCATAGACGGGAAGGGGCGAATCTGTTTTAAGGAAACTGTGTGTGACACAGGCCTCGGACCAGTTGACTTCGTTCTACCAGCGGCAGACTGAAGTCTACCTGCATAACTGAGGTCTACCACTGAAGTCTACTGAAGTCTAGTCTACCTGAAGTCTACAGACGAACTCTACCTGATCTCTCTGAGACCTTGTATTACGATAACCTTTTCAAGCTGTTTCCATTCTGTATTTGATTATTATTGTTTTCCCTATACCATTTTCTAACAATCTTAAAACAGATTAGTACTGTTATCTTGGATAACAGTAAACCCTTCTAAAGGGGAAAACAAACTTTTACAAATTACAGAATTGTGTATTTTAACCTTGTTCATATTACAGCAATATGACAACTGAGTTGAATACCCAAGCTACTGGAAAGGAACCCAATGTGACCTTGAACCCAACGACCTCTAATGCTAATGTGACCAATCCACCTATGCCGGTACATCATAGTGAGAAAGCTGAGAAATTCAGTGGCTTGAATTTCAAGCGATGGCAGCAAAAGATGCTGTTCTACTTGACCACCCTAAATCTAGCGAGGTGTCTGAAAGAGGATCCTCCAACGGTGGGTGAGAATCGAGAATGATGTCCAAGGCGCCTTTGTAGAAGCATGGAAGCATTCGATTTCCTTGCGTAAACTACGTCTTGAATGGGTTGACAGACTCATTGTACGAAGTTTACTGTTATAAGACAACGGCAAAGGAGTTGTGGACATCGTTGGACCACAAATATACATCTGAGGATGCTGGAGCCAAAAAGTTTATTGTTGGCCGCTTTCTGGATTATAAGATGGTGGACTCCAAGATTATCTACAGTCAAGTGCAAGAATTGCAAGTGATCTTTCACGAAATTCAAGCTAAAGGGATGGTTGTAAGTGAAACCTTTCAAGTGGCTGCAATTATTGAGAAATTGCCTCCAGCTTGGAAAGATTTCAAGAGCTATCTGAAACACAAGCGAAAGGAGATGAATGTGGAACAACTGGTTGTCAGACTTCGTATTGAAGAGGACAACAGGGGTTCTGACAAGAAGACATTCATTCATGTGGCTGCTAAAGCTAATATGGTAGAGCATGGCCAAAGCTCAAAAGGCAAAGGCAAGGCTGCTGCTAAAAGGGTCAGTTTGGGACCCAAGGGAGGAATCTCTAAGAAGAGATTTTCTGGAAAGTGCTACAACTGTGGGGGCACGGGTCACAAGGCTATAGCTTGCAGAAAGCCAAGTAGAGACCGTGAAGCAAACATGGTGGATGACATCTCTCAAGATGTATCATAACTGAATCTTGTTGTGGTTGTCACTGAAGTGAACTTGGTGGGTTCAAACCCCAATCAATGGTGGATCGACACTGGTGCCAGCAAGCATGTGTGCTCCAACAGAGAAATGTTAAGTACTTTTGAAGCTGCTGAGAATGGCGAGAAGGTTTTTATGGGAAACTCTGCCACTTCAAAAGTCAAAGGTCAAGGCAAAGTGGTGCTGAAGATGACGTCTGGGAAGGAACTGACTCTCAACAATGTACTCTATGTACCAGATATCCGGAAGAACTTAGTCTCCGGAACTCTGCTGGTGAAGCATGGCTTCCGTATTGTATTTGAGTCAGATGTTGTAACTCTGTCCAAGAGTGGAATGTTTGTTGGAAAAGGTTATGTAAATGATGGGTTGTTTAAGCTCAGTGTAATGGTTGTTAAACCAGCAAGCAATAATAATAAGAATAAGTCTTCTGTTTATTTGCTTGAGTCTTCCTATGTGTGGCATGGTAGACTAGGACATGTTAATTATGGAACCTTGCGTAGGTTAGTTAACATGAATTACATACCCAAATTCCAAATCGATTCCAAACACAAGTGTGAAACTTGTGTAGAGGCAAAGTTAACAAGGACATCATTTCATACTATTGAAAGAAATAGTGAACCACTTGGATTAATTCACACTGATGTGTGTGATTTTAAATCAACACAATCACGTGGTGGAAATAAGTACTTCATTACTTTTATTGATGATAGCACTAGGTTTTGCTATGTGTATCTTCTCAAAAGTAAAGATGAAGCCATAGAGAAGTTTATTCTCTATAAAACCGAGGTTGAGAACCAACTCAACAGAAAGGTTAAGATGCTAAGAAGTGATCGTGGAGGTGAATATGAGTCACCATTTTGCATACTGTGCTGAGCATGGTATCATCCACGAGACAACAACACCTTATGCACCTCAACGGAATGGCATTCTTTGAGCATAAAAATCGAACTCTTAAAGAGATGATGAATGCCATGTTGTTAAGTTCTGGATTACCACAGAACATGTGGGGAGAAGCTGTGTTGTCAGCTAATTACCTTTTAAATAAGGTACCCCGTAAGAAGCTAGACAAAAGCCCTTACGAGATGTGGCATGGAAGAATTCCATCCTACAAATACTTGCGAGTGTGGGGGTGTCTTGCAAAGGTTGCTGTTCCTTTACCTAAAAAGGTGAAAGTAGGACCAAAAACTATTGATTGCATATTCATTGGTTATGCACATAACAGTAGTGCTTATCGGTTCCTTGTGCATGATTCTAAAATTGTAGACATACACAAAAACACGATAATGGAATCTAGAAATGCATCGTTCTTTGAGAATGTATTTCCATGCAGACTGAGTAGTGTGTCTAGCTCATCTGTACAAATACATGATTCAATAGAAGAAGAGCATGAGGAGAATGAGGTAGAAGAGGTAGAACTTAGGCGCGACAAAGAGCTAGGGTAGAGAAATCCTTTGGTCGGATTTTCTAACCTACATGCTGGAAAGTGAACCTCAAAGCTATAAAGAAGCTGTGAGTTCTTTTGAAGGACCTCTCTGGAAAGAGGCTATCAAGAGTGAAATTGATTCCATCCTTCAAAATCACACTTGGGAATTAGTGGATCTTCCTCCGGGGAGTAAACCACTAGGATATAAGTGGATTTTCAAAGGAAGATGAAAGCGAGATGGATCAATTGATAAGTATAAGGCCAGACTTGTAATAAAGGTTACGCAACGTGAAGGTCTTGATTACTTTGATACATATTCTCCAGTTACGAGAATAACATCAATAAGGATAGTACTTGCAATTGCCGCATTGCGGAATCTTGAAGTACATCAAATGGATGTAAAGACTGCTTTTCTAAATGGTGATTTAGAAGAAGAGATTTACATGGAACAACCAGAAGGGTTTTTTGCTCCAGGGCAAGAAAACAAAGTGTGTAAGTTGGTTAAGTCTTTGTATGGCTTAAAACAAGCACCAAAACAATGGCATGAGAAATTTGATAATGTCATGTTGGGTTGTGGATTTAAGATCAATGAGTGTGATAAATGTGTTTATGTAAAGGACACTGAAAATGGCTATGTCATTTTATGTCTTTACGTAGATGACATGCTTATCATTGGAAGCAATGATAATATGATTAAATCTACAAAAGACATGTTAAAATCTAAATTTGACATGAAAGATATGGGGTTAGCTGATGTAATCCTTGGAGTTAAAATTTCTAGAATTTCAAGTGGACTTACTTTAAGTCAGTCACACTACGTGGATAAAATTCTTGAGAAATTTAGCAAGGATGATATTGCAATAGCTAGAACTCCTATTGACACTAGTCTTCATCTATCAAAGAATAGAGGTGAGACTATCTCTCAGGTAGAATACTCAAGAATCATAGGAAGTCTGATGTACTTAATGAGTTGTACAAGACCAGACATTGCCTATGTTTTGAGTAAACTGAGTAGATATACGAGTAATCCAGGGACTGATCACTAGAAAGCGATAGTCAGAGTACTAAGGTACTTGAGATATACTCGTGATTATGGACGCACTATACAAGAGATCAGCGGTGATCGAAGGATCTTGTGATGCAAATTGGATCTCGAGATATTAAAGACTCAAGGTCTACCAGTGGTTTTGTATTCGCTCTAGCAGGTGCAGCCATATCATGGAAATCTTCTAAGCAGACTGTCATAGCTAAATCCATAATGGAGTCTGAGTTTATAGCTCTAGACAAAAGTGGTGAAGAGGCTGAATGGCTACGTCAATTCTTAGAAGATGTTCCAAGATGGACAAAACATGTGCCTGCAATTTGCATACATTGCGATAGTCAATCGGCAATTGGCAGGGCACAGAGCAATATGTATAATGGTAAGTCTAGACATATACGTCGTAGACATAATACCATTAGACAACTACTCTCAACTGGGACTATCTCTATTGACTATGTGAAGTCAAAGGATAATTTAGCGGATCCGTTAACCAAAGGGTTAAATAGAGAGTTGGTTGATAAGTCTTCCAAAGGAATGGGACCTAAGCCTCTAGATATGAGTTGATACAATGGAAACCCAACCTTGTTGACTGGAGATCCCAAGATCTTGGTTCAAAGGGACAACCTAATTGTAAAAGACTCTTAGCTTCACTGTGGGGGTCATCCTTTATAAGATTAATGCTCATGTGTAGGAGGATAAGCATATAGATTTTAATGATTCCTAAGTAAGAATCACCTATGTGAGAGAGAAGTGGGGCCGCTTCAAAGAGAATTGTGTGAGGCTCAATTCTTAGACCCTCTCACAGAACCAGGCGAATGTTCAAGGCCATGAATGAACATAGCTATGAGAACTGAATTGTGTTAGGAAGATTCCTGTGTAAAGTATACGATCGTTTACACTAACGGCAGAACAGTTCAAAGACATCATGTCTACTGATCAGCTAATAAAGTAAATATTCTTTTTCAAGGGAAGGTTCAAAGGGTAACACCTACCTATCCTATGCAGGTTTCAACTGCTGGACTTTATCACCATATTCTTCAATTTCCTTCTTGTGGGGGATTGTTGGAAAAATTGTGTTTTTAAAGAATGAAATTGTGCATTTTGTGGCACGGATTTCTTCGCATGTCGTTTGTGTAATGACAATGGTCATTGTGGAATCGCGTTCTACTCCGTGAGAACATCGAAATCATATATTTATTTGTCCAATTTGGTGTTTGGATGAATAAGTTATGATTGATTAAAGTATGGTTGTTGGAAGTGGGTTTATCCCACATTGGAATGTTAACAAAAACTTGAGTGGTTTATATACAAGTGCCTTGTGTTGTAAGGGTAAGCTTGTATAGAATAGAGGCTCTCTCTCGCGCATGCCTGCGCAGGGGGGGGGGTGCAAATCATGGTCCAGTTTAGCCTTCGGGATACCGTACTCATGTGCGAGCACGAACACGAATGTCGGACCAAATTTGTCTGTTCAGACCAAACCACGTTTTGTTAATTATTCTATTGTTTTTGTAACTCCCAACATTTATAACAGACATTATTGGCTGTTATTACCAGCTTTAATGAGAGATATTATTTACCTATTGATGATAAATTTATTTCATCATCAATGTGGTTAATAATTCAGTTTCTTGTCTACTCCTATAAAAGGAGATGCAATCCACAATTGAAAACACAATTGATTACAATCTCCATTTCACTTCTGCAATCTGCAAATCGTTGAGCGAATTCTTTTGGCCTTCTGTTTTCAAATTGGTGATAGAGTCAGACACAGCTTCAGTTCGCCGAAATCCTTAGTGCTAAAGGTTTCTCCGGTGTCTCCGTTGTATCTCGGGAGCAGGCGTCGTTCGACTTCAAGCACGAGGCGGGAAGGGGTGAATCTTTTAAGGAAGCGTATGACACGGGCCTCGGACCGATAGACTTCGGGCGAAGTCTACTGTACCGAGTCTGGCGGACAACTGAAGTCTAGCCTACGAAGTCTACCGGCACTGAAGTCTACACTGGCCCGAAGTCTACCAGACTGAACTCTACCTGCAGACCTTGTATTACAGCAGTAACCTTTTCAACTGTTTCCATTATGTATTTGATTATTATTGTTTTCCCTATACCATTTTCTAACATCATGTTATCTAGCACATTCATAAATTCAAGATACACAAGATAGACAATAAAAGTATTTCAAGTGTTCATTGCCCACAATTAGCAAGTAGATTGTTTTCCTTAGGGCCAATGAACCAAAAATCAAAAGAAAGAGTAAGTAGTAACTTACCTAACCCGAATGAAAATCAAAGGGAAAGAAAATCAGATCGGTGAAAATGTTCTACTCGTCGAGGGCTTTAAGAATTTGAAATTACAAGGCAATCCAACGGTTGAATTTTTGTAAATCGAAGAAGGAAGAACTAGGGATCCAATGTCTCCTTGTCATCTCTCTCTCTAACTCACGTATTGTGGAGGAAGAAATGAAGGAAGAATGCCACAAGCGGTTTGTGGTTATAAGGCTTTCACACTCAAGGGCACAAGAGGGATTTCATGGGTGCACTTAGTGAAGGATTAGGGCTAATCAATTACTTACCAAGCTTAACGATAATCAACTAAGACTAATCAAGATGATTTAGATCACTTAGAGGTTAATTAGGGCTAAGTGGTGGGGTTTAGAACAAGTTTCAATAAAGTTGAAATAGGTAATTCCCGTCAAAAAACGAGTTTGGAAGAAATCTGCTTGTAACAGGAAAAACAACCGTTCGGGTGAGCTGGTCGAACATCTACCTAGATGTTCAATTAGGCTAGCCGAACATCCTCCAAGATGTTCAGTTGGTGTGGCCAAACAATTCCCAACATGTTTAGTTGAGGAGTCACAATAAGGATACAAGTCTAAAACCAGGTTAACGAAGTCTAACGAAACGACGAATGGAACAACGAACCGACGGGCAAGAACATAAGACTATAAGCAAGTCAAAACGATATTTAATAGGCTTGAATACTTCTAAGAAGTTAAAATACAAGTAGAAGAACAAGAACTCCGAAAGACAAGGCAATCACACGACTCGATTTCAAACTACGCGATAAGGACGTATGCTATCCTCGAAACATCAAAACATCAAAAGACTTAAGGGACACCTCCAACTTGAAGTCTAACACATCTAGACATGTTAGTTATCATTATAAAAATATCTAGAACCAAACCGAGGTCACGTACACAAAAGACAAGTAAACTCTCAAGAGTCGCGTTTCGACTAACGACGTCGAGTTATGACTTATGACTTTAACAAGTCAACAACTAAATAACATACATTAATAGGATTTGGGTATCATTGTGACTTCTCGAGTACATCTAGAGCCTCTCGCAAACCAATCAAGCCAAAGAAAAAGGAATAAACGCTAGCATACCACACAAATCAAGTACACACGGAGTCGGGGTCTCACAATATCTTAAACGACGATGTATCGTTCGAGATAAATCATCACATTGCCGCCTGCTGCATGATTCGATTGAAAATATTTGGAGACTTTTTGGTAATCAGCAATTGGTGTTTGAATAATCATCGCTTTTATTATTATTGTATTTTCAAATATGGATGTGGTTATTTATTTGTTATTGTATTTCCATAATTTTCATTACATTTGTTGTACTATTATCGGATTTTCCCTTTGAATCGTTGTATTTCTATTTAATGCTCAAATTGTTGTAGTTATTTTTAATTTATCAATGAATATTAATATAAATATTATTCGAGTTATAATAAATAAATTATATTTCGAATTTAATATTATTATAATATAACAAATATCAAATTATTGTAGTTATTTCAAATTTAATATTATTATAAATAATAAGTTCGAATTATAAAAAAATACTATTATAATTATAAACAATTAATAATTTCAGATTTAATAATTTCTAAAATATTATTATTAATTGTTAATATAAATTGAAAGAAGATATTAAAATAATATAGATAAAGATGGTGGAGTATGTAAAGTTGTTGGAGATAAAGATAGTGGGGTATGAAAAAGTATTGGATTCTATGCCACTGTTGGAAGAATTTTTTGGTTTTGAATCAAATGAATATCAAATGAATTATTTTATTGATTTTTAATGGCTTGTGTTTGATTTGAGTTGTTTTGATTGAGCTGTTAACCATGCTCTAAGGGGGTATATATCACATAATACAAAATTTTGGCACACTTACAGGTTCACCTATATACACAAGGTGTAAGAGGCCGGGTACATATCACATAATACAATGCTCGAAATTGGTAAACAAGGTATAAGGGGGTATGTAACATAATACAATGCACGTAAAAGTTGAATTCTCAAAGTTGTGCATCTTTTTCTCTTGTTTTGACTCTCCTACCCCCTTTTCAATTATCTCTTTTCTTTTCTAATGGAAAAAATTCTCATTGTCAATGAAACCAACCCATGACACAAATTCTTTACATATTCGCTCATTGTTACCTACACGGGTTGGGTTGAGTGGGTTCACGTATAATGAGTTGTAATTGTCAAGCCTAATATCATATATTAGTTCAAGTGTCTGTGTATTTTAAGTTTATTTTGTCATATATTTTTTTGAAAAGGATTTAATGGGCAACTTAATTGCTTAGTTTCGAAGTTAAAACCCTTTTCAAACTATTACACTTTAGTTTAAGTTACAACATTTCAAACATTTGATGGTTGAAATTAATATTAAATTCTTCATCTCAGGTATATTAGATATATTATATGAGGATATGCCAAAGGGTTCTAGGGCACATACTAAGCATTTGGAGGCACTGATAGATTTGCAAAATCTGTTCTTCAAGTTTTAATGGAATCACCTAAGGCAGCGTACCTTCCCCTATGAATGCAAACAAAGATAAGGACATTCAATCAAGTGCATTTCCACTTTACTACAGTTGAGCTTTTGTGTTATTATTGATTTTTCATTCAGAAATGAATGTTCATTCCACTTTATTTTGTCAACCATGACATAACATTTCTAATGCCTTTTACCACACCTTTAAGTTTCCAAAAAAATGTTTAAAAAATGGAGAGTTCCATATGTCAATTAACATCCCTCCAGGAAAGTAGATATTGATAAAGAATATGAGTTTGATTTTGTTGCATTCCCATAGTTACCCATGTGGGGCTATGTTCCTTTCAGATTTAGATTTTTAAGTCTAGTAGTAAGGTGCACGTGGTGTTAACGGGTTTTTAATGTGATTTGATAGTTCCTTCATTTTTTTGTTTACTTGTAATTATTGGATTCTTTTTTGTATTTTAATCTTTACAGTTTTTGAAACTTATAAATTATGTTGTTGTGTGTTTAGGTTTTTCGATCATTTATAATGTTTGCTTTTGATCATTGTATATCAACTTATCATACACATTTGTCTTTTTAATTGGTTATTTTTAAATCTCTTTTTTAGGCCAAAATATAAATAGTCCCCCAAAGTATCCACTCAATCACAAAGAGCACCGCAACCTAATTTTTTTTCCCATATTGTCATCCAACGTTACCTTTTGTCCCAATTTTCATCGTGATCTGATGATTTTGAAACCATGTATGAGTTTTAAACACTCAATTTTGTATATTCGTGGTGCAAACCGGGACAAAAGGTAACATTGGATGGCAATATGAGAAAAAAATTAGGTTTGTGACGACCCGACCCGAACCCCGAGAAGGAATCGCAAGTCAAGCCGTCCAAATAGGACTACAATTCATGCAAGGACTCAATTATAGAAAATGACGTGACGCAACATTATAGACGTAACACGACTCGGCACCAAAAGGCCATAAATTTTTATAACTTTTTAAACCTGATATAAAAGTTAATGCAATTTAAACCAAAATCATCGGCGACTTTACAACCGGGACCCAACACTAAACAGTTCATGCTATAATACCTCGACTGCTACAATATGCCGGAGAAACAACGAAAGTAAATAAGATCTAATTTGATGCTCAGCAGAAGATTTAAAACATAGTGAACCAACTACAACTATACAAGGCTCGGCGTATAAGCGCCGACAATCAAAATAGAATACAAGTTTCCACAAGTTATAGACATAATGACAACAAGTTCAAGTTCCCATAAGCAAAGTCTACATGACTTGCTATACCCAACGTCCTTTCAAAAGAGAGCAACAGAAGGACATCTCTATAACCACCTCGTCACGAGCGATCTCGGACAAGCACGAACTCAACAACTCTTCAACGAGAAGGACCTGGACGGCTCGGATCTAAAGCAGTAAAAAGGAAGGGGTAAGTCATAAAGACTTTGTGAGCTAACAATTATGCATGTCATGGCATCATGCAACATACATAGCAAGATATCATCATTAATATCAAGTCATTCAAAGCATTCATTCATATAAACACTTAGTTCACATATCCATGATAACACGTTGGTTTCACATAAGTGCTATAAATTAAAACACATATAAAGAGGATATCATATAGAACCAGTGCCGATACGTAGCTCCTGCAATACACATCATTAACTTTGTTTCCGTGACTACGATGTTCATATGAGTTACATCGATGTACTGAGGACACCCCTCAGCCGAATGGAAGGTGTGTGATAAAATCTGGTAAGACAATCCATCACTATCACGAATCCCATAATTCGTGACGGCGATGCATTGTTTCACCATCGACTCAACCAAATATGCCAGCTGGACTAATGCAATGCCAAGTAGATGTTTACTCGTCATATAAACCAAATAAGGAACAAGTTCGACAAAAGCGAACTTATTCAACAAGTAGGTGTTTACTTATCATCAAATCAAATAGGAATTCGACAAGAGCGAATTCAACATGTCAAATAGATATATCATTCTACAACATGCTCTTGATTATGCATTTCTTAAACACAATCATATAAACCGCATAAGAACTTGATTGAGTCTCATAAGCACACATACATCAAGCATGCATTTCAATTCATCCCAAAGTCTCGTAAGCTCATATACTAGTCTAACGAACTACAAAAGTCGTAGGGATTGAATGTGGAGTCGGTATTGTTCAATAACTCCCTAAACTCAACTCCGATGAGTCATTGCTAAAAGTGCAACCAAATAGAGCATGGATACTATATGCATCCTATTATTCTTTTCTATTTTCTCCATTCATTTAGAACACAATAACTAAGCCATTCATGACCTTAGACTAGCCATAATCCAATTCTCGAGTTTGAAACCCAAGAATAGTCGATTTTGTTAAACACAGAAATGAAATTTATTCATTCACAAGAGTTGTTCCTAAGCACATATAGAACATCATTCATGCTTTACATAAAGTCAAAATCATATCTTGACATGGAAACCTTAAAAACTTACGTACTTTTCACATGATGAATTGAATAATTCTACTTTACTAGAAGTCTTTCTAAGCATGTTTAGAACAACTATAATAAAGGAAGCACGTTATTTTATTGAACATACAAATTTGGGAATTGAAAACTCACCTTAAGCCTATGAATAATGGAAGAAAACAATAACAAGCTAAGGATTGTAGAAGAGGAGGGCAAGGGCTTCGATTAGGCGATCTCAGTTCGCCAATCAGGTTACCGGAACTCCGGCGAATGGTCACACAAGTATGGAAGCTTCACAAGCTCACCAATGGCTTCAAGGTTCAGTAAATTCAAGGTTGAAGACAATGGGGGCTGTCAAGGGGCTTTAAATGGGTGAACAAAACCACAATCCAAGTGAAGGGGGTTTATAAGGCTTGTAATTGGTCAATTAATGAAAGCCTTTGATTAAATAACCATCCAAGGGCTAGAAAGGGTGAAAATTGGGTCAACAAAGGTGTGCCAAGACAAAAAGGGATGGCCAAGGGTCAAGGGAAAAGGGGACATCAACCAAAATCACTTAAAATCCCGAAATCTGGAAAACAGAGTTTTCATTTGAGAAGTTACTGGACAATCAATTTTGTAAAATCGACCATAAATATCTCACACCTGAAAATGTGTTGATTATTGATTTTTCTGAAACTAGACTCTTTAAACTATATTTTATCCTTTTAAATTACTTAATTTGGACTTATATTCATCAAAATAAGGTTACTACAAAATCAAGTACAGAAGTTGATTTCCTGAAAATAGAATTCTAGCACAGCCGTAAGTCAAGACCTAATTGAGGTACTTAGAAATCTTGGAAAATTACCAAATTTTACAGGGAGTATCCTAACATATGTAGGTAAAACACAACCAAAGGAAATATCAATCACTTTAGTAGATTGATACCAGAATATTCCCGAAGTTTTCCCAAAAACAGGACTGAATCTGAGAAGTTTCTAACTTATCATTAAGCACCCAATGATCAATGAGATGACCAAGAACCACGAATCAATGATACTAAGACTCATTAAGACTTAGTTAAGTGTTTAGGAAGCTAAGGTGAATACTCAAAGCATTAACGACAAAGCATGCAACACTTATACGACATACAAGCGACTATGATCGTAAACAACCTAATGCAAGTATGGCATGAACAATATGAACTCCCTAACATGTTAAGGCATATGATATGGTATAATGATGTTGTACAAGTAATGGGTTTGGGTTCTCACATCCTCCCCCACTTAAAGGAATTTAATCCCTAAATTCATACCAGTCATCTCGAATAAGTATTGATATTTCTCCCTCATATCAAGCTCAATCTCCCACGTGGCTTCCTCAATATTATGATTCTTCCACAAGACCTTCACTAACGGAATCCACTTAGACCTCAAGACTTGCTATTTAGTATCAAGAATCCTCGCCGACGGTAGGAAAGATCGGGTTCAAAAGTAATCTCCTCATAAGCAAGAACATGTGATTCGTCCTTCAAGTACTTACGAAGCATCGAAAAGTGAAATACATCATGGATACCCGATATAGATGGTGGTAATGCAAGCCGATAAGCCAAAGATCCAATTCGCTCTAAGATCTCAAACGAACCAATGAATTTCGGTGAAAGTTTCCCTTTCTTCCCAAACCGCTTAGTACCACACCGGGGCGATACCTTCAAGAACACATAGTCACCAACCTGAAACTCAAGATCACGTCTCCGGTTGTTTGCATAGCTTTTCTGTCTACTCTGAGCTGTAAGCAATCTATCTCTGATCAGTTTCACACTATCAGCCGACTGTTGTACCATCTCCGAACCCCATAACTTAGCTTCAACAACCTCATCCCAGCAAATCGGTGAACGACACTTACGCCCATACAAAGCCTCATAAGGTGCCATCTCAATGCTCGATTGATTACTGTTATTATACGCAAACTCGGCCAACGGTAGATGTGAATCCCAACTGCCCTTTGAAATCCATAGCACACGCTGTTGGTCCCAAAATAGGCTCAATCTAGGCTAGAAGGGGGGGGGTTGAATAGCCTAGTTATGTTTTATAAAACTTTTTCTTTTAAGAGCACTTCTTAAAGATTTATAAAAGGTTTGAATAGAAGTGCTTGGGCAGCGGAACAAATCAGATTTTAAGATTATCAAGGCAGCTGTTAAGGCAGCGCAGAATCTGAAATAGTTAAACATAAACAGTTAAAGTGAGAGATAAGAAGAGTTTGAATCTGCACACAGGGATTTAAAGTGGTTCGTACTTTGAATAGTACTACATCCACTACCAAAGTGGTTAGCTTTGGATTTTAAAAGTGCACTTGTTTTATCCACTAGGTTTATGATTTAGATCTCTAATGGATCGTGTACAAAAGTAGTTTTTAACCAAGTGTATAGAGGTGAGAGAGACAATCAATAGATAATTGTTCTCCACACGTGCAGAATTAAAGAACAGTTTAAAGACAAACAGAATGAAGCTGAGAAAGAATTTAAGATGGCAGTCTGCGAGAAAGTTTGGTGAAGTGTTAGCCCTTGTCCTTTGATCTCTTGAATGCTTGAGTGATGAAGATGAAGCTTAAGAGTTAATGCGCAAGAGTTATTTCTTCAGATCTTCAACACTTGAATATATACCAGGAAGAGATCTTTTGACCGTTGGGTTAAAATCAGAGATAAATCAGTCCAACGTTCCTTTGCATTGAATGCAATTCGGCGCTGGGAAAGAAACACCACGCCATCGAGATGCAAGGTGTGCGAGAGAAGACATTACTAAACGAGTAATGTTTCGGTGTAGCTTTGCGGCTTGGAAAGTCTTCTTAGCCAAAGCGGGTAATGTCTTGATCTTGATTTTCAGATTCACCGACGCTTGTCATTATGCAGAGTTGACTTCTTGAAAAATAATCTGGTGAAGACATAATAACTAGATATTTTCGAAAATATCTAAATAGGTGTACACGTGTCATTGTTCCTTGATTTTGGCCAAATTTGATTTTCCGCTATTTGAGCAGACTTCAAAGTCTGCTGTTCCTTCAAGAAGCTTGCGGAGCGCCTAAGAACTAACACTTAGAAACTATTCTAAACAAAATGATTCTAAGACAGTTGCCACACTAATCGGTACGCAGACCTTTTAGCCTACTGTACAATAGAATCAGAAGATGACTCAACCAAATCTAATCATAGGAATCAACACACGCACGTAACATGTCCTCTAAAATCTGTATCAATCTCTCAGACTGACCATCTGACTGTGTGTGAAAAGCAGTACTGAAGTTTAACTTCGTACCCAAAGCTTCCTACAAAGAATGCCAAAACCTCGAACTAAACCTGGGATCCTTATCTAAAACAATGCTAACTGGTACACCGTGTAGCCTCACTATCTCCTGAATGTACAATGCTGCCAACTGACTCAAACTGTAAGTAATCACAATAGGAATAAAATGAGAAGATTTAGTTAACCTATCAACGACAACCCAAACTGCAGCAAAGCCTCTACAAGTATATGGCAACCCCGTAACAAAATCCATGGTAATATGGTCCCACTTCCACTCCAGAATCTCAAGTGGCTGAAGTAAACCGGCAGGTCTCTTATGCTCAGCCTTAACCTGCTGACACGTCAAACATCTAGAAACATACTTATCTATCTCCCTCTTCATACTATTCCACCAAAACTGCCTCTTCAAGTCACGGTATATCTTAGTACTACCCGGATGTATCCTTTACTTGGCCTTGTGAGCCTCATCAAGAACCATACGCTTCACTCCATCGGAAGAAGGAATGCAAACCCCATTCTGAAAAGTCAAGATCCCATCATTGTTCATCGCGAACTCGGGTGTATTATTCTCAACCAATCCATCGATAATCTTCCTCAAATCTGGATCAGTAGCTTGAGCTTCCTTGATCAACCCAAATAAAAATGGTGTAGCACGAACATAAACAAAGAGAACACTATGCTCACTCATAATAGGACTCCATTCACAGACATCCTCAAGCATCTTCCATTCTCTCATCATTAAACATGACATGTAGGATCTCCTACTCAAAGCATCTGCAACTACATTCGCTTTCCTCAGATGGTATAAGATAGTGCGATCGTAATCCTTAAGCTTTTCCATCCATCTCCTCTGTCTCATATTCAACTCCTTTTGTGAGAAAAGGTATTTCAGACTCTTATGATCCGTATACACCTCAAACTTAGCTCCATAAAGATAGTGTTTCCACTTGTGAAGCACAAAGATAATAGCTGCTAACTCAAGATCATGTGTCGGATAATTCTACTCGTATGGTGACAACTTCCTAGAAGCATAAGCAATAACCTTCCCGTTATGCATAAGTACACAACCCAAACCTTCTAACGAAGCATCACTATAAACCATGAAGTTATCACAACCACTAGGCAAAGCTAAAATAGGAGTTGTAGTCAATCTCCTCTTTAATTCCTGGAAACTAGCCTCGCACTTGTCACTCCAAATAAAAGCAGACTTCTTCTGAGTCAAATTCGTCATAAGAGTAGCAATCTTGGAAAATCCCTCAATGAACCTATGGTAATAACCTGCCAAGCCCAAGAAACTAAGAACTTCGGTCACCGTACTAGGAGTCTTCCACTTGGTAATAGCCTTAACCTTGGATGGATCCACCGCGATACCATCACTAGACACAACATGCCCAAGAAAAGCAACCTGTTCTAGCCAAAACGCACACTTGCTAAACTTAGCAAAAAGTTGTTTCTTACGCAACACAGAAAGAACCTCTCCCAAATGTCTCTCATGCTCCTCTCGTGACTTTGAGTACACAAGGATGTCATCAATAAACATAACCACAAAGCAATCAAGATGCTCATGAAAAACCTGATTCATCAAGTCCATGAAAACGGCAGGCACGTTTGTCAAACCAAACGGCATCACAACAAACTCATAATGGTTATGTACGAAAGGCTGTCTTTGGGACATCTTCCGCCCGAACCCTCAACTGGTGGTAACCAATCCTCAAGTCTAACTTGGAATAGACAATAGACCCCTGAAGTTGATCAAATAGATCATCAATGTGAGGTAAGGGATACTTATTCTTTATAGTAACCTGGTTCAACTGACGATAGTCAATGCACAACCGAAAACTACCATCCTTCTTCTTCACAAATAACACCGGTGCACCCCACGGAGACACACTCAGTTTAATAAACTCCCTATCAAGAAGTTCCTGCAACTGCTTCTTCAACTCTCTCAACTCAGCTGGAGCCATTCTATAAGGTGCTCTAGAAATAGGTGAAGTCCTTGGCAATAACTCAATGCAAAACTTTAACTCTCGGTCGGGAGGTAATGTATAATCAGTCGAGAAGACCTCCGAAAATTCATTAACTATCGGTACATCTTCTAAATTAGCAGTAGACATGCTAGTATCAAGCACACAAGCAATATACCCCGTACACCCGCGAGATAGAAGTTTTCTAGCCCACAAAGCATAAATAACATGTATACCATTCATGGCATGATCACCCGTAAACACAAACTTCGGAATACCGGGCATGGCAAAAGTGACTCTCTTGCGATGGCAATCTACTAAAGCATGTTAAACACAAAGGCAATCCATACCCAATATCACATCAAAATCTCGGATAGGAAACACTACCAAATCCGCATGCAAAACCCGATCACAAACAAGTACATGACCACCCTTATAGACCTCATACGCCAACTGTGGGTTCCCGGGAATGCGGTGCTCCCGCGCCCCGCGCGCCCTTGGATAGGGGTGCGCGTACATGCGGATGCGGTGACATCCACTGCTCCCGTTCCACCCTCCCTTATTTAGGGGAGGACGAAATCAAAAGTGCGGGAGGAGAGCTGTCAGAATAGCGCGTTGGAATGCGCCTCAGTTGCCTTTAGTGGATTTTGATCCAATATGGGAGCTTTGGGTTTCCCGCATCAAGTTATCCTTTTTTTAGGAGATACCAGGATATGGGAATGCATCACCCTTCTATTCCCATTCTCCCTTTTTTAGGGGAAAACGTGAAAGTGCAAGGAAGGAATGTTGCAGCGCCCCCACTATGGATTTTATGAAAATAGCCTTATGGCCTATCTCAGATCACTATGGGTGCTTTGGGTTTTCTACGTCAAGTTATCCCTTGTTTAGGGGATACCAGGACATAGGAATACATCACTTTTCCATTCACATTCTCCCTTTTTTAGGGGAGAACGTGAAAGTGCAAAGAAAGATGTTGCGAGGCCCAATGGATCCAAAATGTTTTTAGAGTCGCCATCTTTATTTTAAGGAAGAAATAAAGCAAAACCAAAAAGAAAACCAGAGATGATGAAAACGGGTTCGGAGGCTAAGTTACGAGTTGGGAAGGTGCTAGGCACCCAACTCGCCCTTTCGGTCTCAAAACGGTTTTTGGCTAAAGTATGCTTTTTATTATATTTATTTAACAGATAAATAAAGCATTAACTGCCTACAAATACATCCATTACATCTATATTATTTACAGACTTGCAACCGTTTCTTTTACAAATAATCACAAATATACTTGAAAATATTTGGTCATAATAACGGCTACATTTAATATTATTTCCTAACTAAATCCGGGCAGCATAACTGCTTATATATTTACATTGGACCGGATTGGAAATAATACTTTTACAAGTAAAGACTGTAATGAATACATAAAGCAAATAATTACAAATATATCTGAAAACATTTGGCCATAATAACGGCTATATTTAGTACTATTTCCTAACTAAAGGCGGCAAAGACAACTGCTTATATATCTACATTGGGCCGGATTGGAAATAATACTTTTACAAAATGAAAGACTTTAAAATAAAACTTACAGACAGCCTAGGGTGTGCTCGCTCTGTCCCTCGGAGAGAGAGAGTCTTTTTTTTTTTTGTTGTTGTGTGTTGTGTGTTGTGTGTTGTGTGTTGTGTGAATTTGGGCAGCGTGACTGCTTCTGAAAGTTACTTTCGGCCTAGGGATTTGGGTAGGGTAACTGTTTGTTTTTGGTTGTTTGTTGGCTTGAGGTAGGCTGAAATCAGGCAGAATAACGGCTTATTTCTGGCTGATTTGGCCTTTTAAATCGGGCAGAGCAACTGCTATTTCCATGATTTTTGGACCGGGGAAATAGGGTGGATACCTAGCTGGGGGGCTAAGGTTCACTTCTACCGGTTGGTTTTGTGTTTGGCGGAGGTTTGGCAGGGTTTCGACGCTTTTTGAGGTGATCGCTCACTATCTCACGTCGCTCTCTATTTCTCCAGCGTAACGAGAACGCGGAGAAGCTTTACGAAGGAAAAGTGTGCTGAATGATCGACTGAAGGCCTCTATTTATAGGCTGAACTGAGGACTCATAAGGAATTAAAATTCCTTCTTCATGCATCAAGTGGCTTGTACACAGCGCTGGAGGATTTGCATTTTGCGGCAACTGTAGCAGAAAAATGGGCGCAGCACTTCACAAAATTGGGCGCAGCCAAGGTTTTGGGGGCCATGCCCATGAATTTGGGCGCCATGCCCATTTTGCATGGTGGCCATGCCCACTTTTCAAACTATGTAATTTTTGAGCACTTTAGTCCCTGCAGTTCGTCCTTTTGCGCATCCTGCTTTGTTCTTTTGCACTTTTGACCCTGTAACTTGACATTTGTTAATGTTTTAACAGGTCTTGATATTTTATGTCATGTCACATACCGAGGGTGCGAAGGTGGGGTGTCTCTGAGCCCCTCAACGATGGAGTCTACGGGTAACCCGCTTGCGAGTAGACGAACATCGTTGATAAGAATAGACTCTCCAATTTCGTTCAATTGTAAAACGAGGGAGAAAGATGCAGCAGGTAGCAGTTATAATGCAGAAATTTATATCATGAAACAAACCTCCATATCCTAGACATTTTTAGTCAGTTATAGCAGGTTATCGCAATTTTTAAGCAGATATGCAAATTGAATGCTCTGATGGTCGGACCTACTATAGTAGGCTGCCTATGTATCCCTTAATAAAAGGAATCAGACCAAACGTAGTTCGGCCTCAAGCCGAAACAAACAACCAACGAGGATGTTGTGCTCTTTTTTGGGTCAAACCCGTCCGAGAGCACAAACGAAGAAAATATTTTCATGTTTTTCGAAAAGCCGTATTCTTCCGGTCCGAAAACCGTTGTTAAATACGGTATGAAGATTTTTGTGTATTTCGAAAACCATATTTCACCCGGAAAATACCTTTCGTTGAAATACGTTAAGATGTATTTTCAAAATCATGTCTGGCTGGCCATATCTCCGATTTCCAAACATAATAAGAAAACTTCAAATTTTCGAAAATTGTACTCAACCGATAAACTGTCGTCGAATACGACAAAGGGAATTTTCGTCAATATTTCGAAAACTGTATCCAACCGATCAAAATCCGTCGTTGGATACGACAAAGAGATTTTTCTTTTCTTCTTCCTCTCTTTCTCTTTTTTTTTTGTATATTCCTCTTTTTTTTCCTTTTTTTTTGAACAAAACCTTTTGAAAAAGATTTTTCTTTTATTTCTAAAAGCAAAATAAGAAAATCTTACCTTTCTTACATGTTCATGCTTTTGACTGCTGCTGGTTTAGCTGATTTGGCCATTTCTGCCGTTTTGACTTTTTAATGCCGGGGATTTCCTTCTTTCTTCCTCCTCTTCTTTTTTTTCTTTTTTTATGACTTTATTTTTCTCTGACTCTCCTTTTTTTTCTTTTCTTTTCTTTGATTGATTTTTCTTTTCTTTTGTTTTTTGTTTTTTGTTTTTTTTAAAGAAAATGGGGCTTACCTTTTGCCGCTGAATTTTCTGACTTTTCTAATTGTCTGGCGGCTGACTTGCTGGGGATATGAGCTTTTCTTGCTTTTTGGATGAAAGACCATCGAATCCAGTTAACAAAATTGCTTTTGTTAACTTTCTGTTAAGTCTTAGGGGCCACTTTACAATTATGAGATTTTGAGGACTTAAGTGCTGATTCTGAATTGCTTGGAGGGGGAAAAGTGAAAATTCCCACTTTTCCTCCTTTCTCTTTACAGGATGAAGACGTAGTCTTCATTTCAGTTTCTTCTCTTCTGCTCCAGCTTCTGCCATTAACGTAGCGAGTTTTTCTTCTTTCATTTTCTTTCATTTTCTCTCATTTTCTCAATTTTCTTCCGCCAAAAATTTTGTTTTTCTGCTCAGATGGCTTCTTCCTCTAGATCTCGATAAGGAAAAGCACCGATGAACCCAAAATCTGGCGAAGAAAAGAAAGAACTTCCTCCCTTGGTTCGGAACCATGTCAACTACTATTATTCAAAGCACGATTGGGGCAATCTGGTGCGGGATTGGTATAAGTATATCTCAAATCTCCTTGATCCCGATGTGAGTATAACTTTCTTCCACCCATTTGGTTAATTTTTTAGATCTGCTCAATTTCTGTGTTGTTTTGGACTTTTGGAGTATATATATGCTGCTTGTGATGTTTATGTATATTATTTATAGGCTAAAATGATGCAATTTTGGTAATAATGCATGAAATTTGGACAATTTATTTTTGCGATGCACAAATTGAACTAGTAGTCACTATTTGACCCTATTATGCATGATTTATGATGTTAATGCAAATAAGGCTATATGATGTATGTTTTAGATCCAAAAATATTTTTACATGGCATATATTCACAATACGGAATTTTCGGAATGAAATGCAAATTTTTCCGGACACATTTTTCGGATACATTTTCGGATATATGTAAGACAAAACAAATATATTTTATGTACCAGAATTTATTTTTCATGCATGCTGATGCTGTAGGGATATAAGAAATGCCAAGGAGATATTATTTTTCTATGATGGGTGGCATTTTTAATTTCTTTTTAGCGCACTCCTGATACAGCTTATTAAATAATAAATGCAAGTAATGAATGCATGTACTACTTTATTTGATTTAAATGTGATGCTGAATATACATGAGATGCTTTTTATATGAATGCATGGTCAATTTTTTTTTTTTACATAAATGTGAAAAGTAAAAAAAAATGTAACATGTATATTTAAATGCAAAGTATATATTCTATCACTTTTTTTTTGTTACACCTAAAATATTAACATGTGTATTTATGTGCAAAAACGATTTTTATGTACAAATGTCTCTTCTCTTTAAAAAAAACAAAAAACTAATATGCTAATTATGTAAATTATAAAAAAAAAGAAAGGAGTTTGTGAGAGTCTTACCTTTATTTTCCTTTTCTTTTCTTTTTTTCCTTCAGGAGCGCAGGCCTCTGGACAAGGTCCGAGCTACTTGTGCCAAGGTGTCTGATATCTACCATTTAATGCTTGCACCCGCCCAGGTTTTAGTGGAGGAGACGGGCTTTAGGGTTTTCATGCGGGCTTTTACCCCCTTCCATAGTTATAGAGCCATCTTTGATGTGCTGCGGAATTTCTGGTGGGATACCACCCACACCTTTCATCTCAGCTGGGGAGAGATCACTATGACTCCCTGTGACTTTGCTGCCATTACTGGCATATCCACCAGCATTGGGCAGACTTTGGCACTCGATTACACCCTCCGTGAGCGTCATGACGAGGTGGAGGACCTTTTGGGGTTTGTGCCCACGTACAAGACTGTGGACGAGGTGACTATTCTGAGTGTAAAGGGGTGGCTTCTAGAGAATGCCGGACGGGTTGATGCCGAGGATGGTGTCGCTGTGACCCGTGTTGCCAGGACGTTTTTATTCTTCTTCCTAGGGACATCCCTTTTCGCTAATGCATCCACCTCCCTGAGGGTTTCTTTGCTGGGTTGCCTTCGAGACCTGGATCATGTGATCGACTATGATTGGGGGCAGGCAGGTTTGGCTGAGCTCTATGTCTACATGGATAGGTTGAGTCGGAATGACTCAAATGTTATGACCGGTTTTGCCCCTGCTTGGGAGGTATATTTTTTCCTTCCTCCTTTCTTTTTTTTCTGTCAGCATTATTATTTTTTTTCTTTTCTTTTTGCTGACCTTTGCTTCTCTTTCCTTTTTTCAGGTGTGGGCTTATTCTGTTTTTGGCTTTGTACCGGGCCCACTGCGCAGCGACGTTCTTGGACCGCCTTACTTGATCAAATTTGTGAATGCAAATCGGAAGGAAAAGGACACCAGGGGCCATTTTATTGAGTCATTGGGGCTGCAGGACAGAGTAGCGAGCTCGACTTCAGGCTCGGTGCACTTGGTCCCTTGGCGGAATCTGGTAGGGCCGTACGAGGTTACATTGATATTGAGTCGTTGCCGGATTTTGATGGTATCAATCATGTGTGATTCCTTGTACATGGGTGAGCGGGTCAACCGTCAACATGTTCCGTTTTCGATACCTCCGGTGGCATCTCCTGCACCTCCTCCGAATGTAATCGTCCCAGACTTTTTGTCGAACCGTCATCGCTATTTGTCCAAATATGAGATGCCTGCCAGTGATTTTCCGGTCATAGCATATGAGGACGATGCTTCATCCCCCTCCTCCTTCTCCTGTGATTGGGAGGCGTGTATCTGTCACTGGTGCTTGGGCTGGGTCTTCTCATTCTACTCTGGATGCACGGCTTGAGTTTTCCATGCCCGATGATGCCTTTTCAACTCTCCAGTATCGGCGAGATGATAGGCTCATAAAGGAGGTCCTTCCTGATGTTGAGATCCCTGAGGAGTACCGTGT
Organism: Codonopsis lanceolata; assembly: GCA_013146195.2. Lineage (NCBI taxonomy): Eukaryota > Viridiplantae > Streptophyta > Magnoliopsida > Asterales > Campanulaceae > Codonopsis > Codonopsis lanceolata. Next base: position 91,620,276 of record CM028378.1, on the reverse strand, counting down.
CCCTGATCATGCCCGCACGGTATATTCATCATTTCTTTTTATATTGACTGATACTCCTTTTTTTTATTTGACTGATGCTTTTTTTTATTTTATTTGACTGATGCTTTCTTTTCTTTTTTTCTTCTCAAGTCAAAGTGTCTACATACAAGAGATTGTTGTGGGGCTTCGTTAGCATTAACAAGCTCTATCAACGGCTAATGGATGATTTTTCTTGTCGGAGCGATGATGCTATGCGGCAGACTAGGCGTCGCAACGATGATGACGATGATGATGCAGAAGTAGGATCGAGTCGTGCTCAGAGCAGGGGACGGATACGCAGACCTGATGGCACGGTGGGCCCTCGAGTCAGGGGAGGTGGCTTTGGCAGAGGCAGAGCATCTTTTGGCTATTAGTTTCTTTTCCTGCACATATTAGCTTTTCTCTTTTTTTTTATTAGCTAAGATCTGTACAAATATGAATTATGAAATGCAATATAATTTTAAAATGGCATGATAAAATAAAATGCACATTAAAATACATGCAGAAAATAAAGCTATACCGACTCCTAAGGGTAATGGCACGCCGTATTTTGAAAATGAATTTGAAAAGAATACACCTTCGGCTTTGAGGGGGCTTTTCTGGCGATTTGCGGGAAGAGGAAGAGGCAGCCGCCTCTTCCTGTGCGAAAGAGCATAATTGCAGCCATCTACTCTCATGTAGCTCTTGCTTTCTATAGCTTGCTAGACCTTTCCGTGATCTGACGAGGCAGTGATTGATAATTCGGACATAAACCAGGATACCAGCTGATTTGAGGAAGCAGTATTGAGCAAACTGGGCATGGCACATATCAAAATTAGGCGCCATGCCCAATTTTTATAGGGGTGGCGCCTAGTTTTGTCTTCCTGGGAGATTTTCTGGCTACTGTTCATCACTGTTCACCCTTTGTTTATCGATTTTTGATTTTGCCTATAAAAGGAAGCTCGGCGATTGTGAACTTTCACATTCAATTTCTTTCAGTCTGCTTTCACGTCTCCAAGGCTTCTTTATATCCTCAGTTGGTTTCCTCTCGCCAGAGAAAACATTCTATCTTTGCCCAAATGGCTGCTCCTTATCACACACCTTTGGAAATAGAGATCTACGAAAATGCCCTCGATCTCTGGATTCTCGCCCTTCGAGCCGACGAACAAGACTGGTTTGATCACATTTTTAGCTTCAGGTGCCTTCTATCCTGGAGAAATGTTGTGATCAACTGGGACATGTTAAGAGGGGCATCCATGTTCTGGTCTCATCAGGATCATCTTTTCAATTTTGGGATAAACGAGATGTGCTCGGCTTTCGAGGAGTTTTGTGCAATGCTAGGAGTAGCTGCCACTCGTCGTATTGTCGTGCCTTCGCCTTGGAGGCGTCCCTACATGGCGATTAGGGAACTATTCCGCACCACTCGAGATGCCACCCCGGGTTTCTATAACGGGGTGAACTTTGACTTGACTGTCCTTCCTCAAGCTTTCACAGAGTTCAGGGAGAATGATGTGGATTATCTGAGGCGTCGGTTGACAGCTATTTTCTTGTGCCTGGTGGGGAGATATTTGCTGGTGGGTCAACAGGGATTTATTGACGTGCGAGTCGTGGATCTTGCTTTGCAGGCACGTGATCGCCGGGCCAATATTGTCCCGGTAATCTTGGCAGAAACTTTGGCTGGTCTTGATGCTTTCGCCGGTGGTGATGAACTTTTTTCCTACCGGTAGTCCCATTTTAATTCACATGTGGCTAGAAGAGCATTTTCAGTGCGTAATGGCTCCTGCACCTTTCGGGGCGATATATGATCCGGGGTTATATGGTTTTCGTGGCCGCTTTCCTCAAATTAATTATTCTGCCTATGACTGGACTGAGGATTTCTTTCGGAGAGGCTCCATGGATATATCATGGGTGATTAACCACCGGGAAATTAGGCGCTTCATTTTGCATTCTGCCGGATATGCCCAAGTTGTTATGTTGGGCATCAGGAGGACCTCTTTTTATAGTGTTGATAGAATATTGTGTCAGTTTGGGCTAGAACAGATTATTCCAGACACGACTCGCTCAGTATTCTTGGAAATGGAAAATAGCAGGACTCTGAATTTTGACTTCCAGAGAATGTGGCGACTTGACTTTGATAGGCTTCAGGTGGCCTATTTGTTCTCTGATCATATATTTTTTTCCCTCGAATACTTGGCATGGATAATGGTGATTACGGAGGGATCTTCTCGCGAGATTCGGCGAAGACTGAGAAACTTGTTCGGCCGTCATGTCGCTACGGTATTGATGCTCGCCTTATGGAGATAGGCGAAGAGATTGACAGCTCGGGCTTAGTCATCCCTCAGGCCTTGCAGGAAGATTTCAGGCGGGTACACAATCTTGGCACTCCGATGGCTCCTGGACCAAATGAAGCAGGTCCAAGTAATTGGGAAACGGCAGAAGCTGCTCCCCCCTGAGGCTGAATGAGGCACTGGTTTCAGGTATGCTGATTATGAGGTTCCTCGGCTCAGTAACCCAAGTCGGCAGCACAACCCTTGGGAGCCGGAGAAGGCTGTCCCCCCCCCCTCAAACAGGATGGGGCACTGCTGTGAGGCCTGATGATGGCAATCAACAACACAATCCCTGGGAACTGGAAGAGACTGCTCCTCCCCCTCAACCTGGATGGGGCACCGGCGTTAGAGATAATGGGGCCGGTCCTAGCAACACGACTGTCTAGGAGAATGGAGATGTTGGCGATGATGAAGGAGATACTTCCGGCGGTTCCGAGAATAGAGGTTCCTTTGCGCCTCGCAGAAGAGGAATATGGGCCCGGCTGGGTGGACGCCGTAGGCATTGATAGACCGCTTGGGGGATTAAGCTGCAAAAGGAAGGAATATCTTGGGTGGGAAACAAGTGGGGGTGTAGGCAGGAATATATATGTGCAATGCAGTTAATGTATAATATAGACGTCTTAAATAAATATTCCTAAGTTGCACCTTAGGACCCTGTAATATATTTTAATGTTTTAATGTGAGCTTTCGTTGTGGTTTTTCTCTTTCCTTTGTCAGTTGAGTTTGTTGTATGCTGAGGATTGGAGATAGTATGCCGAGGATTCAAAAGAATGCTTTCCCTTTCCTTTTTCTCCTGATTTTTTTTATTGCTCTAACTTTTGCCTAGGCCGCCCTTTCGGGTTTTCAACCTACCGAGCCCTTATTTCTCCTTTTTATTTATTTTTTTTATATATTTTTTAACTCTAACTTTTACTGGGCAAAGCCGCTCTTTCGTTTTTCAACCTAGCGAGCTGGAGAGGGAAGTACTTTTGTCAGATAGGTTGGCTCAAGCATAGTACATTTTGAGCTTGTAAAGGTTGAAGGGCTGAACAAGGTCCTCTCCTTCCTGGTTTGTGAGGAGTACGGCACCTCCTGACCGGATCTCTTTGACAATATACGATCCCATCTATGGAGATTTCCATTTTCCCCTAGTGTCAACATAACTAGGGGGTTTTTCTCGAAGTACCAGATCTCTGACCTGGATGTCGCGTCCTTTGACTTTTTTGTTAAACGCACGGGCAATGCGTCTTTGATAGGCTCCAGTGTGCTCTAGGGCTAGTAAACGCCGTTCATCAATCGTGGCTAATTCTTCAATCGCCCTTTGATCCAGCCGATCTAAGCATGTTAGATTCCATCATTACTCTTAATGATGGTATTTCAACTTCAATAAGCGCAAGACGCCTCCATGCGATTATGCTAGAGAGTAGGGGTAGCCCCGGTGGGTGCGAATCGAGGTGCGATAGCCTGAGGGCTAGCGGCAATTTTACCAGCCGATCTCTTCATGTATCGACCATTTTTTTGATGATGTTCTCGAGAGTTTTGTGGGGTCGCTTCAACGACACCATTAGCTTGTGGCGGTAAGGGAGATTTGTGTCTTTAATTTTGAATTCGTCGAGTAGGCGATTCGCGTCCCCCAAAATGAGAGCCGTTGTCGGAGAAAGATCTCGAAAGGTACCCCATAGCGGTATATGATATTGGCTCGGATAAGTCGGACACCTTTCGGGCATTTATGATCTTGTAAGAAGAGGCTTACCCACTTTGTGAAGTAATCGGCGGCTACGGGGC
>CM028378.1:91499577-91616088 GCA_013146195.2 Codonopsis lanceolata | reverse complement strand
ACTTAGCGGTGAGGCTTCCTGGATACGCCTCATCTAACAATTGCAGAGTTCTAGAACCCTCCACAACGAAGCTTAGCCCGATCATTGGTGTAACCAAAATTCATAAGTGTTCAAGCCCGGGTTGCGAGCAACCTCATAACGTTTTGCACGCTCCCCGCCTCGAGCATGAATACTCGCCGAGGGGCGGCCAGGGCCAGCGATATGCCCGGCCCAAATCGGTCACAGCGAGCACAAGCTACCCTCATGTGCTGATCACGAGCATGAGCCTTGAAAGTCCACGGGCCCGGCGGGCATGAAAAAGAGCAACATATAACAGCCGAGCATGACGTTCTCGACCCAACCTAGTCGAGCACGGGCCGGCTTGTCCGTCGGGGCCTTGCAGGAACTATAATCAACTCAAATACATCATCTATCATGCAGGCGAGTAGGACCTTGCCCGCTCAGTCCTTATTGAGCAGAAGGCACCAAATGGCTTGCCCGACAAGACACGGCCACAAGTTATCATATGTAGGCAGGACACTTGCCTTATCCATTCCTGATATAACGCGGCCAGCCGTATATCGCCAGGATATCTAGAGTTTCACTCCTTGTGGAACAAGATGACTAAAGAAACCAAATCCTACCTGGATTCAACCACACAAGGGCCAATAAATACCCCTCCACCAGGCATCATAAAGGTACATGCTCTCATACACTTTGCCTCTTCCTTGAGTTACGGTACATTTCTCATACACGATACTTACTCTCTCACGCAGGAGGGGGTTTCGTGAGGCCACTCACTTCCACTCGGGTTTTACGTGTTCTCGGCCGAGGTTCAAGGAGGCGATTCAAGCCAGATATCCTACCCACAAAGCAGACGGCCCAAGCTGAGGATTTTGCCACATCAATATGCTTTCAGTATGTCACCATTAACGAAGAATGAAAGTGAAGTAAATGAAGAGAAGTACGGACTTACCTGCTTGAGAGAGAGAGAAGAGTAAAATAAATGTAGCTGCTTGCCTTGTTGAGAGAGAGACGAGTAGAATAAATATACTGCCGAAGGCCCAAAGCTTTGTAAACTAGTAAAAGTCAAAAGCTATTGAAATGACAAGCTAGCTGCCTTGCTGTCAGACAACCTATTCTAATACATTTTATTAGATTAGACAAGCTATTGAAAATTTGAAATGAAATGACGGACAACCTTTTAAAAAAAATTATAATAAACTTTATTTTGAATGTAATTTAATTTTATCTTAAGTTATTAATTTATAATAACTTTGATATATACTTATAGTTAAATATTGCATAAATTAAAGAATTTTTCACGTATTTTTTCAAAGACAAGTTTGGCTTCTAAATTTGAATTCAAGTACTTAGCCTAAACTAGCTACAAGTAATAATGATAAATAGCCATTAAAAATTATAATTTCAAATTTTTTAACAAATCTATTTAAAAAAATTTTATACATTTTATTTACTATATGTTTCTTTTAAAAAAATATTTTTATATAAATTTATAAACTTTATTTTAAATGTAATTTAATTTTGTCTCAAGTTATTAATTTATAATAACTTTGATATATACATAAAGTTAAATACTGCATAAATTTTAAAAAAATCAAGTATTTTTTCAAAGACAAGTTTGGCCTCTAAATTTGAATTCAAGTACTTAAACCAATGCTCTTATTTTATGATCCTTTAATGATGCAACATTAAAAAAAAATATAAGAGTGATGCAATATATATATTTTTTTGATAAGAATGATGCAACATTTTTTTGCTAAAAATGATGCAACTGTTGTGAAACAATAATGGTGGACAAACCACTGCCACCCTAGTACCCCAAATGTCAAAACCTATGGCATGTGAACGTTCAGGTTTTTTCTCCATTTGTGTGCTATTGCTTTCGGTTATAAATACCGAAGCGACACATTGTTGTTATGCAGAGCGATTACTCTGAATAATACTCTCTCTCTCTCTCTCTCTCTCTCTCTCTCTCATACACTCTTTGTTCTATTTTGTGGTTACTTTATAACACGTTATCAGCACGATTGTTCTACTATTAACAATCTCAATCGGTAAAATTTTCTACCGACATATTCTTTATTTTATGTCTCTGTTTTACTTCAATATATATATCGTATATCACCATTATTAAGAAAAGGTTGGCTGAGCCACCGTCGATAATATATGGTGAGATGACGAAATAATAATTTATTATTTAATGCATAATATATATATTCGTTGATGCTTGTGCGGAAATAACCCCAAGCTATAAACTGAATATTTATATATATACATATATTTCAAATCTATATATGAATAACTTTATAGACATATATATTTATTACTGACTTACAAATACCCACAGAAAGGCTTGCTGAGTAGCGTGGCGTGAATATATATGTATGCTATATAAAGTTGACTGAAAAATATTCATACGGAGTTATTTTATTTATTGCTCCTAATAAGTTTTATATTTATTCATAATATAAATGCAATTCTATTAAATCAGAATTTTTACATTTTTACCCCTAACGGCTAGTTGCTGATTTTTATCTATCTCCTCCAACGGTAATAAACGGCTAGTTAACGACCATAAAACGGTCATTTTTTACTCCATAAATACACCAACATCTCAATTCTTAACTCACATTTTTACTACCTACTTACAAACCCTCAACAACATATCAACTTCTACAATATGTTTAGCCCAATATTGGTAATTATTATCATACTTGTTATTGCGTGCATCGCAATGGTTTTTGTTGCTGAATACCCTCCGAACGATTTTTATATTTTTGTTTATTTTCTCAGTATCATGTATTTTCTGTTAGCAGTAGCAATAGCTTTTGACTCTTACTTCACCATGTAATAATTATTATGTCTTAAATAAATTTTCGTATTAGAATTTTATTAATATATATGTTTCTTCCTTTTAGTCCATCAAAATGTCAAATCTCGTCAAACTTGAATTTGAAGCGCTAGACATTACTGGAAAAAACTATACGTCATGGATACTAGGCATGAAATCCACCTAGATGCTAAAGGTCTCGGTGATGCAATAAACGAATCAAAAGAAACATCGACCCAAGACAAGGCAAAGGCTATGATCTTCCTTCGCCACCATCTCCACGAGGATCTAAAATCAGAATGCCTCACTATCAAAGATCCTTCTTATCTTTGGTAATCACTAAAAGAACGATATGATCATCAGAAAACAGTGATTCTCCCAAAGGCTCGTTATGATTGGCTAACACTCCGTTTTCAGGATTTTAAATCTGTTAGCGAATATAATTCAGCCATGTTTCGCATCGGTTCGAAGAAATGATGTGGTGAAAATATCGTTGAATATGATATCTTTGGAAAAAACATTCACCACATTTCATGCCTCAAATGTGATCCTACAACAACAATATCGTGAAAGAGGATTCACAAGATATTCTGAACTGATTGCATGTCTTCTTTTGGCCGAACAAAATAACGAGCTGCTGATGAAAAATCACGAGACTCGTCCCAGCTCTGCCCGTACCAGTAAGCATAGCGTCGTGATCATGACCATGGGCGTAACCATGGGTCCATTTCGGGCGTGGCCGAGGCTATAATCGTGGCCGAGGTCGTGGGCGTGGCTGTGGTCGAGGAAGGGGAAGAGGTTTCAGAAGTTTCAGACCCAAGATTGATAGGGAGGAAAAACGTGGTAAGAACCATAATGGTACTCATAAAGAGAATGATGAAAACATTTGTTACCAATGTGGTATGAAAGGCCATTGGTCACGTACGTGCCATACAGTGAGACATCTGGTTGAGCTTTATCAGAAATCACGGAAGCGAGAATAACATCGAGACAAATTTCATGATAAGTGATTACGAAGATCCTATCTTTGACCTTGATGATGTTGCCAATGTGGATGTTGATATGGTGATGGACTCAAGCCAAGAAAATAAATCTTCGTAGATATTTCTCATTTGTGCGAACAATAAACTATTTGCTTGCATTTTAGTACTATGTGTAATGGTCCGAAATAGGAATGAAGCTATGGTCTGAAATATGTGTCAAACATTTATGTTTAGGCACAACACTAAAATAATGTATGATATTATCTATTTATATATTTTCGTGTTTAATATCCTTATAATGTTTACTTATCTTATTTTTTTTCTCTATCTTATATTAAAATAGATTATAATCATGTCTGAATCCAATATCCAAGAAAGTGATTTATGCCTTGCGGACAGCGCTACTACACATACTATACTTAAGGATAAGAAATATTTTTCTTATCTAAAGATTGACGGGGCAAACGTCAATACTATATCTGGTAGTGCAAAAATAATTAAGGGATCTGGAAAAGTAATTTTTCTGATGCATGGAGGCACGAAAATCATAGTAAGTAATGCACTATTCTCTCCTAAATCTCAAAGAAACTTGTTAAGTTTCAAAGACATTAAATGCGAATGGATATCATATTGAAACTACGAACAAAGAGAATAGTGAATATCTTTACATTACTTCAAACACTTCCGGAAGTAAGTGTGTATTGGAAAAGTTGCATGCCCTATCATCCGGATTGTATTATACAAATATAAGAGTATTTGAATCATATATTACCGTAACCCCGAAGTTTATGGAAACATTTAAAGCCTGGCATGAACGGTTGGGACACCCCGGCTCAATAATGATGCGGCGAATTATTACGAATTCTAGTGGACATCCATTGAAAAACCTGAAGATTTTTCAACCTAATGAACTCTCTTGTGATGCTTGTTCTCAAGGAAAGTTGATAGTTAGACCATCACCAACCAAAGTTGGAAATGAATCACCAACCTTTTTGGAACGGATCCAGGGTGATATATGTGGACCTATCAATCCACAAAGTGGACCATTCCAATACTTCATGGTATGTCGATGCTTCTAGCAAATGGTCACACGTATGCCTATTATCAACTTCATAATACGACATTTGCCAAATTCCTTGCACAAATAATCAAATTGAGAGCACAATTCCCATTACATGATTAAGAAGGTTAGACTTGATAATCTTTGGTGAATTTACATCTCAAGCATTCAATGATTATTGTATGGCAATAGGAATTGATGTTGAACATCCAATAGCTCATGTTCATACACAAAACGGTTTGGTTGAATCATTTATCAAACGTATTCAACTCATCGCCAGACCATTGATAATGAGAACAAAGCTCCCTACTTCCGTATGGGGTCACGCCGTTTTACACGCTGCTGCACTAATTCGCCTTAGACCAAGTGCATATCATAAATACTCCCCATTTCAGCTAGCATTCGGTCAAGAACCAAATCTGTCTCATCTAAGAATTTTTGGTTGTGCGGTATATGTACCCATTGCTCCACCACAACGCACAAAGATGGGACCACAAAGGAGATTGGGAGTATATGTTGGGTATGAATCCCTTTCTATAATAAAATATCTTGAACCAAAGACAGGTGACATCTTTACGGCACGTTTTGCAGATTGTCATTTTAATAAAGACAAGTTTCCACCTTTAGGTGAAGAGGGGAAACAAGTGGGAAGAGAGATCAAATGGTGCACATCATTATTATTGCACCTTGACCCTCCCACAAAGCAACGTGAACTGGAAGTCCGAAAGATCGTACACTTACAGAATATAGCAAATCAATTGCCAGATGCATTTATAGATACAAAGCGAGTGACAAGGTCACATATAGTTGCTGTTAATGCTCCTGCTCGAATTGAAATTCCAAAAGGGCTACCAAATGAGAATATGCCAAATGAATCTAAGACACGCCTGAAGCGTGGACGACCCATTGGTTCAAAGGATAAAAATCATCGAAAAAAGAAGATGATTGAAAAACCCCAAACGAGTGAACGTGTTCCAAAAGAATCACATGATCATACAAGTCCAAAGAGCCCTGCAGGCAATGAAAACCATGAGATTTTCATTAATTACATGTTTAATGGACAAATATGGAACCGAGATGAAATGGAGAATATCGATGATATATTCTCTTATTCGGTATCACAAGAAATTAATGACGGGACTGATGATCCCGAACCAACATCAGTATCTGAATGTCAAAAGAGACATGACTAGGTAAAATGGCAAGATGCCATGAAGGCTGAATTCGATTCGTTTAAAAAACGAAAGGTATTTGGGCCTATCGTTGTCACACCTAAAGCTGTAAAACCTATTGGGTACAAATGGGTTTTTATTCGAAAGCGAAATGAGAAAAATGAGATTATGAGATACAAAGCTCGCCTTGTTGCACAAGGTTTTTCCCAAAGGCCTGGGATCGATTATGAAGAAACATATTCTCCTGTTATGGATGCTATTACGTTTAGATATCTAATCAGCTTATCGGTTTCGCGAAACCTAGAGATGCATCTCATGGATGTTATAACAGCCTATTTATATGGATCATTGGATACTGATATATATATGAGAATTCCTGATGGAATCAAGGTGCTTGAAGCATTGAGCTCAAAGCCCAAAGAATTATGTGCAATTAAACTACAACGATCACAGTACGGATTAAAACAATCAGGACGTATGTGGTATAATTGCTTAAGTGAGCATTTGTTAAAAGATGGATATGTGAGTGATCAATTATGTCCGTGTGTCTTTATCAAGAAATCGACAGTTGGATTTGCAATTGTTGCTGTCTATGTAGATGATCTGAATATCATTGGAACTCCCAAGGAAATTCAAGAAGCAATCAAATACCTAAAGGGAGAATTTGAAATGAAAGATCTTGGACAAACCAAATACTGTCTTGGTTTACAAATAGAGCACTTGTATAATGGAATATTGGTGCATCAATCAAATTATACAAAAAGGGTCCTAAAGCGTTTTAATATGGACAAGGAAAATCCTCTCACTAGCCCCATGGTTAATAGATCACTGAATGTTGAAAAAGATCTATTTCGTCCCTGTGAAGAGAATGAAGAGATACTTGGTCCTGAAGTACCATACTTAAGTGCTATTGGAGCTCTTATGTATCTTGCAAATCGTACTAGACCAGATATATCATTTGCTACAAACCTATTGGCAAGATATAGCTCATCTCCATCACGGAGACACTGGAATGGAATCAAACACATATTTCGTTATCTTCAAGGAACAATCGATTTGGGATTATTTTATCCCAAAGGATCAAGGGATGAACTGGTTGGTTTTGCAGATGCGGGTTATTTGTCTGATCCTCATAAGGCCAGATCACAGACCGGCTATGTCTTCACGCTGGGTGGTATTGCAATTTCCTGGCGCTCTCAAAAGCAAACACTAGTTGCTACATCGTCAAATTATGCTGAGATGATCGCACTTCATGAAGCCAATCGAGAATGTGTTTTGGCTTCGATCTATGACTCAACATATTCAAAATGCTAGTGGACTACCTGTCAACAAAGGCCCGACAGTATTATTTGAAGACAATGCCGCATGTGTCGCCCAAAGTAAAGAGGGATACGTCAAAAGTGACAGGTCCAAACATATCCCCCCGAAGCTCTTTTTATACACTCAAGAACTTGAGAAGAAGAAAGAGGTCAGCATCCAATATGTTCGATCATGTGATAATGCTGCAGATTTATTTACGAAGGCACTCCCCACTACAACCTTCAGAAAGCATGTTCACAATATTGGGATGCGAAATCTACGAGATTTACAAAAGTGATTTCTCTTGACCCTTGTCAGTTCAAGGGGGAACATATATGGTTGTACTCTTTTTCCCTTTAACATGGTTTTTTCCCACTGGGTTTTCCATGAAAAGGTTTTTAACGAGACAGCCCATGCACACAATTCAGATTTAAGTCGTGTACGTTTTTTCCTTTTGTCCGATTTTTTTTCCATACTAGGTTTTTCGGCTTAAAGGTTTTTAACAAGACACACTTATCCAGCTTACAGTGCTATGTCCAAGGGGGAGTGTTGTGAAACAATAATGGTGGACAAACCACTGCCACCAGTGTTCTAAAACTCCTCCCTTAGCTCCGCCTAGGCCCCTATCTACCGCCACGACTTTCTTAGTCGCCACCTAATCGATCAAGTCGGCGCCTATGAAGAAGAAGGGGGTTGTCTCGAGACTCATAATTTAGAATGAGAAGGGATTAGAGAGGATATGTTAGACTGGGTTTTAGGGGCAGTAGGTAGGTGGAGTAATTTTTTTTTGTTTTTAGTTCTAAACTTGGCTGGTTTATTGCTTTGGAGTTGTTGAGAATTTGGATTAAAGGTAGGTTTGTATATTTTTGTTCATTTTACAAATAAAAACAAATGTTTGATAAAATAACAAACATAAAAAAAATTAAATTTGTAGTCAATGCGTTTGATCTTTGATGTAAATTATCAAAAAAATGGTAATTATGCCTTAATTCTAGGCCCCGCCTAGACCCCGATTACGCCCCGACTAGTCCCCTAGGCGCTAGGCGCTAGTGTGCCGCCTAGCAGCCGCCTAACAATTTTTAGAACCTTGACTGCCACCCTAGTACCCTAAATGTCAAAACCTATTGCATGTGAACGTTCAGGTTTTTTCTCCATTTGTGTGCTGCTGCTCGGTTATAAATACCGAGCAGCCTGTTGTTCATTGTACAGACGATTACTCTGAATAATACTCTCTCTCTCTCTCTCTCTCATACACTCTTTGTTCTACTTTGTGGTTACTTTATAACAGCAACATTTTTTTTTATAAGAATGATGCAACAAGTAATAGACCTTATGCCAAATCTAATTTTTCCCATTTTACTCTCACAAATTTGTTCTTAAAACCACCAAATCTGATCTTAAACCCCGCCAATTTGAGAACAAATTCTCAAATAGACTGATTTCATGAACGAACGAATCTCAACTTTTTGAATAAGAATAACAAAGGTCAACCTGAAAAAAGACAAGAACAAGTTAAGAATGATGCAACAAGTAATAAATGATGAACGGTAATACTCAATACAGTACGCGTATTTTGCTTTATACAACACATGCAAGGGGTAAAATTACTATTTTACTATTTTACCCTTATGGATTTAAAATGAAAAAAAGTGAATAAACAATCCAAAAAAAGAGAAATGCTTTGTTCCAAAAAGTCTAGCTTAACAAACAAAATTTTGTTAAACTCAAAATCTGCACACAAAAATCACTTTTTGAAAGTAAAATGAAATTGTCATTTTGGAGATTTTGAATGGGGCAGCTTAAATAGGCCTTTGATTTGTGCAGATTTTGGAGAGATTATCCAAAGTCTTAAATCCACACCTATCACTACCCACCTCCTTTAATGCCCATTAAAGGCAATATTTTCCATAACTCATAAGAGCATCCCCATTGTTGGCAAAGCCAACTTCTTAGGGCTTAGGAAAATGTGTGTAGTGGCCACATTGGATTTTTTGATCCACCTAGGAGAGAGGGAGTGTGAGGGATTCTTATTTAAGAACATGTGGGAGGAGAGAGAGTGAGGGGACATCCACCCACTTTCTCGGGTGTGTGTGTGGGGGGCGGGGGGTTTTGTTTTTATTTAGATGATGTTAAATTTAATATTTTTTTAAGTAAGAAGTTGTGTAAGAAGATTATACAATGGAAAGATATATTTTTAAATGGGTAAGAAGATAAAAATGTGTAGGTGGCAGTGAGACCCAGTTAAGAAGTTGTGTAAGAATTTATAACATTGGGGATGCTCTAAGAGCATCTCCATTGTTCAATTTCATCACTTCTTAATGCATTGAAAATTGTGTATAATTGCCACATAGGATAGGACATTGTACAAATAGGAGAGAGAGATATATATATATAACTTCCTAATTAGGAAGTTACTCTTTGGCAGAAAAAGGAGGGGAGGTGGGCGGCTGTCAGGGGGGTTGTGTGTGTGGGGGGGGGGGGGAAGGGTTTTTTATTTTATTTGGGATTGTGTTAAATTTAATATTTTTTTGTCTAAGAAGTTGTGTAAGAATAGTATACAATGGGAATATTTATTTTTAAGTGTGTAAGAAGAGAAAAGTGTGTAGGTGGCAGTGGAACCCAGTTAAGAAGTTGTATTAAGAGTATCTCCATTGTAAATTCTTAACCAAATTCTTATTAAGAATTGCCCAAATATATCTCCATTGCACAATTCTTATACAATTCTTATTCTCCATGTAGGAGAGAGAGTCATGCCAACTTCCAAAATAGGAATTTCCTATTTGCATAGGAAAATGGGAAAAGTGGCGGGGGACAGGTTGTTGGAGCAGGGGGGGGGCGGCTTGGATTTTATTTTTTTGGGGAGTGGGTGTATTGGGGGAAGGGCTTTCAAAGCATCCACAGTGGTTCCCTTTATTAACACCCTAAAACCTTTTTAAGGGTTTTTTTTTACCATACTTAAGTCCCACAGTGGACACCCTATCAATCACCCTATCCCTAAAAAAAAGCTAACTCTCCGCCAACTTATTGGGTGAGTATTAGCTGGCCTCCATTCATCTCTTTCTTCTCTCTCCCCCACATATCTCCTTCTTCATTGGTCATCTTCCTAGTATCCGTTTTCTTTCAAAAAAAATATTCCAAAATTTAAAGAAGGTGGCAAAAACTGATTTTTTTTTTTTGCTTGATCAGAGCATTCAGTTTTTGGCCAAAATTTTGATGTGCTAGAGTGGAGAGCCTATGAATTAAATAAACAACCCAACTCACATCATCACTATGATGATAGTATGCTTTCCAATTTTTCCCATTTTCTTTTTCAATTAATTTAGTGTATTTTTTGTACTATCATTTCTCTTTTTTATTATTTATAACTTAAAATTATGGGTACATTGATAATATTAAAAAGTGTGACAAGACTTTATTTAAATAAAATAATTGATATAATCAAAACATATAATATCTTTTTCATAAAATATAAAATTTAAAAGTATAAATATTTTATTTCAATTGCGGTAGGAAAATAAAAAAATAAAAAGTAGAAATATATCAGGTGAAATGATTTTGGTATACCGACCTTTAGTGTTGAGTTCTGTTGCGACTGAAATGTTGTGTCACGTTAGTTTTAATATATTTTAAGTCCTTGCATGTTCGTCCTTTCTTGTCCCTCTTGTCTTGGGTGCTCGGTCGCGTTCCCATCCCGGGTTCGGGGTCGGAGTCGCCACAGTTGGTATCAGAGCTCTCGTTAGCTATTGGTCAGGATAGATTCCATAGCCTAGGTGGGTTGTTTCTTGTGTGATGTTCTAACGTCGAGTGAATTCTTATAGGTGCTTGATGGTGAATCCTAGAGCAGACCGTGTAGGCCGAGGTAGAGGCAAACCCAGGAGAGTTCCTGATGAACCTGAGGCGGAATTGCCACCTCCACCACCGAATCCAGTAGGCATGAATGCTCAAATGGCAGATTTGTATCGCCGCATGACAGAGTTTATGACCGAAATGGCTCAGATAGGCCAGGGTCAGAATATACCTCCACCGCCACCGCCAGAACCGAATGCGAGAGTATCGCCACCAAGGAATGATGTTATACCTGAAGCAATGGTGTGAAATAATACTATCTTAGAGAGGTTCTTGAAAATGAAGCCTCCATCATTTGAAGGAGAATCGAATGCTAGTATGGCCGAGTTATGGTTAGAGGACTTGAAGAAGATCTTTGTAGTTCTGGACTGCACGGATGAGGAGAAGGTTGTGTTAGCTGTGTATAAGCTTAGAGGAGCTGCCAATCATTGGTGGGAGGTTTTACAAGCTAGTTGGGAGTTGAACCGAGTGGCTCAAGTATGGCCTAACTTTGAGATGGAGTTTAGGGCTTCTTATGTGCATGTTGTGGTTAGACAAAGACGAGAGAAAGAGTTCCGTGATGCGGAGAGCGAGGGAACCATGTCTGTAGCTCAGTATTCTGCTAAGTTCACTGAATTATCCCGTTATTATGCACATCTGGTGCCAGATGAGAGACACAGGACTCATAAGTTCGTGAAGGGGTTGAAGACTGAGTTTAGGAAACAATTGTTATCTTTTCATTTGGAGGATTACATGAGCGTGGTAGATCGTGCATATGAGATAGAGCGAGACATTGAGGAGCACAGACAGAAGTCTTCTCAGCAGCAGTCTTCGCAGGTGACCTCACAACATTCAGGGAGGGGTCAGTCTTCAAGGAATCGATCCGGCCATCAGGGCAATCATCGTTTTAATAGTCAGAATAGGCAACAATCTAGTGGATAGTTTAGACGACAGTCGGAGAGTCGCGATAGTAGTGCTTTTACTCCTCAGGAGCAGCCGACTCAAAGTAGTGGACCTTTGACTTGTTCTTATTGTCATAGGATTGGGCATTCGAGCGAGCAGTGCAGGTATAGGCTTGGCACTTGTCTTGGTTGTGGGGACTCTAGTCATAAGCTCAGAGACTGTCCTAAGACTAGAGCGACGCAGTCCGTAGGTTCTGTTCAGCAATCCGGATCCAAGAGAGATAGTGATGGGCGTCCTAAGGTGCAGGCTCGTGTTTTTGCACTTGATCAGTAAGGTGTTTCCGAGTCTACACATGTGATCGGAGGTATTCTCTCTGTCTTCGGTCATAGAGCTCGAGTTCTTATTGATCCCGGTTCTACTCATTCTTATGTCGCATCGTATTTCATAGAGCATTTATGTGTATTGCCTGCTCAGTTGCCTTATGTGCTTGAGGTGTATACACCGTTGGGTGAATGCTTATTGGCGTCTGAGGTTTATAGAGATTGTGACGTGCTTGTTAATGATCGAGTCTTGCATGCTGATTTGGTAGTATTGCCTATTCGAGACTTTGATGTGATTCTTGGTATGGACTGGCTTTGTGTGAATCATGCTTTAGTAGATTGCCGTCGTAAGAGAGTCACTTTTGCCATGCCCGGTATTCCGGAGTTCGTGTTTATGGGTGATCATGCTATGAAAGGTATACATGTTATTTCTGCTTTACGTGCTAGACAACTCTTATCTCGGGGTTGCACGGGGTATTTAGCTTGTGTGCTTGAAACTAGTGTCTCGACTGCTAATTAGAAGATGTTCCGGTAGTTAGCGAATTTCCAGATGTCTTTTCTACCGATTATCCTTTGCCTCCCGACCGAGAGTTAGAGTTTTGCATTGAGATTTTGCCAGGGACTTCGCCTATATCTAAAGCGCCTTACAGAATGGCTCCAGCGAATTGAGGGAATTGAAAGAGCAGTTGCAAGAACTTCTAGATAGGGAGTTCATTAAACCGAGTGTGTCACCGTGGCGTGCACCGGTGTTATTTGTGAGAAAGAAGGATGGTAGTTTACGACTTTGCATAGACTATCGACATTTGAACCAGGTTACTATCAAGAATCGGTATCCCTTGCCACACATTGATGATCTCTTTGATCAACTTCGAGGCTCAGTTGTTTATTCCAAGTTTGACTTGAGAAGTGGCTATTATCAGTTGAGAGTTCGAGAGGAGGATGTTCCAAAGACAACCTTTCGTACACGTTATGGCCATTATGAGTTTGTGGTTATGCCTTTTGGTTTGACGAACACACCTGCAGTCTTTATGGACTTAATGAATAGGGTGTTTCGTGAATATCTTGATTGCTTTGTGGTTGTGTTTATTGATGATATCCTCGTGTACTCGAAGTCACGAGATTCACTTGAGAGAGGTTCTTTCGATCTTTCGTGAGAAGAAGCTTTACGCTAAGTTCAGTAAGTGTGCTTTCTGGCTGGAACAGGTTGCTTTTCTAGGACATGTGGTGTCTAGTGATGGTATAGTTGTGGATCCATCTAAGGTTGAGGCGATTACTAAGTGGAAGGCGCCTGAATGCGGTGACCAAGTCCATAGTTTCTTGGGCTTGGCAGGTTATTACCGTAGGTTTATCGAGGGGTTTTCGAAGATCGCTACTCCGATGACTAAATTGACACAGAAGAATTCTTCTTTTATATGGAGTGATAAGTGCGAGACCAGTTTTCATGAATTGAAGAGAAGGTTGACTACAACTCCTATCTTAGCATTGCTTAATGGTTCGGAGAACTTTGTTATTTATAGCGATGCTTCACTAGAAGGCTTGGGTTGCGTACTTATGCAGAATGGGAGAGTCATTGCCTATGCTTCGAGGAAGCTATCACCTCATGAGCAAAATTATTCGACACATGATCTCAAGTTGGCCGCCATCATATTTGCACTTCACAAGTGGAAGCATTATCTTTACGGAGCTAAGTTTGAGATATTCACTGATCACAAGAGTTTGAAGTATCTCTTTTCGCAGAAGGAGTTGAACATGCAACAGAGACGATGGATGGAGAAGCTTAAGGATCATGACTGTACTATCTTGTATCATCCAGGGAAGGCTAATGTTGTTGCCGATGCCTTGAGTAGGAAAGTGCATATGTCTTGCTTGATGATGAAAGAGTGGAAGATGCTCGAGGATGTCCGCGAATGGAGTCCAGTTGTGAGTGAGCATAGTGTTATCTTTGCTAGTGTACGTGCTACGCCTGCTTTGTTTGGGTTGATTAAGGAAGCTCAGACTGCTGATCCTGAACTGAAGAAGATTATTGATGGTTTGGATGATGGTAAGACACCGGAGTTTGCTATGAACACTGATGGGATCTTGACTTTTCGAGGTAGAGTTTGCGTTCCTTCTACCGATGGAGTTAAGTGTATGGTTCTTGACGAGGCTCACAAGGCCAAGTACACTATACATCCAGGGAGTACCAAAATGTATAGGGACTTGAAGAGACAGTTTTGGTGGAATGGAATGAAGAGAGAGATCGCAGAGTATGTATCTAGATGCTTGACATGTCAACAGGTGAAAGCTGAACACCAGAGACCTGCCGGTTTATTGCAACCACTTGAGATACCGGAGTGGAAATGGGAGCATATCACCATGGATTTCGTGACAGGATTGCCACGTACTCGTCGAGGTTTTGATGCAGTATGGGTTGTTGTGGATAGATTGACTAAATCTTCACATTTTATTCCTATTGCGATGACTTATAGTTTGAGTCAGTTGGCAGCATTGTATGTCCAGGATATCATGAGATTACATGGTGTTCCGGTGAGCATTGTATCGGATAGAGATCCCAGGTTTACTTCTAGATTTTGGCATGCTTTACAAGAGGCTTTGGGGACGAAGTTGAATTTTAGTACGACTTTTCACCCACAGACTGATGGTCAATCCGAGAGATTGATTCAAGTATTAGAGGACTTACTGCGTGTTTGTGCCAAGGATTTTAAAGGTAGTTGGGATTCTCA
Source organism: Codonopsis lanceolata (assembly GCA_013146195.2). Taxonomy (NCBI): domain Eukaryota; kingdom Viridiplantae; phylum Streptophyta; class Magnoliopsida; order Asterales; family Campanulaceae; genus Codonopsis; species Codonopsis lanceolata. Next base: position 91,600,970 of record CM028378.1, on the reverse strand, counting down.
TTTGCCATTAGCTGAATTTGCGTATAATAACAGTTATCAGTCCAGTATTGAAATGGCGCCGTATGAAGCTTTGTATGGGCGTAAGTGTCGTTCACCGATTTGCTGGGATGAAGTTGGTGAAGCTAAGCTATGGGGTTCAGAGATGGTGCAACAGTCAGCTGAGAGTGTGAAACTTATTAGAGACAGATTGCTTACTTCGAGTAGAGAAAAGCTACGAGACAACCGGAGACGTGACTTAGAGTTTCAGGTTGGTGATCATGTATTCTTGAAAGTATCGCCCCGACGCGGTACTAAGCGATTTGGGAAGAAGGGTAAACTTTCACCTAGATTTATTGGACCATTTGAGATCTTAGAAAGGATTGGATCCTTTGCGTATCGGTTAGCATTGCCACCTTCGTTATCGGATGTTCATGATGTATTCCATGTCTCGATGCTACGCAAATACTTGAAAGATGAATCGCATGTCCTTGTTTACGATGAGATCACATTCGAACCTGATCTATCTTATGACGAAAGACCGGTGAGGATTCTTGATACTAAGGAGCAAATCTTGAGAACGAAACGAATTCCGTTAGTCAAAGTCTTGTGGAAGAACCATGACATTGAGGAAGCTACTTGGGAAACCGAGCTCGATATGAAAGAGAGATACCCTTTCCTATTTGATGATTCTGGTATGAATTTAGGGACTAAATTCTTTTAAGTGGGGGAGGATGTCAGAACCCGAAACCTACTTGTATAACTTGTCTCCTACACTTGTTTAACATGATTAGAATATGTTTTTAACATGCTAGTAGTATCCCTAACATGTTTGACTTGATTGCATTCCTTGATCGAGCCGTAATTGTCTTATCGAACGCCTATTGCCTTGCATGCTCTAGATTGACTTGTTCTTGCTCGGGCTTTGATCTTTTGGACTTAGCCAAGACCTTGAGAGACATTTATCATTGTTATAAGGACCCTTAATACTCATTTTAATGCTTCTTTGAGTTGTATATGCCTTATATGCGTTATACGTGCAAATCTAGACCTGTTTGACCTAACGTATGGCCTGAGGAATTGTTCCACCATGCCAACCGAACATCTTGGGCATTGTTCGGACCCAAGAACCGAACATTATGAAGGAGGTTCGGCCTCCACAACCGAACAGAGGTGATTTCCAGCATGACGGGATTTTCTGCAACATTTGGTTGATTACGATTGTACCCTTACTAAACCTCTATCATTAGTGACTTTAACCACTTGTATTAGAGTCTTATTAGCCTAATATAAGCCTAATTGAGATTGTTAAACATATTTCCATCACTCATCTTGTGACAAGTGTACTCCACTAACACTTAATTGAGTTGATCTCACTACATCAGCTAGAGACTTCACTTTTACGATTCATTTCTTCTCTTCTTCTTCCTTGGTTTGAAGAGAACTTGTGCGTGATAGTCTCGGTGAGATTAGTGCATGAGGGTTTGACTCCAAGTGATCTCAAGACCCGCTTGCGATTCCGAGACCGCCGTTACGAAGCCGCTGTCGAGGAGAACGATTGTCACCGATTAGTTTTCTTGCTTCGTCTTTTGCTTGGCTTGAGGTAAGCTATCGATTTCCCTTAGGTCCATGTTAGAGATAACATGCTACCCCCTCTTACTTCCCTTCTCTCATGTCTAAATCATGCTCTCCTTGATTTCTACCATGATAATGAGATGTTTTAGAGAGTATGAAAATCTGGGAATTATAGACCATGAATGTAAATGTTTTGATTTGGACACTAAGCCTAGAAGTAAAAGTGTTCTATACTGCATTAGAAATAACTATTATTCTTGGGTCATAGACTTTCGACCATTATTTGGGAAAAACGTGATTCTAGGGTTCCATGAAATTGGGAACTTGAGATTATTATTGGTTATGGTTGTTATTTGGATTAACGACCTAGATTAATCGATGCGATAACTTAGAAAAGAGTTGGAAATGCAAATAGTGTTTTAACTCTATTTGGTTTGATTATAGAAATGACTCAACGGAGTCGACATTAGTGAGCTATTGAACAATACCGGCTCAATGATTAATCCCTACGACGTTATTACATGCGTTCAAACTAGAAAACTAATTCTAGACAATTGAAATGGATTGACTGTCATGCTTGTATCTTTATGACATAATAAATGCATACTTGATATATTGAGTTCGCTCTTGTCGAGCTCAATCTTGCTTGTTTATTGATGAGATTATATACTAATCTTGAACGAGGACGCTCTTGTCGGACTAGTTCCATACTGATTGATTGTTGAGTAAATACTACTGGGCATTGCATAAGTCGAGCTGGCATACTTGTTACCGTACACACCCTCCACTGCGGGCCATAGTGGGGTAGAGCTCTCTCTGGCCAACCAATACGCGCCTATTGAGTTGACTATTTTTTTCCTGAGCATATCCTCGGAGAACGATGTATTATCACACCCATCGATTATCGCACGCTATCGAAGGTGTATGTTTTGCAGGTCTACGTAGCGGCCCGACTCTATATCCTCACATTATGTGAACTATGTGCAATAATGTGCATCTTAAATACTTGATCTACATGCTTGTAATATTGTCTTGCCTAACGTGTTGCATATTGCCATGTCATGCATGATTGATAGCTTACGAGTCTTTATGACTTACCCGTTCCCCTGTACTTTTTTTTAGATCCTAGCAGGACAGGACCTTCTCGTTGAGGCTCGTACACCTTAGTTCTCTTTTGATCAGGCTTTTTCGATTGAAGAGGTGGTTTTAGAAGTCCTCTTCTATTCTTTTGTGTTTTGCAAGGACGACGGGTTTAAAGCTAGTCACCTAGACTACGCTTGGGAATGTTAATAGATCTTGTACTCGTGTATCCTGTTAGCTACTTGTAGTATTAACTCTTGTAGTACTTATACTCATTTTGTTACCGGCAATTGTATTAGCCGTGCCTTGTATATCGTGTATTGCTCGCTACGTATAGACTTCCGCTGAGCATCCTATTAGCTCTTAATTATATTCTTGTCCTAGTAATGGCTTAACTGTTTTATCAGGTGAAATGATTTTGGTATACCGACCTTTAGTGTCGAGTTCTGTTGCGACTGAAATGTTGCGTCACGTCAGTTTTAAAATATTTTGAGTCCTTGCATGTTCGTCCTTTCTTGTCCCTCTTGTCTTGGGCGCTACGGTCCGCGTTCCCATCCCAGGTTCGGGGTCGGGGTCGCCACATAATCAGCTATATGCTTCCAATATTGCGCATTCTTTTGATTATTACCAACTAATCGGATATTGGCCAATAGTCTGCACAACTTCCATGAGCCTAAGATCTTAAACTTTGGTCTATCTTGCACGTGTAGACTTGTGTTTACTCGGTACTGATTCTGATTCCGGTTCCGGTTCGGCGTCCAAATCAATTGTTTCTAAATTGATTTGCGTCTCAGGAACCGATGATGGTGTTCCCGACAAATTATCGGACGAAGTTGCATCTACACTTGTTCGACGTGAGTCATTCGAAGGTATGTAAAATGGAGAAAATGCACGAGGCGGACCTTGCGGCATAAAAAATTGGTTTCCCGTAGGTTGCCAATAATTTAGAGGAAATGGAACGTTACTAGGCGGGAAATTTGGAAAATTTTGCGGTATGTAGAAATTTGGAATTGATAAACCACGAAGGTCGAAATAGGCAATTAAGAAGAATCCAAAGGATTTGGATTAAGGGATTAAGCCGACAGTGGGTGTACTTGGAGAAAGTTCAAGTTATTGGATGTGATAAGGGTAGTGGTTAGTTTGTGAGTTTGTAACCACTAAGTCAGTCAGTAGTTAGTTTGAGATTTTGTAGCCACTAACTCACTAAGTCACTCATGGCCTGTTCTTAGGGAGTTAGTTATTCCTTCTTGTATTTAAGTTCCTTCCAACTTGTAAAGTAAGGCAGTTTTTGGTGTTCAATTAAATGGTGGTTCGTTCTCACCCAAAGAGAACTCACTAAATCGAGTTCTTCTATAGCTTTGATGGGACCTATCATTGGTATCAGAGCTATGTCGACCAACAAAGAAAGAATTGAAAGTCTTGAAGCAGGACTAGGCGGAGTTCAAGATAGTCTGAGTCGAATGGAGCTAGGTGTGGCTGACAAATTTACTCAAATTGAGACTGCCATCAGCAAGTTGTCTGAAGTTCTCCTGACAAGCCGAGCTGCGTCGTCCAACAACATTCCTGGTGATCTGCCTACGAACTTTCCTATTGGTCGTCGTCGTAACACAGCGGAGGAGACTCGGGATAGCTACGAAGGAGGAAGGCCAATGTTCTTCTCCAAGTTAGCGAAGCTAGAATTTCCGCGTTTCTCTGGAGACGATCCAACTGAATGGTTCACAAGAGTGGACCAATTCTTTGAGTATCAAAGCACTCGAACAGCAAAAGTGCCCTAGCTTCCTTTCACCTTGAAGGCGAAGCAAACCAATGGTGGCAATGGTTGAAAAGGGCATATATCGAAGAGGATACGGAGGTAACATGGGGAATTTTCCAAGAAGAGCGTGGGCAAGATTTGGTCCTACCGAGTGTGAGGATGTTGATGAAGCCTTCTCGAGAGTAAAACAAATGGGTTCTTTGCGTGATTATCAAAAGGAGTTTGAGCGTCTTGGCAATCGGGTACAAGGTTGGCCACAAAGGGCTTTAGTGGGGGCATTCATGGGAGGACTCAAGCCAGAAATAGCTGATGGCATACGAATGTTCAAACCGAAATCGCTAAAAGAAACCATAAGCCTTGCAAGGATGAAAGATGAGCAATTGAGTCGTCAAAAAAAAATTACTCGTCCTTTTAGCCGATTCATTTCCGACTCTCCTGATCCGACGAAGTTCAAGGGCACTACTTCTATCAAAAGGCTCACTTGGGAAGAAATGCAGAAGAGGAGGGCGCAAGGATTATGTTTTAACTGTGATGAAAAATTTACCCAAGGGCATAGGTGCCGAAGACCTCAACTTCTATTCTTAGAAGGTAATAATGAGGAGTCAGAAGTTGATGAAACTGAAGAAGCAGCGGAACAGGACCTTGAGATTTCTCTACATGCACTTTCGGGGTGGACAACATACAGGACCATGCGGGTGATGGCACGGGTTGGACCATGCGAAGTGGTCTTCTTGATTGATAGTGGGTCTACTCACAATTTTATTAGCAAAAAGATGGCTGATATGTTGCGATTACCAGTACTTCCAACCGAGCCGTTTGATGTTAAGGTGGCAAATGGGGAACCATTACAATGTCAAGGCAGATTCGAAAATGTTCCAATTGTGCTGCAAGGTATACCTTTTGTCCTTACTTTATATGCCCTTCCGTTAATTGGGTTGGATTTGGTGTTAGGGGTCCACTGGTTGGAGCAATTAGGAGCACACTGCGAAAGAAGTTAACCATGGAATTTCAATGGGAGAATCGAAAGCGAACACTACAAGGAATTGACACACCATCAATCCAGCCTGCTACTATGAAAGCCATCACCAAGGAAGCTCGACAAGGAGGATCGATATTTGCTGTTTCTTGTGGAACCGCATCAGATTTTCCCTTGGTGAATGTTGAACCCGAGATGAGCCAATTATTACAGAACTTTGCTGATGTCTTCCAAGAGCCAACACAACTTCCACCTGTCAGAGAAGTCGATCATCACATCAATCTGAAAGAAGGGACCGAGCCTATCAATGTGCGGCCATACAGGTATGCCTATTTCCAAAAAGCTGAAATTGAAAAACAAGTTCAAGACATGTTAAAATTGGGAATTATAAGAACTAGTACAAGTCCATTTTCATCTCCAGTCCTGTTTGTTAAAAAAAAAGATGGTTCTTGGTAGTTTTGTACAGACTATCGTGCACTCAATACTGTGACCATCAAAGATAGGTTTCCCATTCCTACGGTTGAGGATATGTTAGATGAACTTCATGGCACTACTTATTTCACCAAGATTGATTTACGGGCTGCTTATCATCAAGTTCGAGTCCACCACACCGACATTCATAAAACTGCTTTTCGTACACATAATGGTCACTACGAGTACTTAGTTATGCCATTTGGTCTTTGTAATGCACCATCTACCTTTCAAGCCATTATGCATTCCATATTTCGTCCACATCTTCGCAAATTCATCTTGGTATTCTTTGATGATATCCTAGTTTATAGTCCCAATTGGATCATGCATCTTGAACATGTTAAAATAGCTTTGGAAATATTAAGGCATCATCAATTCTTTGTCAAAGGCAGCAAATGTGCTTTTGGTTTACAAGAATTGGAATACTTAGGTCACATTGTCACAGCTCAAGGAGTTAAGGTGGATCAAGGGAAGATTCAAACTATGCTGGATTGGCCTAAGCCTACTAATGTTTCTGAGTTACGTGGTTTTTTAGGACTCACAGGTTATTACCGCAAGTTTGTCCATAATTACGGCAAAGATAGCACGCCTCTAACCAACTTGTTAAAGAAAGGCCAATTTGCGTGACGCATGAAGCGTGCATTTCAAGAGCTTAAGCAAGCAATGACTACTACCCCATACTGCCATGCCTAATTTCAATGAACCATTTACCATTGAATCTGATGCTTCAGGCCATGGAATAGGGGCTGTTTTGAGTCAACATGGGCAACCTCTTGCATTCATGAGCCGAGCCTTGGGTGTTTCTAAATTATCATGGTCCATTTATGCAAAAGAGATGTTAGCCATAATTCACGCCGTAAGAATGTGGAGACCATATTTGTTGGGAAGGAAATTTTTCATTGAAACCGATCAACTGAGCCTCAAGTATTTGTTGAGCAATAAGCGCATAGCCACGCCCGAGCAAATGTAATTGGGTGGCTAAACTTCGGGTATGATTATGAGATCAAATACGCATCTGGCGTGAGAACAATGCCGCAGATGCACTATCACGGGTGGCAGGTAGCCCGGCTCTTCATCATCTGTTTGTGTCTCATAACCCATTATGGGAAACAATTAAAAGGAGGCTCGACAATTCTTACATGCAAAAATTAGCAAGCTTGCCACCGATAATCCCCAGCTCCGCATAAATGGCACAACGGATTGGTATGTTTCAAGAATCGGGTGGTCGCATTCTCCTAAATCGCATGTCATCTTACGATTTTACAAGAATTCCATGATTCTCCACTTGGTGGGCACTCGGGGTACTCGTGACATACAAGAGAATATCACAACAATTCTATTGGCCTTCCATGTACCGAAAAGTGCAGATTATGTATCTTCGTGATGTGTGTCGAACCAAACACCAAACATTATCACCAAAGCAGACTTCTACAACCACGCCCATTCCATGTCGCATGGACGATGTCACTCTCGATTTCATCGATGGGCTCCCACCTTCGAATGGCAAAAATTCCATTCTGGTTGTTGTTGACAGGTTAAGTAAATCAGCACATTTTATGGCTCTTTCTCATCCGTATACAGCAAAAGTGGTAGCTGAGCGATTTATTGACGGGGTGGTTAAGCTTCATGGCATGCCGCGGTCTATGATTAGTGATCGCGATCCTATATTCATCAGCAATTTCTGGAAAGAGTTCTTCAAACTGTCCGGCACCCAATTGAAAATGAGTTCGGCGTACCACCCGCAAACTGATGGCCAAACTGAGGTCGTCAATCGATGCCTTGAACAATATCTTCGCTGCTTTGCTCATCAGCAGCCTCGCAAATGGCATTCTTTTCTTCCATGGGCTGAGTTTTGGTACAACACCACGTACCATATCTCCACCGGCATGACCCCATTTCAGGCCCTCTATGGCAGACCACCTCCACCGATATCTCCCTACCAAGCAGGCCACAGCTCCGTCAATGAAGTCGACCAGGCTTTAGTATCTCGCGATACTTTGCTGTGACAAATCAAGGAAAATCTGTGCGCCGCTAACAATCGAATGAAGCAGCAAGCTGATTCAAAACGCAGGGATCTTCAATTTCAGGTTGGAGATTTGGTGTTTTTGAAATTACATCCTTATCGGCAGCAGTCAGTCTTTAAGAGGGCCTATCAAAAACTCGCCAGTAGATTTTATGGACCATATCCGATTGCCGAAAGAATTGGCAGTGTGGCGTATAAACTTACATTGCCACAGGGCTCTCGTATCCATCCAGTGTTTCACGTCTCCCTCTCAAAAAAGAAAGTAGGGGATGCGGTCGCTCCTAGTTCCGACATACCACCAATGACAGACGACGGTGAGCTGTTATTAGAACCGGAAGCAATCTTGGACAGTCGTTGGGTTTCCAAAGGATCCAGGTTCGTCGAGGAAAGCTTGATTAAATGGAAACGACTTTCACCAGACGATGCAACATGGGAGAACACACAGGACTTTACACAGAAATTTCTGCATGTGAACCTTGAGGACAAGGTTCCAGTCAATGAAGGGGGTATTGATAAACCACGAAGGTCGAAACGGGCAATTAAGAAGAATCCAAAGGATTTGGATTAAGGGATTAAGCCGACAGTGGGTGTACTTGGAGAAAGTTCAAGTTATTGGATGTGATAAGGGTAGTGGTTAGTTTGTGAGTTTGTAACCACTAAGTCAGTCAGTAGTTAGTTTGAGATTTTGTAGCCACTAACTCACTAAGTCAGTCATGGCCTGTTCTTAGGGAGTTAGTTATTCCTTCTTGTATTTAAGTTCCTTCCAGTTTGTAAAGTAAGGCAGTTTTTGGTGTTCAATTAAATGGTGGTTCGTTCTCACCCAAAGAGAACTCACTAAATCAGTTCTTATAGCTTTGACTGGGACCTATCAGGATAATTGGGAACATTTGGATTGTTAGAAAAATTAGGCGGGTATTGAGGAGTAAATGAAAATTGGGAATTTTGAACATTCTCAAGAATATGAGTGTTTTGAGTATTTTGATGTTCTTCAAATTGGATCCATTTTGAAGATAAGTATGTAAAGAAAGTGATTTTTTAGAAGAGATGATGAAGAAATGGAAAAGAGAATAATGTGGAGTAAATATAAAATGTTGAAGTGGTATAAATAGGGGAAGAAGGAAAGAATTAAAAAATTGTTTAAAAAATACCAAAATAGGCCCCACCCCCAAACACTCTCCACCTCCTCCCCCCACACACACCTCTTTTCTCAAGTGAGAGCATCCACAATGATTACACCCTAAAACGCCCTTTATCTGACCCCCTAAACCTTTTTGGAGGCCCTTTAAAAAAGTTTCAACTCCAATGAGCACCCTCTATATAACCTTTTGAATTGGTGACTAGCTTTAACATTCCCGTCTAGGTGACTAGCTTTAAACCCGAGTACAAGATCTATAAACATTCCCAAGCGTAGTCTAGGTGACTAGATTTAAACCCGTCGTCCTTGCAAAACAAAAAAGAATAGAAGAGGACTTCTAAAACCACCTCTTCAATCGCAAAAGCCTGATCAAAAGAGAACTAAGGTGTACGAGCACCACGAGCCTCAACGAGAAGGTCCTGTCCTGCTAGGATCTAAAAAAAAGTATAGGGGAACGGGTAAGTCATAAAGACTCGTAAGCTATCAATCATGCATGACATGGCAATATGCAACACGTTAGGCAAGACAATATTACAAGCATGTAGATCAAGTATTTAAGATGCACATTATTGCACATAGTTCACATAATGTGAGGATATAGAGCCGGGCCGCTACGTAGACCTGCAAAACAGACACCTTCGATAGTGTGCGATAATCGATGGGTGTGATAATACATCGATCTCCGAGGATATGCTTGGGAAAACAATAGTCATCTCAATGGGCGCGTATTGATTGGCCAGAGAGAGCTCTACCCCACTGTGGCCCGCAGTGGAGGGTGTGTGCGGTAACAAGTATGCCAGCTGGACTTATGCAATGCCAAGTAGTATTTACTCAACAATCAATCAGTATGGAACGAGTCCGACAAGAGCGTCCTCGTTCAAGATTAGTATATAATCTCATCAATAAACAAGCAAGATTGAGCTCGACAAGAGCGAACTCAATATATCAAGTATGCATTTATTATGTCATAAAGATACAAGCATGACAGTCAATCCATTTCAATAGTCTAGAATTAGTTTTCTAGTTTGAACGCATGTAATAACGTCGTAGGGATTAATCATTGAGCCGGTATTGTTCAATAGCTCACTAATGTCGACTCCGTTGAGTCATTTCTATAATCAAACCAAATAGAGTTAAAACACTATTTGCATTTCCAACTCTTTTCTAAGTTATCGCATCAATTAATCTAGGTCGTTAATCCAAATAACAACCATAACCAATAATAATCTCAAGTTCCCAATTTCATGGAACCCTATAATCACGTTTTTCCCAAATAATGGTCGAAAGTCTATGACCCAAGAATAATAGTTATTTCTAATGTAGTATAGAACACTTTTACTTCTAGGCTTAGTGTCCAAATCAAAACATTTACATTCATGGTCTATAATTCCTTGCCTCGAGATTTTCATACTCTATCTTAAAGAGCATCTCATTATCATGGTAGAGATCAAGGAGAGCATGATTTAGACATGAGAGAAAGGAAGTAAGAGGGGTAGCATGTTATCTCTAACATGGACCTATAGGGAAATTGCGATAGCTTACCTCAAGCCAAGCAAAAGACGAGCCAGCAAGAAAACTAATGATAGATGTCGGTGACGAATTCCGTTCTTCAAGCATGAGTTCGGTTTTTCCATAACTCCCACAAAATGAAAGCTAGAGTTAAAGAATGTAGCAAAGAATTATTCTTTCTAAGCCACCAAGCTATACAGGATGAATTGAAGGATAGTGTGATCGAATACCGAGCCCATTAAAGAAATCCCATAAATAAGTTGCCATGGATTAAGGAAAACATGGGAATAGGATTCAAAGATGACCTATGTGACAACAAGAACATCGGGAAGCTAGTTGAACTCCTTTTTAATGATACTTTCATCGGCGGCAATTGCCACATAAAAATGTTGAGCTTTGGGGATGTATTTCTGCCATATAAACCGATTTGAACCCAAGAAAAAGTGAAGTTACCTTTGTTGGTTAGACACTTTTTCGAGCCGAGATGGCCCAATCTCTGAAATTGCGGTGGAGACAAGCTAGAATCGAGCCGAAAGCATCTTTAACTTGGACAATGTTCTTTGAGCATAGGCTTAGGAGAAGAAATAGGCATCCAATCATCAAACCACATCGAGCAGTTGCCATCTCCTATAATCCATTTAATATGGTTCCGAAATGTCACGAACCGAACATATTCGACGCCAGATAGAGGACCCATTAATGGACGCTATAGTGGGATGAGAATTTGAGCAAGCTGCTAAGAATTGACTAGGTTGTTTGAAGTTCTAAACCGCCACCAAATTTGAATAGAGTAGGCACCAATAACGTATAAGGCGATCGATACAAGGCCCCTTCACAACATTTATCCCAAGCTACCCAATGGGCTTAGGAATCAACAACCCCAAAGAAATTAGCAAAGAGCCGGTGAATATTTTTAATGACACTATTGGAGGATCCAAGACCGCAATTTGGTACATTACTATTGATTGCAACACGAATTGATGGCGTGATTTTACGGCTTGAGAGATAATTTTGTGCAATTTGTTAATGAGCGGATCAAAAAGACTTTTGGTTACCAGATTTTCATACTCTCTAAAACATCTCATTATCATGGTAGAGATCAAGGAGAGCATGATTTAGACATGAGAGAAAGGAAGTAAGAGGGGGTAGCATGTTATCTCTAACATGGACCTAAGGGAAATCGATAGCTTACCTCAAGCCAAGCAAAAGACGAAGCAAGAAAACTAATCGGTGACAATCGTTCTCCTCGACGGCGACTTCGTAACGGCGGTCTCGGAATCGCAAGCGGGTCTTGAGATCACTTGGAGTCAAACCCTCTCGCACTAATTTCACCGAGACTCTCACGCACAAGTTCTCTTTAGACCAAGGAAGAAAAAGAGAAGAAATGAATCGTAAAAGTGAAGTCTCTAACTGATGTACTGAGATCAGCTCAATTAAGTGTTAGTGGAGTACACTTGTCACAAGATGAGTGATGGAAATATGTTTAACAATCTCAATTAGGCTTATATTAGGCTAATAAGACTCTAATACAAGTGGTTAAAGTCACTAATGATAGAGGTTTAGTAAGGGTACAATCGTAATCAACCAAATGTTGCAGAAAATCCCGTCATGCTGGAAATCACCTTTGTTCGGTTGTGGAGGCCGAACCTCCTTCATTATGTTCGGTTCTTAGGTCCGAACAATGCCCAAGATGTTCGGTTGGCATGGTGGAACAATTCCTCAGGCCATACGTTAGGTCAAACAGGTCCAGATTTGCACGTATAACGCATATAAGGCATATACAACTCAAAGAAGCATTAAAATGAGTATCAAGGGTCCTTATAACAATGATAAATGTCTCTCAAGGTCTTGGCTAAGTCCAAAAGATCAAAGCCCGAGCAAGAACAAGTCAATCTAGAGCATGCAAGGCAATAGGCGTTCGATACGACAATTACGGCTCGATCAAGGAATACAATCAAGTCAAACATGTTAGGGATACTACTAGCATGTTAAAAACATATTCTAATCATGTTAAACAAGTGTAGGGGATAAGTTATACAAGTAGGTTTCGGGTTCTCACAGATTATTACAACGAACATCGCCCAGTAAATCGATATCGAGAGATATTGCGAAGTTGCTACCACGTTGGTCAACTAGAATTGCTCCATCAGTGAGAAGCTTCAACGAAATCTACAATAGGCTTCTCAATGCTAAAAACAGCGGTTGGAGTGATGATATTTTAATGAAAAATGCAAGGCATCTATACCATCAAGAAAAATGTCAGCACTGTAAGTCCACTAGGCAACAATTAAGGCTAGAGGGGGGGCCTGAATAGCCTTTAAAACTTTGAGGGATGATTTATAAAACTTGTAAAGTTGGCAGCGGAAAACTGGTTTGATCAGTCAGCCGAAATTGGTCAGCTGGCTGACACTTTGAAAATGCCTTAAGCTGATATAAGTTGGTCAGCTAGCTGACACAACAATTTAAAAAGAATTGGCTTTTAAAGTAGATTACATAGTATGAAGAAGAAATTGAAGAACAAACTATCTGAACAACTAAGCAAACAATCGTTAGTAACTGGCTGACACTTAACAAGTTGTAAAACTTCTTAAGTGTTATGTCAGTTTACAAGAGTGTGAAAAATGGCTGACAAATCAGTTGAAGTGGTTCACAGATAAACTGCTACGTCCACTACCAAGCTGGTCAGGCTTGGATTTTTGAAGTGCACTAATTTTATTAAAAATCTATTTGATCTCTAATGGATCAGTGTACAACAAAAGACCGGTGTTTGTGGAGAATGATTGAGAATCAATCAAACTCGTGAGACAAACTGACTGAATTCAAAAGATATGAAAAGTAATCACTCAGTGTTTGCCTAAACAATAACTAGAAAGATGTATACAAGAAAGATTATCTAGCTATGGTTTTTAAGAAGACTAAAAACGCAGTGAATTTCTTGAAAGTATGAGGCTTCAGACTTCTGTGTATATGTATCTTGAAGAATGCTTCCAGTGGGTATTTATAGATGAATTTCAAGAGTAACCCGTTAGGAACACACTTTTGAATTTGAAAATGTGTTTAGCAGATACAAGATCACAAAAGATTCTATAAAGGAATATCTAGCAGAATATCTACCAAAAACATACAAGTAAGAAAGTGTCAGTACAAGTATTTGATCAATCAAATAAGGAAAGCTAGCTGACATTAAAAACGTTATGGTCATTTGAGGTGAACAACTGACAAATAATTTCAGGCTGACCAAAGATAACTTTAAATTATTGGCTGACAATCAAGTGGAATGATTTTAAGCAAATTTAATTCTATGCAAGATTCAACAAGCACTTTCTTTTTGAACATGTTTGGGATGTGTTAAAAAATTCATCTATATCATTTTCTCCACAAACAGATATGTTTCACACCAATAAAAAATCGAAGACGTCTGAATCCGAGGGCGATCATTCTAAGACTAGTGTGGATGTTAAAGATGTGGAAGAAATCAATTTACGTAGTCGTCCGATTGGACAAAAGGCGGCAAAGAGGAAAGCTAAAGCTAAAGGAAAAGTCAAAACATCTTCCGATGTAGATGGGATGCGTACGCTTTCTTCTAGGATGGTGTTGTCGATAGATAAATACTCGGAAATAAAAAAAATAAGCTGAAGCTAAACGATCAAGAGAAGAAAGAAAGGAGCGTGAAAGACATTGTTTTTTTTACTCAAGATACCTCCCACATGAGTCCGACATAGTTTGCCATGTATGAACACATATGTGAGCAAGTAAAGGTGTAGTTGAGGAAGAAAGGGTATGAATTTTAGTGTTCGTAGTTTAATGTAAGTTTACTTTTAATATTAGAATGTTTTTATGTAAGTTTTATTATTAATTTTTTTTAATGTAACATTTAATATTAGTCATCGGCTCGCATTTTAGGAAAATGTGTGTAGTGGCCACATTGGATTTTTTTTGGTCCACCTAGGAGAGAGGGAGTGTGAGGGATTCTTATTTAAGAACCTATGGGAGGAGAGAGGGAGTGTGGGGTTTTTTATTTTATTTGGGATGGTGTTAAATTTAATATTTTTTGTGTAAGAATAAGAATAGTATACAATTGGAAGATTTATTCTTAAGTGTGTAAGAAGAGAAAAGTGTGTATGTGGCAGTGGGACCCAATTAAGAAGTTCTATTAAGAATATACACATTGAGGATGCTCTAAGCAGTAGATATTTTGCTCGTCTTCGTTCATTCCTTTCTTTCGGTGGCCATGATTCGCGATCCATGTCAAAATTACTACAGCCCCTCTTGTTAAGCTCAAAGTTCTTTAAGGTGTTAGATTTGAGAAAGGCTTCGTTAAAAGATATTCCACCAGAAATTTTCAAACTAGTTCATCTGAGGTATCTAAGTTTGAGGGGAACAAAAAAGAGAACCATTCCCAAATTGATAGGAAACCTGGAGAAACTGGAGACCTTGGATTTGAAAGACATCAGGGTCCGTCGTGTGCCCAAGGAGATAGTAAGGCTTGTTCGGTTACGTCATCTCTTAACTATTAGTGTTAAGGTGCCATCTAACATATAGGCTTTATTGTCTTTACAAAAGTTGTCGAAAGTGGACGTTAGTGGAATAAATGGTGAAAAAGTGTTAAGAGAGATAGGGAGGTTAAGTGAGTTGAGGAAGTTAGGTATTGACGGGTTGAGAAGATAGGATGGGATGACATTGTGCTCCTCTCTTCCTAAGCTCACTAATCTTCGTTCCCTGTTTCTTTCTTGTTATTTATTCATCTTACACAAGCAGGAGGTGAATATGGAATCTCTACCTACTTTGCCATTTCTTGAAAGGTTCTGTTTTATGGGAGGCATAGTCAAGGCACTTAATTTGAAATCTTTTCCTAGCTTGATTAAAGTGAGATTAGAATATAGTAGATTAATGGATGGGGACAGTTTGTGTTTTAAGGCGGGAGGGTTTCAAAGGCTCAAATATCTAGAAATTAGCATTTTTAGAGGATTGAAAACGGTAACAATTGATGAGGGAGCAATGCCACATCTTGATACTTTAATTATTATGGGTTGCGAATTGGATGTTGTGCCTTTTGGCATTGAACATCTTACGAAGCTTAGGCATCTTCGACTTTATAGTATGTCCGACAAACTAATTGATGGGTGCAAAGACAAGGAGCACGGAGATGATTGGAGAATTGCACACATCCCTCAAGTTCAAATAAAGTACTAATTAATCAAAGCTATTGTTGTTTTTTTCTTTATTAATTTTTTCTTTAATATTTCCAAATTCCGTTATGTAATATTTTCATAATATTATTTAATTGTGTGTGGTGGGTTATATAGCACCTTTGTCATATTGTTTGATGTATCAAAATAATTATTTCCAATTTATTTGTTACACATGCAACTGGGATCTTGATGCTACACAATTTGGTCTTGGGCTGTTCCTTGCAGTTTGTAGGATATCTGGGCTTATGTAAAGGTAGGATCTTGTAGAAATTTGTCAAAAGAAGAAAACCTTAGCAGGAATGCAAGGTAGGGCCTCGCAAAACCCCTCAGGCGTGAGAGTAAGTATTAAGCTTCTTGAAAGCAAAATAACAGGGTTTCGGTGTGTAAAAAGTGAGCGTACCTTTGAAATGAAACTTTGTTAGGTATATATAGCCCTTATGGGAGTGAAATTCGAGTTGAATTATCGCTATGGCGAAATCATAGGCCTTTATGACCATAAATGCGGGTTGACCGCGTAACTGACGGAGTGATGGCTTAAATCTCGGGGTCGGGGGTTACCTCTCAGTTAAGCTCGAGATAGATATCAGGTTCATTCGAGTAGCCCTGCTCGCTGATTGATAGATAGATTCCTGCTTGGGGATAGGTGCAAGGTGTCCACCCCATGGCTATCCTGCCCGGGTGACTTCTTTCTTGGTCTCTAGTATGCATGTGTTTATCACATGGTGGCACATGTGCTTGGCTCGTGACCAGAATTTGGGCCGAGCTCATCAGTGGCCCCCTGCTCCATGTCCGACAAGTATTTATGCTCGGTGTGGGGAGCAACGTATTTGTTTAATTTTGTTGTGACCGAAGTGAGGGGAGTTGTTTTGTTGGTGACAGCTAGTGTATTCGATGCGCCGGTTGCAGGAAGCTGAAAAGTTTTTCTGAGGTGACAATGGCTAGGTTTAGTCATGATGAGTTGCGTGTTTTTTAGGCGTTCATTAATGACGCGTTTGATTGGGTGCGTCGCAGCCGCCATTTTGAATTTGTGAAGGATTTGGGCGCGTGATTCGAGTGCCCTTTTCCCCAAATTTCGCATATAAAAGAGGAAACCTCCAAATCTTTGGGAATTTTTTACTGCCTTCTTCCCCAAACCCTTCTACGCTCTTTTCTGCCATTGCCCGTGCCTCTTCCAGTTAACAAGAGATTCATCTTCTGCCATTTTGGAGCAGTTCAACATTTCGTCCTCCGGCAAATTGATACCTGTCCAACGCACAAGTGAGTTTGCTTTGTCTTTTAATTTCCTTCTTCTGTTTCTGCACAAATTATAATTTGAATTTTTGGTTTTTCTATATGTTCTTCATGTTTATGCTTTCTGGGTAGGTTCTTAGAACTTTGCGTCTAGATCTGGGTAGTTTATAGGGAGGTCGAGGATAGATCTTCAAGGAATCATAGGTTTTCTGGGGTTTAATCAAGATATTCCTTGATCTATTGTAGGATGTCTTCCCCTCTTCGACTGTTTGATGAAAACTCTGATCATGAGCAAGAAGCTTATGATTATGACCATGGTGCCCAGGAGCATCATGCACCAGTGGATTCTGAGCGAACGGGGTCGGATGTACATATTTTTGAGGAAAGGAATAGCCAAGAAGCGAGCAGCCGAATTCCCCTCGAAAGGGTTGTGAATGACGTGAGTACCGACCAAGGTGAGGCGGATGAGGTGAGCTCGAGTGGGATCCCTAGTGATGAGGAAGTGGCTGGTCGACCTCGAGCTGGAAGGAGACACCGTAACGAGGATTACTATAATCTGAGCTCGCTTGCTCACTGGGAGTCAAATGACTCAATTGTAGAGGTTAGAAATTGGTTCAGCTCGATTGTGATTTCTGTGAAGGATTACCGAGGAGTTCCCTACGAGTCCGAGATGACTCCTGCTCAGATGAGGAGTAAGATGAAGAGAATAGTCTTTTTCTACGATTTCTTCCAGGTTGGGATGCGTTTTCCATTGGATCCCTTCGTCATTGAATTCTTAAGGGAGACCAACGCCGTTCCATGCGACCTCCAACTTACCACAATGTTAATCCTGATCACCTTCAATGCGACGTGCCGACTAGTTGCCTTTGAACCCGAGACGACCATACTCCAAACGCTTTTCCAATTTACAAAAGATAAAAGATCGGGCAGGATTACAAGTCGCTCCAAGGCTGGGGCTCTTAAGCTATTTACTGAGTTTCCCCACAAGGTTGATAAATGGGATAAGATGATCATTGTTGTGGAGTCCCGAGTGGGATGGCCATTCGCCCCGACCCCTTACGAAGTGAAGCCTTCTACTTATGATCGTCATGCCACTTTCACCAGAGAGGATAGGTGTATGGCGATGTTGCGGGGAGCATTGGGTGTGAGCGAGCAGAGTCAACAATGGATGATTGATTGGAAATCAATCGTGCAGGATGCTTGAATCCTTCGTCTGGCTGGGTTGTACCCCTCTTTCGTGGAGGGTGTAGAGCCTTTGATTGCCGTGGCCCCCCTGCCCATCCCTTTTGGGGGACTTGTCACGATCACAAGTTCCCAAGTGAATGCGAATTGTATGGTCTGGCGGGGGATTGTACTCCCCATCTCGACTTTGAAGATGCTGGTATTTGTTCTTTATTATGTTAATTATGAGTTGTGGAAAATATGTCTTGATATTTTCTGACTTGTTTCCTTTTTGTTGGCAGTGGTGAAGGACATATTGAGGCAGAGGAAGACCGAATTCAAGACGAGGTCCATTGCTCGCCATGGTGAATTGATAGGCCACGAATAGCCTGCTTCTGCCTCTCTACCCAAGGTTCCGTTTGTTGAGAGGAGTAGAAAATCATCCCGGGCTCTTGGGTCATCGACTGAGCCACGGTCTTCTTCTGTAACGGTGCCCACATCTGAGCTCATATCTCGGAAAGGGCCAATTGAAGGGGATGTTCGAGCAAGGGGTCGAAGCACCCGGCCCAGGACAGGGGAGGATGAACCCCAAGAAACAATTCAAGCAGGGTCTGATCCCTTGCCTCCTCCCCCCGTTATGACTCCACCAGTCTCTAGACTTCCTCCTCCACCCCCATGATGTGAAGAAAATCAACGGGCTAGTGGCCCAAGTTGGTTAAGGGCCAACTTCGTAATGTCTGGATCTCGATATGGGGTGAGGGCTTTGGTGAATGAGATTGCTGCTGTTCCCCCCCCCCCTCGAAGGGATCAATATCCGTGATAGGGGGAGCATGAGTGTCGTTTACGGGCAGGGGATTTTGAAGAGGGTTGTCCAGGCCGATGTTGTTCGTCGAGACGCTGAGACTCCGAACAGCTTTTTGCTCGGTGAGATTGGCCTGTTGGTCAGCGAGGTATGTTTTGCCGATTGTAATATACATAATCGGTATTAATGTGTATATGTCTTGCTCATTTGTGTTTCCTATTTTGCAGTTTGCCTCCAAGGTTACTCTTCTGCACAAACGTGCAGACGAATATAAGGACAAGGCTGGGGCCTTGTTTGAGCAGAAGAGGACGTCCGATGAGGCTGAGATTTATTGGCCAAGGACAATGAGGTCCTTGCCAAAGTTACCGAGCTGACAAAGCTTGAGGAAGAAATAATCCGCCTAAAGGCCCAGGTGGAATTTATCCAGAATGGGGAAGTGGCCGCTCAGAAAATTTTGAGCGAGGAGAGGAAGAAAGCCGAGGATGCTCGGTCGCTCGTAAAGAGAAAGCTTGGCAAGCCAGGTTGGCACGGGAGGTTGCGGCTGCCAAGACTGCTGCTGTTGAGGAGTTTAAGAAGTCAGCCGTGTAACGCCCCATAATCTTGCATGTGCATTCTATGCTTGTTTTTATACTTTCTTGGTTGATTGTGAACTTGTTTAATTGATATATACAACGTCTTAGAATCATTCATAGATCATTCTAGAAGTCCATAACATGTTTAGAACCATATAAACTTGTTTGTTGAATCGCCGGTTTAATCGCGTTGAAGTTGGCCTTAGCGATTCCTCTCGTTGCTCGTATTTGTTCTATTTCGACGTACGAAGTGTTCGTTGAGTTCTTGGCTTTATATTCAGGTCTTAATCATGTTGAAACAAGTCTCTTTCATGTCCAAGATATCCTAGTTTGAATGGTGTTTGATTGTAGTTTGATTCGTTGTTCATTAAATCGCGCGTGTTCGCGCCTTGTTCTATCTTGTTCCGGGAGTTGTTCGGGTGTGTTTCCGACTCGTTTTGAGTAGGGTTAGACCTTAGAATGATTGCCCATAAGTTTGGGATCATTTAGATCAAGTTTAGATCAAGTTTTAGACATTCTGGAGCCGAGGCGGCCGCATGGGACCTTGCGAGGCGCCCGCCTCAACTGCAGAGAGCAATTTCAAAATGGACTGAACTTGGGAGTGGTCTCAGGGGTTGAGGCGGCCGCATGGGAGAGGGTGAGGCGCCCGCCTCACCTGCAGATCTGCTACGGGATTTTTCTTGCCCTGTTTTGAGTTAGGTCGTGAAATGCCTATCCTACCCCCTTTAAACCCCCTCTAAACCCTTCCTAAATACCCACACTTAGTCCTAATCAAGTCCTAACATCAATTAGAGGTTAATTTAGTTTGGTTAAGTGTTTGTTAACTTCCTAATCTCTACTAATTGCAAGTGAGAAATACCTCTTGTACCCTTCTTATTTGGGAGGTATAAATACCCAAGTCTTGACCAATTTTCAGTAAGTCTTTCATTTTGTTCATCCTATTTCTACAAGTTAGAGAGAGAGAGAGTTGGGGGCTTGAGTTTTGAGCCCTAGCTTCATCTTCTTCCTTCGATCTTCAAGGATTCCACCGTTCGATCGCCACCAAACTTCGGATTCTCGACGGGTGAGACGAAAGGAACGACTTCACCGTTTAGATTTGGATTCTCTTGAGTTTTCACTCAAGCTAGGTAAGTTACTCTTCTTCATTTTAGTTCTCATTGACCCTAAGGAAACAAAGTTTATGATGTGTGAGGTCAATGAGGACACATAATTGCTTCCTATGCTTTCCATTTGAAATTTTAAATGTATGATTTTGCTAGGAGCATGTCTAGGTGAATTTCTTGCCTTTGGGAGTTTAAATTACTCTTTTATTATGTTAATTGAAGTCTTGAACATGTTAGAAATATGTAGCATGTTTGTTGATGAAAGTGATATTATTTGGAAATGCCCTAAATTATGCCTATGTGGTATGTGTGAAATTTGTTATGTGTTGTATCCTCAATATTGGACTACATGAAGAGCATGAATTGCGCTAAAATGTTTTAGGTGAATTTATACCTTGTTGAACCTAGAATTGACCTAGGTTGGGATATGAAGCACATAGCTTCAATTTCTCCAAATTTGGGAATTTAGAGCAAAGACTCAACGGAGTCGACTCTAGGGAATATTTGAACGTGTTGAACTCTAATTTCAATCCCTACGAAGTTTGAACGCCGTTTGTCTTGGTTTACTCAAGTATGAGCTTGGTTGATTGTTTATAACAAGTTGTTGTGAAAGATTGGTTTTGTGCAATTTAATTGCCTTGATATGATTTTATAGTAGAGATTAATACCTACTTGGTCGGTCGAATTCGCTCTTGTCGAATTCGGTCCTTAATTAGTTTAAGTCAAGTAAATATCTACTTGTGCATTGCATTGAGTCCACTGGCATAATTTGGTTTGTTTATCAAGTCGGGTGGGACGATGCACGCCTTCACGAATTATGGGATTCGTGCTTGCTATGGATCGCCGCACAGGACTTCACACCCCTCCACACGTGGGCGCGGGGAAGTAGCCCTTTGCCGTATCAGTTAAGTGCCGCATTGGCTTGCTATTGAGATCGAGTAGGACTCGACGATAGTCGATGAATTCACATAACATCGATGGCACGAACCAGTAACAGAATGTTTTGCAGGAACTACGAAGCGGCCGTGACTATCATATCCTACTTGTATGATTTACTTTACGCACTTATGTGAATAAGGTGCTAAGTGTTAAATGATGATAATATGCCATAATTGTGATAATTGTCATGCTATAACATGAACATGCATATTTTGGTAACTTACTAAGTCTTTCGACTTACCCTATTTGTTTGCTTTGTTTTCCTTAGATCAAAGCCGAGAGACGTCCCCACGCTAGATTCACGTGCTCGCTTGGACGTTGTGAGCGAGGTTGCTCTTTTGGACTTTAATTGATTAATCTTTTATTTTGGAAAGGACGTTGGGAAGCAAGTCAAGTAGACTTGGCTTGGGAATTTGTTGTTGTAGTAAATTAAATATTTGATACTTGTAATCTTTTGGTATGCCGACTTATATGTCGAGCTTGTTCATATGTGTATGGTTCATCACAGTTCTTCCGCTAAAGCTTGTTAAAGTGTTATTATTGTTGTTGTCTCCGGCATGTTGTGGCCGTTGAGTTTTTATAAGCATGTGTTAATTGTAGGAGTAGTTGTTGGGTTCCTACCGTAACGCCGATGACTTGTTTAAATTAGGTTGTTTTTCCCGGCCAAGTGTAGCCGAGTTGTTATTCGTATGCAATGTTGCGCCACATGAATTTTATAATCCTACTTGTGCATGCTTGTGTGTTTAACTTGATTATTTGGACGCGGCGATTCGGGATCTCGCAATGGGGTCCGGTCGACTTGGTATCGTGAGCTATAGGTTAGCCGTCGGCCAGATAGGTTCCATGGCCTAGGTGGGTTGGTTATTTGTGTGATGATTCTAACGTCCGAGTGAATTCTTGTAGGAGTTCGATGGATAATCCTAGGAATGGAAATGGCCGGTAGAGGTAGGCCCAGAGAGGTCCCCGAACCGAGTTGAGGTACCGCCGCGTCCGGTGGGTCCGGATATGGCGAGTTACACCGTAGGTTGTTGGCTTTTTCGGGGCAGGCCGTGGAGGTCAAGCCGAGCAAGACCAAGACCACCTCCACCACCAAGACCAGGGATCGACAACACTCTCCTAGAGAGATTCCTTAAGTTGAAGCCTAGTGCATTTCTTGGGAGCCAAACCCGAGGGAGGCTGAGTTGTGGATGGAAGAGATGATCAAAATCTTATCTATGTTGGAGTGTACTGATGAGGAGAAAGTCAGACTAGCGACGTTTAAGTTTAAGGGAGCCGCCGAACATTGGTGGAATGTATTGAAGGAAAGTTGGGAGATCTGCAACAAGTCCCTATCACTTGGGCTAATTTTCGGAGGGAATTTAAGGAGGAATACGTCTGGGATGTGGTTCGCAACCAAAGGGAGAAAGAATTCTATAATCTTGAGCAAGGTACCATGGCGTGGCGGAGTATTCTGCGAAGTTCACGCACTGAGCCGTTATTGCACGTATTTGATTCCTACGAGGCTCGGAGGACACATAAGTTTGTTAAGGGGTTAAGAGGCCGAATTTAGAAAGCGATTCTAGCACTTAAGCTCACCGACTATCTGACCGCAGCTTGATAGAGCTTATGAGGTTGAGCAAGATATTGAGGAGCACCGAGTCAAGAGTAATTCGGGTAATGCCGACGTGGCTACTCAGAACACTAACGGGAAATAATTCGGAAGCGAAGGGGATACCAAGGGAACCGCGATAGGAGAGGTGGAGGCCAAGGTAGGCCACAGACAGGGAAGCAAGGTAACAACACTTCTTCTACTCAGGGGCAGCAAGGGTCTCGCAATGAGACCATGATTTGTTCGTTCTGCCAGAAGTCTGGGCACACAGCTGATAGGTGCTGGGCAAAGGCTGGGAAGTGTTACATTTGTGGAGACGGGACTCACATGAAGAGAGATTGTCCGAAGTTTAAGGCCAATCAGTCAGGTGGCGCCGGGCAGCAGTCTGGGGCTAAGAGAGATGTGGATGGTAGTAAACCGAAGGTTCAGGGCCGTGTGTTTGCGCTTGATCGTAGCGAGGTTCGAGGGTCTACGGCAGTGATAGGAGGTACTCTTTCTATATTCGATCATAAGGCTCGAGTTCTCATAGATCCGTGGTCTTCGATTCTTATGTTGCTTCTCGCACTTTGTTGAGAATCTTTGCGTATTGCCTCAATCTTTGCCATACTTGCTTGAAGTGTCTACCCCGCTCGGGGAATATATGCTTGCATCGGAAGTGTTTAGATCTTGTGATGTTTTGGTGGGTGACCACACTTTGCATGCGGACTTGGTAGTTTTACCCATACGTGATTTTGATGTGATTCTTGGCATGGACTGGTTATGTGCTTATCATGCTATAGTTGACTGCCATAGGAAGAGGGTTACTTTTTATATGCCGGGTGTGCCTGAATTTACTTTTGTGGGTGATCATGCTTCGAGTGACGTGCACTTTATTTCTGCATTGAGGGCTAGAAAATTGTTGTCTCAAGGGTGTACGGGTTATCTTGCCTGCGTTGTTGATAAGAAGAGGTCTTCGCCGAATTTAGAGGAGGTTCCGGTAGTATGTGAGTTTCCCGATGTGTTTTCTACCGATCATGCTATGCCGCTTAGATAGAGAACTAGAATTTTGTATTGAGCTTATTCCGGGACTTCACCGATTTCTAAGGCACCGTATAGGATGGCGCCCATGAGCTTAGAGAGTTGAAAACTCGCTGCAGAACTCCTAGAGATTGGTTTTGTTAAACCAAGTGTGTCGCCTTGGGGCGCACCGGTCTTATTTGTGAGGAAGAAAGATGGGAGTTTGCGGTTATGCATAGATTATCGCGAATTGAATAAGGTGACCATTAAGAATAAGTATCCTCTACCCCACATTGATGATCTTTTTGACCAATTGCAAGGGTCTATCGTCTATTCTAAGCTTGATTTGCGATGGGGTTACTATCAATTGAAGGTTAGAGAGGAAGACATTCCGAAGACAGCTTTTCGCACTAGATATGGGCATTTTGAATTCGTGGTGATGCCGTTTGGGTTGACGAATGCACCAGCGGTGTTTATGGACTTGATGAACCGTGTCTTTCATAGTTATCTCGATTGTTTCGTGGTAGTCTTCATTGATGATATTTTAGTGTATTCGAAATCTCGGGAGGAGCATGAGAAACACTTGAGGATTGTCTTGTCTATTCTTCGAGAGAAACAGCTTTATGCGAAGTTTAGTAAATGTGCCTTTTGGCTTGAGGAAGTGTCCTTTTTGGGGCATATCATTTCTAGCGGGAGTAGCCGTTGATCCTTCTAAGGTTGAGCGGTGAATTGGAAGAGACCTAGTTCGTTACCGAGGTTCGGAGTTTCTTGGGTCTAGCGGGTTATTACGGAGATTTATTGAGGGATTTTCTCGGATTGTGACTCCTATGACTGTCGACGCAAAAGAATGTGCCTTTTGTTTGGAGCGAGAAATGTGAAGTTAGTTTCCAAGAGCTTAAGAAGCGATTGACGTCGGCACCTATTTTGGCTTTGCCTAGTGGAGGAGATAATTTCGTGATTTATAGTGATGCTTCTAAGGAAGGTTTGGGTTGTGTGTTGATGCAGAATGGTAGAGTTATCGCCTATGCGTCGAGGAAGTTGTCTATTCACGAGCAGAATTACCCGACACACGATATGGAGTTGGCTGCGATTATTTTCGCGTTGCATAAATGGAAACATTACTTGTATGGGTCTAAATTTGAGATCTTCACCGACCACAAAAGTTTGAAGTACTTGTTTTCCCAAAAGGAGTTGAACATGAGGCAAAGAAGATGGATGGAGAAACTAAAAGACCATGATTGCACTATTTTATATCATCCGGGGAAGGCGAATGTAGTAGCGGATGCCTTGAGCAGGAAAGTTCACATGTCATGTATGATGGTTAGAGAATGGAAGATGTTGGAGGACTTGCGAGATTGGAGTCCTAGTGTTTGTGATAAAGGTGTGATTTTCGCGAATGTTCGGCTACACCGTTTTGTTTGGAAAGATTAAAGAAGCGAAAGGAATGATCAGGAATTGAAGAAAATTTTTGATGGGTTGGCTGAGAATGTATCGCCTGATTTTGTGATTAATAGTGAGGGTGCTTTGACATTTCGAGGCAGAATTTGTGTTCCTTCTAATGATGACTTGAAGAGGTTGGTTCTTGATGAGGCTCATAAATCGAGGTATACCATTCACCCGGGGAGCACGAAGATGTACTTGGACTTGAAAAGACAATTTTGGTGGAAAGGCATGAAAAGGGAAATTGCGGAGTATGTGTCAAGGTGTTTGACTTGTCAGCAGGTTAAAGCTGAGCATTAGAGGCCTGCGGGACTTCTACAACCACTGGAGATTCCTGAGTGGAAATGGGAGTTCATTACTATGGATTTCGTGATGTGGTTACAGCGCGAGAGGTTTTAATGCGATGGGTTATAGTCGACAGATTGACTAAGTCTGCACACTTCATTCCGATAGCTATCACTTATTCGTTGACTCAGTTAGCAGCTTTGTATATCCAGGAGATCGTGAGACTTCATGGCGTACCGGTGAGTATTGTGTCTGATAGAGATCCGAGGTTCACATCTAGATTTTGGCAAACGTTGCAGGAAGCTTTGGGGACCAAATTAGACTTGATCTGACTTTTCATCCGCAAAGCGGATGGTCGGTCCCGAGCGATTGATTGATTTTGGAGGACATGCTTTGCGAGCTTGTGCCGTGGATTTCAAGGAAAGCTGGGATTCTCACTTACCTTTAGCCGAGTTTGCGTATAATAACAGCTACCAGTCGAGTATCAAGATGGCGCCGTATGAAGCTTTGTATGGGCGTAAGTGTAGATCGCCAATTTGTTGGGATGAAGTTGGAGAGGCAAAACTTTGGGGTTCGAATTAGTGCAACGATCGGTTGAGGCGTGAAGTTGATTAGAGATCGTTTGCGCACCGCTCAAAGTCGACAAAAGAGTTACGCGGACAATCGAAGACGAGATCTTGAGTTCCAAGTGGGTGACTACGTGTTCTTGAAGGTGACACCGAGGAGAGGTACGAAGAGATTTGGCAAGAAAGGGAAGCTTGCACCGAGGTACATTGGCCCATTCGAGATTCTTGAGAGAGTTGGGTCTTTAGCGTATCGCATTGCATTGCCACCGTCCCTTTCGGAGACTCATAATGTATTCCATGTTTCCATGTTGCGAAAGTACTTGAAAGATGATACCCATGTACTTGAGTATGAGGAGATCACGTTTGAGCCGGATATGTCTTACGTTGAAAAGCCCGTGAAGATTTTGGATACCAAAGAGCAAGTGCTACGAACCAAGAAAATTCCCTTAGTCAAAGTTCTTTGGAGGAATCATAACATTGAAGAAGCGACTTGGGAGACGGAAGCGGAGATGCGCGAGAAGCATCCACATTTGTTTGATGAACTTGGTAAGAATTTAGGGACTAAATTCCTAAAGGAGGGGAGAGTGTAACGCCCCATAATCTTGCATGTGCATTCTATGCTTGTTTTTATACTTTCTTGGTTGATTGTGAACTTGTTTAATTGATATATAAACGTCTTAGAATCATTCATAGATCATTCTAGAAGTCCATAACATGTTTAGAATCATATAAACTTGTTTGTTGAATCGCCGGTTTAATCGCGTTGAAGTTGGCCTTAGCGATTCCTCTCGTTGCTCGTATTTGCTTCTATTTCGACGTACGAAGTGTTCGTTGAGTTCTTGGCTTTATATTCAGGTCTTAATCATGTTGAAACAAGTCTCTTTCATGTCCAAGATATCCTAGTTTGAATGGTGTTTGATTGTAGTTTGATTCGTTGTTCATTAAATCGCGTGGTTCGCGCCTTGTTCTATCTTGTTCGGGAGTTGTTCGGTGTGTTTCCGACTCGTTTTGAGTAGGGTTAGACCTTAGAATGATTGCCCATAAGTTTGGGACCATTTAGATCAAGTTTAGATCAAGTTTTAGAGATTCTGGAGCCGGGGCCGCATGGGACGCGAGGCGCCCGCCTCAACTAGAGAGCAATTTCAAAATGGACTGAACTTGGGAGTGGTCTCGGGGTTGAGGCGGCATGGGAGAGGGTGAGGCGCCCGCCTCACTGCTGAGATCTCGGGGATTTTTCTTGCCCTGTTTTTGAGTTAGGTCGTGAAATGCCTATCCTACCCCCTTTAAACCCCCTCTAAACCCTTCCTAAATACCCACACTTAGTCCTAATCAAGTCCTAACATCAATTAGAGGTTAATTTAGTTTGGTTAAGTGTTTGTTAACTTCCTAATCTCTACTAATTGCAAGTGAGAAATACCTCTTGTACCCTTCTTATTTGGGAGGTATAAATACCCAAGTCTTGACCAATTTTCAGTAAGTCTTTCATTTTGTTCATCCTATTTCTACAAGTTAGAGAGAGAGAGTTGGGGGCTTGAGTTTTGAGCCCTAGCTTCATCTTCTTCCTTCGATCTTCAAGGATTCCACCGTTCGATCGCCGCCAAACTTCGGATTCTCGACGGGTGAGACGAAAGGAACGACTTCACCGTTTAGATTTGGATTCTCTTGAGTTTTCACTCAAGCTAGGTAAGTTACTCTTCTTCATTTTAGTTCTCATTGACCCTAAGGAAACAAAGTTTATGATGTGTGAGGTCAATGAGGACACATAATTGCTTCCTATGCTTTCCATTTGAAATTTTAAATGTATGATTTTGCTAGGAGCATGTCTAGGTGAATTTCTTGCCTTTGGGAGTTTAAATTACTCTTTTATTATGTTAATTGAAGTCTTGAACATGTTAGAAATATGTAGCATGTTTGTTGATGAAAGTGATATTATTTGGAAATGCCCTAAATTATGCCTATGTGGTATGTGTGAAATTTGTTATGTGTTGTATCCTCAATATTGGACTACATGAAGAGCATGAATTGCGCTAAAATGTTTTAGGTGAATTTATACCTTGTTGAACCTAGAATTGACCTAGGTTGGGATATGAAGCACATAGCTTCAATTTCTCCAAATTTGGGAATTTAGAGCAAAGACTCAACGGAGTCGACTCTAGGGAATATTTGAACGTGTTGAACTCTAATTTCAATCCCTACGAAGTTTGAACGCCGTTTGTCTTGGTTTACTCAAGTATGAGCTTGGTTGATTGTTTATAACAAGTTGTTGTGAAAGATTGGTTTTGTGCAATTTAATTGCCTTGATATGATTTTATAGTAGAGATTAATACCCTACTTGGTTGGTCGAATTCGCTCTTGTCGAATTCGGTCCTTAATTAGTTTAAGTCAAGTAAATATCTACTTGTGCATTGCATTGAGTCCAGCTGGCATAATTTGGTTTGTTTATCAAGTCAGGGTGGGACGATGCATCGCCTTCACGAATTATGGGATTCGTGCTTGCTATGGATCGCCGCACCTGGGACTTCACACACCCCTCCACTGTGGGCCGCAGTGGGGAAGTAGCCCCTTTGCCGTATCAGTTAAGTGCCGCATTGGCTTGCTATTGAGATCGAGTAGGACTCGACGATAGTCGATGAATTCACATAACATCGATGGCACGAACCAAAGATGAGAATGTTTTGCGGGGAACTACTGAGCGGCCGTGACTATCATATCCTACTTGTATGATTTACTTTACGCACTTATGTGAATAAGGTGCTAAGTGTTAAATGATGATAATATGCCATAATTGTGATAATTGTCATGCTATAACATGAACATGCATATTTTGGTAACTTACTAAGTCTTTCGACTTACCCTATTTGTTTGCTTTGTTTTCCTTAGATCAAAGCCGAGGAGACGTCCCACGCTAGATTCACGTGCTCGCTTGGACGTTGTGAGCGAGGTTGCTCTTTTGGACTTTAATTGATTAATCTTTTATTTTGGAAAGGACGTTGGGAAGCAAGTCATGTAGACTTGGCTTGGGAATTTGTTGTTGTAGTAACTTAAATATTTGATACTTGTAATCTTTTGGTATGCCGACTTATATGTCGAGCTTGTTCATATGTGTATGGTTCATCACAGTTTCTTCCGCTAAAGCTTGTTAAAGTGTTATTATTGTTGTTGTCTCCGGCATGTTGTGGCCGTTGAGTTTTTATAAGCATGTGTTAATTGTAGGAGTAGTTGTTGGGTTCCGGCTGTAACGTCGCCGATGACTTGTTTAAATTAGGTTGTTTTTCCGGCCAAGTGTAGCCGAGTTGTTATTCGTATGCAATGTTGCGCCACATGAATTTTATAATCCTACTTGTGCATGCTTGTGTGTTTAACTTGATTATTTGGACGGCGCGATTCGGGATCTCGCAATGGGGTCCGGGTCGGGCTGCCACAAGCCGAGCTCGATCAGCTCGTAGATGCGAAGTTGGTCCCCTACTACTCCCAAGGGTGCAACCATGTTATATCTTTGGCGGCCGCCGCCAAATGTTACTCCTGAAATGATGGCTGAATGGGGAGCAGCTTCGCCCTGGTGTGCGGCGGCCCGGAAGAGCCATGCTTTGGTCCCCTTTATCGAAGATGAACTGGGGATCATCGCGAATAATGACCGAGAGAGTGATGAGCCGGAATGGGTTCCTCCTACTCCGTTGGCCAATAATGTGGTTGACCATATGAATGCTATTTTTGAGCGTGAGGCCAACGATGAAGAAGATGAGGATCTTGCTCCCCAGCCCGCCGGCCCTGTTGTGATAGATGTGGAGGATAATCAGTCTGCTCCCTCTTCTGGTGCGGAAACAATCCTGCCTCCTCCTCCTCCTCTTCCTCCCAACTTGCAAACTGAAATGGATAAAATCTTTTCCGAGCTTGAGACGCCGGGGAGAAACAGCGAGCAAGGAGGGAGTTAATATATTGTAATAATAGTTGTGATAGCTTTTCCTTTGATGTAATTTTAACTGATAATGAAATGAGAACTTTCTGGTTTACAGTTGTGTGCGAATGTTTGTTCTTTTTTTTTTACACTTAAGTAAAAACAAACAATGTTATCGGGCAGGGCCCCTTCTGCTAATTCGGCAGGCATCTAAATAATTGCATGCTGCCCGAGTTATCGGGCAGGATTGTATGGTCGCGTTAACCAGGCGTGGCCCTTGGTTTATTAAACCATTAACTAATTATTTAGGCTGGATATTTATTTGAACAAGACTTATCTCCCTTTGCTGCCATAGCGAACAAAGCCGTCAAACAATATAGGACAGTGGGTTGTTCCTCTTCTCCTGTTGAGGCATTCAAGCGTAAAATATAAACTGGGCAGGGCCCCACTTTGCTCGATTTATCGAACAAAGCTTTGTTCATATTTGTTTGAGTATATTTTCCTTTTGATGAGCACAATTTCGATTTTTCAATCCATCAAAGTAATAACTTTCAAATAAATTTGATCAACAGCGTTCGAAAAACTTTTATTATCAAAGAATCCATCAGTGTAAGTACAATAAATCGAAGTAACTGTAATTAATGCCCTGTTAATGGTAGTATTTCTTCAGATGATCAGAGTGCCAGGGATGCTTCAAATGTTTGCCCTCTTGGTTTTGTAAGGTATAAGTACCTTCTCTAATTACTCCTGTAATCTTAAATGGTCCTTCCCAATTAGGTGACAATTTCCCTCGTTCTGGTCGCTGTCCTGTAACTTTGATTTTCCTCAGGACCCAATCTCCGACTTGAAATGCTCTTCCTCAAACCTTCCTATCATGATGAGCTTTAGCTTTTTGCTTAACCATTCGGATGCGAGCTTCGAGTCTGCGTTCTTCGAGGAGGTCAAGGTTGACCGCGCGGGCAACTTCATTGTCCTGCTCGTTATAATGAGCCACTCTATAACTGGGAAAAGTTGTTTCTGTTGGAATTACAACTTCCGATCCATATGTGAGAGCAAAAGGTGTCTCGCCCGTTGACCCCATTACTGTCGTTCTAATCGACCATAACACAGCTGGTAACTCATCTGCCCATTTTCCTGCTCGATCGTCCAAATTCTATTTAAGAGCGTGCATGATTTGTTTGTTCGCGGCTTACGCATGCTGTTGCCACGTGGATATGCTGGCCGCCAATGTTTAACATATATCCTGTTACATTCCGCTGTAAATTTGTCCGAGAATTTTGTGCCATGATCAGAAACAATAGCTCTGGGTAGCCCAAAACGACACCAAATGTGGTCATGCACGAAGTTGTTGATGTTGTTCTCAGTGATGGTCGCCAATGGTTTTGCTTCAATCCATTTGGTGAAGTAATCGATTGCCACTACTGCATACTTGAATTGAGATCGTGCTAGAGGAAAAGGTCCAATTAGGTCAATTCCCCACATGTCGAATGGCCATGCCGCAACTACCGGGGTCTGTTCGGTGGATGGCCGTCTAGGTATATCTGCAAATCTTTGACACTTGTCACATATCTGCACATACAAGGTTGCATCTCTTCTTGGTGTGATCCAGTAGTATCCTACGAACATAATTTTTTGTGCCAAGGTTCGTGCCCCTGGATGACCACCACATTCTCCTTAATGAACCTCATACAGAAGTTCTTGAGTCATTTATGGTTAAACACAACGAAGCATCGGCCTTACCCTTGATCGCTTGTATAGTACTCCTCCGACCACCGAATATCGACATACCTGGCTCCGAACGACTCTTGCTCGGTTTTTATCTTCTGGTAATATACCCTGCTCGATGAAATCTTTGTATTCATCGATCCAACATCTGTTCGCCAGCTCGATATCCATTATTCGATCTTTATCAATCAAAGGCGCTTCCAGATGATCAATCATTACTGCCGGCCTTAACATAGATAATTCGCCCTCTGCTATTTTGGAGAGGTAGTCTGCTCTCATATTATCTGCCCGATCAATCCTGATGATTTCCCAGAACTTGAAGTTCTTCAAGATTTCTTTGACTAATTCGCAGTACTTGACCAATGTAGGATTATGAACTGCATACTCCCCCTGTACTTGGTTCACTACTAACTGTGAATCTGAGTACACTGTAACCGAATCAATATCCATGTCCAACGCGAGCTCCAGTCCAGCAATCATGGCTTCATACTCGACTTGATTATTGGAGGCCGGGAATTTGAATCGAAGTGCCATCTCGAACTCGTCAGCTTGGTCGTGTGTGACCAGTAAGATGTCTGCTCCGCTTCCAGTTTTGCTTGCAGTGCCATCCACGAATAATTCCCAGCAATGGGCTGGCTTGATCTTAACAGTTTTTTCTTGTTCGTCAGGCAGATTTGTAATCGGGACGAATTCTTCCTCACAGTTAGAAAACTTGTTTCCACCAGAAAATCGGCTAATGCCTGTGCCTTGATTGCTTTTCGTGGGTGATAGTCGATGTGAAACTCTGTGAGCTCGATGGACCAACCAAGCATTCTTCCCGAAAAATCGGGCTTGAGCTAAATTTTTCGTAATGGTGAGTCGGTGTATATAATTATCACGTGTGTAGAGAAGTAAGCTCGAAATTTCCGAGCAGCAATGATAAGAGAGTAGGCCAACTTTTCTATATTAAAATATCGGCTCTCTACAGGAGTGATAGCTTTAGACACATAATACACAGGTTTTTGAACATTTGACTCCTCCTCCCTAACTAAAACGGCGGCCACAGCCTGGTCTGTGGCAACCAAATACAAGTATAAATTTTCTCCCGTTTTCGGGCTGCTCATTAGAGGTGGTTCACCGAGGTATTTCTTAGGCTGCATGAATGCATCTGCACACTCCTCATTCAACTCAAAATTCTTACTGCCACGAAGAACTTTGAAGAAGGGCACACATCGCTCAGCTGAGCGGGAGATGAAACGACCGAGAGCAATGACGGTCCCATTCAAGCGTTGGACATCTTTAATGCATCTAGGCAGCTTCATGTCGAGCAGAGCCTGAATCTTCTCCAGGTTGGCTTTTATTCCCCTCTGGTTGACCATGAACCTTAAGAATTTACCAGCCCGGACTCCGAACACACATTTGTTTGGGTTTTTAGCTTCATGTTGTGCTTTCTTAGATTGGCGAAAGTCTCCTCCAAGTCTTTGATGTGGTCTCTCCCCTTTGTTTTGATGACCATGTCATCAATGTATGCCTCCATGTTTCGGCCAATTTGTCTGCCAAATACTTTATTGACCATTCGCTGATAGGTAGCCCCAGCGTTCTTCAACCCAAAGGGCATCATTTTATGACAGTAGAGACCGCCAGCTACCCGAAATGTGGTCAAAGCCTTTTCCTGCTCGCACATTTTCACTTGATGGTATCCTGAATACGCATCCAAAAAACTTAGCATCTCGAACCCAGCAATAGCATCGACCAGCCTATCAATGCGAGGAAGAGGGTAGTTGTCTTTGGGATAGGCCTCATTAAGATATGTGAAGTCAACACACATCCTCCACTTATCATTGCTCTTTTTCACCATTACCACATTGGCAAGCCAGGACGGGTAATGAATTCTTCAATGATATCGGCTTTCAGTAGCTTCTCTACTTCAATCTTTATGGCTTCATTCTTCTCCATGGAGAATTGTCGAAGTCGCTGCTGAATTGGTCGGTATGTTGGATCCACACTTAGCCGATGAAGAGCTACCTCCTCGCTTATGCCCCTCATATCTTCCACCGACCATGCAAACACATCAAGACTTGACTTTAATTGCTAGATCAACCGTGTCCGCTCCTCGGGGGAAAGTGATGTCCCAATTTTAATCTTCTACTCTGGAAAGGCAGGGTTGATGACGATTTCCTTGAGCTCATCTTCAGCCCAAAATTCTGGCTCCTCACGGACCTGCAGTGTGTCCATTTCAATTTTTTCGTCTTTTACCCGCTTTCTTCGAGCAGGCTTTGGCATCTCCTCGACGGCCTTTATCTCCTTATCTTTAGGTTCATCAACCTCCATACCCTCTGGTTGCGAGGATTCCCCTTCTGAAATTACTGCTATACTGTCCTGAGTTTTCTCTGGAACAGTGATTTCGTCATTGGGAATGGAGAGCGCAATTTTATGCCTCTTCTTTTATGTTTCCCGAACATATTCCCACATTGCTCGGGGCTGGCTGTGAAGAATCCCAACACCAGTATCTGTATAAAATTTTGCTCGCTGGTGAGGTATTGAGGCTACCATTTGGAAGCGAGCCATGGAAGGGATACCCATGATGGCATTGTATGGTGATTTTAGATCAATGACGAGGAAAGTTACCACTTCTAGCCTCGTATGTTCCCCATCACCTATGTAAACTTCCAGGTCAACTGTGCCCTTGACACCGACTTTGTGATTTGTAAAACCCTCTAGAGTTCCCAAGTACGGCTTCAACCAAGCATCAGTGAGACCGATCTCCTTAAAACAGTTGTAATAGAGCACATCCCGACATGCTCCTGTATCTACGAGAACTCGGTGTACTTGCCAATTGTTAATCAGGGCCGATATAACCAGAGGCTGTTCAGAAGCAAGGGTTGTGCTTGCTAGCTCGCTGCGAGCGAAGTGGATAGTTTGCTCGCCAAAGCGAGTTACTGGTGGCATATTCATCACCATTGACAGCGAGTAGATGTGTTTGCCCAGCTGAGTAGAGCAGGGCTCCTCCTCGAGAATCATGTTGACAACTCCATGTATCTAAGGGGCATTTCCCATGTTCCCTCGTTTCCTCCCCGAGCAAGAGGATCACAACGATTGTTTCCATTGTTGTTTCCCTGCTTGAACCTATCAAGACGTCCTTGATTGATCAAGCGTTGAATCTCATTTTTGAGGATGAAACATTCCTCAGTGACATGCCCCACATCGTTGTGATAAGCACAAAATTTTGTGCTATCCCGGTATTGGGTTGTATCCGGATTCATGGGATAGGGAGCAGGAAGATCATTTTGAATCCGCATCATGATTTCCTCTCTCGAAGTGTTTAAGGGAGTGAAATGCTGCTATCTGAATCGTTGAGTGGAATCATAAGTCCTGTTCCGATCTCTCTGAAAGCTATTGTTGTTTCACAAGCTAGGAGCTGCTACTGTTGCCGAGCTATTCTCTACCTTCTCCTTCCCTTTTCCCTTCCGGTCAGCTTCCGTGGAGCTGAACAACTGTGCCCGAGCAAGCATCTCACCCTGAGTGGCTGGTGGGTGCATTACCAGTTCCTACTTCAGGCCCCCACTTCGCATGTTATTTAAGAAACAAAGCGTGACCTCTCCTTCGGTCATGCCTGTGACCTGTTCGAGCACTTTAGTGAATCTTTCCACATAACTATGGGAAGATTCATCAACTCCCTGGACCACTTTGCAGAGATCGAAACGACTTTTCGGATGAGCTCCAGTCGAGCCAAACTCTGTTAAGAACTTCTCCCTCAGATCCTTCTATGCTGTAATGGATCCTCTTGGGAAACGTCCCACCAACTCTGGGCTTTACCCTGTATTGCCCCAGCAAATGCCTTCATTTTCAAGGCTTCATTACTAGTTACCAAGCCGACCTGAGCTTCAAATGAGCGTAACCAATCTCTTGCCCGGGTTTTTCCCGAGTATTTATCAAAATTTGGGAAACAGCTCCCGGTGCTGGAGGTGTGTTTTCGATCCAGTCCGCAAATGGACTACCATCCATTGATCGAACAGTCCCATCGGATCGGCGACCAGTCTCCCATCCATCCATTATAGCTTGCAAAATTGCCAAAACCTCGGCCATTGTCTGAGGTTGAGCTGGTAATGGTGCTGCTGGGATTAGTACTGGCTGAGCTACAGCAGCCAGAGGTTCTTCATTCCTCTCTGCTTGAAGCTGCTGGGGACCCTTGGTGGTCTAAGGGCCTCATGGCGGTCAGTTCGCTAGCCTCGTTCACGACGAGGCGATGTCCGGCGAGACCGATGAGAATAATGGGACCGAGAGTGATATGAACGTTCATGTTCATCTTTTCTACTCCGCCTACTGGCTAGATGTGACTCATCGACCATACTGTGCTCTCTAGCACGACGTCTGTCGCATCCATGCCTTTCCTCGCAGACTTCAACCGCACGAGTATCTTGATTGTGGCTACCACCACTCTCTGCTCGATTTTCAGCTGGTGCCTGATCGATGGCTAAAGGGTGTCCGTGTGGGGCATGGCCACCGACACTAGGCACCCTTTCGACCACATGTGGCACACTGATTACGGGCACAACTGGTATTAACTGTTCCTCTACGGGAACTGGTGGCTGACCCAACACGGCTAACTGTTGGTTCAGGATGAACATCTTACTTAGATACTGAGCCTGATTGCGAAGAGCTTGAGCTTGTGCTTGCTCATTAAGCGGGACAAGCTCTGCCATCGGATTGACTCGAGCAGCCTCTCGACGTTCATTCAATTGGTCACGTAACTCGACCGAATTGGCCCTTTGTTGTTGCAACTGATTTCTCAAATCATGCTGAGGTGGATCAGTTGTTGGGATGAAACCAACCTCGCCTGTTGGCGCATGCTGTGCTGCTGCCTGGGATCTGGTCATTATCCCGCCTAATGGATGGAGCCTATTTCGTGGAGGTTGATCAGACTTGGGAATTCCCTCGGGTCTGTTACTAATTGGGGGCCAATCTCCCTGGTGAACAGACACATCCCCACCATCATTTCCGCTTGCTCCAACATGTCCCTTTCCGTTCTTAGCCATGCTAACAAGATTTGACGAAGATGGATTAAAAATTTCTCATTTCCCGGCAACGGAACCAAACTGATGCTACACAATTTGGTCTTGGGCCGTTCCTTGCAGTTTGTAGGATATCTGGGCTTATGTAAAGGTAGGATCTTATAGAAACTTGTCAAAAGAAGAAAACCTTAGTAGGAATGCAAGGCAGGGCCTCGCGAAACCCCTCAGGCGTGAGAGTAAGTATTAAGCTTCTTGAAAGCAAAATGGCAGGGTTTCGGTGTGTAAAAAGTGAGCGTACCTGTGGGTTCCCGGGAACTGCGCCCGCGCCCCGCGCGCCCTTGGTTAGGGGTGCGCGTACGTGCGGATACAGGACACCACTGCTCTTGTTTCACCCTCCCTTGTTTAGGGGAAGACGAAATCAAAAGTGCGAGAGGAGTGCTGTCTATGATAGCGCGTTGGAATGTGCCTCGGTTGCCTTTAGTGGATTTTTAATCCAATATGGGAACTTGTGGTTTCCCGCATCAAGTTATCCCTTTTTTAGGGGATACCAGGATATGAGAATGCATTACCCTTTCATTCTCATTTTCCCTTTTTTAGGGGAAAACGGAAAAGTGCAAAAAAGGATATTGCGA
This sequence comes from Codonopsis lanceolata, assembly GCA_013146195.2. Classification (NCBI taxonomy): domain Eukaryota; kingdom Viridiplantae; phylum Streptophyta; class Magnoliopsida; order Asterales; family Campanulaceae; genus Codonopsis; species Codonopsis lanceolata. The sequence continues at coordinate 91,563,355 of CM028378.1, read as the reverse complement.
CGCCCCCACTATGGATTTTATTAAAAATAGCCTTATGGCCCGTTTCGGATCACTATGGGAGCTTTGGGTTTCCCGCATCAAGTTATCCTTTTTTTAGGGGATATCAGGATATGGGAATGCATCACTCTTCCATTCCCATTTTCCCTTTTTTAGGGGAAAACAGAAAAGTGCAAAGAAGGAGTGTTGCGAGGCCCCACTGGATCCAAAAGTTTTAGAGTCGACATCTTTATTTTAAGGCAAAAATAAAGCAAAACCAAAAAGAAATAAAAATAAACCAGAAAAAAAGAAACGGGTTCGGAGACTAAGTTACGAGTTGGGAAGGTGCTAGGCACCCAACTTGCCCTTTCGGTCTCAAAATAGTTTTTGGCTGAAGTATGCTTATTGTTATATTTATTTAGCAAATAAATAAAGCATTAAAAGACATGAAATTAAAACAAATACATCCGTGGCTACATTATTTACGGACTTGCAGCCATTTCCTTACAATAATTACAAATGTATTTAAAAATATTTGGCCATTATAACGACTCTTTTACATACTATTCTCTATTCTAATCCGGGCAGCACAACAGCTTATATTGACTACATTGTGCCGGATTTAAATAACAACTTTTATAAATAATAAATAAATAAAATGAGCAAATAAATAAATAAAACGCCCTTAAAGGCTTTTACCTTTTAGAGCGGTAGTGTGCTCGCTCTGTCCTTCAGGGAGAGGGAGTCGTTTTTTGTTGTTGTTGTTTTGATTTGGGCAGAGTGACTGCTTATTTCGGTTGATTTTGGCTTGTTCACTCGGGCAGAGTGACAGCCTATTTCGGAAGGTTTTGGCCTTTTTGGTTGGGCGGAATAACGGCTTGATTTTTGTGTATTTCAGCTCATTACTCGGGCAGAGTAACGACTTACTTTGGGATTTTTGGGCCGGGGAAGTAAGGTGGATACCTAACTACTAGGCTAGGGATCACTTATAACCGATAGATTTAAGTTTTGGCGGAGTTTGGACGGGGTTTGGAAGCTATAGTGGGCTACACACACCTATCTCACACCTCTCGTAACTATCGCTTCGAAAGAACGCGAAGGAATTCTTTAGCGTTTCTCCTTGATGAAAAATCTATGTCGAAATGGGGAGCCCAGCACCTCAATTTATAGGAGGGACGAGGGAGTCATCGGGAATTATCGAATTTCTTCAGTCGGCTGCCTTCGCTTGTACAACGGCCTTCACGAGTTGCACAATGCGTTAAGTCTGAGTGCTACAGTGAAGACCTTGGCGCCGACTTATCCTTCTCTTGGCGCGGCGCCCAGCATGCTTTTAGGCCACGCCAAGGTACTATTGAACTTCCAAATTTGACACTTTCACCCCTCGCAATTCACTATTTTGCGCATCCTGCCTTGCCTTTCGCATTTTTGACTCCTGTAACTTGACATTTGTTAAGTTTGAACAGTTCTTGATATCACATGTCAGAGTCACCTATCAGGGGTATGAAATTGGGGTGTCTACAGTACCTTTGAAATGAAACTTTGTTAGGTATATATAGCCCTTATGGGAGTGAAATTCGGGCTGAATTATCTCTATGCCGAAATCATAAGCCTTTATGACCATAAATGCGGGTTGACCGTGTAACTGACGGAGTGATGGCTTAAATCTCGGGGTCGGGGGTTACCTCCCAGTTAAGCTCGAGATAGATATCAGGTTCATTTGAGCAGCCCTGCTCCCTGCTCCCTGATTGATATATAGATTCCTACTTGGGGATAGGTGCAAGGTGTCCACCCCATGGCTATCCTGCCCGGGTGACTTCTTTCTTGGTCTCTAGCATGCATGTGCTTATCACGTGGTGGCGCATGTGCTTGGCTCGTGACCAGAATTTGGGCCGAGCTCATCAGATATAATTAAGGCTTCTCAATTATTGTATCAAAATTGGTTGACAACAAATGGTTAGGTGTTATTCGCAACCACTTCTCAATAAATTTTTTTTTGGTAAAGTAGTTTATTTGAACTCAAAATTTTCAATTTTTTTAAAAAAAATTCATAATAATTAACCCACATTCCAAAAGCAAAAGACCAATAGTACTAGTATTTTTTTGCCTTTTTGAACCTATCTCGTACAATTTAATGCTCACACTTTGATAATAATGGAAAAAAATTAAAAAAATACGGGTCGGTTCACTTTCTGAAAAATTTAATTGCTTAATTACCCTTTTTAAAATATCAATTTCTGTATCCACATTAGATAAAGTTTATGAGAAATTGTGAGTCAATCCCTTTTTGAGTAGCTCTCTTATAAAATTGTCTTACGGATATTAATTTGTAAGATGAATTTTCATCTATCACAACTCAACCCATTATCACAAGGGTGGGTTAGGTGGGGAAGATCTATCTTACAAAAAATATATGTAAGACCGTCTTATCCAAGTTTTTGTCCAAATTTTTAACCCCTTAGATTATTATTTTTTACTGGCAAAAAATGACTTTGTTATTAATGAACCGGATACATGGTAAGGATAACTTACCAAGCGCTTCGCAATAAATCAATTTGTTCATCTCGATGCATTAATTTGTCCATCGTGATGAATCAAGTTATGTATGGTGATGCATCAATTCCTGCCATAATAACAATTAAGATATCAAGTTTTAATAAGAAAACTTTGACTACATATTTACGGAAATCAATCAATCAATCTATGAATGATTTCTACCTTAATTACAATATCAATAAAAATAAGGAAACTTTGACTACAAATATACAATGAACCTAGTAAGTTTATGCATCGCGATACATGATTTCGAATCGTGATGCATGATTTTGTACCTCAAGGCATGGTTTTGTGCATTGCGATGCATGATTTCGTCTGACTGAGTTACAACTGCGTGCGTTTTCCTTTATTAAAGATATCATAATCTTTTCGCCCCCAAAAATATGTTTTTCCAGTTAAAAAAACATACGATATTGTAGCCATTGAAAATGTTCAAAAAGAGACTGGCCCGGATTTCATCCTTAAGTTTATAGGGTGAAATTCAGGCTGGTCCCTTTTGTAACCTTTCTAACTGTTTTAATTCCCTACACCTTTGTTTCAATAAAAAGGCACTTCTCTAGAGAAATGTTGACTATGCCCTAACTAAATCAAACATGTGCGTGAAGCATTTGTTTTTCAAAAAGGGAAAATAGACGTAATGCATCGCGATGCACAAAATCATGCATCGCGATTTACATAATCATGCATTGTGATTCAAAGAAACGTTGTAATGAATATCTATAGACAACGTTTGCAAAAGAAAAAACATTGTAAAATATTATCAATATACAACGTTTTATAGAAAACGTTGTGAAAGAGCTCCTACGACAACGTTTGGAGAGAAAACGTTGTAAAAAGTCAGTTTTGTTGTAGTGTGGCTAAATATATTCCACTAGTAAAACAGTTTAAGCATATTATAAATAATGACTAACAAAGTGGAATTTATGTAAAAACTCTCGATGAAGTAGATACGACTTTGTATAATCCTAACACATCAAACTACCTAGACTGATGTATGCTCAATAGCTTTTAACATAACAGTAGGAGGCATTCACAGAAAAACAGTGCTGGAAAACTGGATAAATGAAAGCTTTGACGTAGCTTCATTCAGCAATACATTCAGAACAAGATGACAACAATTTTTTGATATCTCTCTTCCTTCACAATCTGTGTATAGTATATGCTTAGCTACGTCTCTTGTTCTTTACAACCTTGTGTCCTCTTATTTATACTTGCATCCTTGACCTAGAAACCTTGTATAATAAGAAAATCACTTACCATAAAAGATTAGTAGGTTAGTGGAATAAACAAGAACTAAAATCTTAACCTCAGATAGAGTTACCAAATGTGTAGGATTCCTTACCATAATAGATTAGGTCAGCTGTAATACCCTGATTTCCGGTCAGCTTGAATTGCGTGCAAACTCACATTTCTTCCTTGGTTGATTGCTCGTTTGTGTTGTGAGAGTGTCTAGATGTGTATAAGATATCACATTAAGACCAAAATACTATTGAGAGATGCCATAGAGTAGTTGACTTGCTAAAGTCACAAGTCGTAACTCGACGATAGTCGAAATACGACGCGATTGAGAGTCTACTTGCATTTTGTGTTCCTGACCTCATTTTGGACCTAAATATTTACATGATGATTGAATAACATGTTTAAATGTGTTAGACTTCTAGTTGGAGGTATACCTTAAGTCTTTTGAGGTTTTGACGCTTCGAGGATAGCAATTCTTCTTATCGCGTAGTTCGAGATTGAGCCGGGTGATCGTCTCGTCTTTCGGGAGTCCTTTTCTCCTATCTGTTGTTCATCATCTGAGAGTCATTCATGCCTATTCTATAGCCCTTTGAAGTGTTAATAATCTTTGGTTGTTGCCCGTCGGTTTGTGGTTTCATTCGACGTTTCGTTAGCGAGTTGTTATACCTTGCTTCGGTTTCGCTCCTGGTTGTTTTGGGAGTGTTCTTTTTGAGTTGTAGACCATCTTTGAGTGAGGTTTGAACCTTGGATGCCTTGGTTATGAATTGGAGACCTTTAGGGTTGAATTCTAGATCTTTTTGGCTTTGGAAGACTCGAGGATGCAAGGGGTTGAGTCATAGGCCGAGCAAGGAAGCAACAAAGATGGAATGGCTTACCAAAAGGAGGAAGCGCTCACATGGTTAAGCTACCATGCTACCGCATTGAGCCATGTCCCTGTTACGGGATTTCTTTGGTGTTTTGGTGAATTGTCTAACCTAACCCTACCCAAACCCATCCTAACCCACTCCTAAACCCTCCTAACTACCTTACATTATATCCTAAACATCTAATTGAGTTTTAGAGGGGATTAGTTGGTATTAATCAAAGGGAGATCATCACATTAGTTGGAAACAAAACCCACTTACTTTCTAACCTTAGTGAAGCCCTAACACCTCATTTAACCTCTCATATCCAGCCTACCTTTCTAAAAAACGTGGGAGAGCTTCTAGAGAGCTTAGAGAGGAGTCTTCTAGGGTTTCTTGGGAGTTCTTTATGGGTTCCATAGCTTGAGAGCTCCATTGCCCAATCCAAGCCATAGAACTGAAAAAGAGGTTGAGGAGAATATTTCCCCCCGATTGGAATTTCATTTTGGTTGCTTGAAGGGGCTGATTCAAGGTAAGTTACTACACCTCTTTCTCTTTGTTTTTGCCCCATTGACCCTAGGGAAAACAATCTTTGTGCTATGTGAGGTCAATGGGTGCATTTTAGGGCTTTTTAGAGATGCTATGAACCCTAAATGCCTAAATGATGATGTTGGTTGGATGAACTTTCTAGAGACCATGATTAGTATGATTAATCCATCCTATGTGATTTATTCAAGTGTTGGGAGCATGATTGGTGAAGTGAATTAAATGGGTTTAGGCATAAAATGTGATTTTTGCTCTATGTTGCCTAACTAAGTGTTTTGTTGGGATTATGTGGGCTTAATGAGCTTGGGAACATAGTCATTGATGATAGTTATAAACATAGGAGGGTGTTGTGGCCAATGGCTTCTATGCCCTAATTTTTGGAAAATGTAGATTAGATTCAACGGAGTCATTATAAGTTCAATAATGTGTTAAACGAACTTGGGTTGAAATCCTACGACGATTAGGTTTCGTTTGATTAATGTTGTGAAATGAATAGTCTCCAAACTTTAAATGGAATTATGATTATGATGAACTTTATGAATTTTTAGGCTTGGGAATCAAGCCCGAATGAATATTGGGACTTTGTTGTAAATTTTAATGAAATGTTGAGGTGTGGATTTATGAAACTCATAAAGAATGAAATTTTAAAGTAGTATTAATTTACCACGACTTAAATGCATGGTTATATTCGGTTCAATGTAATTGTTGGGTAATGTGAATGCATTCATGTAAGTCTCAGCCATTTTATATTTTATATTATAATGCGTAATTATTACATTTCAAGTAAAATCAAGTTTTTTCTTGGCTATTTGTTGTTGCTTATGTTTTTTAACTTTATTAGTGATTTTGTCTTTTTTATTCTTTTAGGTCACTCTCTTCTTTGTCAAGCTAATTTCCTCTCATCCATCCCCCATAGTTTATTATATTTCAAGCAAAAATCAAGTTTTTTCTTGTTGCTATTTGACTCATTTTGTTGTTATGTTTCTTTATTCTTAACTTTATTAGTTTGTGCTTTTTTTAACTTGAATTTTAGTACAAACATGTTATCAAGAAAATATCATCCGGAAGTCATAAAAGATTTGGGGTATATCATTTTTGTTATAAATTGTTTAAATCTAAAATAGTTTTTCAATAAAATTTTAATGCTTATTTTTCTTATACATTTATAGGTGTTGTATATTTTCAATACTATGAACATAAAAAGTCAAAAAAATAAAGAGACTCATTGGATATATATTTTGAGCGTGAAACTACAATGTTTGGGTTTTGGGTGATTATGAGCACGGAACATTAGAGACCAACCTAGAGCACGGAACATGGCCTCGAGTATATTTAAGAGACGATAAATGGAAGAATTCTCTCTTTAAGGAATTTGGTCACGTGCATATAAAAGCACTTGTGAGAAAGTGACTACGGAGTAGTCATGAGGTTCTTGAGTATGGTATTGGAGATGTCGATTATATACGACGATTAGGACTATGAATGAGTCCGGTGTGCTTAAAATAAAGACTAAAATACTAAGCCTTGAGTTATGAATGTTCTTAGACTAACGTAGTAGTCTTTGGTTGTTCTTGAGGGGAGGATTATTGTAGACCTCACACTATGACTTATTGAGCTTATATATTATTCTTGATTTGGATGATGACTTGAGGAATAATGAGTACCTCAATATGTGGTTCTTGAACTAAACTTGAAAGTTAGTTGAACATGTTGACTATATCCAAATATGTGCATGGATTATGGAATTTTGTAGAGCATTATGTCCTACTTGATTATATGTAAATATGTGCATTGTTATGGGAGTTTGTAGAGCATTATGTCCTACATGATTTCATGAGCCCGATATTAATGAACTTGGTCTCATTTGGTTTATGCAAGTAGATATCTACTTGAGCATTTTTGGTTTAACTCCAGCTGGCGGGTTTGGTCGTAGTGTCGGCAATGGGACGATTCATAGCCTTTGGGAATATTCTCTATGAATCGTTGCATTGGTTCCCTTTCTCCTCACTATTTGGCCAATAGTGGGATGTGGTCTCGAGTTAGAGCCATCTAGCCTGATTTCGAGCTCCCATTTCTCATCCGGGGATTGGATGAATGTAACGAGTACTCATTAAGGGAAATTGATGAGATGTGATCATTTGAGAAGGAAATCCAAGGTATGATCGGTTGGGTGTTGAACCCGGATTTTGGTTGAGGATGAATCCCATGGTAAGTTTGGTTGGGCATTGGACCCGGATTTTGGTTGTAACAGTTCGATTTACGTTTCTTGTTACACATGTTTATTTATGAGCATTTATATGCAAGACACTATGCTATGTGGTTTATGTGAGATTATGTGCTTTGGTAATTAAGTGCATGTTTATTGTTGGTATACTAGTATGATACCATGATTCTTATATGCTTGTGCATTATGCCATGCCATGATATAATATGCCATACAGTTACATTTAGTAACTTACTGGGTCATTATGACTCACTCCGTGTGGTTGTTTTCCTAGTGTGTGCAGTGATCCCGTTAGTACATGCGGCGACTTCGGATAACGATTTTTAGCAGGTGGTCTTCCGGGCAATAAGCTTGGAGTTATTATTATTGTTGTTATTTATTTGTGAGACACGGATGTAAAGTTATGTAGACTTTACTGGGGTAGATTATATTAGTATTTATTTGTTGTGTTATTTGGGAGCCGGCTATTATAGCCGAGTTGTTGTATCTTTTAGAAGTTATTTCGGTTGTCATTTCGAACAAGTGTGGCTCGTTTATTCTTGTACTGTGTTAATATTGTTTCTATCTCCAACAGCTTTAGTTGTGAGATCTTGGTTGGTGGTTTAGCATTTGAAATAATATTCTTATAGTTGATTTGTCCCTTCGACATGTTATAGCCGTTGAGTGGTTGTTTATCAGGTTGGGATTTTGTTGGTTTGCTAGCCTTTGGTTGCCGATGGTTTGTTGCCCGTGCGCAATGTTGCGTCACACGCGTCGTAGATTTGTCGAGAGATAGTTGTCTCTCAGCCTTGTATTCCTTGGTTTAGGATTAAAGGCTTTGGTTCCACTTATGATTCGCTTCCGCAGGTTTTAGTTTTTGTTATTTCGTATCGTCGTTATGGCTTTACTTCCTGTTTCGAGCTTAATGGCTCATCTTTTGACTCGCACCATTATACTTAGCAGGTGCTTGTCTTAGCTTGTCTTGACGGAACGACCTTGGGATTTCGTATGGAAATTCGGGTCGGGTCGTCACATCAGTCGTGTCTCACAAAGTAAGACATACGCGTCACACATGACTTTTGTTCCAAGAACACATGATTACTAGAATAATAATTCATACAAAACCCTAAACAACCAATTAAAATATAATCTCCAAAATAACATTTCTATTAAATATGTAATACGAAAAGTAAACAAGTTTTTTGATTAATGAAATACGAAACTATAATGGATATATGTTGGGTTAAAGGATTTTTCAGTTGAGACGAAGGCAGAGAAGGAGGAGGAAGAAGAAGGCTTACGACGGAAGAGATTAAAGAAGAAAGTGGAGGACGTAAACTGGTTTTTTATGCTTTTGTACCGCGATTCATAAATTTTATTGTATTATTTTTGCACCGCAGTTCAAAGTTTAATTTCCTAGTCTATTTTTGTACAGCGATTCATAGATTTCATTGCATTATTTTTGTACCGCGTTCAAAGTTTAATTTCCTAGTCTATTTTTTCACCGTGATTTATAAATTTCATTGTATTAATTTTTGAACCGCGGTTCAAAGTTTAATTTCCTAATCACTTTTTGTACCGCGATTCATAAATTTCATATACTAGTATGCATATCGATATGTACACACATCAAACACCTCATATAATCATCATGTATAAGTATGTCTATCTATATATATACACATCATGTCTTTCATGGAATTATCATATATAAGTATGTATATCTATATATATACATATCAAGTAATCAACACTGCATAATCAATACAACATGGTCACTTAGATCTCATGTTTCAGCTAACCCTTTGTTATCACATAAGTGCTCATAGTAAACCATGTAAGGGATAGAGGAGATACCGAACCAATGTCATTGTGTTGCTCCTGCAATCACAAATGTTAAACCATGAACGTACCAGAGATACCCATGATTGGTGTATCGAGGATATCGAGCTATCCGGATGTCGAGCTCTCTACTCGGTGCCGAGCTCTCTACTCAAACACATAGCACTAGTCATATCGCCTATTGGTTACTTATGGGGCTACTTCCCCAGCTAGCCTAACGGTGGAAGGGTGTGTGAACCGTACTTGGTACGGCAATACATTGCAATCACGAATCCCATAATTTGTGAAGACAACGCATTGTCCCACCATCAACGTAAAAACTCAAGTAATGCCAGCTGGACTTATATGCAATACCAAGTAGATGTTTACTTGCTAATCTCAAGTAGGTATATAACTCTACTAAATTCACACGATTATGCATATCATTCCTATAATCACAAAATCATATAATGAGTCTCAAAATCCTTAGTGTCATGTAAGTACACTTAAATCAACAAAGTTCCAAAATCTAGTAATCTAGTCAAAGGGATTCTAGATGTCGTAGGATCTCACCAGGATCCTCATAAGGTTCAATCGTTCCTTAAACTCAACTTCGTTGAGTCTTCACTATAATTCGTCCTAAATAGGGTATAAATGATATATGTATTTCTAGTTTCTCGTTCCATTTAGAAACCCTAGTTCACGTATCACTACGTCAAGTAGAAGATGGAAGCCTAAGTTGATTAATATCAAATCAAGTCCTAGTTCAATTCAAGTTCATAATTCCACCTATTAGTGGAATCCAAATTCCAATGCAAGGTAACAACCCAATAGTAGAACACACATGAAGATAAGAAACATTATATGCCTCATAAGTCATATAATAAAATAACATAGAAGATTCAATCCTTAACAAAGATAATAATTATGCATTTAGTCATAATCTCTAGTAGGCATTGGAATTCGTATTCTAACATGAAACCAAGCTAAGTCATTAACTTAGCTATCAATTCTTCACATATTATCCCAAACCACTTCATTAGTCTAGGGTCATTAAACCATTAGCTTGTAAACACTAAACTCTTCCTAGAATGATAGTTCATTCTATCTTTCAAAAGTCCATAGTCATCAAAGACTTATACAAACATTATCCTTATCAAATTCAATACTTGGAATTGCGTCGTAGCTACAATTCTCATTACTTTGAGACCTTTTGGAGATTCTCCAAACGTTGAATGTCGATTAGTGTACTTGAAGAGGAAACCACCTAAAGTACGGTCAAGGTTCACAAAGTGTTCGGGTAATACTATTTCGCAAGGCCAAACTATACAAACAAGTTATAGATAACAACTTGGCTACCTCGCGACTACTCAAGTGGACTTTATACATAAAGTGCCAATGGAAAACCATCCCAAATCATCCTATAGGAGGATTCTCTAATTCACCAAATCGAATCCACAAGGTATGCCCAAGATTCCCCAAACAAAGTCATAGTCAAGTTAGAGTGCATTCATGCACACATGGCGACACTAGAGAGTTGAGGTTCTTACATCAATAACCCTAAATATATAGGGTCCAAAACAAGGTAGGTCACATTCTCACAAGTCAAGGGACTTCAATTAAAGTCCAAACTTATCAATAATCACATGTAACACATATACCATTTCAAACGTCCCTCACTCGAGATCACGCATTTGTAACCCTAACATTCCCAAAACCCGTAGGACTTCATCCTAATGTCATATAGAGCATAATAAACCATTTAGGGACTTCGTTCAGTCAAAAGCCAAATTCCCATTTCTAGGTCATAGCCTAATTTCAGGACTTCAAGTTCATCCGGGTTCCTAAACCCACAACAAGTAATTTCAATTACTAGTTACTTCAATAAACCCAACACAAAACATTCATAAATCCAACCCGACATATTCTCATTCGAAAACCCATCATCTATACAAGTTTTAACACTACAATTCATAGGGAATGAGTCACTATCAACCTAGCATCAATTTAAGCTAGAGAGAGGAAGTAGGAGGTTTAGTAATGTACCTAATTTGTGCCTCAAACAACAAGGAGAATAAAAACAAACCGAGGGGAAGTGTTCTACTTGTTGAGGGCTTCATGAATCCGAAGTCAAATCAAAGATCAGATGGTTGGATCTTCAAAGATCAGGGGAAGAAGAACTAGAGCTCCAAAGTCTCCCTTGGACTCTCTCTCTCTCTAGAATACGTATGATGGGGGAAGAAATGAGAAGAAGTGGCTGAACTCACATAAGGGTGTTTGTGGATATAACATCCATAAAAAGGAGGGGTACAATGGACAATGCTTTGTCCAATTAGTGAGTGTTTAGGATAATCCATAAACAAATCAAGGTCACTATCACTCTAATAATCTTAACCCAACTAAACCATATGTATTAGGGACTAATTAGAGCTAATTGGGAGGGTTTGGGATAGGTTTCATTAAGGGTAGAATGGCCAAAAACTTAAAAATCATAAATCAGCCCAAAGATGAAGTTGGGACAAGGCAGTCGCCTAGTCCCTTCCTCTAAGCGAGCGCCTAGCTCAAAATCACACTTTGCAATGTTTATGGAAAATGGGCGGTCACCTGGTCCACCTGCTAGGCGAGCGCTTGGTCCTCTGGGAAGAGAAAACGGTTCAAAACTTGGTCCAAATGGTACCCAATTAAACCCCAAACATCCTGGGGTGTTAACCAACTCAAAACTCATCCGAAACACTCTCGAACAACCCCTGAAACAAGTAGGATCGAAGGTCGAAACTCGCGATGAACGCCAAACGATTCAAACACGAACCAGACCAAGACTAAGCAAACATGGCTAAACAATCTCAAACATGTTAAGGTCTAGTATAGTTGGCCTAGAACTCAATCCAATAAGTTCTCATGTCAATTAGACAAGTTTCAAAGCAAATGAGGGCATACCTAATACCCCAAATTCCAAAGGATCAAATCACGCAATAAAGACAAATGCAATGCTTAAAGCATCAAAGGCACAAGTAGACTTAGGGAATCTATCCCCCACGAAGTCCAATACTCTAAAACCACTCAAGACAATCAAGTAATGACCTAGGGTATAACCAAGGTCACGAGAAAGAACCACACGAGTAAACTCTCAATCGAATCACGTTTCGACTAACGTCAAGTTATGATTTGAAACTATAACGAGCTAAAGGCTATGGAATATATAGTACTAGGGTATTGTCTTCTAGATAGCCTACCCACCGTACCCATGCTCTCACAACAAGCCGAATATTAAATGTTACGACCATTCAGCACACAAAACAAGGAAGCCAATCACAGAAAGGTTTGGGGTCATACATCTCGTCTTTTATTTGAGCTCCTCTACATCAATTTGAGTTGATTATCTCGCCATGCGAATCTTTGACGGACACCCCATTTCTTGTGATAAAGTGGTGCACACAAATTGAATTGTACTAAAAATTCTCTTTTTCTTTGTAGTCCAATACTTCAATTAATTTGTCTTTGATTCCATGAGATCGATGAAACTCAAGACGAGAAATCAGCTCAATGGACAATGGAAGTGAACAAGCTAAAATTCAAGAACACAAATCAAGGGAATTATGATCAACGACAATTAATTAGAGAATTAATATATAAATAATGTGTCAATACACCTTTGATTAGTCATCAATGGTGGCGACGAAGAACCCTAGTTTTTTAGGTCCAATGGAATTGCACTTTGAAGCTTAGAGATGGGGAAGATTAGTGACCGATGAGTTTCGAGGATGATGACAGTGATAATGATAACAATCATTACTTATTTTCTCTTAATTTGACCACTTTGGGTTCTTCAGCAATTTCATCTGGGTTTGTCTCATAAAAGGGTGGCTTGATCTCATGTTGGTCAATGTTAGATATTACACACTCAATGTTGTTTTTCTTTCTTTCTATTTTACCCTTTATTTTAATGGCTGAACTAACGTCCGTCCAAAAAAAAAAAAAAAAAGGATCCACTTGGAGCGTAACTAAGGTATAGTGGCAAGGATAACAATTTTAATATTTTGGTGTCCACATTGCAAGTTCTTGAAAAGATGGGGCCCAATTATGGGTTTTGCCTAATTTTTTTTACCTCATCTCCATTTTTGTAACAATGATTTCATTGTTATCAAGGTACTGATTGCAATACGCGAGATAATGCATTTGAGATCCTAGCTAGTTGTTGTTAGGAATTACAAATGAGGTGGCCTCCTATAAGACGGTCTTACTGATGTTTATTCGTAAGATGTATCTATCCAGGTTAAATGAGATAAAATTCAGAAATCTCAATGCAATCCCTTAGTTTTTGAAAATTACAGCGCCACCCCTCATATTTGTATATGCAAAGTGTCACTTTTTACTATCAACATTGTCACTTTGTAGTATAAAATGTGTCACTTTTGGCCTTAGAAGTGTCGCTTTGCATTTTTAATGAAAATTATTTTTTTTTCCTTAAAAAGTAAGGTTCTAAAAATCGTTAGGCGACCGCTAGGTGGCACACTAGCGCCTAGCGCCTAGGGGACTAGTCGGGGCGTAATCGGGGCCTAGGTGGGGCCTAGAATTAAGGCATAATTACGATTTTTTTGATAATTTACATCAAAGATCAAACACATTGACTACAAATTTAATTTTTTTATGTTTGTCATTTTATCAAACACTTGTCTATATTTGTAAAATGAACAAAAATATACAAACATACTTTTAATCTCAATTCTCAACAACTCAAAAGCAGTAAACCAGCCAAGTTTAGAACTAAAAGAAAAAAAAATTACTCCACCTACATACTGCCCCTATAACCCACAGTCTAACATATCCTCTCTAATCCCTTCTCATTCTAAATTATGAGTCTCGAGACAACCCCCTTCTTCTTCATCTTTTTTTCTTCTTCTTTCTTCTATCTATCTGGCAGACCGGCAATGTAGGCGCCGACTTGGTCGATTAGGCGGCGACTAAGAAAGTCGTGGCGGTAGATAGGGGCCTAGCGCCTAGGCGAGGCCTAGGCGGAGCTAGGCGGGGAGTTTTAGAACACTGTTAAAAAGTGTTACTTTTTGGGTTTAAATGTGTCACTTTTAGTCTTAAATATGTTACTTTCACTTTGAAAAGTGTCTCATTTTTTTATAAATAAAAACTATTACGTTTGACATTAAAGTGTTACTTTATAACATTAAAAGTGTCACTTTTTAGTATTAAATGTATTATTTTTTACCCTACAAGTGTCATTTTGCCTTATAAATAAAAATCGTCGTTATTGACATTAAAAGTGTCACTTTTTAGCATTGAAAGTGTCAGTTTTTAGTATTAAATGTGTCACTTTTGACAGTTAACATTAGTTTTAAAGTGATACTTTTTAGTATTAAGAGTGTTAATTTTTATTTTAATGAAAATTATAATAAATTTATCTTTATAGTATTGCTTTTGACTTTAAAATGTGTCACTTTTGTCTTTTCAATGTGTCACGTTTGGCTTTAAATGTGTTATTTAGCATTTCGTTAAAGTCCGTTAGGGTCCGTCAAGTATCTCAAGGCAATTGATGCTAACGGAGCTGACAAATGATTAAACTGTAAGGCGTGAAAAATATAAGAATTTCTATGACAAACCTTGAAAGTGTAGGGACACCGGAGCAAAATAAGGAACTTCACATTAACGTGCAAAACAAGTTAATTCTGTGACTTGTGGGAGGCAAACCCATGACCTCCCGCCAAACCAAACCATCTTGACTGAATTACTTGTAATTTTTAGTAACATGTTATTTATTTATTATGATCTATTAATTCTTAAATGATGCTCCGCCTTACGGATTTAGGATCCGTAAGATCGTCCTACACAAGTCTTTACCATTGCAAATTGTTGGGTTGTCTTTATTTACCTTGGAAATATGCTAACTAAACTACTAATCGACTCTCCAACTCAAAGATAAGGAGCACAGATTATTAGGGACATTAATGTAAGAGTATAGATCTTAATTCGTAAGACGAAGCTCCACTTTCTTATAACTCAACTCATCAATACACGATAGATCGAATAAAAAAGATCATTTTTACAAAAATACCTGTAAAACCATCTTACCTAAATTTTTGCCTAAATGTATATGGGTTACATAAATAACTTTAAAGTTAGCTTTATTAATTTCTATAAATATTCAAAATAAACAGTATTTTAGAATTAGAGGAAATAATTATGAACTCACTTCCTTTCCTTAATTACTAAAATTGTAGTTCTTTTCCATCTTTTGGACCTCTGATTCGCCACATGAAATGGACATGAACGGCAACCAGTGAATATTTTTTCGTCGTCCAAAATAAATGTCATTTTAATTATTTATATACAAATTAAGGAAACTTAAAAAAATTAATAGATCGATATTTAAGTTTTTTTTTTATTTTTATTTTAACAACCCTATATTTTAACGAAACTTATTCAAAAGCTTGAAAACTGAGGAGTTTAAAATATTTATAAAAAAAATTGATTGGGATAACAAATGCAAATCAGATCTAACGGACCCCACCCCTTTGTCCTTTCTTCCCTCTCTTCTTTTCTTTTTCTTTTTCTTTTTTCTTTTTCTTTTTCCTTTTCTCTCCTCTGCTATTATTAATTATTAAAATGGAAGTCAATAATTAATAAAGTAGCACTTTAATACTCCACTTCATATACATGCATGATCTGGCGAAGGTGACAAAAAAAAAAAAAAAAAAAGTTGCTAGTGAATATGACCTATCATTTTCCTTTTATCAAATTTCTTGACACTAATAATTTAATACTTTTTGAAGATTTTTTTTTCTCATATAAATAGTTTTCCAAAACAATTTTTTCATTACTTTCAAACATACATTTTACCACAAATTCATTCCCATTTTACTACCTAAAAGTTTTATTTTTACTTCTTTTGTTATGGATAATTATTTTACGAGTTTATTGAGCTCTTCAAATGATGATGATTCTGCCAATGCCCAAACTCGTCCGAATTTACGAGCTTCTTAAAATTTGCAAACTCGTCTGAATGTTCAAGCTCGTCCAAATTTTTAAGCTCAGACGAGTCAATATCCTAATTGTCGATGTCTTTCGCATTTCCCTGCTTCTCCAACTAATCAAGGTACTTCAAATATTTTAAACGTTCCTTATGCTTCATTTCCTCAATTTCTCATGTATCTGCAATATGGATATTTTCATCCAGCTATGGCGAATCAATACGCACCCGGATATTATAACTCAAATATGAGCACTGGAAATCAAACAACACTGATGGATACAAAAAGGGCTAGTATCGGCTCGTCTAAAGTTCCTTATTTTTCCACTAAAGACGGGTTGGAAAACATCGTTCTAGATGAAGAAGTAAACAATCAAACTGAAGACAAGCAAAAAGCAAAATAGAGTGTTGAAGATGACAAACTGCTTGCAAGTGTTTGGCTCATTGTTTCAACGGATATCGTGATTCGAAACTCTCAACATGATAAGAAGTTTTGGAAACGAATCACTGAGTACTACAACAAGAGTCGAAAGACGGGAAATTCAAGAAAGTTAACTATCTTGAAAGGACATTGGTACACACTTCTTCTAATGGTTAATGAATTTAATCAGTACTTCGTCCAAGTACGAAATCAACATAATAGTGGGTGATCTGATAACGAAGTGAAAGAAGCCGCACGTGATCTTTTCTTCTCAACACGTAAAAAACATTTTAGATACGAGCATCTATGGGCAATGACGAAAGATGAACTAAAGTGGAAAGGTGGAAAATCAAGTGAACATTCCTCTAAAAAAAACAAAGATATCTGAAACTGGGGCATACACGTCATCATCTGATGCGCATACGAGCATCAATATCGACGACAATGAGGTTGAAGTTCGTTCGATTGGTCAAAAGGCCGTAAAGTGGAAAGATAAAGCAAAAAAAAAGATGATGATAATGAACGAGCTGCAATAGAAAAAGAGAATATTTGTGCACTCAAGGACGTGTCAGAAGAAATAAACATGTCAACACTTGCAAAGAATTATAAAATCCTCTGTAAGGATACTAGTGGCATGACAGATGAGCAACTGCAAATTCATTGACAAATTTGCGCTATTATCAAGGCCAAATTTAATATTGTCTAGTTTAAGTTATGTAATTTTTTATTTGTGTACTTTTAAATATGTACTTTTATTTATGTACTTTTAATTATATACTTTTATTTATGTATTTTTAATTTTTAATTATGTGTTA
This sequence comes from Codonopsis lanceolata, assembly GCA_013146195.2. Lineage (NCBI taxonomy): Eukaryota > Viridiplantae > Streptophyta > Magnoliopsida > Asterales > Campanulaceae > Codonopsis > Codonopsis lanceolata. Next base: position 91,545,963 of record CM028378.1, on the reverse strand, counting down.
TTATCAATATTTATCTATTTTTAATTATGTTTCGTATGATTTTTATAAATTACTAATTGCAAAAACTAGTCGTTGCAAAACTAGTCGTTGTAAAACTAGTTGTTATTGAAAGATTTCTATATACCTATGAGCCTCCATATTTTTTGCAAACACAAAAACTTTGATCCGACTTGGTTGAACATATTTGGGAACGCTTCGGCGACAATAACAATGAAGATTAAGTTGTTTCGGTTGAATATTTCCTATTAATAGTTATGCAATCTTAATTATGTTTCTTATAATTTTATATTCAATTTTGTTTAATAAAATCTATATTATTGCATCAATATTATGTTGACATAATATATATTTTTAATATTTTTTTTGTTCTAAGAATATATATTTATTATTGAAAAAAAAATTATTACTTTTAAATAAATATTGTTAAAGAATGTAGTTTTAAATAAATGTTGTGAAAGAATAAAATATTTAGTTGTGGGTCCATGCTATAAAGTTTTTTAAAGGTTTATATGAACGTAGAGAAAATGTTTCAAAATGAAAAGGTTTATAAGCTGATGACGTGACATATTGGATAAACCTTTTAAAAGGATGATGAGTGTGGGTGGCCTTAACTTTTGAGATTTTAATTGGATTGATGATCGTGTGTGGAATTATATTTTAGAGTACGATACCTATTTGATATGATGAGTTCGCTCTTTTCGAGCTTAACCCCTATTTTGAAGTGATGATAAGTAAACACCTACTTGTTGAACGAGATCGCTCTTGTCGAGCTCGTTCTCTATCTGAGATTTTGTTGAGTAAATATCTACTTGGCATATGCATTCGAGTCCAGCTAGCGTATTTAGTTGAGTCTATGGTGGGACAATGTGTTGTCGTCATGAGTTATAGGACTCGTGATAACAATGAATCGTTGTATCGGGTTTTTATCGCACACCCCTCCATTGGTGGCCACAGTGGGGAAGTAGCCCCTTTGTTGCAATCAACATAGCACATTAGCAAGTCTAGTTACGAAGTAGAGAGCTTGGTGCCTGAGTAGAGAGTTCGGTACTTTGATACATCTGATCTCAGGCACGTAAAAGAATTAATGTTGTGTATTGCATGATCTACGTAGCGGCACCGGTTCTATAACGTATCCTCTTTATATGTGATTTACTTTATAGCACTTATGTGAAATCAACTTGATATACTGGTTATGTGAAATAAATTCTTATAAGTGTTTATTCTTGATTGCCTTATATTGGCTATGATAGCTTGCTATGTATGTTGCATATGCCATGACATGCAAAATTGTTAGCTTACAAAGTTTTTATGACTTACCCCTCCTTTTACCGCTTTAGATTCGAGCAAACCAGGTCCTTCATGTTGAGCGGTTGCTGAGTTCGTGCATGGTTCGAGATCTATTTCTTGAAGAGGTTAGTAGATGTCGATTTCTTCTTCTCTTTTGTCAAGGATGTTGGGTTTAAAAGAAAGTCATTTAGACTTGACTTTGGGGAATGTGTTTATTAGTTCCTTGTACTTGTAGAAGTACTTGTAGTATTTAATATTTCCTTTTGAGTGTCAGCGCTTTTTCGAGCCTTGTACAATTTTATAGTTTGTTTATTACTTTAAGTCTTCCGATGAGCATCTCATTAGCTCTTATTTACTTTTGTTGTTTCTCCGACATATTTTAGCCGTCGAGGTATTATAGCATGAACTATTTAGTTGTTGGGTTCCTCTTTCCTTTGTAAAGTCGGCCTTTTGTTGTCGAATTTTCGTCTACAATATTCACGTTTAATTGCTTTGCATTGTTTTATAGTCCTATTTAGATTATTTGACTTGTTTAAAGTCGGAGTTTTTAATTGCTTTCATTGTTTTATCAGGTTTAAAAGTTTTTAAATTTCGGCCTTTTGTTGTCGAATCGTGTTACGTCTACAATATTCACGTCTATTTTAATAATTGAGTCCTTGCATGATAGTCCTATTTAGATTATTTGACTTGTGATTCCTCTTTAAAGTCGGGGTCGGGTTGTCACAAGATGGCTATTATTCATGTATAGCCGGCCCTACGAAATGGCTCTCAGAAACATGATATTAAAATTCTGGATTTTTCGTTTTAGTTTTTAAATACAATAGCCGACTTTTGGAGCGGGTATTACTTAGGAAGAATTGGTCGGATGAGATGGTTATTATCCATGTATAGCCAGCCCTATGAGATGACTCTCGTGAATATATGTCATGAACAACTATGAACAACTGGGTTTATTGTACTGGGAAACCTAGGGGAGGCAGTTGTAACTATAAAAATTAAAGGGCGCAGGTTAGTTGCAATTTTGTAAGTGCTAAGTAGTTTTAGTTTATGATTTAGTTTATAATAATTGCAATTTAAATGCTAATAGTTAATTACGTAGATATTATTTGTTATTATTATTGCACATATAATTTAATTTATGAAAATTAGTATTTGTTAATAATTTGAAAATTATTTTTCTACCATTAATAATTTTTAGCAATAATTATGGATATTTATTTTTGTGACTTGTGAATAATTATGAATAAAATAAATTTACTTACGTAGATAATTATAAATAATTGTTATTAATAAGTTATGTTAGTATATTAAATAAATACAAGTACGTAGATAAATAACAAATTAGTACATACGGCAATGATTTGTTATTTGTTACAAGTACATATTGTAACAAGATAATGCTTCTTCTTTTTTACTTTATTGGATGACAATTAAATAAATCATCTTTTGTGACTTTTCTATAAATTTCAACAAAGAAAGTTAACAAGATAGGTAGGGACAACCCATTACCCATGAACCTATCAATCCAACCCGTTAACATTTTTAGGTCGAAATGGATAACCCATTTTAACCCAAAAAAATATTAACTTATTGGGTCGAGATAAAGCGTGTCAAACCCGTTACGCGTTTCGACCCAAGACTTTTTATACTATAAACTCATGTTTTGGGGGAAAAATAGGTTAATACAGGTCAATCATTTTGGCCCGTTTAATATTTGAGCTCTAACAAGTTTCAAACAGTTTCAACCAGTTATCTATTTCAACCCAACACACCCAATTGCCAGGCCTAGTAGGGAATATCTAAAGGACTAAGAAGTTGTTCTAAGGATTATTGAAGACCAAGAAGAAGCTGTTCCAAGGATTATTCAAGACCAAGAAGAAGTAATGAAACGTCAAGATAGACATGATAATAAAAGGAAGGGAATCGCTATTAGCACCTCATTTTTCAGCTGCGATACTTCATAAATCATAATCAATACGTGAAGCAAAGCATTTCGTATGAGTAAAATAAAGCGGTGACGAAATATTTCGCAATCGAAAAGTGATGTGCCGATGATGATTCAATCGTGGTTATGATGATTAAATGTAACCTTTTCAGTGAATTACAAGTCCGAGTCAGATGATTATCTACCGTCGCTGAACTCTTTCAGTTCCGTTAATCCCCTTCATCAGCAGGTTGGTTATTCATCACCCAGTAAATATGAAGGTACAAAAGATCCTAGGTTTTTGTAAATAGCAACCCCGGATGAAAAAATTCCTGATCCTGACCATTTTCTTACAGCAAAAAATAATAATGCTATTCGTTATCAACAGCTTTTTCGCAACCTACCCCAATCCCTGGTCCAACACGAATGTTTCAAATCTGGAAATGCCAACTCCGGTTCAAGATTTTCCTATGTTTGCAAATGTACTTCAAATATCGGTAAGTCCTGTCCTTGTCAGGAACCATCTGACAATTTTGTTCCCTGAGAATACAGACATCCTTTTAGCCAATTCGTTGATTAGATTCAGCATCAGAAGCCTTTTCTACCACCAAGGACCTCTCATTCTTAACAATATTGTCGCTAATCATCTCATCAGGAACAACGGCAACGCTGGAAACTCCATTGGAGAGGTGAAGAGATTCATCTGCAACCATCTCAACCACATTCAACGCCTCTTCTCCCTTGGAAGTTGAGGTTGGAGCAATGTACTTGAGATTAGGTTTCTCCTCACCTTTAATAGGCCGTCCATTCTGATGAGACAAGAAACCAGGATTGAATAATCCATCACTTTGATCATTGGGGTTACGTGACGAAACAATTTCACCAAGTTCTGTTTGGCCATTCCCATCTCGCTTAGCAGATCTATTCCGTGGGCGTTTCCCAAGAAAACCAGGTGCAAAGATTGGCTTCAGTTTAGCTCCAGAAGAATCTGTTCCAACCAATTTTCGCACATGCTTTTCAGATACCACTTTGCCTACTTCCTCATCTACGCTTGAAGTAGAGAGAGAAACATCACATGCTCTTTCTACTTTCTCACTAACATGATCATGCGTTGCCACATTGCCTTCAATTAATGAATTAACTGAGACACACTCTGCTGCACCCTTTTCATCAGCACCATTTCCATTTTCATAGTGAGAAATCCCAAAAGGTGATTCACATTTTAGAAAAGAAGCCCCAGTCACTAGTTTATTAGCATGTTCAACTGAAGAAGTGGCTTCCCCGGCATCAAAGCATCCATCACCATGAACCTTTATATCCATTGAAGCAGATGTACTTGCATCCAAATCTACAATATCTGGATCTCTCACATCTAAAGCAACAGATGACAACTGATCTCCAGAGCCAGAAACCTTTTGTTGTGGACTGATGTTAGATTGTAACGAACCAGATATGCCAGCAGGGTCAACTGACTCTACTGCAGGAAAGCAATCCGCAGGTTGATTTGGGTAAGGCAACACTTCCTGTGTTACTTCCAACAATTTTTGCTCTTTCTTTGAAGGTTCTTCAATGAAATTTAGGCATGACTGTCTGGCACAAACCCTGAAAATAACATGCGAAAAGAATATCAATGAGCAGCCAACCTCATTAGCTGTTCTAATGGGTGTTATCCACCAAACGGAAAATATGCATTCCAACTCAAACTTGGACACTAGCAAATAGCTGTCATTTATGTATCCAAAAATCTCATTTTGACCAATTTTGGAAACTTATATGTCTTAGAACTGTAATTACGACCATGTTTAGGTTTGACTTTCATCAAATACACATACATCATCACAAAACTAACAGGGGATAAACATTGGTTTACCAAATGAAATGATAATATATATATATTACGCATTTGAATTTTAAACAAACAAGTTAGGATGGTTGAGTGGTGTAAAGGGATATCCTCAAGTTCCCACCCTTCTGATAGGTTGTGGGTTCGAATCTCAATTCTAACATTTTGAACCCTCATTTTAGCCAAAAGCTTCTAGCCGCAGGCCAGCCCTAGAACCCGCCAGCTCAACCCAGTTTGCCAGCGACCCTATAGGGTCAGCCCGTTCATTAAACGGGTTGGATTTTCCCAACCCTAACCCTTTCATGTTTCCGGTTAATAGGGTCGACCCTACGGTTTCTAGCCTTTTTAACATCTCTAGCTGTCACGTAACTTCCAAACAATCCCTACATATTCTAGTATACAACCAAAATGCACTAGAAAACATCAAATTGAAATTTAAAAGAAATTTAAAAGAAAGTGAAAAGAACATCTCAATTATGAAGCCTGAATATATTCCTATCTTCTGTTTCTGCTATAATTCATCTCTAATGACGGAGTTGTTAAGCTTAGTTGCTTGCAGGGAAAGCATTGAGGAATATTACTGTGTCCACTACATCATAATCGTGAACAACACTCGATCCACTTCTATATCATGAATTTTGTAGCAAAGCATCTCAAGAGCAGTGCACTCCCACGAGTTGAAACCTTTTCCAAATATACCTTACTTGATAATCTACGCGTCCTGACATCAGCATTCAGATAGTCTGCCCATCCTAGAGAACTAAATGTAGAAAACTCATAGGAACCCCATATAATAATCAATCACCTTGTTTTCACCAACTCATCATCCTTCATTAGCAATTTAGTACTAAGTGTACTCAGAGGGAAAAGCTCTGCTACTTCAGATACATAGAAATCGATACCAGATAGGAACAAGGGTAAAATCATCAAGTGCTAACATTAGTCATTCACGAAGATCTTTGAAATAGGTTAACCATGTACCTGCTATACAAAAGCATATAAACTCCTTGGGAGAGTACCTCATCCAGTTCAACCATGCAAACCTGCGAGAAATCGTTAGCAATTTAGAACTGGATAAAAGCCATATGAATTCATGAAGACCAGATGCATTTATGAGTACAACTAGGGGTACCCCATTTCGAAAACTCGATGAGGTATATGGAAGAGAATGGTGAAGTACAGCCAGATAACTTGTGGGATCCATGAGGACAGTTTTCATCGATACACCTCATGTGAATTAGAAATAGTCTCAAAATTCACTTTATCGTATTACAGCTCTACATTTATTTACAATATTACAGTACCATATATTGCATCGTTTTGAGATACTATTCGTCTATTACAGAGAAGTTCAGACGCTTTATCTCTTTAATGATTTAATGATTTACAGACAGAAAATGGTGCAATAAGAAATAAGGAATATGATTTTAGGGAAGCATTAAAAATACTTACAAGGATTAAAATTAGTAGTCTAAAAAACTAAAACTACCGCTGGTCAAAAAAGTATGGGGATAAGAAATAACATCAACAAGGCATACTATAACCTAATGAAGTATAACGGATACGCATGGAAGTATGCGAAATAGATCGTTGAGTGCACAAGGCTCCCCTAAATGCAGGATCTGGGAAGGATAGATGTGTGCATGTACGATGTACTACAATGATAACATGTGAATCTGCTAACATACCCTAAACCAAATACGTTACAGAAAATACAACAAGTACATGCATATCCCGTATATGTATGCACACACAACCATTACCTTACAGTCATCAATCCTGTACCAATTTCCAGAGAAGTCCTTGGTATAGCAGATGTAGTGGCCAAAAAATGATGCATTTAGCATATCCACATGGACAACAACTGCATATAGCTTGTACACATCATTACCATCTCCTACTCCACTCATGTAAGGAGTAAGATCCAAAGTCTCTGGAAAAGTCACCCTCTTATTAAGTTTCCCAAATCTTCCAGTCTGCACATATAAAACGTAGTGAGACCCATAATAAAGACTAGCAAGTCAAAATTAAATCCATTCAGCCTATGCTTGTTTAACATGAAAAGAAACACCTCATCAAGCACATAACAGTAACATCCATCAAACGCATACCAATAACGTCGACTATAAACTCTTCAAACACCAGACTCAACATATATTACAAATCTATTTGCTGGAAGATACTCAGATTATAGTTGTTGTCACAAACATGGGGGTGTGTACAAACCAACCCTCAATATTGCACCGGGACATGTTAACCAACTATTCCTTTTGAAAAGTGGTATTTTTGCTCGTTTCGTGAAATTAAGGAATTTATACTTTTGTTCAACAATTCCACTTTAAAATAATATTCCTCGTGGTATTACAGTATAAACAACAGTTTACACTTGCGATTGTTTTGTATTACTCCAATAATTTAAACCAGTAAATTATAACATTGGAACCTTCCACCTCTCAAAAATTGGCACTCCTTTCAGCACAAAAATGAAATGCAGGAGTGATGCTTGTTAAGGATTTGGTGGTAATAAATAAAAAACACATGGCGCAACTCATGTAATATTGTTTTTTTTCTGCAAGTTTGGAGTCGGCTAGCAATAAGAAACTCTAAAAGAAAATAATCAACAAAATGAAACTTTCTTCAGAAATTCAAAATGTGGCAATAAAAAAATGTGCCAACCAATATCTCATGCAGCAACAGTTCAACAAACATTAACAGCAATTGCCACCACGATTCTTTTTTTTTTGTTGATAGGTAAGTGTGACCCTTTGTTGGTACGGAGATTGGAACCAAGAATCTCAACGTCTTTACCTGCCAGCGAGCCGTCGAAAGATGGACTCCTGAGTACCCTTACCTTTTCTTCTCTCAGGAATAACCTCAATCTACCCACCAAAGACATTTTCCATCTCAGATCCAAAAAGGAAGTTGGATAGAGAGCAAGAGAAGGGGACGGGGAAGTAGAACAAGAAAAAAGAAGATAAACGCCACAAGAATTAAAGCTGTAAAACTCAATTTTGTCCACTGTCTTAAGTATGATGGGGGTTCAATCCATATTTATAAGCCGAAGACAACCCTAACTCTAGTACCACTACGACTACTTAATAATAAAATTACAAATAATTTGTACCCAAAAAGAGAACCCGAATGCCACAACGGCAGAAAACAAAAATTTCAATATTATTCAACTCTCTAGTTAGCGATGGAATCACATCACAATATCTATAAGACGAGAAAACCCTAATTCTACTTCACTGAGTAAGATCTCAAAGAACTCTATATAACAAATTGTATAATCCTAACTACTAATAATCCCCTAATAAATAAATTAAAACACATTTACCCACTAATAACAATACCAAATCATCGACAAGAATTCAATTTTGATGCCATTTCTTGTGCTTGCTTCCTTGCACCATTTCAATGCCGTTTAACAAAAGTAGTTCTCTTTTTTTTTTTTTTGATAAGTAAAGAGTATATAAATATGAGCGTCAAAATAGGTGACGCGTCCTTAGAACACTAGAAGTATACAAAGCTCAAGAGCTACTATAGGATGGATATGCTATTTACAAATTCTACAAAAGTCATTTTCGAACCGAGAGGATAGTTCGCAGCCTCAACACACCAAGAGAAGAGAGTGCGAAGCAAAGAATTCTTCAAGACCGGAATAGACTTTTCCTCGTTGTCGAAAACCCGTTGATTTCTCTCCTTCCAGATCATCCAACAAACTGCCAAAGGGGCAGCCTCCCAAACCCCAATGCTCCTGTTTTTGCGCTAAACAGACCAACACCTAACAGCTCAGAACCTGATCTCGGCATCACCCAAGACACTTTAAAAAGACTCAGCAACAAACTCCACAAATCTGAAGCGACAGGACAATGTAGAAGCAGATGGTTCACGCTCTCCTCACTTGACTTGCACATGAAACACCAGTTCATTAAAGAAATATTCCGCTTCTGTAGATTATCTACTGTGAGGATAGCTTCGTGCATGGCTTTCCATACAAAGAAGGCCACTCTCTTGGGCACTAAAGATTTCCACACCGCTTTCCAAGGAAAAAAATTCCTATCACAATTCAACAGCTTCAGGTAATTAGATTTAACCGTAAAAATATGACCCTTAGCTGCCTTCCAGATCACCCTATCTTCTGCCCTATCAATCTTCTGAGCCTGTAACAGCTCAAGAAATCGCAGCAGCGAATCCACCTCCCAATCATGGAAATTCCTCCTGAAAACAAAAGTAGTTCTCTTGTATCTTTGGTGTTCTCATTCAGTCGATCCTGGTAGGCTTTGGTATACTTCTAATGTACAAAGGACGTGTCACCTGTTTTGACACTCTTCGTATATAATACACACTCTTAGGGTCGTTCGGTAGCCGGATAAATAGGCGGTTAACAGTAATTTATCCCAATTCAATGTTTTGAGTGTCGGATAAAATTATCTCTATACCCAGGTAACCCCCTTTTCTAGGAGTAAACAATATCTCACCTCCTCTGTTATTATTTAGTTAGAGATAAGAGAAAAGCGAGACTAATTTTCTTATCCCAAATTGCCCTCGCGGCATCGACGTAAAAGTGTATAACCCTACTTTTTGTATCAAAGGGGCGATATCCTGCTTCTCTTCCCTCGCTATCATGCTCTTGATTAAGGTAAGTTTTTTTTTCTTTCATTCATCTATTCTGAATTGATCATTAGACATTGGCCTCTTGTGTAGACTTTATTTCTTCTTCTCATGGAGGAATTCTTTCTTGATAGCCTCGGGAAGGGAGAAAAGAGGGATGAAGCATCTATTAAGAAAAAAAGACTTGGGCTGGGAAGGCTTGGTATGGAATATCCTATGTAGTCTAGGTCTCCTCTGATAGTCCTTCGCATAGGCATAGGCCCTTTTTTGGTTTTTTCTTCTCCCAACAAGCTCTGGTCCTGCTAAGACAAGCAAGAGGATCATCGAACAAAATCCAAATGAAGCTGCTCTTTTAATATTTTTTATTTTTTATTTACAGTTGACGAAGAGCAAAAGGATTATTTGTTGCAGCTGCTTATTTTTTTAATTTTTACTTTTTATTCTGAAACTGTGATTGACAAGGAACAACGAAAACAGTGACAAAGAAGCCAATGGACTCAGCATCACCACAGCAAGATGGAGGACCTACTGGAACCTAACTGGAACATCTTCTATTTTTGAATGTTTATGTTATTATGTAAAACCTTATTTCCGTATAGGCTACTTCAATTCAAATGTAATAGAAACTTCAAGAAAAAATATAAATATATAGAATAGTATTTCTATACGAAAATGCAATTCATAATTATTTGATCCCCACGTTTTCACTTTTAACGATAGTAAAAGATAAGCCGAAGTCATACTAAGGGCATTTTCGAAAAAATAATGTAATATCGAAATTATTGTTGACTACCAAACATTGGATAAATTAACTAGCAACATAAATTAATTTTATTTGTAGTCTACCAAACATCGGATAACTCCATAACTCCATAGCCGAGATAAAATAATGATTAATAAATTAATCTATGTTTCTTGATATTAATTAGTGTTATCCGGCTTTCCTACCAAATGACCCCTTACTTATCGGAAAAAAAAAATAGTTCACTAAATGGTGAAGAATCAGATACCAATAAATCATCCATTGAAGCTGGAGTGTCCACATCATGAAACAACTTCAGGAAAAATATGAGAGCATAGGAGAAATCTTGGGCACACTTCGTGCTCAAAGATGTCTCAATGTACTCAACCGATAAGTCGTGATTATAGTAGTAGACTTAAGGAGCTCCGCCTACAGAAACTACCCCATGTTCTTGTTCCTTGTCTTAATTTACTTGAGGCCTTAAGCTCAGCAATGCACTTGCAACTGTTTTGGATTCATTAGACTCTTTCTTTGCTTGATCTCCCTCCTACTTCCAATTCCAGACGAAGTAGCTTCAACTGGTAATGTAGGCTTGACCAAAGTCATCTTTAAGGGAGTCATTGTTTGAGCTTGATTAATAAACGGCAGTAAAGAAAGAAAAAGAGCGCCTATCGTAACAAGGGGTCAGCCATGCCCAAACAACGACAAAACTTAAAAACTCAATATTATTCGAGTCACTTCTATATAAGAATAAAAAAAATCCTAATTCTACTAGCACTAGGACTAATTAATGGAAGGGTCCGGTAAGGGCACTTGTTAACAATCTAAGAATATAAATCTTTGGCACTGCCGCATTGGTAACCAACTGCAATGTTTCTTCTTTGTGGGGGGAGGGGTCACGTTGATGATGAGTTCCAAAGCCAAATATATTTATTCTTGGAATTTTAACAAGTACCCTAATGACACTCCTTAGCAAAATCCTTAATGGAATACTAACAAAGAATATTATATAACTAGACTAAAATAAGCCAACAATAAACCACTTGGACTCAAATACACCGAATACTAACAACCCCAACTAGATAAATTAGACAATTCATCCTGAAATAATACTACAAAAGAACGAGATGATAATTTTGTTCCAGCGGCATTATTCTTGCATCTTGTCTCTCATGAGTTTCTATTGGAAAGACAATTTCACATGGTTATGTGTCGACGGATGGCATGCGTATGTCATGACATAATGTGAAATTGATGTTTGACAAATAAGTTTTCAAATAACAAACAACCCTAATTAAACAACCAAGAAAGATATAATGGAATTATAACAGAAATGAAGCACGTACCTGAAACCTTTTTAATGCAATTGTAAGAATATTTGGAGGTCGTCGGATCGTAAGGCGCTTCCATGCCAGAACGTAGTCATTACATCTGCAGCAACCAGGCTAGTTCAGTATTAAGGAAGGTTTGTACGACTTTGAGTACTGGCACATAAAGAACGAAAGGTAGTTAACTTGTAATAGCAAAGTCACACCATATCCATATGACAGCAGATCCCAAACTTTTGCCTGCCAAGAAAAAAAATTTGTGCGGAGGCACAACCTTTGCCTTCAGCGATGATGCATTGTAGGAGTACTCACTGGCATACCAGCGAAAAAGAAAAGGATTGACAAGGCAAAAAATGACCAAAAGCAAGTTCAGCTTGTATTAGAATGTATGGGATGCACGTGTTGGGGATTTCAGACGCCCATAAAAGTTCATGGAAACTCATTCATCAGTGATATTCCTTGTGTCTTCCATCAACTAGGTTCATGGTGAGATATGGGGTATTTGATTATGGGAGGATGTGTGTTGGCGGGATTTCCTTACTCAGGGCCTTTCCTTGCTTACTCTACCTTTCTTGGGGCCATTCGTCCCCTAATTTTGCTTCTTGACAGGGAGAGTGATTGTGAGATTTTCATTTCTTCCGTAAATTTAAATGATCGAGAGGCCGGAAGGTTTCTATTTTTCTTGGATTCTTTCTCAGGCCCTGTTGTCTAAGAGCCTTGATTCTCATTGCTGGGTGTTGGGCGGTCAGATTTTCACACATGTTGTTACGTTCCTCATTTGATTTGTTCCCCCCAACCAAACACCTTTTACTCTCTTTCTTTACCTGGAAAGCTTGAGTCCCATTCCAGGTGAGGACTTTTGTTTGGACTCTAGTTCTTAATAAGCTCAATACTACTGAAGTCACATTATTAAAGGATTTCACGAAACTGGTCTGTAATGTGCAAGCATGCCTCGAAATCTCATGACCATCAGTTTCTTCACTGTGATGGAGCCCAGCATCTTTGGAAAAAGTTGCTTGGGGTGGTTGATGACGCTTGGGTTTTATCTCCCTATTTCTAGTTGCGTTTTAAGGACGCAGCAAGCACAAGGATGCATATATGTTATGTGGTGTTGGTATTCTCTGGCACTTGGATACAGAGAAATTATAGAAACTTAAGGGATCAGTCAACATGCAGTCATCTGCGTTGAGGGAGAGAGTGAATGGTGTTTATAGCTTCGTTCTGGGCCTTGGCTAGGGGTGCCCCTTTACAGAAGTCCCAATTAAGAGATGCAGCCAACTCCCAACCCCCAACTCCAATGTCAGAAAACATTTACCATTCCTAATACCATAACAAAATTTGGGCTAGGGCAGTAGAGTAGCCCCCCGAGCCAACAATCCCATCCATTTTTCTATAGATCCTTTTTCTTTCACCATTACCTTTTATTTCCCTCTCGCTACCATCACCACCTTTGCCACATGGTATTAATCAATGCCTTCATGACATTGGTATCACCCTCTATCCCTGGGGCAATACATTGTATACCTGAAACAACACTTGAGAACCCATCCACAACCAACTTTGGGTTAACTTCTACTTAAGCAAAACAAATCAATCAATATACTTCGAATCCAGATTTGTTGAAGTAAGGCATTCTTAGGAAAATTGAGCTCACACAGACGCAAGAGCAGGCGAATCGAGGACAGATAAAAAAAAGAGCATCTAAATGTGAAGTTCACTAAATAGATCTCTTTGTTTCTTTTTTAACTTTGACAGCTAGAGGGAGAGGGGGGGAGAGAGAGAGAGAGGGATGTATTAAGGATTAAGGGTGAAGTTTATGAGCTATTTGAGTAATTGCTGAGAATAGTGCCAGATGTTGAGAGAGAGATGGATTAAATATTAATGGTGGAGTATGTGAGATATTTGGAGTAATTGATGAGAATAGTGAGTTGAACTATTTGGAGAGAATGGAATGCTAGGGCACTTGTGAACAAAGATAGGAGCATCCCTGATCTTAAGAATCAGACACCCCATATGTTGTCTTTATGAGGTTACGATGAGGCATCACAGGGAATTAGCCCTTTTATTAATTTTGTGAATAACTTGACTTATGGTTAGTGGTGGTTTTATTTTGTGTACATAGGACGCGTCACCTTTTTTGACGCTCATTCTTATTTATCTTTTACTTACTTATCAAAAAAAAAAAAAGAATGGTGCCAGATGTTGCAGCAACCAGTTGATGGTTGAGGCTAGAACTTCAATTGCAAGACACTATGGAGAAATGCATTTTGGACTGAGGTCACCGAGCGTTTAAGAGCATGTTTGGTGGAGTGTTTTGCCCCCAAAACGCTCTAAAACGCAGCTTTTATCAAAGAAAATCGTTTCAATAGTGCGGTTTCGTACCGCTGCGTTTTGCAAACGCAGGTGTGTTTTAAACACCACAATTAGTAGCTTTTTTCAAAACGCGTAGGGAAAACGCTGGATCCTCCATGAACACCCAAAAATACCCTGCCTTCTACTTAAGCTGGACCAAATTAGCCCAATTTCTACTTCTTGCTCGCAGATCTGGCAGGAGAAAATAAAGGAGGTGTCGGAATGCGGGAAGAGTTAAAACAAAAGGAGATGGAGTCGGTGGGGGAAGATACAAGAATTGCTAAGGGGTAAGTTTTTATGATGAATTTTCGTTGGAGATAGGGAAGAAGGGGTGATATGGATTGAAATAACCCCCAGTAGCCACGTGTTGTCTAAAGAAGCCTTACATCTCTAACTTGGACAATAGAAAAATAATTATATTGTGCAGGATTATGTATACAACCTTATATTATATTAGGTCATAGAAAAATAATTATATTGAAGGGTAAAGTTGTAATTGTTTACAAATACTCCGAATTGAAATTAATGTTTTGAAATGATATCCCAAACGCATTTATAAAAAAGCGGTGTTTTAAAAATGCTACGTTTTCAAAACGTTGCACCAAACGGGGCCTAAAAGTGTTATGATAGCCTGAGCAGATAGTTGTGGATTCCCTGGGTGGTGAATTTGGTTGTTTGACATGGAAGCATAAATCTAAAAATAATATCCTATTCTCCATAACCAGATAAGTGCCACAATACTTTTGCACAAGTCCTGGCATTAGAAAACTCTGAAGTTTTTCTTTATATTTTTTTGACAAATACTGGGAAAAATTGTGTCTAGTAGGATTTGAACCTAACTCTGAAATGCAAAAGCAGGACTACTGCCGTTGGACTGGTGGTGGGTCCAACTTACAAGATTTTATCGCTTTAAGAAACATCAATTACTGTGCAGAGGACTTGTAACAGACACCCATGGGCAACAGTAAGCCTGATACTTCAAAACTCACAGCAGCCACCAAAGCTAAATGTTTAAAAGAATTATTCTAAGCCTGCAGAAAGGGATGATTCTCTTGGAAACTCGAGTACATTTGAATATTTCATAAGAATGTGTCATTACAGCAAGAAAATTGATTTAGAAACAAAAACAAATATTTGTCCAGAAAATCTTTAAATACTATAAAACGTATGTATGCAACACAATCAACAACATATCATGGACTATATATATATATATATATATATATATATATATGCAGGAGTAAGAAAAAAACATACATGCTAAATGGCAAATGACTATTTTGCCATTGCCCACAATTAAAACAAAATTAATCCATTTTTTATATAATATGAAATGTAGATCATTTCTCTCTCTCTCTCTCTCTCTCTCTCTCTCTCTCTCTCTATTTATTTCTACACTCCACTTCTTTCTCCTATAATTTTGACAATTGTAAACAATGGCCCAAAAAATGAGATTTATAATGATGCCTATTTTAAGGTAATTTTATTTAATTTACTCGTATTTATTTTCTGTTTTTTAAATTCAAAAACAAAAACTAAAATTTTAGGCTGAAAACGGGAGGGTTGGACACAAGGGGCGGGCCTACATTGGTTAGGGCTGAAAATTTTGAAAGTAAAAAAAAAAGCCTAGGGCAGCTGGCTCTCTTAAAAAAAATTAAATGTTTTGTGTAAACATATTAAATTTATTTAAACTAGGAAGAAAGGCAATATAGTAACTAGTATCCTTAAGTGGGTGCGACGTTCAGCATCACCCAAAAAAATGATGCTATTCTTATTCATGTTCTAGTGTGACAAATACATAAACATAGATACAGAAGACCTGTATGAGATTACTAGGTAAAAATAACCCAAGGAAAACAAGAACAGATGAACTGTGACATAGAAACAGATGATTAACAACACCGTTGTTCTTTGCACTTAGAGAAAAAAAGGGGGAAAACAAATAGGACACAAGAAAGAGTTAACCATGACAGTCAAACAAACAGAAAACCAATCACCTACAAGTAATACTACATGGAAATATAAAATATTATAATCGATAAGACGCATGAGGCCCAGGAAAGCAATATGTGTTGCATATAACTAGACCAAATATGAAATAACAAAGAGACAAGAAGGCCATTACCCATCACATTTGTACTTGTTATCTCCATGAAGCCACTCTTTATCCGTGAATTGATCTAAGCATTCTTCTAGAGATGAGGCATCCCCTTGAATTTCAACTGTTAAGTCCATCATATTTTCAAACTGGTCCGAAACATTATTGCATTTTGTGCATATCACCTGAAAAACAGTATCGAAAAACTTACGATTGAATAATGATTAATAATTTACTGACAGTTAGAATGGGACTAGCTTGACATCCTTAGAAAAGGATAATGCACATAAAATGGGTTAACCTCACAAAAAGGACAGAAAGAACATTCCCCAACCCCACCAATAAGGAGGAAACAATAAGAAAAGAAGACCACCCTACTATGACTGGAACCACACTGCAATTTAGAATGTATATAAGTAACCCTAGAAAGTCCTTATCCTTTATTCTTGATGTTTCAGAAAGTCCTTATCCTTAGTTGACCTGACCAACTAGAGAACCACCACTCGAGTGGACGAATTCTATTTGTCTTCCTTAGATGTTTCAGAAAACCAGCCCTTCAATCACAATCCCATCCTTTTTCTAACCAAAAGATCTATTAGAATCGAATTCCACTATTTGTCTTCCTTAAGAAACACAGACACATGTTTCAACAGAAAACCAGCCCTTCAATCACAATCCCATCCTTTTTCTAACCAAAAGATCTATTAGAATCAATGTCCACTTCCCTAAGAAACACAGACACATTCTTAACAGGAACAAGAAAATCAGTTTGACATCATGAGCTTTAGGTTCTCAGGGACCCAGGTCCATTCCATGCTGCCTCCATAAAACTAAATGAATACCTTCTCTTCATAAATAAGAGTCACAACCAATTGGCACTTGGTCGTCCAAAATGTGTGCCTGTGGCATGAAACACTGGGTTTCAGCTTACTTGGTTTTCTTTCAACTTTAGTTGGTTGTTTCCACCATGCTGCCTCCAACTCGAATACCTTCTCTTCATAAATAAGAGTAAGTCAAATCTGTGTGCCTGTGGCATGAGAAGGATGGGTTTCAACTTGGTTTTCTTTCATTTAGTTGGTTGTTTCATGGAGATGAGTGGTGATGCAGTCCAGGAACGGGTCAAGAAAAAGTAAATTTAAGAGTACAACAAGCTTCAAAATTCATTCAATTTCAAGGCCGGGCTTATTTAATACCTTGACAAGTCAGTTTATTCAATTAATGGAGTCTTAATATAGGCTATTTTTAGATTTATAAGAAGCTGGTCAGTCTTATGATATTTTTCTAGTTTTTTAGGAATCAATGAGTATTTTGGTAATTTTCAGTTAGCTGGGAATGGGTCATAATATTAACTCATGAATCCTACTGAAATACTATTGTTATTTATTGAGTCCATATCACGTAGGATTTATTGTCTAGTTGTCTTCAATCCATTTCTGGTTTAATAACTCAACTTCTTTTGGGGTTAGGAATATATATGCTGTGCTCCTTTCGGTTTATTCAGAGATCTAGAGAAAGAGTTTTCCAGCAGCAATAGGCTTTTTGATTGTGTGAGGTAATTCCCTAGGGTGTGATGTTCAAGAACCTTGGGTGTGATGCCAAAGGTAGCCTTCATGGGATGCCAGAGTTTTATCCTCTTTCCTCTTCTTTCTCTATTTTCTGCATTTCCTACAATAATCTACTTTGTGATCCTTGCCTTGAAGCTATAAGAATCACAATTTATAAATCCTAATCATGCCCTTGACCAAGTTCTCAGGTACTATTCATACGACCCAGAACAGCCCCTGAATTGTGAACACTTGGTTTCTATTTGATCAAATAATCCAATCCCTGTAACCCATGGTCTATAATTTGATTTCAGCCTCTAAAATCCCTGACACAGCCTTCTAAAATCCCAGACACCGCTACATTCTGCATCAATGCTGGCCCAACATTTTGTAGGCTGTGTATCCACGCTTGTTGCATCAAGTGGTAAGGTTGGTGGCTTTGAATTGGGTCTTTATTGATGAGATCTAATTTGAAGGTGGCGTGAAGGTGGTGATGGTTGGATTGGGTTAAACACAGTAGAAATGGGAAAAGAGGAAGAAGATGAGGGCATTGCACATCTGCTTCAAATGTGAGCAGTGCACCTTCAGAACTGTACATGTTTTGGAAATGACCATTTTCATCCAATATTCTAGTTTGTTGATAGAGACCCCATATTTTGAGATGACAAATGCAACAATAGACCCTGAATGACTAAATTTGGGACATTGAACACAAAATGGCAAAAGAGGGTGGACTTTGGATCCTAAATTGCAATTAGCGCTAGAAAGAAAGAAAAGAATGCATCCCGCAAAGCCCTTCCTGATTCCACACAATATTGTAAGTTCATATGAATAACTCATTTCTTATAGGGGTGGGAGAGATGGCAAGGGTACTCAAGCAATCATCATGAGGTCATTGGTTCCAATCCCCATATCAACAAGGGGTCACACTTACCTATCGAAAAAAAAAAAACTTAATAAGAAAGAGTGAAAGAATGGTGGTTGAAACAAACGCCCACCCAATAGCTGACAAAACAAGAAACATAGAAAAGGAAAAGTGGAAATCACACTAGCAAAAATACTCGAGCACTCTCCCAACCTGTGCAAGTCGAGATTTAGCAAAAAGATGGAAGGACCCAACCATTTCTCACCTATTATATTGAACAACTCGCACCAAAGTCTACATGTTGCAGGACAGTGAAGAAAAAGATGCTGGTGGTTCTCACTTTCCTTACAACCCTATATGTCCAACGCCTATGTCTCAAATCATCATGTTCACCCCATCAAGAACAAGTAAAAAAATGAATAATTGACCAAGAGTTATATGAACAACTTTATTCCAATAAAGTAAGCAATGGTGTCGTAGACCATAACCGGAGTATTCTCAAAAACACAATGGCTCATGTGATCATTGGAGAACAAACTATGTCGTGTCAACTGTTGATAATTTTTTATTTTATTTCTTTGATAAAAGAAGGAAGAAATGGCTAAGAGCAACCCCATTGTGCTTTCTTAACCATCTTCTATTAAGAAGATGTCATTTTATCACCATTGTTCATCTTCTTGCTATGCCAACTATGAGAGAAATATATTTCTTCCTAAATAAGAAGTTATCTTTTGGGGAGAGAGGAAGAGAGAGGGGGGCCGGCTGTCACCTCACTTTGTGGTGTGTGTGTGTGGGGGGGGAAGGGTTTTGTATTTATGTGGGATGGTGTTAAATTTAATATTTTTTGTGTAAGAAGATGTGTAAGAAGATTATACAATGGGAAGATGTATTCTTAAGTGGGTAAGAAGATAAAAATGTGTAGGTGGCAGTGGGACCTAGCTAAGAAGATGTATAGGAAGATTTATACAATGGGGATGCTCTAAGGCTAAGTCAGGCTAACCATGGTGGATAAATCAACGGTTGATAATATCCTTGGGGTATTAGCATATATGAACCCCGACAAGCAAATAATATCTCAAGTACCCAGCCCCAAGGTAAAAACGTAAAGACCACGTCTTGTTTCACATACTCAAACAAGATAAGTGCTAATTACCCATTCCTATGAGAATCCCAGATATATCATGTGCTATAATGTCTGGAAATGAAGAAGTTGAATATAGATTCTAATATAAGCATAACCAAAGTTTAGGGAAATATGGCCTTTAGGTTTACATTTCATTAAAATAGAGAATGTTCTCTTCAAAACCAAGACTCTTCAAAAGCAAGAGAAGTGATACCCAAAGAAGAAGGTCCACAATGACACTGTCACACTATGCAATGAGAATTCAATAAAATGGATTTCATATGCATAAATACAACTTTCACACACACAAACAATAACCCAACCTTACGAAGAAAAGGAGACATGCAAAGCTACATCAGCATAATGGAAGTCACCTGAGATTGGAGGTGACCGCCAAATATATGTTGAATAAGAGTTGTCTCCTGAGCACTAGGATGAACTGATTTTTCTCCACCAAACTCATCTAGGCAAATAGATTGCATTGTATCAATGGCAAACCTGGGGAAGATCAAAGTAAAGTAATTGCATCAGCTATCTAGCCACTTGAGACACAACTAGCGAAACTTTCTTCATAACTTTCCATAGGGAATATACACCATATAAACAATTATATTGATATAGAAACCTCATGAATTCGTGGGCATCCTCCTGTTTTCCATAGCCAAGATTTCCACCAATATTAGGTAACCGCGACAGGATGTTAATTGGAGAAATGGCATGCATACTTTGGCTAGCTCTTGCAACATGGTTTTCAAGTTCACAGAGGAAGCACCAATCATTTCTCCTACCTGTGAAACAAGAACCATAAACAGCAGGATTGAGGAATTTGACAATCTCTTCAGGCCACACACACACAGAGTGAAGGTATGAATAGTAATTACATTCCCTCCGATGGCCTTTCTCCAGCAGGTAGGCAACAAGTGGACGAGTGTATGCAAGACATTGTAAAACCACATTGGCAAAGCAGCTGCTAAAGAACGAGATAGATTAGCATCCTAATAATCAGGAAACAAGCTACTTCGAGCCACATTGCAGTCTAAATAAAAATAAGTTACTCCGAGAACATAAACCTGTTTCCACAATTCAAAAGCCCACAAGGAGGAAAGCCTGGTTTCTCCCAGTTGAAAAGTTCAATGAATTCGTCATATGGGAAAAGAATCTGAAACAGAAATGCACAAAATAGCACATAAAAGGTCAAGGAACTACAACAAATAAAGAGACAAAATATAGGATACACAGACACCACTCAGAGAGCAATAGGAAAAAGAGAAGCACCTTTTGCGACAGATTCAGAATCTTAGAGGTTCCACGGGGAGCAATCAGTGCAACTGAATTCCGGCTTCTGCTTTGTTGCAAATTTACCTTGCCACATCTTGCCCTGTGCCCAGAGAACCAGTGGGTTCTTTGGCATGCTTCCGAGCTAGCAAATGGAAAGTAGAATAAACAATTAAAGATTCCAAAATTATCTGAAATTACTAGGAGATCATAAACCAAAAACAGCACATAAGAAAGTTTCATCCCCCCACCCACCACACACACACACACACTCAGACAACTCCACTGGGAGATTACAACCACAAAGAAGGTAACTAAGGACAAGAAGAAAATGTCAACAAAGTAAGCTTCCCTACCACAACTGACTAAGAAAATTTTAGCCATCAGAAAGAATGCCCAAAACAATTATCTCCAAGAGCAAGAAAAATGACATGAGCATTTGTAGATGTTAACATTACAAATCAGCATGCCTGAAATGGTTGCTTTCAAATCCCATCCACAATAATTGAAACTCTTTCTTTAGAAGAGCTATGTCCTAGGGTTCTCATAGCTTATGTCAGTTGTTTATGCTACCCAATCTTCAATTACGTACATCCCATTGCAATAAAAAAAAGAATCTGCTGTGATCTGGCTATAGAATGAATTATAGCAGTAGCACATATAAAATCAAGGAATGGTTTAACTTTTATTATTATACAACAAAATATAAAAGAGCCTGATAATAAAAGAAGGAAATTGCAACGACTGTCAACATACAGATGTATGAGGTGCATGAACATATTGCATTGATCTCCTCATTTAAGGGGAATTCATTTAAGGGTTTATTACTTTGTTGTCTTTCTCAATTAAAGGTAAAATTACTGAGAAATAGGTAGGTCAAAAATATTAATTAAATTTTAGTCGATCAGAGTAAATACATCCAAACTGCCCCACCATTTTAAAAACAAAAAAGTATGATAATCACTATGAAATAAAGGATGATCATCCATAAATCTTATGGACAAGTTTTTGTTTGTCGTAAGAAACTTGAGAGGGATCACCGACAGTATTTTCAAGTAAAATTTACATGACTAATCGGAATTGATACTAGATTATCCCAAGCATTTGCTCAAGGTTTTGGCTTTCTTGCCTCCTGTTATATATATTATAAATCATACAGTTGATTATTGATATTTGTTTAGACCTTCAACGCAATCTTTGATTGTCATTTTCAACTCAGAAAGCAGTTTTAATGTAGAAGGTTAGAATCTGCTACATCATTCTCATTTGGTGCTTATATTAAGTAAGAAGAACTGGGTTTTCAACAGCTAAGGAGGTTAAAGAAGTAATCCACACAATTAGTCCTAAGACTAATCCAATCAATCTACTTATCATGCCATTATAAATTATTGGCCTATTGGGTAACCCATTGGATTACTGATTAAAAACCCAAACCAGTCCAAATTAGTATTGGATACTTATCAAGTAACACAATGAAAACCCATACGGGACTGAAATGGTTAACCCAACAGATCTTTTTCAGAGGATAAAGCTAACTATGCGACTCACGAGTTACGCACTTATGCCTAAACTCGTCTACTTTTGCTCCCAAACATTCCAACTTGTTCTATTTCAGCCAATATATGCGTAAAGACCCACAACTGTCACCACCCTGTAAAGTGCTCCCACAGGTGTGAATCCATGACATCCACAGAGTGAGTGTGATTAGGATGGAGAGAGAGAGAGAGAGAGAGTTGCAATTTGCCAATTTCATTAAATTGAGGAATATGATACCTGAATCAAAGACCACCCGACAAACAACACGAAAGTCATGGCCAGTGGCGGAACCAAGAATTTTGCTGAGTGGTGTTGCAATCTATTTTAACTGCTACTATAGGTGGATCCAAGAATTTTTTTTCTGTAGGGGCACAAGGCATTCAAAGAGAGGGATGGATGGCTACATGGGTGTTCTTATAGATTTTTTTCATTGACGTCAAAAGGATGATCTTTAGGTAAAAAAAACATCAACAAAGAATACAATTATATATTTCAACTACAAAATAATTAGAATGGCTACCTTGGTTTTTCATGGTTTTAATTTATTCTTTTTGTAAAAAAAAATCAACAAAGAAAACAAAAACAAATTTCAATTACAATATAATTAGATGATGAGAATACAAAAATATAGAAGTATACAATGGTGGCAGTGACATTCGACCCCATGTTCTTGCATATAGGCACACTAGGAATGGCTCTAAAATCAACTCTTAAACCAACTCTACCATCACAACTATACATACAAGTGCTCAAACTAATTTTACATAAAGAATTGAGAGGTGTCACATGTCACCACAAAGAATACATAGATCCGCCCCCGCTCATGGCAATTAGAAATGGGATAACAAGTTCCACTTAACAAGCACTTCAGTTTTTAGATCCACATCATGATGATGCGCCCAAATGAATATTAAGGTGTATAGCATCAGAATTTGAAATTACTTTATAAAAGGCAACCTTCTCTTTAAGTTGTATTTGTATATAAGTTGCCCAACTCAGGTATCAGTTCAAGTCAGCTAGGTTACCTTCGGCCTCTCGAGTTAAAAGCATAAAGTAAGATGTGCCCTCAAGGTAGGTGATAAATTGCAGCAGTAAGTGATCAAGCCTTAATGCATGATTTTCAGCCATCAAGATAACCACACCCCACAATTCCCGTCTTCTAATATTTTTATGTTTGTTTCTATAAGGTTGTGAAACACAAACTCTATAATATATAGCAAACTGTATTGTTGTTTATTCATTTTTAAGGTCAATCGTGGCTCCCCATAGGGTGAAAAACTACCAATACATAGCTATGAAAATGAGACATCGTCCTTATTACAACCCAACACCACACCCATTCTACCATTGGATCATATTTTCTGCATTTCTAAACACCTTTAAATTCCTAATCCTTTTTGGATTGCTGAATTTTTTCTTTGGATAAAGAAGAAATTCAATTAATACAGGGAAAAATAATGTACAGATTATCCTGAAGGAGTAGGTGAAATGACAAAATAAACAGAAAACAAGAGCTGAAAAAAGAACATCAAAAGATAGGGGCATATTGTTCCACCAGTCTATACATTAAGCAGCAACTGGTACCCCACTACTCCCCTAAACACCAAGAAAGCCTAAGCCCACAAAGAAGAAAGGAACAGCACCCTCTAACGCAAAAGTGAAAAAGAGAGTGCTAATCAAAAAGAATCTATGAATCTATCAGTCAAAAAGCACCCAAGAATCCTGAATACTTCGCACCTCCAAAGACACACCTCATCCTTACCACCCACAAAGCCCTCTAAATGCAACGAGAGGATGAGCCCACAATCACCCAAATTGCCATACAACCTAAGAACCTTCAACCCACTATGTAAAGTGAAGAATATACACTTATGAGTCTCACTCTGCTGTCTACATATAAGACATGAGTCCAGCAAATCCGGCAAGATTGATCTGTAAGGCATACGCCTCTAGAGAAGGACACGCAGGATCCTATCCCTGCCATGGTGATAAACAGAGAAACACTGTACCAAGTTTGCAATGTATAGGCAAAATATTTTGGCTCCGGTAATCTGGATATCCTTGGGTTATTTGTGTGCTCAATGTTTTCCTTCCCTCCAAAAAAAAGAGTTACAATTCCCTTTTGTTTGTCCAAAAAGAAACAAGTCTGCATTACTAAAATTTAAGCTACAAACTAGTGAACCACCATTATTCTTCAAAATTTTCGTTCTTTTCCAAACAATAATTTTTATGGTTCGCTCCATACAAAACGAAATACAACGAAGCAAAAGTAGCATAATAAAAAAGTTTGACCACAGAGGGAGTAATTGGAAAAAAAACAAGGGACTATAATATGTCCACGCACACAAAATACATCAAGAAACAATCAACAACATGAGCGGAGTACAATCAACTTCAATTTGGGGGAGAAAGGAAGATACCAGTAACGTTCAATTTTACAAGCAGAACAGTGTTTGGTGGTCAAGTGGCCGCAAACAACGCAGGCATCGGCAGTTGAGATAACTCCCGGCATTGATGCTGCGACAGCGGCGGCAGGGTCACGGCGGCGATCAGCGTGGGAGGAATCAAAACCGTCGTCGACCACAAAATACTTCGACGCAGTATTCTTCACCAGGTAAAGTAATCCGACGGCAATAATGAATGCTGTGACGATGAATTGTAGAAACCAATTGAGATCCACAGTAAATCCACTGACATGCATCGACGACTCCGCTTGTTTCGTGATTGTAAAAATTAGGGTTTTTCATGAATCAAATCAAAATAATTCGTGTTCTCATCTAGTATATCCGAAAATCAATTGGAGTTATGAATTATTCGTTTACAATCTTTTCGTGAATTTATGGCCTTTGCACGCTTCTCTTTCTTGTTTCTTTCTCCCTACTCCCTAGTCAAAATTTACTAGTAGGATTTCCATAAATATGTTTCCGAAGGTGGATGGGAGAGTACTAACTTTTTGGGTTTGTTTATTTTTCTTCTTTTCCAAGTCTTCTTTAGTTAATTTTTTGTACTTAATGATGTAAGCTTGTCCTTACTATGTATGAACAAAAAACATGGAGACATTCTAATAATAATTCGTCCGTCCCAAAATTATTATGATAATATTTTTTTTGTCGGTATCTTGTTTGTTGGTTTTCTGTTTTTGATAGCACCTACTATTTTATCGTTATTTTTTTCTTCTTACTTTAATCTCGTGTACAGTACATTTTTAAATAATTGTCTTACTTTTCTTTTTTGTTTGTTTCAAAAAATATTTGCGTTACAGGGTTGTGATTGTTTTACATATAAATCTCATTTCAAAAATCAAACACTATATCTCATCCTTATTTGGTTTCTTGAATTTACTATCTCCTGACGGATAATTTTAGGGTTGTAGATCATTTTAAGTGTTTATTAACAGGTTTGAAGAAGTTAGGGGCTCTCATTCCCCCAAATTGATGAAAGTCCTTGCCTTTTCGTCTCTCTCATCTACAAACCCTAAGCTTTGCTCTAATGGCATCCAGTCATACAAACTCTCATAAATCGAAAACCATTTAGACCGATGAAGTTTTATTCAAAGCTACATCACAAGAAATCTCTGTAGATGAGTGCGTTGTTGCTACTACAGACATTGTCATAGTAGAATCTCTATCGGGCCCCTTGTTTGCCATTTTCATGGCGAACCAGAAAATGTCATTGATGTTGAGAATCATGGGGACTTGACTTTATTTCCTTCAATTGGAAACCATAAGTTACGAAGATCGAAAAGACTAAGGGGATTCCTACCAATTATAAAAACCCCTCTGACGCTAACATTGTGAGAGAAAAGAAGTTGAAAATCAATCCCGGTCAAATGGAAGAAGATACACTGTATCTAACAGACAGTGATGATGAGGATTTTGATCATTCAGGAAAGCAACCTAAAGATGTGTTGTCTCGAAGATCTCCTTCCTTTCAGATAAAGGACAAAGCAGCATCATCTCTAGATGCTACTGTTGTTACCATTGAAGTATCTGAGGAAGATGTTGGAGCTAAAGTTATAGCTACTGTTTTTGTTCCTGCTGAGGACACATTTGCTGATACGGTACCTACTAAAGAGGTACATGTTGAAATTGTTCTTGCTAAGGATACATTTGTTGAAGAGGTACATGTTGAAGAATTTCAAGCTGAAAGGGAAGCTATTGCAGCTGATGTAGCTACTGAAAATGCTCCTGCTGAAGAAATTGAGTCCAGAACTTTCTGAAGAGCAAGAGACTCTTGCTAAAATTTTGTCAAAGCTGAAGAATGACCCTAAACCCAGTTCTGCTTCTTCCAGCTCTTCTGAATTTGATGACAGTTCAAATGAAAATTTTGAGGAAATGCATGCCTCTGATGAAAGTAAAAGTAAAAAGCCTCCAGCTCCTGCCACTTCTTCTGCCAGAACCTTGAGAGGCAGAACAGTTTCTTTGCCTAATACAGCTACTGGTGCAGTTATATCAAAAAGAAAGAGAAAATCATATGCAGTAGGTACATCTAACTCCTTCATTTTTTTCTTTCCTTACCCAAGCTACTTTTGTAAGATATAGTTTATATAGGAAAGTGATTGATGAAAGAAAAATCCTTTAGAGGATTTGAAAAGGCAGAATTTGGTAGATTTTTTCAAAGATAGGAATCTATTGTCAACTTTCCCCAATGTTACCCCATACATTAAAGAGATGGTGATGGAATTTTATGCAAATCTGGAGAAAAGGAAAACTAATGTTGGTGACCCATGTTTGAGAAAGTTTTTGTTAGGCAAAACTTGATAAACTTCTCCCCTGCTGTAATCAACAAGCATTGTGGAACTGATGATGTTCTTGTGTATGGGTTGTTGATTGATTTGGATGTGTGTGTTAAAGAACTCAGTAGAGGCCTTATCAAATGTTATCCCGGAAGGAAAACCAAAGTTAGCATAACCAAGATAACTTCTTTGTATGCAGTAATGCACAAAATCTGCTGTGCAAATTGGGCTCTGACATCAAATGCAAATTTAGTCACTTAAGAACATACAAGACTTTTGTACCAGATTGGGTTGGGTCTTCCTATGAATTTTGGGGATTTGATTTTCATAAAGGTAATTGCATTTATAGAAACAGATGGTGACAAGAGAGCTTTTCCTTATCCTTCCCTCATCTATAGTATGCTAATTGCTCAGGGTGTTACTCCTTTGGAAAAAGGAAAGATTGACTCCAGTCCTAGAGCCCCTTCCAATTTCTCCAAAATTATTGAAGGGAGATAGAGTTCAAAATTTGCCACTTGGTGTACCCCTATACACCCTTTTCTGAAATTGTTCAAGTATCCCTTCTTTCTACAACTCAGGACCCACAACCTTTTGCAGCTGCTACAGCTGCTGTTGATGTTACTATAGCTGGCAATACAGTGCATCTGCAAGCACATCGGTCATGCCTATCATATCATCTCTGGTGATTGTGCTCCAATATCTATGTCTATCATCAAGTCTCAGCTTTTCCAGATTCAAGCCCAGATTGGCTCTCTTCAATGCCTAGAAGCTCATTACTTAAATTGATTAAAGTTCTGTACTCCCTCTTCCTCCTCTGGTCAAATAGAGGAAGAAAGACCAAGTGCTTCTCCTCTGAACAATTCTATTTTCATGCTTTGATTTGGTATGTATAATGCTTTAAACTGTGATTGTATGGATTGATAAACTGCTATTGCATGTGAATGATCTTTATATACATGCAAATATTCATGGGGAGAAAATCTAACCAATGCAGGTTAGATGCTTTGATTGGTGTTGAAAAACACTTGTCATTTGATTTGACCAGAAAGGTTCAACGAAGGTGGAGATTGTAAGGGTAAAATAGGATCATCCTATTGTTCTCTATTTTATTAATTAATTGTTGTGCTCTTTCTTTGTCCTAAAGCAATGGTAAAGTAGTGACCATATTTAATACTTCCTAAAAATATCTCAAGAGTCCTTGTTTAAATTTGACAAAATCTTTGGTAAGATCTTTGTTTAAATAAGGAAACTAATTATAGAAACTAAAACTCATATTTCCTAATCTTATGTTTCCTTATAGAATTTGGTTTCTTTATTGTTTCAGGACTCCCAGCTCAAATATATATACATGAAGACCTCGTGTAGACAAGAGAGGTAGAGGCACACTAATAGAGAAAAATTGCATAAAGAGAGATAGCTGAGAGTTTACTTGGAGTATTTGTTGCAGTTTTGTATGCAGATACATTAGAAGTTGTACCTATTGTTTGATTGTTTTTTTCCTAGTTGATAGGAAACTTATTTTTTAATATCATGTTTGCTTTGATTGTGTTTTTGTGGGTTTTCCTCTCCAGACCTATTGTCTTGTGAGAGGGTTTTGGTTTTTAGTTGTTTTCACTTGTTATTTGGGTGTAAGACTTATAATCTTTTTAGTGAAAACTTTTTTGGTCATAAGGCTAGATCTACAAGCATTGCTTGTAGATTGGTTGATATACTTCCGTGTTTTATTACTATTTTATTAGAATAAAGTCTTCCGTTGTTTATTTGATAGTTTATTTCTTGGAATCCTAGCTACTATTGTACTTTCAATCAATTATGATAAGTAAGCAATGAAATGATGGAAACTTGAAACTTAAGAGAATAAATATTCCTTAAGGTTTTTTTGTTCAATCAATAGGTGCGAACACTTAAGCATATAAAGAAATGACACGAGAATTTGAGGTGGTTCACCGTTACGAATTAACTACCACGAACAATACAAAGTTGGTCAGACTTGGATTTTGAAGTGTACTAATATTATGAATGACTAAGTGATCACTAACTCATTAGTGTATAAACAAGATTGGTGTTTTATGAGAATGATTGATTATGTGAAGAATGAATTTGACTCGTGTGGTTTACAATCAAGATCCCTCAGCAATCAATAGTTGAGAGGGATATATATCAACACAATGATTGAAAGACAATGATCTATAGTGTGTGAATAGACAAGAAATGACTCTTCGATAATCCTTCTAGTCGTGAAGACTAGGAGGTCTCTTGAGGTATGAGTATTGAAGGCTTTGAGAGATATGAATGTTTGTGGCTATTTTTCCTCCAGCCTTGTGAGTCGTTATATACTATAAGAAAATCCTTGGACTGTTGAAATCTGCTTGTGAAGAGAGGCTAGGAGCTTACAGTGATTCAATGCATGTAGTCTGTGAAAACCTTCTGTCACGTCATTGTTGATGATACTAAGAAAGCTTTCAATTAAGTAGCCATCAATATTTAAAATGAGCATTCAAATCCCATAAGAACTATAATTAGATATATTAAAGAATGAACATTAAAAAGTATATTTGTCAAATTGAAATTTAATACAAGTGATAAGTAACAATTTAGTTCAGTTGATTGTTGTAAATATTGTAATCTAAATTTGTACATGCTAATGTTCCTACTGAATTGATTTGAGCAAATCGTGAATAAAAACAACAAATTCTATTTGAGAAGATAACTATTATTATATCTCTTCTAACTTTAAAATTTATAGACATAATTAGTCACTTGTCAATCAGTTGCACACATTAATTGATTTATGAGATATGATGCATATATGATTTATCAAACATAAAATCAACATCGTATGTATGAATCCAATTTATGTTAGTTAGTGGAATTAGCATGAATGCTCAAACTAACATAACCTTGATAGATCTTTGGGAAGAAATACGATAAGTCAATAATATTGTCATGGAATAAGTATTCATAAATGAAGTGCAGGTCATGGCATAGAATTGACGCAAATAATAATTGAGTATACCAAGAAGGCATATTCTTGATACTCTGAGAAATATCTAATACCAAATTAATATTTATGTAATGTAGACAATGTGTTTATGAGAAGTTCAAATGAAAATGTGTAAATTGATCATTCAAAAGTCATTAAATATCTCTTTTTGAAAGAGTTTGTGTGTGAGCAATTTGTGCATGGTAGGGGCTTTAAAAAATGTGATACCAGTTGTAACTGATACCAATTATAAATTAATAAATCTTTTCATGATATGTGAGTAAGAAGGGAATACTCACAAGAAAATCTCCCCCATCGTGTATGGAGGTTTGATGGTTTTGTCGTTGAAGAACCTCCTTTTGTCATTTTACAAGAATTGTACTCCTCCCCATGTTGTCAATGAAGCTTGGGGCTTATGGTATGGGATTATGATAGATTAGGCTTGAAAGATCATCCCTCTACCATGCTGGCGATGAAGCTAATAGTGGCCAGGATCAAATTATATGTATGGTCTTACGAGGGTGTGATAGATTAATCTTGAAAGATCATCCCTCTACCATTTTGAAAATCATTTGTGTTTGAGTTTAAAAAGTTGAATGTTAGCAGTGTTTGATCTTTCCTCAATCCTGGATCTTAGCAGTGATGCAATCATTTGTGTTTTCGTTTCAAAAGCTGAAGATTCATCGTTGAAGTTTGGGGAGGACATGTATCAAACTGACATTAATTAGCATCAAAACCATGTCTTTGTTTTACTGGTAACCTGAGCAGCCATTAAAAAGGCATGAGACTACAAAAGGTAATGTCAAACAAAATAGAAAAAAATGTGTTAGCATTATTAAAGGAAAGAAACTAGGAAAGAGAAATCTTCCTTAAGAAACACATGGAAATGTAATTTTGCATTGAACATGATTCTACTTGCGTATCACCCTTCCTAGTTTCCTTACGTAAGTGTCCTAACTAAGCAAGTTGCTTAAGCAGCAAGCCTAAAGCAAAAGTATGGGCAACTCTACTGATTTAGATACGGTTCTCTTAAGCAATGTGATGTGCCAAGCCCAAAAACCTGGCACGTGCCGAGCACATGTCGATGTCACATGCATGGCACACGAGTAAGCCAAGTGCTGGTCATAATAGCACTTTATACCTTTATTTTGAAATGATCAAGTGTTATGCGACTAGATAAAGACAACCAAGCACGGGTCGAACGCAAGCGATCATGGTAAATACGGTCGAGTAGAGGGTAACCATCTACGGACGTGGGCAGGATTCATACCCAATAAACACCCATATTTCCTGGACGTGGACAAAACGTCACCTTTTCATTTTCTAATTGTGCTCGGTGGTTGAGAGCAGTTACTTGATAATTACTCTTGCAAGCAATATAAGCATCATTTTGAATCATTCCAAGGTACCCTCTCTTTACATTTAGCAAAACTCTTTGC
Source organism: Codonopsis lanceolata (assembly GCA_013146195.2). Lineage (NCBI taxonomy): Eukaryota > Viridiplantae > Streptophyta > Magnoliopsida > Asterales > Campanulaceae > Codonopsis > Codonopsis lanceolata. The sequence goes on along the minus strand of CM028378.1, from coordinate 91,514,275 downwards.
CAATTATCTCCTTGTTTGAGAATGATTGTTTCTCATACAAGAGTGGCTTTTTACGATAGGCCCCTACACCACTTTAGTGTTTCCATTTGTGTTTGGTAGGTTTGAATCTCGCCTTCACAAAGCCCATATATCTTACAGTTGAAACCCAATACCCCAAGGCTGATTTTTGCGCCTTCGGTTTGGTTCCATAGCCAGAAACACTATTTTGTTTCAAAGTTTTCTTCATCTTCGTTTCTATTTTTCTAAGATAATGGGTAACATGGAAAGAACCATACAACCTATTGAGTGGCTGAAAACATTGCGGTGATCAACTAACTGGGAGTCGAAACATTCAACCTGACTGGCCAACGCTTAACACACATCCACTATAACACCCAAGGATTTTAAAAATGTATCTTATTGTAAATATCATGATAATTGCATGTTGATGTGTATTTAATTTTTTGAAATGTTGGTTAAATTTTGAGTTTAATTGTGTGAAGGATGAATTGGTTGAATTGCATTTGTGATGCTTTGGTTTTTAATTTAGTTTAAGTGTTGTTCATGCCCTATAATGTGTTGTTGGGAATTTTGAACCAATTTGGTTTAGTTTGGATACCTTTTGGATTCATTTGGGAACATTTTGGTAGAAGTTGTGGAAACAAAGGAGACACGGTCGTGTTGGGTACAAGGCGGTCACGTTGAAGAGGCAAAGCGACTGCATCACTCTGCCTCCTTTGTTGACTGCTTTACTTAACTTTTGATCCTTAAACCTAATTGATTAGCCCTAAACCTATCCTAAACACTTAGTTAAGTTGGGTTTAGGCCTAATGGTGTTGGATTAAGAGTTAGTAGGTTTGATTAAGGTTTAAGTGTGTTTAATTAACCCAAATCCTAGATTAGTGACCACCAATGAGGTATTGACACCTCATTAAGTGAGGGATCAAGGGAAGGACACCTACTACTTCTCTTCTTATGTGATATACATAAAGGTTGAGATCCTTACCTTTTGACCTCGACCATTTTCGTATCCCAAGGGAGAGAGAGGGATCAAGAAAGTAGGGGTTTTGGTGGAATTTCTTGGAATTGAAGGCTTAAACTTCATCTTTTGCTAGTGTGTCCTTCATGGAACTTGTAGAGCTCACCGAGAGGGTCATATTGAACCGATAATATATGAATTCCATCGGTGGTTGGAAACATTAAGAGGTAAGGGGATTTGCTTGCTTATGTTTGTTCATTAATTCCATGTTATTATAAACTATTGGAGAATGTTATGATGAAATCCATGTTAGAATCCTTGTGTTCATGCCTTGAAACAATTTGAAGTAGTTAATTGAATAGTTGTGTACTATGAAGAGTTATACTTGACTTGTAAAGGCTTTGTGGTCTTGTTAGTAATCGTGTAAGTGACTGAATGTCTAACCTTATGGAATTAGTAGGGATATGTGGTGTGGTATTGTATAACTTGTGACTTGAACATTGTAAGTATGTAAGAACACAATGAATTAGTTGCATTGTGGTTAATTAAGGGTATCAATAAGTTTACTTTAAAACTCATTGCCACCTTGCTAGTGGAAATTAATTGAATAATGAACAAGTAGATAACTCCATGACTTAGTGAGAATGAACAGTGTGATTGACCTTAACACCAAGTGGTGTTTGAATGAGTGCACAACATGTATTTAAACAACAAGTTTAGGGGGTTTAGGACGATGCTCTTGTTATCTGAGGGCAGGGAGGGGTAGTTAGCAGTAGATTCATATTCTTGCCCAACCCCTCCATTATGCCAATAATGGAGGCTAGCACTTCACCCTTTGTGTTGTAAGTAGTCCTCGTGGATTACTAGGGTTGTTGGGACATAGCCTGTTTTGATAAATCTCGCGTAAATAACAACATGTTTGAGACAGTTTGTGAATAAAAATAAAAATGGTGTTGGATGAAAGCGGTTGGTCGGAGATGATTCTCGACCCTTTATACTACTTGTATTGGCTTGGGCCTATGTGAATAACATGAGATCATGTTACTTGTTTTTGTTGTATGTTGACTTGTGTTAGCATCATACATGGCACTCTTCATGCATAAGTGTAATTGAACCTTTCTGAGTTTCAAGTCACTCTTTTATATTTGTCGTCCTTAAATCGTAGTTAGGCAGGGAAGCAGGCGTGAGCAGGAGAGTAAAGTTGGAGTTCTAGAGGTGGTTATTCTTTGGGGTAACATACTTGGTTTATAAGTGTTTGTAATAGAGTTAGATAATCAGCTATACATGGAAGACTTGTTGTCTTCTTCTTTTGTTGTATATAACAACTTGAGTTGTTAACACTCAGTTTTTGTAATCTTTTGATAATCTCTTGGAGACTTGTGTTATTTATAAGCTTGTTATTTTCCTTTTATTTTTTCATTATTTTTCCAGGATTTTATTAAATATTTTGAGCTTTGGTTAATGATTAATTGCATTTGAGATCCTATTTTTATGTATTTTGTGATCTTGTAGGTATCTTAAAGATATTCAAGGTTTGAAGGCTCAATGTATGCAAATCGAGGCAATATGGGGAAGAAAAAAATTGAACTTGTTCAAAGTTTGGGCTGACTTAGGACCAAATTGTGAAGTCTAGAGGGAGAGGGTCTTCGGCAGGCACATTCTGGAAGGCAAGGGCACCAGAGTTAATTAAAGAAGTGAGGGGGCAGTGCTACAAAGCCGGCTGAAGTCTTCATTAATGCGTTGTTGCCTTCTCCTGCAGTCACGTCGCCCAGCAGCAACCGCGAGTCTCCCACGTCCTTCCATGGTACTCCGGATCCAGTCTAGCTCCTGCCTGCCTTCTTGCCCGGTTTCGCTCACAATGCGGCCCATATCTTGATGAGTAGTACGTATGTTTCTTCAAGCGGACATCCCATCCTCTAATTCGAACGCAACTGTCTCATTTCCCATTTTTAGCCTTTAATTCTCTAGTCCTTCCCCTTTTTGGCCCTCCGGGGCTTGTCCAGTACCCTAGGATTTTTGGAGAGTTTGATATTTGATCAGATTAGAGGAGCGAAAAAGAAAAAAAACATAGCAGCCGCCCCATTTTCATCTCCTTCCATCTTTACTCAATTGTTGTCGAAGGAAAAGCTAGGATTTCATCACTTCCTTAATTGAAAAGTATTGTACACTTTAATATCTACTTTTGATTCAATGACAATGCTTTTTATTGAAGATTTGGCTAATTTTCTTAGCAATATTAGCTAATATATTTGCCTAGGGTTTTGACATGATTTTGGCTTAGATGTTGTGATTTTAATTTGGGTATTGTTATTCACTAATTTTTGGGTATTATGTTTTGCTCTTAATGCTTGTAATAATTTGATCACCTATTACATGATTTTAGAAATTGCTTAGTGCATGAAAATGACTTTGTGATTATAAAAATTACAACATAGTTGTCTTTTGGTTGGGGTAGCCAATGTTACAAATCCTCTTTAAAATAGTGAATTGAGGTTTTTATGTTTGGAAGCGATTAATATGATACATTCATACGTAGCGAAAGCCCGTGAATACCGTTAATTAGCACCGTTATACGAAGCGACAACCCTTAACAGTGATTTTTTAATCCCCGATTTCCAAAAAATAGAACAACATAAATAGCAATCCTTTATTAAATCACAACGGAAGAGCCACTTGAAAGTCAAACTCCTAGATCCTCTCTCATTAAAATCAACTCATTTAATATTACTTTATTTATTGTCTTGCTTTAGCTTAATTAATTCATTAATTCGTTCCATTTCAACCATCTAAATATTGTCAAATTTGCAATGTACTTGGTATTCTTTTAAAACAACCAATTTGCTTCCCCTTGGGCTCGACACTGTACATTACCACTTTATTACTTGTTTCGACCAGGTAATCTTGCTTGTACTTGTGTGTTTGATCACCAATAGTTATAGCAGTCTATTTTCAGTTTACTCATGTATTGAGTTTATTTATATATGGTTTAGATGCGTATTAATAATAGGTTGCTCACATTCTAAGTGAGTTTCATGTAGGGACTGATTTGGGGAGTAACACTTTTCGTATCAAAACATGGTTAAGCTATAAGCTAGGAGCGGATCCATGGTCTAGGGTTGTATTTATTAAGAGTTGGCTATGATATAATTTGTGTGTAGGTTATGAGATGTAAAGACGAAGAGGATATCGTCGTGGACCTCGTAGGGTGGCATCGGGTGTAATAGGAGAGCATAGTGGTGAGGAGAGTCATCACATTAATCCTCATAACCAAAGGGTTGGAATATGCCTGCCGAAACACGACTTATTCGTTTGCATATTCCAGAACACCTAGATTTGCTTGTTCTCATTACTGCATGTTCTAACAAGTGACTAAAAGGGTTGCGTACATGTTAGTGTGGCAACTTGTTGAACACTGCATAGGTCTTAGACTAGGTGAGTCCGAGTCTTAGTCCTACTCTTATGTGATGACCTCAGCAGACCAGTTATTCAGTACACCAGCACCAGTGGACTTGCTAAAGGATGATAGCTTCTACAAAGATATCATACCAGTAGACTTGCTACGGATTGATAGTTCCTTCCTCAACTATGTCGACCAGCATACCTTTCTACTAGAAGATAAAATCATTAAGGGAACATCAAACCACAGACCTTCGATCCTTGGGCTGCATGAGCGAACTACACTGGAATTATTGCAGATGTTCAAAAACGACAAAATGCTCAAACTTTTCCAAAAGTCAACTTATGGAAGCGACTTGACATCTCTCAGACATGCAAGATCTGTTTGGATTTTATTCAATAGATAATCCTCTCTACAATTGGTTTTCAAGTTCAAATGTATCTACTTTATTAGAAAACCAAATGTTAGTGTACTATTCCGTCAGACCTGCACAACATTGACATCTCTACCCAGTCTGACTTTTGGACAACCTTTCTCAGAAAGATATCTTCCAGAATATTTTTATCCTACAGTCTATAAGATTCTCTCTTATCTGACAAATCACTCCAACGGATAAAAGATCATTCGAAGACAGTCTCAACAGATCTATCGATCTTCATCTATAAAAGAAACCTCTTCCCCCTTCTTCAAATGTGAAAGCAAGAGATAACAAGATCTTCGATCAAGCTATCTCAAAGATCACTGTGGAAAACTCAGACCTTTGCAAAACACATATGTGGATTGCAAGGAAGAAAAGTAAGAAGCAAGGAAGAGTGATCTGTAAAAGCTACAACAATAGAAAATAGTGTCTTGATCAAGAAACCCTTTTCTTGATTTGAGCTCTTTGATCTCCTTCAAAGAACTCAGTCTCTACAGCACTTCAGAAATCCAATCCCTTGGTAAAGACCAAGCACTCTCGATTCCGTTGAAGACAAATCTCCAAAGATGTCAGAGGAAGATGAAGAACTGGCTGTCTACATAACATTCATACTAGCAGACTTGTATTCCATTGCAAGGGCTGTTGGTTGTGCAATAGTAGGTCACCATAGGGAGTGAATGCTTTGCACTTAGTTACTCAAATATTCTTTATTTGAGCAACCGATAAAATTGTCTTCTCATGTCGAATCTACTTGACTCCACCTGTTCCTGACTTGTTCAAGAAACTCAGAGAGATGAGTTCTTGACAAGGGAAAGAATCTAGGGGAAGAAAGTAGATGATTAGGTTAGAGAGTCTAAGTTGATGTATTAAGCAAGTTTTCCTTTAAGTAAACCTTTGAGGAATTTGCAAATGTTATATATTCTTCAAACTCAGCTCTAATCTCCTTTTCCATTTCTTAAAAGGTTTTGATTTACTAAAGCTATCTATTCTGTAACACATATGTCATGCATCTGAAGAAGAGTTAAGTATGCTGTTGTTCTGAACATATATTCGTGTACAACAGCTTAAACCTTCTAAAGATAAATATGTTTAGCCAGAATCTTTCTGCTGCCCAAACCTCTTTTTAGCTAACAATTTATCTACAATCTATCCACAAAGTTCATTACTCAACTATGAGCAAGTCTACTACTTAGTACTACCATCAGATCTGTCTCATCTTCAAATTGTCTTATCACTAAAAAATATTTCACCCATATTCTTAAATGAATGGTGAGATATATTTTTAAAGTGGTAACATAGGCTATTCACCCCCCTCTCTAGCCTATTTGAGCACATCCATGGGACCAACACAACCTGTAGGCGCTAGTAGGGAATCCTTCTAATAAAAGATTGGAACACATGTATTGTAACACCTCGGATTCTTGCATGAGCATTGTGTGCTTGCCTTCATGCATTCTTGATATTCATGAGCATGTTTACTTAGTCTATATATGTTTTAGAATCATTTATAAGTCATTCATGAAGCTCTTAACATGTTTAGAATCGTGTTTGCACGCTTGTTGAATCGCCGGTTCAATTGCTTGTTTAGTTCTCCTTCTTTCCCTCCTTCGTTTGAATTGTTCGGGTGTTGTTTGAGGGTTCTTGTGATGAGCTTTAAACTCATTTTTGTTGGGGTTTGAAACCCCATTGATTTGGCTAAGTGTTTGGGGGTCTTTTAGGTTGAATTTTGAGCCATTTTGGGTCTGCCGGGCTTGCCCTCGCAAGGTGGAATGACCTTGCCCCCGCAAGGTAACCAGAAATTTGGAGGTTGTGCATCCTAGGAGGATGCGGTCGCAAGGGGTAGGGGACCATGCGACCGCAAGGTCCCCCGAATCCAGTTTTTCCTGTTTTGCTGCTTTACGATTTTTGCTCCTAAATTCCTATTCAAAACCTTTTCTAAACCCCACCTAAACCTCCCTAACCCTCCTTACTTATACCCTAACATCTCTAAAAAGTTTTAAGAGTGGATTAAGAGAGCTTTAGTGATCATTTAAACCATAAAAATATGATTTTAAGTGACCACAATATCTTGACACTTGTCCCACTCAGTTTTTAACCCAATATAAGCCACAATCTGGAGAGTTGACTCTCATTTCTCACCCTCACTCTCCAAAAACGGGATTCCTTTCCCTCAAGATTCTCCCATGGCTTCTTGAAGCTCTCATCTTGGTCCTCCTTCATTCCTTCTTCCTTTGCTCAAGCCACCTCCATAAGAAGTGTAGAGCTTGAAGAGTAGAGCATTTCCTACCGAATAGATTTCTTCTTTGCTTTCTTGGGTGTAGAATACAGGTAAGTTACTTCTTTTATTCTTTGTTTTGGTTCTCATTGACCCTAAGGAAACAAAGCTTATGATGTATGAGGTCAATGAGCCCACATATATGCTTCTTATGCCTTCATCTTGTGTTTTGAGAGTATGAGCTTGTTAGAAGCATGTATAGGATGAATTCATGTCTATCAAAGTTTATATTACTCTTTCATCTTGTCTATTTAAGGTTTTGAACATGTTAGAAGCATGTATTATATATGTTGATGGAAGTGGTGTTATATGAGAATGCCCTAATTTGAGCCTACATTGTATGTTGTTAAGTTGTTATGTGTTCTATCCTCAAAATTGGAACCTATGATGAATATGAATCACATTACAATGCCTTGATGAATTTATGACCTAGATGAACTTAGTAATGGCCTAGGTTGAGTTGTGAAGCACAATAGCTTCAATTACCCGAAATTTGGAATTTTTAGTAAAGACTCAACGGAGTCGACTCTAGGGAAGATTTGAACATGTTGAACTCTAATTTCAATCCCTAGGAAGTTTGGACACCGTTTGGTCGGGTTTACTCAAGTCTAAGTTGAGTTTAATTATGTGCAATTGAACCCGTTGTGATTATTTGGTTATGAGCAATTAATTGCCTTGACATGATTTATTGTAGAGATTAATACCCTACTTGGTCGGTCGAGTTCGCTCTTGTCGAATTCGATCATTATTTGGTCTTGACGAGTAAATATCTACTTGTGCATTGCATTAAGTCCAGCTGGCACTATTTGGTTTGATTTTTATGTCAGGGTAGGACGATGCATCACCTTCACGAATTGAGAGATTCGTGCTCGCTATGGATCGCCGTACAGGACCTCACACACACCTCCATTGTTGGCCTTGCAATGGGGAAGTAGCCACTGGTAACAATACGTGTGTCATTAGCCGGCGGAGTTCGGTATATCGATGCGAAGTCACGAGCATCGTAGTCACGATATTTGGTTAACAAACTTTATTGCAGGAGCTACGAAGCGGCCGTGCCTATATCATATCCTACTTGTATGATTTATTTTCTCGCACTTACGTGAATAATGTGCTAAGTGCTATATGATGAACATGTGCCATAATTGTGATAAATGCCATGCTATGACATGAACATGCATTTTTAGTAACTTACTAAGTCTTTATGACTTACCCTATTTGTTTGTTTTGTTTTCCTTAGATCCGAGCCGAGGAGACGGTTCACGCTAGATTCGCCATACCGCGTTTGGTTGCTTGTGAGCTCAAGGTTGCTCTTTTGGGACTTTTGGTAGTTAGACTTTTATTTTGGCAAGGACGTTGGGAAGCAAGTCACTTAGACTTGTCTTGGGATTTTGTTGTTGTAGTAAACTTAATTACTTGATACTTATAATCTTTTGTATGCCGACTTATATGTCGAGCTTGTTTATATGTTAATGGTTCACTACAGTTCCTTCCGCTTAAGCTCTTTTAAAGTATTATTGTTGTTGTTGTCTCCGGCATGTTGTGGCCGTTGAGGTTATTATATGCATGTGTTAAAATTGTAGGAGTAGTTGTTGGGTTCCGGCTGTAACGTCGCCGATGACTTGTTTATTTTAAGTTATTTTCCGGCCAAGTGTAGCCGAGTTGTTATTTGTATGCGATGTTGCGCCACATGAATTTTATAATCCTACTTGCGCATGCTTGTATATCTTGCCTATTTGGACGGCACGACTCGGGATCTCGCATTGGGGTCCGGGTTGGGCTGTCACACTTGGTATCAGAGCTATAGGTTAGCTGTCGGCCAGGATAGGTTCCATGGCCTAGGTGGGTTGGTTATTTGTGTGTTGATTCTAACGTCGAGTGAATTCTTGTAGGGGTTCGATGGAGAATCCTAGGGATGGCAATGGCCGTGGTAGAGGTAGGCCCAGGAGAGGTCGGCCGAGCCTGAGGCTGAGGTACCGCCGCCACAGAATCCGGTGGGTCCGGATATGGCAGAGTTACACCGTAGGTTGATGGCTTTTCTGGCAGGGGCAGGCCAGGGAGGTCAAGCTGAGGGAGCACCACCACCACCTCGACAGGAAGAAGTTGTACCACCACCGAGACCGAGGAATGACACCACTCTTTTAGAGAGATTCCTTAAGTTGAAGCCTAGTACATTTCTTGGGGAGCCGAAACCTAGGGAGGCCGAGTTGTGGATGGAAGAGATGATCAAGGTACTATCTATGTTGGGATGTACCGATGAGGAGAGAGTCATGCTAGCGACATTTAAGTTCAAGGGAGCCGCCGAGCATTGGTGGAATGTGTTGAAGGAAAGTTGGGAGATTCAACAAGTTCCTATTACTTGGGCTAATTTTCAAAGGGAGTTTAAAAATGAGTATGTGCCGGATGTGGTTCGCAACAAAAGGGAGAAAGAATTTTATGATCTTGAGCAGGGCAGTATGACTATAGCGGAGTATTCCGCGAAGTTCACCGAATTGAGCCGTTATTACGTATTTGATTCCTCTTGAAGCACGGAGGACATAAGTTTGTTAAGGGGTTGAGAACTGAATTTAGGAAGCAAATTCTAGCACTTAAGCTCACTGATTATCGGAGTGCAGTTGATCGAGCTTATGAGGTGGAGCAGGATATTGAGGAGCACCGAAGCAAGAATAATTCGGGTAATGCACGATAGTCTGTTCAGAATGCTAATCAAGGGAATAATTCAGGTAACAGAAGGGGATACCAAGGAAACCGTGATAGGAGAGGTGGAGGCCAAGGTAGGCCACAGTCTGGGAAGCAGGGCAACAATACTTCTTCATCTCAGGGGCAACAAGGTCAGCGTAGTGGGAGTATGACTTGCAGTTATTGTCAGAAGCTAGGACACACAGTTGATTGGTGTTGGGCGAAGCTTGGAAAGTGTACTCTTTGTGGAGATGGTACTCATTTTAGGAAGGAGTGCCCAAAGGCAGGCTCAGCCAGGGAATGTGGCTCGATGCGGAGAGAAGTGTAGATGGGAAACCCAAGGTGCAGGGTCGTGTGTTTGCGCTTGATCAGCGCGAGGTTCAGGGGTCTACGGCAGTGATAGGAGGTACTCTTTCTATATTTGATCATAAGGCTCGAGTTCTCATAGATCCAGGGTCTTCACATTCTTATGTTGCTTCGCACTTTGTTGAGAATCTATGTGTACTGCCTCAACCTTTGCCATATTTGCTTGAAGTGTCTACCCCGCTCGGGGAATATATGCTCGCATCTGAAGTGTTTAAATCTTGTGATGTATTGGTGGGTGACCACACTTTGCATGCGGACTTGGTAGTTCTACCTATACGTGATTTTGATGTGATTCTCGGTATGGACTGGTTATGTGCTTATCATGCTTTAGTTGACTGCCATAAAAAGCGGGTTACTTTTTCTATGCCGGGTGTGCCTGAATTTACATTTGTGGGTGATCATGCATCAAGTGGCTTGCATTTTATTTCTGCTCTAAGGGCTAGAAAATTATTGTCTCAAGGGTGTATGGGTTATCTTGCATGCGTTGTTGATAAGAAGAAGTCTTCACCGAAATTAGAAGAGGTTCCGGTAGTATGTGAGTTTCCCGATGTATTTTCTACCGACCATGCTATGCCACCCGATAGAGATAGAATTTTGTATTGAGCTTATTCCGGGGACTTCACCAATTTCTAAGGCACCGTATAGGATGGCGCCCGCGGAGCTTAAGGAGTTGAAAATTCAGTTGCAAGAACTCCTAGAGATTGGCTTTATTAAACCGAGTGTGTCGCCTTGGGGCGCACCGGTCTTATTTGTGAGGAAGAAAGATGGGAGTTTGCGGTTATGCATAGATTATCGAGGAATTGAATAAGGTGACCATTAAGAATAAATATCCACTACCCCACATTGATGATCTTTTTGACCAATTGCAAGGGTCGATTGTGTATTCTAAGCTTGATTTGAGATGGGGTTACTACCAATTGAAGGTTAGAGAGGAAGACATTCCAAAGACGGCTTTTCGCACTAGATATGGGCACTTTGAATTTGTAGTGATGCCGTTTGGGTTAACAAATGCACCAGCGGTGTTTATGGACTTTGATGAACCGTGTCTTTCATAGCTATCTTGATTGTTTCGTGGTAGTCTTTATTGATGATATCCTAGTGTATTCGAAATCTCGGGAGGAGCATGAGAAACACTTGAGGATTGTCTTGTCTATTCTTCGGGAGAAACAACTTTATGCGAAGTTTAGTAAATGTGCCTTTTGGCTTGAAGAAGTATCATTTTTGGGGCATATAGTTTCTAGCGCCGGGATAGCCGTTGATCCTTCTAAGGTTGAAGCGGTGATGAATTGGAAGAGACCTAGTTCAGTTACTGAGGTTCGGAGTTTCTTGGGTCTAGCGGGTTATTACCGGAGATTTATTGAGGGATTTTCTCGGATTGTGACTCCTATGACTAGATTGACACAAAAGAATATGCCATTTGTTTGGAGCGAGAAATGTGAGGCTAGTTTCCAAGAGCTTAAGAAGCGGTTGACGTCGGCACCTATTTTGGCCTTGCCTAGTGGAGGAGATAATTTTGTGATTTATAGCGATGCTTCTAAGGAAGGTTTGGGGTGTGTGTTGATGCAAAATGGAAGAGTTATCGCCTATGCGTCGAGGAAGTTGTCTATTCATGAGCAGAATTACCCGACACATGATTTAGAGTTGGCTGCGATTATTTTTGCGTTGCATAAATGGAAACACTACTTGTATGGGGCTAAGTTTGAGATTTTCACCGACCACAAAAGCTTGAAGTATTTGTTTTCTCAAAAAAGAGTTGAACATGAGGCAAAGAAGATGGATGGAGAAATTAAAAGATCATGATTGTACTATTTTGTATCATCCGGGGAAGGCAAATGTAGTAGCGGATGCCTTGAGTAGGAAAGTTCACATGTCTTGTATGATGGTTAGAGAATGGAAGATGTTGGAAGATTTGCGAGATTGGGGTCCTAGCATTTATGATAGAGGTGTGATTTTTGCAAATGTTAGGTGCTTGCTACGCTTTATTTGGAAAGATTAAAGAAGCGCAAGGGAATGATCCGGAGTTGAAGAAAATTATTGATGGGTTGGCTGAGAATGTATCACCTGATTTTGTGATTAATAGTGAGGGTACTTTGACATTTCGAGGTAGAATTTGTGTTCCTGCTAATAATGAATTGAAGAGGCTAGTTCTTGATGAGGCTCATAAAACGAGGTATACCATTCACCCGGGGAGCACGAAGATGTATTTGGATTTGAAAAGACAATTTTGGTGGAAAGGCATGAAGAGGGAAATTGCGGAGTATGTATCGAGATGCTTGACTTGCCAACAGGTTAAGGCTGAACATCAAAGGCCTGCGGGATTTCTACAACCACTTGAGATTCCTGAATGGAAATGGGAGTTTATTACTATGGATTTTGTGATAGGTTACCGCAAGACGCGAGAGGATTTAATGCGGTTTGGGTTATAGTTGACAGATTGACTAAGTCTCGCACACTTTATTTATTCCGATTGCGATCACTTATTCATTGACTTCGCTTGGCAGCCTTGTACATTCAGGAGATCGTGAGACTTCATGGCGTACCTGTTAGTATTGTGTCCGATAGAGATCCGAGGTTTACATCTAGATTTTGGAGGTCGTTGCAGGAGGCTTTGGGAACAGATTTGAAATTTAGTACAGCTTTTCATCCTCAAACGGATGGTCAGTCTGAGCGGTTGATTCAAATTTTGGAGGACATGCTTCGAGCTTGTGCCGTGGATTTTAAAGGAAGATGGGATTCTCACTTACCTTTAGCCGAGTTTGCGTATAATAACAGCTATCAACGAGTATTAAGATGGCGCCGCATGAAGCATTGTATGGGCGTAAGTGTAGATCACCAATTTGTTGGGACAAAGTTGGAGAGGCGAAACTTTGGGGTTCGAGTTAGTGCAAATCGGTTGAGAGCGTGAAGTTGATTAGAGATAGATTGCGCACCGCTCAAAGTCGACAAAAGAGTTACGCGATAATCGTAGACGGGATCTTGAGTTCCAAGTGGGAGATTACGTGTTCTTGAAGGTGTCACCAAGAAGGGGTACGAAGAGATTCGGCAAGAAAGGGAAGCTTACACCGAGGTACATTGGCCCATTTGAGATTCTTGAGAAGGTTGGGTCTTTCGCTTATCGAGTTGCATTACCACCTTCACTTTCGGAGATTCATAATGTCTTCCATGTTTCCATGTTGCGAAAGTATTTGAAAGATGAGTCCCATGTACTTGAATATGAGGAGATAACATTTGAGCCGGATATGTCTTATGTTGAAAAGCCCGTGAAGATTTTGGATACCAAAGAGCAAGTGCTACGAACCAAAAGAATTCCTTAGTCAAAGTCCTTTGGAGAAATCACAACATTGAGGAAGCGACTTGGGAAACGGAAGGCGGAGATGCGAGGAGAAGCATCCACATTTGTTTGATGAACTTGGTAAGAATTTAGGGACTAAATTCCTAAAGGAGGGAGAGAGTGTAACACCGGATTCTTGTGGGCATTGTGTGCTTGCCTTCATGCATTCTTGTTATTCATGAGCATGTTTACTTAGTCTATATATGTTTTAGAATCATTTATAAGTCATTCATGAAGCTCTTAACATGTTTAGAATCATGTTTGCATGCTTGTTGAATCGCCGGTTCAATTGCTTGTTTAGTTCTCCTTCTTTCCCTCCTTCGTTTGGATTGTTCGGGTGTTGTTTGAGGGTGCTTGTGATGAGCTTTAAACTCATTTTGTTGGGGTTTGAAACCCCATTGATTTGGCTAAGTGTTTGGGGGTCTTTTAGGTTGAATTTTGAGCCATTTTGGGTCCGCTGGGCTTGCCCTCGCAGAGGTGGAATGACCTTGCCCCCCGCAAGGTAACCAGAAATTTGGAGGTTGTGCATCCTAGGAGGATGCGGTCGCAGAGGTAGGGACCATGCGACCGCAAGGTCCCAGTCCGATTTTCCTGTTTTGCTGCTTTACGATTTTTGCTCCTAAACCCCTATTCAAAACCTTTTCTAAACCCCACCTAAACCTCCCTAACCCTCCTTACTTATACCCTAACATCTCTAACAAGTTTTAAGAGTGGATTAAGAGAGCTTTAGTGATCATTTAAACCACAAAAATATGATTTTAAGTGACCACAATACCTTGACACTTGTCCCTCGGTTTTAACCAACCCAATATAAGCCAAAATCTGGAGAGTTGACCTCATTTCTCACCCTCACTCTCCAAAACGCAGGATTCCTTTCCTTCAAGCTTCTCCCATGGCTTCTTGAAGCTCTCATCTTGGTCCTCCTTCATTCCTTTCTTCCATTGCTCAAGCCACCTCCAAGAAGTGTAGAGCTTGAAGAGTAGATCATTTCCAACCGAATAGATTTCTTTTCTTTGCTTTCTTGGGTGTAGAATACATGTAAGTTACTTCTTTTCTTTCTTTGTTTTAGTTCTCATTGACCCTAAGGAAACAAAGCTTATGATGTATGAGGTCAATGAGGACACATATATGCTTCTTATGCCTTCATCTTGTGTTTTGAAAGTATGAGCTTGTTAAGCATGTATAGGATGATTTCATGTCTATCAAAGTTTATATTACTCTTTCATCTTGTCTATTTAAGGTTTTGAACATGTTAGAAACATGTATTATATATG
>CM028378.1:91372952-91499477 GCA_013146195.2 Codonopsis lanceolata | reverse complement strand
TTTGCTAGTTTCTTCATATTTTTTGTATACTTTTAGTCATTGTATAGCAACTTATCCTACAAATTTGCTTTTTTTGTTGTTGGTTATTTTCATTCTCTTTTTTATTACCAAACATGAATTCATTCACTTTTATGAGTGTGTGAATTGAAAATAATTCAAACTTACTATCTTAGATAAACACATTGTTGTTGGAGACTTTGTTTATGTCGTTTAAAATTTATGACTCCCAGAAAATAATATATTATGTTAGAAAATCAAACTTTCAACCCCAAAGTATATATACTTATACTAAAAATACGAAATTCCCTCAAAGTATATATAAAACCCTTTTACCACCCAACCTAAGTTTTGTATCATTTTCATATCTCATTTTATAATTCTTTTCTAGTTTTCCTAACTGACGAAGGTTACCAATACGTTAATGTACATATATTTCACGTGTAGGGCATTTTAGTCATTTTTTGCAATGCTTTCTCTTCTTTTATTACCCAAAGAGAAACTTCATTTTCTTCTTCTTCGACAACGCTTTCTTTGCATCTTCTCACAATGACCTCGTATGTAAATTTTAAGTGAGATAAAACTCAAAAGTGTATTAATGTTTTATTCAAATTATTATAGAAAAATAAATAAAAATAAACGAGAATCATATCGAGATATTGAACTCAAGATCGGAATAATCACCTTAGGTGTCAAGGTCGCCACGAATAAGAACCCACCAAAAATTTAAAGGCGTACAACATAACACACAAGCATACACAAGAATTTCTCATTTTCTCCCTCGTACAACATAATACACAAGCATACACCAAAATTTCAAATCTCATATTTGAATCCATCACATAGTATACGACAATGATGAGACAAACCATAGTTTCAATTCGTTTTCATCGATCGTAGCTTCAACTCCAACAAATTTCCAAATTTGACATGGATTATGGAAATGCTAAAATTACATCAGGCCAAAGTGTATTTGATGGATACTGTAGGGGGAAATTTGTATTTTGGACTAATTTCGATTGTGACCAAAATATGATTAGCTCCCAAAATTACATATCAAATCTCGCATTGAAGCCCAACCTACGAAGTGTCTCACTTTCATAACTTATTTAGCTATTAGTCCGACTTTGCCCCCACCCGTCTATGGGCATTAAAAATAGTAACGAAAAATGATATGTGCATGTCATATGAAGATTATTTTGGTCATTTTGTTTGGCGCACAAAATGGGAATTGGCTATAAATCAAGATTTAATTAACCATTTAGTATTTAGAATATGTTTTTAAATAAAAATAAAAATAATTATTTTAATAAATCAAAAATAATTATAGGGCCAAATTACAATTTTCCCCCAAAGTATCCACAAAATCGTATAGTTTACCCCTAGGTAAAGTTTGTCTCATAATGGTATCTGACTTTACTCCCCCCCCCCCATTTTCCACCCTACCACTGACGGACGTTAGAAAATTCACGTTAAATAGCACGTGGTCTTCCACGCACGGGCGAAATGTCATTTCTCTTCCGGTTAAGAAGTAAATGTATTAAAAGTACAAACCCTAATCTCACACCCTCTCCTTCTCTTCTCCTCGGTGTAAGTTCCCATCTCCGAGTCCACCGTAATAGCCGCAATCTCCAGCTAGCCCCACCATAGCCACCGCCATCTCGGGTGCAAGTTCACATATCCGGCCCAAACCCTTCCCCACTGTCACGCCTATCATAACTCTAGTCCTCCTCCTTCGATTCTAGCCAAGCTCCATCTCCGATCTCCCTCATTCTCTTCCTTGCAAAAGTCGTGCTTAAAGTAGAAATCAAAGGCTATAGAGTACACTTACTAAAAACACTTTTGAAAAAACATGCAATTGACAGAAAATTGATAAACCTTATTGACGAGTTCATCAAAGAGAGAGGGACGAGCTTGAATGAAGAGAAATAGTTATGAGTTTTATTGAAATACTCTTCAATTTTGCGGGAGAAAATTGGGCAAACGGCCGATATGCATATGGCTTAAAACAAAGTATCAAAATTGAAAAAATGTTGAAGAAGCTATGACTTTAGATGAATTTGACCTCACAGAAGCTGTCATGGCGGTCAAGTTGGTTTATTTAAAGAATTAGGAGAGATAAAGTAAAGGTAAAGTCATGTAAGAGGATGAAGGGGGATGAGAAATTGATTGATTTTGGTGGTTGATGGGTTTCACCAGAGAAGGTGGGTACGTGGATCCAATTTCATACATGAAATTGAAGATGGAGACGTGTAACTATTGGTAAAAGTTTTTTTTTTTGGTCATATCTTTCGTTTACTTTGTTTTCATTATCAAGATAAGAAAATTGACAATGAAATGAAAAAAAAATGCATATCTATCATCTGGATTAAGAGAGAAATTTAAGAGAAAATTTGGAGGGAGTGGACAAAACCAAGATCGAGTTATGAGTTAATTTTTGTTGTGGAAAGTGAAGATCAGAAAAAATGGTTGGTCTTTTCTCTAGATTTTCTTTCAGTAGAAAAAAATGGAATTATGGACCTCACTCCATTTTTACATTTGAACTTTAAGCACCCCAAAGTTTACATCGAATTCCTAATATTTCCCTCGAGTTAACATAGTGGAAGATCACGTGTTATTTAACATGATTTTTCTAACCGTTGTCGCAGCTAGGGTGGAAAATATGGAAAAATATAACGTTAGATATCATTACGGGACAAACCTTAGGTTGGGGTGCACTATGTGATTTGGTGGATACTTTGGGGGGAGGGATTGTAATTTGGTATAATTATAAGGAAAATATTATCCTTACAAGACTTAGTAGTTGTAAGGAAAGTTATAAAATTAGTTGTAAGGCTAGCAATGTTGTAATTATAATTTGTATCATATTTAAATTTAAAGTTAAAAAAATACATTACTCTCAAAAACTAAAATTTAGAAATTATTTAATTTATTTTGTTATCCTTCATTTTCTTCCATCAGCCCCATCTCTCATAGACCCACCACCATTACCACCACTACCACCTCAAATAACATCATTAACCCAAAAATCAATTATTTTATTTTATTTTATTTATTTGTCGAATTTCTTACTCTTTCGTTCAAATCAATACATATCCAAAACACATCATTTATAGACCCACCACCACCAGAACCTTAAATTTCACTATTTACAAACCTAAATTTAATTTTTTGAATTTTTAAATTTGATGATTGAAACTCAAACTCATATGAAGATTTGAAAAATTGATGATTTGGAAATCTAACAATATCATATTCCACACCTAAATCACCACTGTCATGGTTACAATCGCCCCCACCACTACCTCTAACCACCACCACCAGCATCCCTGCAACTACCACCACCGGTATCACCAACACCAAGAAATACGTTCACCTTGCCTTGCTAAAATAGACAAATAAAATATATTTAGCTTCCATTAAATCGAACTGCTTTCTTCAAACGCATCTCCTATAGATTCTCTAGTGTTCTTCGATAACAAAACGCAAAGATTTGTCAACGAAGTTCTCCATTTTTTTTAATCTTCTTGACATTATATCACCTTGTCTTAACGCATTTTCTTAAATTATTCACACGTAATTATTAAACATGCTACATAAGTGTCTAATATCTTGATACTCACCAACAAATGTATTATTAGAGTTACATTTTTTTCATATACCTCTAATAATGTCTTTCCCAACCTATGATGTCTCACTTTCATACATAATTTTTATATTTGTCCGACTTTGTCCTCTCCCGTTCATGGGTGTTAAAAACAGTAATGAAAAATCATAGATGTTAGGATTATTTTGGTCATATTTTACTTGTGACGCAAAGTGAGATTTGATTATATTTTCATAATTTAGTTTGTCATTTGATATTTAAAATATATTTTAATTAAAATAATAAATAATTATTTCAATCGTTATACTTTGTCTCATTTTAAATTCAAAGGTGAAAAAAATGCATTACTCCAAAAAAAAAAATAGATTCTATTCAATTTATTATTTCATCCTTCACTTTCTTCCGTCAACCTCATTATTCATAGACTCACCACCACTACCACCTCAAATTTCACCATTAGCACAAAAGTTAATTTTTGATTTGATTTGATTTTTTAATTCTTTACTCCTACCTTCAAAGTAACTCATTTGCAAAAGCCATCATTTATGGACACACCACCATCACAACCTTAAATTTCACTTTTTACAAACTCAAATTCAATTTTTAAAATTTTCAAAATTTCAAATTGAAACTGAAACTCATATGGATCTTTAAAATTTTGATGATATGAAAATCTCACAATGTTGTATTTTATCTAAACCAACACTGTCATCCTTACAATCACCATCATCACCGCCCCTAACACCACTATTCTTTCAGTCGTCAACACCGTTATCACCATCACCAAGAAACGCACTCACATCGCCTTGCTCAAATGGAGACATAAAATCTCTTTAACTTTCGTTTAGTCGAACTTCTTTCTTTAAACATCTCTAATTTCTTAGTTCCAATACACTTTTTGTGCAAATTACTAAGTAAGGAGAAAATATAATTTTAGGATACTTAAAAGGATGTCAATTGGTGACAACCTATTACAATAAAAGGAGAGTTGCGGTATAAGAAAGAAAGTCGATAGCCAGAGGAAGGAATATAGAGATTCTCACATGTAACTACCTCGAGTCCAATGCAGAGGAGCAAGCAAATGAAGACCAAAAAAGGTTAGAGGCTTGAAACCCAGTTATGAAAATGAGTAAAATATTTTGAATCGAGTTATTTGCGATTACTATTATTGGTTTTGTTCGTAATATCTATGAGTTAGAGACCATTGATAGTTTTAAAAGTTATTGTAGTAGTCTGAAAATTTAAAGAAGTAAATAGTAGATTTTTACATTCTTTTCTAATAAAACGCATAGATTCATCAATTGGTTTTTCATTTTCTTCATCTTCTTGACATTATGACACATTTTGTTAATCTGCTTCTCTTAGCTTATTCATGGGTAATAACTAAACACGCTATAGATTTGCTTAATAGTTTGATACTCACTAACAAATCTATCATTATAGTTACAATTTTCTATATACATCTAATAATGTCTTTCCCGAACATATATATTTAAGAAATAAAGAAATAAAACTATTATTTTTTAGTTTCAAATATTTTTTTAGTTTCGAATAAAGTCTTAGTCTCTTGAGTAAATGTATTTTTGTCATTTTAGAATATATTGGACGATATTTGTAATGATAATGGTAGGAGTGGGAAAATGATAACAAAATCAAAATACAAGACGAAATAAATAGAATTCAATAATGTAGGACCTAACTTTAAAATACGTACAAATCAAGGGATCAAATTATTATTTAATTATTCATGGAATTAATTAGCCAAAGACAAATTTACTTGTTCAACCTTAATCAATAATGAGTGATTTATTATAGTTAGGGCTATTTTTGTCAAAACATTACTTTTTGTCATGGTAAATTTACTTGTTTTGTCATTAATTAAATAACGGCTAGCTTATTTGATGAAAGGTTATTTTTGTCTATCAATTAAATTGTAAGAAACAACCTTGACTTTTATAGTAAGAGAGATAACATCCCCTATATCTTTTTTCCTAGGGTTTTCAGGCCATATGCCTTGGAGTTGGGAATCAAAAAGAAAAATAAATTTAATCTTGGGATTTTTTCGGAACTACACCTTAGAACCACCTCAAATCCAATGTTCATTTATTGCATGTTTATATTACTTGAGCATTTGTTAAGGTTTCCTCCTCTTAACGTTTGCTGTACGGGCCCTTCAAACATGTATTCATTAAGAGGCTACCAAAGTAGGTCAAGCGCAAGATAAGTTCACCAGGGCAGGCAGAAAAGAAGACTCATTAGCCCCAAACGATGAACCATGCGTCACATGAGCCACAACTATATTTTCTTGTATGCATAGGTCTTTATAAGAAGAAAAAGATAGTGCCCCACCCTCGACCCCTGCACCTAGTGGCTTCGCCAATTCCCCTTGGCTAGTTAGTACTCTTTGTCTCCCAGTACAAAGAGAGCCTTACTCGGGTCTCACCCTGAGAACCTTGTTTAACAATCTCATTCCTAGAACGGCGTTATCCTTCTATAGGGAGCCAAACACTAATATCAAAATCAGTGACATAAAAATCATATTCACATTCACGAGATCATCTATTCCCAAATGACATAAAGTTCTAAAGGTGACAAAGGCGACAAATACCAGTTCACTAAAGAGAATGAATAATTAGATGGAATGAGGAAACAACAGGAGCTCGTGCTATTGTATTGTGTATGGTTCAGAAGTGCCAATATCTAACATGATAGGTGTTTCATAGATGCTTCCAAAGAGAATTAGTAAAAGCTAAATTGTAGAAAACTCAATCTAATCTAGGCCCAATGCAGTGCCCATCACAAGGATGTGCTTACTACAAACACCCTCATGATATACTTAATCCAGTGCCCTCTAATGAAACAATAAATTGGTGGCTAATTGAAAACGAAGAAAAATATGAACCATGAAATTTTATAAATGAAAGTATGGAGCCATGTACATCACCTAGAAGAGAAAATGTGACAACTACTTGAAATGCAAAGTCAGCTAAACTGCATATTTTAGTGATTAAAGTGATTGAATATCCCCATAGCCCGCAATACTAACTTATCTAACTCAGATGTAGAAAATCAGCTAAATTGGAAGTTTGGAAGTTTGGAAATAATAATAAAACCTCAAGTTTTTTGGATTGAGCTTCTGCTTTTGAATTTTGAAGGTACACCCAAGCTTAAATTTTTGCTTCTTCTCTCTGATATCGACAATCAATCAAAGAAATCGATTTCATCAAAAGATCATGAGTGAATAAACACTTGACCAACACAATCATGAGCCCAATAACCATGTATATACAGTGTTACCTTAAGCACCATTTAATCTTTTCTTCTTCTTTCCAAGCACAAGCTTTAGAATCTGAAACACTTCTCCTACACTCATTACTCATCTCAAAGTGTCTCAAGCTCTTCGATATACCCTCTTCCTCCTCCTCCCTCGAGCTCCAATTCGAAGTAACATAATCAAATTGTGTCCCCAAACTGCAACTTAGCTAAATGACATTCTTATAACTCCACAATGTCAATGGTGTTGTTAGAATTTAGTAAGACCAACGGGCCTGATCTATTATCAGGGGTGTTGTGCCGTGGGGGTGACAAGGTTTTGAACGGTGTTGGGCATCTTAAAGTGGTGGAACTATCCAGAGGAGTCATTTCTGTCCCAATGTCTCTGCTCTTAATCTCACGAACAGCTTCTAAGGCTGCATTCTTCATGGGTTTGTCCAATGAATTCCCAAATAGAAACACCTCTTTCATTGGCTCCAAGCGTCAAAATTTCAAACAATGTGGTCATTTGTGAATTTATCTGCAAAAATGGGCAGGTGTTTGATCAAATCCTCGGAAAACACCCAATTTGTCATAGATAAGATTGAACTTATTCCAAAATTAGAATTACTAAACAAAATTCAAATAATGAGTTTTGACAAAGAGGCATTCATTTATTGTTACTAGTCAAGTGCACGCGCGTTGCACGCAAATTAGACGTATGTTGCACGTGTTAACGTTGTTAATGATTTTTTAGTGAAATGCTATTTCCACTACATTTTTTACTTATCTACCACATTATTAGTTATTACTTTTAACTTGTGTAGGCTTGGACAAAACTGCTTATTAATTAATTACTTGTTATTTGAAGTTGAGCAATATATTTGTTATTTCTAAATTATACTCCCTTTTGACCAGACACACCGTTAAGAAAAAATAATTGACTGTATTGTAAATATTGGTGTAATGTGTGATTTTTTTTCTTTAATGCCCTTGTGTGTGTGGTTATGAAAGTGTTTTTTTCTGTACTACTCCTTATGCCCTAAATAGAGATACAATAGCAGTTTGGTTCACAATTGATTGATCAATGGAAGTTTGCCTCTTCAATCAAGTAAGCTCCATAACCCTAGGAGACTAACAGGCTTCAAATCCGTCCAGACCATTGCGGTGCCTGTTTTTGTCTTAAGGACAGAGATCACTGATCTCGTGGAACTTAGAACACACAACCCATTAATTCTTTTTTCTGCAGGGACCTTATCTAGAGCAATAACATACCAGACTCCAACCATTCGGAGGTTCTTGAGAATGTAGAGGTAGAACTTGATTGCTGTTGAACAAGGCCACTCCATTAAATCCTTGACACTTCTTTAAAAGTTCCTTTAGATTTCTTAGCTGCTGGGCCTTAGCCTTCTCAATTATGCGATTCAAGGAATCTGAGATGTTCTTCAAGGTTTTCGCATATAGCTTTTCCTCACCTTCAAGCAGCAAAAGATAAGGGTGAAGATCCAGCTCTCTTCTAGATTCAGCTTCCGGTCTCATTTGATTTTCTGAGCCACCTGTTTGGGACATGAGCTTCTGTTTCTTTGATGCAGTAGCAAAAAGAAAGGGCCAACTTAACAAATAAATTATAAATGCAGTGAACAACTTTGCTTGCTGCCACGATGACCTTCTGAATGACTATGAAGAAGTCCAGGATTAGACCTATTGTGTTCAGGAAAAGTTTTTGGAAACTTTGGTTATGAATCGGTAATGAAAGAGAGCTTTCTTTCTCTACTCTAACAGATCTAGTAGATCTAGTACATATGCTTTGTGGTTTAATACATATGCTTTTGTTTGATGCTTTTGTTTGAGCAATTGGAAATTGCAACGATGGAGCATCTAAATGTTGGGGCAATGGTACCTACTACCACACCGCCAGCTTTGAACCACATAAATTAGGAAGGTTGAATCCTTATAGTCGGAAGAGAAGTCCCGAACCCAGAAGCCAAAATTATACTCGTGTATCAGTAAGACTAGAGCAACCAGAAGACTAATTGTCCCTGAAGCAAAGTAGATTGGTGAACGGGAGATGACAAACTAAGGGCTTCCAGTTCTTGCCATCATCCAGTATTTTGCCACATTTTCTTTCAGTTTATGAACTGTAACTGTTCCATTTTTTTTCAACTCTACTTTGTGTATCTTGGCATACTTCACTTGTAGAATCTTCCTTAATGTAGGAATTGTTAAAGCTATGACACTCAATACTACAAGCAACATAAACATGCAGACAATAACTATAACATGCTCATGACTATAATTCCAATCAGTGATGCCCCGTACCTTTCTAGGTTGAAAGTAACCGATTGCACTTGTGCGTAATTGGATGAAAACATTCACAAGTATGGTGATCACAAGAATTACCAAGACAGCTAAATTCAAGAGAATTTCCTTATCATCCATGGCTCCAAGTGAAGGCATAAAATTAATCATTAGAACACACATAAAAATGGTGCTGCTAAGTTTTGCTAGTTGATCCGTAGCGCCATCTATTAAATTACTTAGATCGACTGGTAGCTTCATTGCCACAGCTAACAACGTGAGGGTAGTAGCATTGAGAGTGAAAAATTTACAAGGAAACCAGAATGTTCTGTTGCGTAAGCCAAGGAAGGTATCAACCGATATTGCAAGGAAGCAGGCAAGAGATGTTGTTGCAACGTAGTTACCGATCCACACCATTGGTGCACCAAGTTTCTGCTGAGTCCCTAGAGTTTTGTTGTAGCCATCATATGCAGACCAAAGGTAATTCACGGCTTCGGAACATTCGTCGCTGGGGAAAGAGATGTTGCAAGTTGTAATTGGGTCTGTAACCTCCGGGAAGGTCATTTCTAGTGTTGATATTGTTTTGTGCAGTTGTCGATCGGGGTTTGTGGGGGATAATTTATAGAGGTTTTATAGTAATAGTCAAGTGCACACGTGTTGCACGCATGTTGCACGTGTTGTTAATGATTTTTTTGTGAAATGTTATTTCCACTACATGTTTTACTTATCTACCACATTATTAGTTATTACTTTTAACTTATGTAGGCTTGGACAAAGCTGCTTATTGATTAATTACTTGTTATTTGAAGTGAACAATATATTTGTTATTTCTAAATTATACTCCCTTTTGACCAGACACACCGTTAAGAAAAAGTAATTGACTGTATTGTAAATATTGGTGTAATGTGTGATTTTTTTTCTTTAATGCCCTTGTGTGTGTGTGGTTATAATTGAAGTAGGTAGAAAAAGTAAGGGTAAAGTAGTAAAAGTGTTATTTTTAAAGGAAAGTTAACCAGTCGGTTTGGTTCGGTTTTGGTCGAAGCCGGTTCAGTTTTGGTTTCAAAAATTGTAAAACCACGCGATTCGGTTCGGTTTACGGTTTTTTGTATTGAACCAAACCGAACCAAACCACGCTATTTATTTTTATTTTTTATTATAATATATATATTATATTACATATATTAACTATTTTGAACCTTTAATTTATTCATTATATATATATATATAGAGAGAGAGAGAGAGAGAAGGATACTAAACAAAACAAAATCTTGATTGTTAGAGAACTTATTATTTTTTCCATTATTTGTGTTTATTTTAGAATTTGTATTGTTTTATTTATGATAATTTGTTGTTAGTAGTGAGCTACTCGCTATAACGTCTATCTTCCTCGACTGGCGCCCGCTCACCCTCAACATTAGCATGGCGAGCATCACCCTGCTCGCCCTCAACATCCACATCATGTTTCCTCGCTGGAAGCAATTGGACTCTTGCTCGCGGATTTCACTAAGTGTGCAGGGTCTCATCTTGCTCGGTTCCTTCAGAACTTCTTGATCCAATGTCAAAGCTCTCCTCGTGCTTGCTTGAAGCTCCATGATCATAACGGCATCCATCGATCTCTGAACCACTCTCTTCACAAGAAGATATCCTACAAGAATCGAGGAACAAACATTAATTCCTGCCTGTAAAAAAAAGGCATGAAAGAGTAGGTAGAACTCACGGTCAGTCTTACATCTCGAACTAGTGAGCAAGGCACCAGCTCTCAATTTCATAGATTCCTACCTATGTGTATGCTCGGGTTTGGTACAAAAGTCAGAAAGAGCAATCAAGATGAACCCAGAAAGTCTAGATGGGGGATTTGTGAAAAGCGGCATCAAAGCACAAAGAACAAAGCTAGTGAGAGGGATCGAAAAACTCTTAATCATTGGTCTACCATGAATAAAGTGTTATGCTTCTCGCTCTGAGCATAAATGCTTCCTAGATAAGAAGCAGGGGGCCACTGAGCTGCCTGACCCAGAAAGCCCAAGCACCGGTCACATGCCCAGCACGCCGTCACCAATGTCATGAGATAATCATGTGCAAACATCATGTATTGAGCTCAACTCATGAGCGAGCAGGGACAGATCTCTGGCCGCTCGGTAATAACGAACAAGCAGCCTCCTGTCCGCCGTCTAGAGGCCAAGTGTGTAGCGAGCATGGACATCTCTGGCCGCTCAGTCATAACGAGCAAGCATCCTCCTGTCCACCGTCTGGGGGCCAAGTGTGCAGCACGCAGGGAAGGATATCTGGTCGCCCAGACATAACGAGCAGGTAGCTACTTGTCTTAAGTCTAGGGGCCAAGTGTGTAGCAAGCTGAGTATGCAGGCTACTGAGCGAGCACGCTCATCCCTTTCAGTTACATGGTAACGGTCGTCTTGAATGTGGGGAGTTAATGCCATGAAACTCGCCACTACATCCATGATTAAACCGTGGTGATAAATGTGGCAGTTAATATGGCAGTTAAGAGGGCAGTTAGTGCTCGTTTGTTGCAGCTTATTTGGAGTGACTTCTGGCTTTTGGCTTCTGAAAAGTCATATTTAAAGTGTTTGTTTCAGCTTATAAGCCAAAAGCCAATAAGTAAGGTACAACACCCTTTATGCATTGAAAAGCCAAAATTTTAAGCTTTTTTGATTTTTTTTTTAACATGAAGACAACTATTCATTAATAAATATTTGATTGTCTTCATTTCATCCTTTTATGAAATATACATAAAAATATGAATACTAATTTTCAAGTTTTTTTTTTAACAAATAATTATAACGACTCATAAGCAATTTTTCAACAAAGTAACAAACGAACATCATCATGCAATCAGCCAAAAGTCATTCAGCTACCAGCTTAAGCTATCAGTCATAAGTCATAAGCCATCAGCCACAACAAACGAACCCTTAATATGGCAGTTAATGTGCCCACCATGCATGCTATGATGTTAATGGGCAGTTACTCTCCGACACAAGCTATAAAAACCTTTCTTTTTCAGAAGAAAGGGGGAGGCTCATTTTTATAGGCTGAAACTCTATCAAAATATATACGCACTTGCTGGTTTTCTGATTATCACACCGGAGTGCTTTTGCAGGGTAAGGCCCTGCCTAGTTCACGGTTACTGTTTGCTTTGCAGGTTTGGGCCTTGAAAAGTTAGAATAGAATTGAAAGTCAGATATCCGAGTTATCAAGCCCAGTGCGTCCGTTGATTATTTTGGACGCATCAAGTAGCTTATTTCCTAATTTTGACATTAATTCCAATCAAAATCTTATTTTTATTGTTATTTTCAATGTTGGTTACTTTCATTAAAAATAATTTATATAAACCACAAAACCGAACCAAACCAAACCAAGTGGTTCGGTTCGGTTCCGTTCCGTTCCAAGTCTTACTCGGTTCGGTTCGGTTTGAGATTTTTGGAACCACTATGAGGCGGTTCGGTTTGTGGTTTTGCATAAACCAAACCAAACCGAACCACTTACACCCCTAAAAGTTATGAAAGAAGACAATTATTTTAGAACAGAAAAAAAAGAAAATGAAGAAAATTATTTAAAAACGAAGGGATTATGTGATACTTCGTTAATATAATAAAATATTAATTTGATTTAAACATTATTTTGTATTAACATAAATTCAATAATAATAATATGGTTGATACTGAATTGATTATCGGTTAATCTATTCATAGTTAATATTTAGAATCAATTGTTATGGTAGGCAAAATGTACAAAGCTTTACTATATGGTGTCAAAATATGATTTAACTATTGGATAATTTTTAAAAAATTATAAACGGTAATTCATCTAATTCTTTTTTTTTTAATTTAAGTAAATAACGATCCCACGTTTCCTTAATATTCGGTTGATAATTTTTTTATATTAGTTTTTTATTATGTAACGTGACTCTAGCCACGAATTTTATGGATATAACATTTAGGAAAAATAAAAAATTAAATAATTATGTTGTTTATGTGGACGGTAACCAATTATCATTTGATATTTTTTTTACTTAGAAAATTATGTAGGTAACATTGTTAGATAACTTAACAAAGGCAAATAATTAAGGGGTAATTTTACCCAAATATGTGTTTTATTGATGCAATAAATAGTAAAGTATTGGATAAGTAAAAATTGTAGTGAAAATAGACCCTCCCTTTTTTTAATAGTGTATTATCGTACCTAGTAGGAGGATAAATAGAATTAAAGCTTTCAAAATCTAATAATTAAAGAAATTTCATTCATTATATTTATTTTTTTATACAAACTTAAAAAAAAATTGAAATCTCATTTTCAAATTAAGTGACCTTACTTCGAAAAATATAAATATTCATAATATGGTTAATTTGAAGATAACAGATTAATAGTACATTTTCTATTTATTTTTTAAAAGTTATATATTCATATTAAGAAATAAAATAATCAAAAATAATATACTTACTTTAACATTAATGTGTATCTATGAGGTTTTGTACTTTTCTTAACATACGAGGGTCTATTCAAAAATTTCTGTAAGGAAAGGATAGTGAAAATCCTAACAGCAATTGTTTAGTTAACTGATTAGTGGTTTGCTATGTATCAATATGTTCATTTTAAGGCTACTTGTAATAGTCAAAATATTCAATGCAATAAACTGTAAACTTTAACTATCTTCTCCAACAAATACTATATTTTTATTTTTCCGTGATCAACTTGAAAGTATAGGTTCTTTTCGTAACTCATTTAATTTTAATTTGTTCACTGATAATCACTAAACATGTCAATGATTTCCTAAGTATCTCTACACGCACTAACAAATATGTTATTATAGTTAAATAAATACATATAACTTTAGTAATATCTGCAACAATTTCATCATAACAATTTTGAAATATATTGAAAACATAATCTCAAGATGTATGGCTAATATACTTATTATCCACTCTTACAATTGTTGTAGTTTCTAAAAAAAATAATTCATCTTTTATCTATCTCTCAAACTTCTTCTCTCTCTCTCTCTCCCAGCTCTGCAATTTATGTAATATATTAGATATGGTAATAAACCATACAAAGGGAAACATAAAAATGTGTAAATATTATTAGTAGTGGTTAATTTGAAGAAAACATACTTACTTCAACGTTAATATATATATATATATATATCCATATATATTACAAAATAAAATAACTATAGACAACATACTTACTTTAACGTTATGTGTAGGATAACGGGTTCTATATATTTCTCAACATTTGACGGTTTATTCGAAAATTTCAATATTTAAAGGATAGTGAAATTCTTAATTAATTGACTGGAGGTATTTGTTAGGTACCAATATATATGTTAGTCTTTAGAGTTACTTGTAGCATTCAAATATTCAAGAGAGAAAACTGTAATTTTTTTGCTTTCTTCTCCGACAAAATCCACATATTCATAAAATGCGTTTTTCATTATTTTCTTCATCATCTTAAACAATAGCTCTTTAAAAAAAACTCATTTCTCTTGGTTTGTTCACTGATAATTAGTAAACTCGCCACCGATTTGTTTAATATATCGACACTCACAAATAAATCTATTATAGTAGTTTTAAAAAATTCATGCACATCTAGTAATGTCTACCTGAATTTCACCTGAACAAATTTTAAGTATTTTAGAAACATTACATTAAAATCTATGGTTGATTACCTAACAAAATTTCTTGTTATTTTTTAAACAAGATTTAAGGTTGATTATCTTTATTGTTGCCTATACACTAATTTGTATGTAAGACAACACTCACACTTTTGTATAGAAAGAGAAATCTGATCATAACAAAAGTTATTTAGTTAACTGAATAGAGATTTGTTAGTAAGATCTATAACTTAGGGACCAATATGATAGTCTTTAAGGTTGCTTGTCGTAGTCAAAAATTTACCATAACAAATGTTAAACAAATTTAAAAAGGTAAATCATATTACTTTTTCTCTTAAGTGAGTAAGTGTATTTTCATGATGGTAAAAATATCGTATGACATTTGTAATGGTAATGACACGAATATGGAATATGACAGAAAAAAAAATCAACATATGAGACACAATGAATATAATTAAAAAAGGTAGGATCTAATTTAAAGTTAGGTATAAGTTGAGGGGCTAAATTCGATTTCATCCTTCAAATAATTGATTAGCCCATGCAAATTTATTTGATTAGCAATAATTAATGGCGAATAGTTTATTAAATCTAGGGTTATTTATATTTATACATTATTTTCTACTTATGACAAATTTTACTTGTTTAAACTTAATTCTATTGTGGATGTTTATTAGGTGCATAATTAGTTTTGTCTATACATTTTGTTTTTAAAAAAAAACAAGATTTAAGGTTGATTATCTTTATTGTTGCCTATACACTAATTTGTACGTAAGAAAACACCCACACTTATATAGAAAGAGAGATATGGTCATAACAAAAATTATTTAGTTAACTGAATAGAGATTTTTTAGTAAGATCTATAACTTAGGGACCAATATGATAGTCTTTTAAAGTTGCTTGTCGTAGTCAAAATTTTACCGTAACAAATGTTAAACAAATTTAAAAAGGTAAATCATATTATTTTTTCTCTTAACTGAGTAAGTGTATTTTCGTGATATTCAAAAATATTATATGACATTTGTAATGGTAATGACATGAAGAGGGAATATGACAAAAAAAATCAACATATGAGACAAAATGAATATAATTAAAAAAGGTAGGATCTAATTTAAAGTTAGGTATAAGTTGAGGGACCAAATTCAATTTCATTATTCAAAGAATTGATTAGTTCGTGCAAATTTATTTGTTTAGCAATATTTAATGGTGAATAATTTATTAAATATAGAGTTATTTATTTCTATACATTATTTTCTACTTATGACAAATTTTACTTGTTTAACTTTAATTCTATTGTGGATGTTTATTAGGTGCATGATTAGTTTTGTCCATACATTAAGTTGTAAGAAACAGCCTAGATTTTTTTATAATAGTAGTAGATAGTAGATTTAAATATTAACCAAACACCATTATCAAAGAAGGGACATATGTAATCAGTTGGGCCAACAAGTGAGAAAGTGAAAAACAAAGAGAAAAAAAAAAAAACACACACACACAGAGACACAGAGGGGAGAGAGTAAATTGTCTAATGGGGGACAAGTAAAGCTAAAGAGTGAAGAAGATGTAACGACCCCAAAATTTGGGCCCAACTATAGGGCCCACATTATGGCCACGTCACCAAAACCTCAAAAATCATATTACAACCCAAACGTAAAAATGTGCCTTCCACTTAAACATCAAATATTCTAACACAAATCCCTTAATATAATTAACTTACAATAAAACATAGGTCTAAAATAAATCTCCCAAAAATATCCAATTAACAATTCTAATATGAATTCATAAAATAACAAAATTCTAAATCTTCAATTGGACCGAACCGAACCGAATTGTTCATGTTCCGTTCTTTACTTATGTCCCGAAAGAAAAGGATTTAGGAAAAAGGGTGAAGCGAACAAGAGTAAGTTCATATCAACCCCTCCGGTTTCTAAGGAGGAGTTGACCAGGAAGAAAAGTCAAACGAAATCTTGCAATCAAATAAAGAATTTATGGATATGTCAAAGGAGTTATTTTCTAGATATCCACAAGATTAAATACATGAAGAATGATTAACAATTTCACAAGAATCAATCGGAATCAATATCAAATAATTAGGAAGATGTTATGATCACATAGGCGGTCATTTTAGACCAAACAAAAGTGGTTCCAAGGAACCCCAATATCAAAGTACCCCAAAGGGGTCAAAATCAAAATGGTATATCCGGATTACCCCACCATAGTTCCTATGGTGTAATGTCGCATAACAACGGCCAAATGGTCATTCACATTTTCTTAGTGATCATAACGGAGTATTTCAAAAATATAATAATTTCAAATCCAACAAAATCAAATACTAGTGATGACCGAATAAAATGTCACACATCGAATTCAAACAATTATGAGATTCATAGGGTAATATCACAATTAAGAATAACGAAAGATTCTGACGGGATTTCCAATTCAAAAAAACCAACCCAAGGTCGGCACACGTTTTCAAAGAAAGGTAATGCCAAGGAAAAATAGCGGAAGCCTAACATTTAGGAATTTAGCATTCAAAATAACCTAAATGATATATAATCCCTTACCTTAGCGATGCGACGAAAACTAGCTCGAGTACAAAGCACCGCTACCCGCGCTAAGCCAAATCTAAAATATCATAATACAAAATAAAATTCTGGATTTAGGAACCCTCTAGTAACCTTTAAAATTTAATACACAACTAACAATTCCAAAATACAACGTTAATATAATTATAGGGTCTATTTCTAACCTTTGTGATTTGGAGGTAATTTCTAATATTATAAACTTGATAGTACAACTTCCAAAGCTAGAACAGATTCATCACTCACAGCCACGGTACCTAAATGGGTTTGTTTTCTTGTTTTCCTTTTTCTTTTTGTGTGGGAAATAACTTTGACTTTCAAAATCATGAAAAGAAGGTACATATATAATTTAATAGTATTTCAATCCTTCATCCAATACTCCACTTCTTTTCTTCCTGGTTTGTTTCCTCTTCTTCTTTTTTTTTATTTTTCCTCTTCCAGCGTACTAATCTCTTACTGTGGCTTCATCTTCTCTCAATTTCTTCTCTCTGTTTTTTTTTTCTTCCTGCCGACATGCCTTTGATTCTTTGTTCCCCCCCCCCCTTTTTTTTTTGTATATATAACCTATTTGATCCATGCCATTCGTGAATCGGTTTCTGTTTCTCCCAACAAAAATTCATTTCAATAAATTAGCTACCAAAACCGATTTACTGATTTTTCTTACAAAAACCCAGTTACACATTCGATCTCCAAATTCCCGAATTCAAGAATAATAATCTTTAAGATTTAATGTTTATCCTTCTTCTATACTTTTCAACTTTGATTTTGTTTTCAAACACCCGAACACACACACACACATATATATATAAACTCATTCTCTGCCATTCCCACTCTACTCCATGAAACTCATACATGGAGTTCAAATTATCAACCGAACAAAAATAGCGAAATGATGTACTGTAATTTCGGAAGGAGCGTTGCTTACCTTGATTCCGTTTTGCGTCACAACCGGCGAGCTCTCCTTCCTCTTCTGCCGTCCTTCCCCCAGTCGTCTTCTTGGTAACTTCTCTCACGATTTTCGGCTCTCTCTCTCTTTCTCTCTATGCCTAGCTTGGAAAGTGATTTCTTTCATTGTTTCCCTTTCTTATGTCCAAGGGAAGACGATTCTTATACTCGCCGATTCGTCTTCGCCGTTTCTTCTCCCGGCGTTTCTCCTTCGTGGGTATACGTCTCTACCTTTTCTCTTTTTCTTTTTCTTTTTCTTTTTTTTTTTCCAATTATGGCAACCTTTGTATATTTAATAATTTATAATGGGCCAATCTATTGCAGGTCCAATTTGATCTGACCATACAAAATATAATAAGCCCAAAAATATTAAAGTTAGCCCAAACAATTATGAAGTATTAATGGCCCAATTTTGGGAATTTTCTGTCCAAACAAAATAGGCCCAAGTTATATTGAGGTTAGCCCAAAACAATACACAATATTAATAATATAATTAATATTTTTTTTTATTCCAAAAATTTGGGTATATTACAGAAGACGTGGAGAAAAAAGGTTTCATTACCTTTTAGAGGCATATATGTGGGTGCAGAGACCTCATTGAGAATTAATTAATTGAAGCATCCAACAAAAAAAAAAAAAAACTCATTAAAACAATAGAAATATCACCCTAATTTTTACAAAGGATTAATGAAAAAATTAAAACAGATCTACAATACAATAGCGAAATCCTTAGAGAATTGAAAGAAAAACTATACCTTAAAAATAGCTAAAGCGGGAGAAACACCGGAAAAGAAAGACTGAACCCCATGTTGGAGAGAGCGACTTGGACGAGCTTCCTCTAGAGATCGAATGTGGGCTGAGGCTTCAAGATCGGCCTCGTACTAGATTGCAGTCCACTCACCGCCGGAACTTTTGCAGATGAATGTGAACATGCTCCCATGGTTTCTTGAGGTTTGTTTTCACGTCTCAATGGAAACCCTAGACTAATGTTGAAGGACGAGAGTGAGGAATTTTTGGCCTAGTTCCCGTTCAAATTTAGGTGAGAAACGATAGGGTGAGTGGGATTCAGAGCATAGCACAGTGGTTTCTTTTAGGGAAAACTACACAATTGGTCCCTGTAATTTCTGACTTTTTTACTTTTCGTCCTGTATAAAAATTTGTGTACCAGTGGTTCTCGTACCAACCAATTTCAACATAGTTGGTCATTCTGTTAGTTCCATTATTTTTTTTCGTTAAATCAATACACATGCATTTCGTATGTATTTTGGGTAGGGTAAAATAGTCATTTCTCCTTTTGAAAGTACATGGACCAACTGTGTAACATCAATAATTATTGTTATTATTTTTTTATATGGATTGTTTAAATAATTATAAATTATTAAAATGTGTTCAATATTAAAAAGTTGTTAAGGTTCAAGTTAGTCTAAAATTAATATTTTTATCAAATTATTTTTTATGCATGTCCACCTCAACCTTTATAAGAAACCTTATTTTTTCTTATTTTATGAAAAAAAAAAAAAATCAATAATGATGATTATTATAGTATAACTTTGATAATTTTAAATTACCAACTATAATAGTATAACTTAATAATTCTATTTTAATATTTTTCAAAGACTTCTTATGTTTTAAAATTGATCTCTATACTTTTTAAGAGACAATGACTATTTTATCCTCTACAAATGCACATACGTGTCATGTGAGCGTACTTAACGACCAAAAGTTGACAGAAGAACTAACAGTGTAAGAGTTTTAAGTTCAGGGACCAAAAAACCCAAAACTACGTACAGGGACCAATTATGTAGGTTTCCCTTCCCTTTATTAATACTCTAAAACCCTTTTTAGAGTTTTTTTTTTACCACACTTGATACTCACATACTCACAGTGGACAAGTTATCAATTATATCCTTAAAAAAAGCTAGCTCACCCCAAAGTTTTGGTTGAGTATCACACCAGGCCTCCATTCATCTCTTCCTTCTCTCCCCCCCCCCACCCAACTCATTTTGATGATGATCTCCTTTCCTTTTTTTCTTTCTCATTTCCTTTTTCTATTAATTTAGTGTATTTTTTGTAGTATCATTTACTTTTTTTATTATTTACAACTTAAATTTATGGGTATATTGATAATAATTTTAAAACATGATTTATTTAAATAAAAATAATTGAAATAATCAAAACATATAATATATTTTCCATAAAATATAAAATTAAAAAGTACTCCATCCGTTTTCAAATTATTGCTCTCTTTGACTAGGTACACCGTTTAAAAAATAATAATTGAATGTATTATAAATATTTGTGAAATGTGTGGTTTCTTTAATGTCATTGAACATGTGGTCATAATTTAAGTAGGTAGTAAAATTAAGTGTAAAGTATAAAAGTGTTTCCTAAAATGAGAAGTTTTGAAAAGATGACAATTATTTTTAAAACGAACAAAAAATGAAAAAAAAACGATAATTTGAAAACGAAGAGGGTGTAAATATTTTATTTTGGTTGTGGTAGAATAATAAAAATAAAAAAGAGGGAAATATATTGGGAGATAGGTTTGTGATTAAAATGTCACCAATTTAAAGGGTGCTCATTGGAGTTGAAACTTTTTAAAAGTGTCTTTAAAAAAGATTTAAGAGTTGTATAAAAGGTGTTTTAGAGTGCAATCATTGTGGATGCTTTTAGGATAATATCAATTTTGGGGAAAACTGTGCAGGGAAGATGCGAGCGAGAGTTAAAATTGTGGTGGGAAATTTTTAAGAATTTATTTTCCTGTATTAAATCGGGAATTACTTTTGAGGTAATTGATTTAGTACGGGGATGCACAACAATACTAAAAGTATTTGAGAAGGCTTTTATCAAACAGTCCTAATACTTCAGTATTTGCCAAGACTTTCACAAAAGAGTGCTAAATACTTGGTATTTGGCACCCTAACTAGCTATAGCAATACCAAAAAACTGGTATTTGTGAATGTTTTTGAACCCTCCCAAAAAACGTGAACACAAAAAGTACATTTTCTTGTAGTGCTTCCTCAATCCACTTTAACGTGTTCAGAAATGTTTGTTGACCTAAATAACAGAGGGACAAAGTAGATCAGACTCATATACATGACTGACCTGAGCAAGTAAGTGAAAAGGCAGTTTGAGGGGACAGCAGTTGTGCACGCCATTTAACAAATAGGACAGGAGGAAGTAGTCGAGCAGGAGTGATTGAATATATTTCACAGGAATAAAAAAGTTCATAAGTATTTCAAAGGAAAATATTTCGAAGATGAAAGTTCGTAGTGTTTGTACTTTCAACATTTTAAAAATTGCATTTTTATATATGTGTATATATATTTGTGCACATAACCATAAACTTGCAGCAGCTTCGTTATGGGTATCGTTGCAAATATATATAAAAAAATCAAAAAATAAAAAAAAACGAAAAAAAAAGAATAAAATAGAATTTCGCACATGATAACAAAAAAACTGGGGCTTTATTTTATTATTGCTTTATTTTGCTATTATTCTGTTTGCTTTATTTTTGTCGGACAAAAATATATAAATATTCTTTCATTCTGTCATTTTATTTCGGGGAATATGAACAATTTGTAATTAATAGGAATAGATAGATTCCCCACTTTTATTTCTATTTTTTGATCTGAATGGCCATTATACTTGCTCGTGCCGTCCTTTCAAGGACTCAAACTAAACAAGCCGAGAAAATCCACAAAGAACAGAAAGAAATGCCATTTATTTGCTTATTTACTGCTTTAAATCTGGACAAAAAAACTTTACTACTTTTTAGATACCGCACACACATGCACGCACGTAGAAATATTCCGAACTACTACCCTACACCATGGCCAGCCTATCCCCTGCATCAGCCAACGTTAATTGCATATAGTTTTTCAGGACACTTCATCGACCGATCGAATTTTATATCTCTGAATTATTGACTAATCCATTTGCAAAAAAAAAAAAAAAAAAGAAGCCAAAAAAAGCAAAAAAAAAAACGATAGCAAAAAATATATATGAATAAAGATATGTACAGGGGCTGACCAATTATTTTTATGATATCCGACTTGGACCATTTTGAATAGTGGATCCCGGAAAGAGTATAGGCCCTCGCCTGAGATCAGTCCGATCTTGAGGAGTCGAAAGGTAGGTGGAATACAAAGTTCATATACTCTGGAGAAAGAATCCACTATTACAGGAATAGTCCTGCGACTGTCAAAACAAAGCGAGTGCTTGTCCGGTCATGTTTAGGAAAAATGAATAATATTAAAAACAAAATATTAATAAAAACAAAAAAAAGCCTTCTTTCAATCCATTCTAATACCTTTTTTTTTTTCCTCAAAACCTAAAGTTTGGAAAGAGAGATAATCGGTTTGACACGAGATATCGATCGAAAACATTCGAAAAGGCTTAGGACATATTTAAGTAGAATCCTAAAAATATACCAACAATGAATAAAAATATGGACCGAAATAAAAGCTCTGGGTATGTCTCATCTCCGAATTCTAGAACTGGCTAAAAAGGAATGGATGCTCATATGGAAAGAGTAACAAGCCAAATAGTTGGTCTTTTGGAAAAGTTTGCGGAAAGTTCACTCGTCTCTCAAGAAATCAAAAGCCCAGGCCTCCTCTCATAATTCCCTCCTTCCCGAAATAGGAACTTCTAACGGTATCCTCTTTCAAACTTCCAAAACCAAACAAACATCAACTTCACCAAATATGAACCCCATTCCCCAAAACAATATTATCTGAATACTCATAACTTCAATCCACCACCTATCCCACACCAACGAAATCACTCACCTAAATTCCTGTTTCCATAACCAAAAGAGCTACTTCTTGATCCTTCAAATACCTATTCACAAATGGCCCATGGAACTAGGAATGATTTGTGCACATGAAAAACAACCTCTCTCAAATAGAAACACATATAATCAGTTCCTATCACAATATTCTCCGGACCACAAACATAGCCCACCTGACACTCAAATAAACCCCAACCAAAAGCCCCACCTCAACCAAAGGAAAGAGGGAATTCGGAGGCATTATGACGATTTGCCTACTTCAAGATCTATGATCTTTCAAACATTATGGGCTCATGGAAGCTTAAACCAATTGCAAATTATACACCGCCAAACCCATTGCCAGGTTCATGGAACCATGCCCGATATTGTGACTACCATCGTTGCGGTGGTCATCTCACAGAAGTGCTATTCCTCAAGAATGTTATCCAGACCTCATTAATGACAAAATCATCACGGTGGCGGATACACGAGAACAAAACTTGGCACCCGATCAAGCAAAGAAAGTTTGACACATATCATGGATATGTATTCAACTAGAATAAAAATGTTGTACTATACTCCTGTTTGAAATAATAATAAAAAAAGAGCCTAGCTGCAACATGCTTTCTTGGGACACTATCCTGGGTAGCCAAAATACCTGTAACACTGAAAAAGCCACTTGGGTCGGTGGGGATGTTAGTCACCTTACCAGATCTGGTTGAGCCTACCAACCAAACCAAGAAAGTGGTGACCACTCTGACAAAGATAAAGAAGCAGATACTGGGGCTAAGAATATAGAAGATACCTTGCTAGCTCAAATGAAGAAAACCCAAGCCAACATATCTATATGGGGCTTGCTTTGTGCTTGAAAACCCATTGTGATATATTGGCCAAATCCTAAGTTGTCATCCCTATCGAAATCTCTCAAACGAGCTCACCCAAATGATCGAAACATACACTTTGGAAACATGATTATGTTTACTGATCTAGATCTGCCAAGATAAGGAACCAACCACATCGATGCTTTCCACATCACTGTGGGGGTCATGGAAAGAAGGATTCTGGTTTGGTAAGGTTTTGAGTTCGAGACATCCCGCTTGCATTCGTTACCCGGAATATTATGAATGCATGTTGTCACTCAGCTTGGTTTGTGATGTCAGTGTTTAGTTTGATCTACATAGTTGGACCCCTATATAACAAGTTTTTAGATGAATTGTAAATTAGATATAAATTTTGTGTGAACTTGTATGATTAAATGATTATATTCTAGCTTAATAGTTATATATACACACACACACACACACCTTGCTAATTATCTTCTTCCCCTCCCCCTGACCCTTGAGAGAGAGAGAGAGAGGGGGTTATTTTTGTAAATAAGAGAAGTATAACTTCAAGAATATGGAGAGACGAGATATAGCAAATGAGAAATAAGTATGATGAAAAAGGGTTTTACTTTTGGATGCTTGGCTACTCTTACATAAAAATTATTGGGATACATTCTTTGAGTTCATTTTGGACTAAATTAACAAGCCCCTGTTGATTTCTGCCGAGACCCAAACTAGGCATATAATTCATTTTTCGAAACATGTTTAATGGGACCATGTTTCCTAAAGGCATAGTCTTCTTTCCAGTGATGTCAGTCTCTCGCCCATATTCAATGGCGTTGACTCTGGCTTGGGGGATAACTTCGAAGCCATTGAGGAAGATACCGTGTCATCGTGCTTTATTTCGAGGATTAGGATGTCCCCGTTTTCTTTATTTTCTACGATCTTATCTGCAAGTATGATTACTATGTGGTCATCATGGATAAATTTGACACGTTGATGTAGTGAGGAGGCTACCCATTTTATCCCATAGATCCAAGGACGTCCCAACAATAGACTGAAACTAGCAGATATATCTAGGACTTGGAATTCGACTGGCATAGTGAGTGGCCCAATAGTCATCATCAAAGTTACCACCCCTAGGACACATCGACTAATGTTGTCGTATGCCCTCACTGTCTGCGATGAAGGAGCTAGCTCTGATATTTTTGTTCCCAGTTTGGCTAGCGTGCTTGTGGGGCATACATTCAAAGATGAGTCATTGTCTATCAGGACTCAGGGAACCCTTCTTTCCATGACCCCACAGTGATGTGGAAAGCATCGATGTGGTTGGTTCCTTCTCTTGGCAGATCTAGATCAGTAAACATAATCATGTTTCCAAAGTGTATGTTTCCGATCATTTGGGTGAGCTCGTTTGGAGAGATTTCGATAGGGATGACTGCCTGACTTAGGGATTTGGCCAATATATCACAATGGGTTTTGGAAGCACAAAGCAAGCCCCATATAGATATGTTGGCTTGGGTTTTCTTCATTTGAGCTAGCAAGGTATCTTCTATATTCTTAGCCCCAGTATCTGCTTCTTTATCTTTGTCAGAGTGGTCACCACTTTCTTGGTTTGGTTGGTAGGCTCAACCAGATCTGGTAAGGTGACTGACATCCCCACCGACCCAAGTGGCTTTTTCAGTGTTACAGGTATTTTGGCTACCCAGGATAGTGTCCCAAGAAAGCATGTTGCAGCTAGGCTACTTTTTTTATTATTATTTCAAACAGGAGTATAGTACAACATTTTTATTCTAGTTGAATACATATCCATGATATGTGTCAAACTTTCTTTGCTTGATCGGGTGCCAAGTTTTGTTCTCGTGTATCTGCCACCGTGATGATTTTGTCATTAATGAGGTCCTGGATAACATTCTTGAGGGAATAGCACTTCTCGGTGAGATGACCACTGCAACGATGGTAGTCACAATACTGGGCATGGTTCCATGAACTAGGCAATGGGTTTGGCGGTGTATAATTTGCAATTGGTTTAAGCTTTCCATGAGCCCATAATGTTTGAAAGATCATAGATCTTGAAGTAGGCAAATCGTCATAATGCCTCTGAATTTCCCTCTTTCCTTTTGGTTGAGGTGGGGCTTTTGGTTGGGGTTTATTTGAGTGTCTGGGTGGGCTATGTTTGTGGTCTGGAGAATATTGTGATAGGAACTGATTATATGTGTTTCTATTTGAGAGAGGTTGTTTTTCATGTGCACAAATCATTCCGGTTAGGGTTCCATGGGCCATTTGTTGGGAATAGGTATTTGAAGGATCAAGAGGGAGGTAGCTCTTTTGGTTATGGAAACATGAATTTAGGTGAGTGATTTCAGGGTTGGTGTTTGGGATAGGTGGTGGATTGAAGTTATGAGTATTCAGGATAATATTGTTTTGGGGAATGGGGTTCATATTTGGCTGAAGTTGATGTTTGTTTGGTTTTTGGAAGTTTGAAGGAGAATATTTTCTGTTGGGTCGGAGAAGTTTATTTCGGGAAGGAGGGAATTATTGAGAGGAGGCCTTGGGCTTTTGATTTCTTGAGAGACAGTAGTGAAACTTTCCGCAAACTTTTCCAAAAGACCGCCAACTATTTGGCTTGTTACTCTTTCCATATGAGCATCCAATTCCTTTTTTAGCCAGTTCTGGAATTCGGGAGATGAGGCATACCCAGGAGCTTTTATTTCTGGTCCCATATTTTTATTTCCATTGTTGTTTTCTGTCACAGTCTGCTTATTTTTGGCGGCCATTCTACTTAAATATGTACCCTCTGCACAGATTCTGACCTTTTCTGATCTGTCCCTGATGTTTTTTGATCTGACCCCTATGCATGTATCTCGTGTCAACCGACCAGTACTATCTCTGTCTTTCCAAACTCGGGCTAGGTTTTTGAGGAAAAAGGGTGGAAGGTATTAGAAGGGATTGGCTGAAGGCTTTTTGGGTTCTGGGTTTATTATTAATATTTTGTTTTCATTATTATTCATTTTTCCTAAACATGACCGGACAAGCACTCACTTTGTTTTGACAGTCTCAGGACTATTCCTGTAATAGTGGATTCTTACTCCAGAGTATAGGAACTTTGTATTCCACCTACCTTTCGACTCCTCAAGATCGGACTGATCTCAGGCGAGGGCCTATACTCTTTCCGGGATCCACTATTCAAAATGGTCCAAGTCGGATATCATAAAAATCATTGGTCAGCCCCTGTACATATCTTTATTCATATATATTTTTTGCTATCGTTTTTTTTTTTTTTTTGCTTCTTTTTTGCTTCTTTTGTTTTTGCAACAGGGATTAGTCAATAATTCAGAGATATAAAATTCGATCGGTCGATGAAGTATCCTGAGAAACTATATGCAATTAACGTTGGCTGATACAGGGGATAGGTTGGCCATGGTGTAGGGTAGTAGTTTGGAATATTTCTACGTGCATGCACGTGTGTGCGGTATCTAAAAAGTACTAAAGTTTTTTTGTCCAAATATAAAGCATTAAATAAGCAAGTAAATGGTCTGTCTTTCTATTCTTTGTGGATTTTCTTGGCTTGTTTAGTTTGAGTCCTTGAAAGGACGGCACGAACAAGTATAACGGCCATTCAGATCAAGAAATAGAAAGAAAAGTGGGGAATCTTATCTATTCCTTATTAATTACAAATTGTTCATATTCCCCGAAATAAAATGGCAGAATGAAAGAATATTTATATATTTTTGCCCGACAAAAATAAAGCAAACAGAATAATAGCAAAATAAAGCAATAATAAAATAAAGCCCCAGTTTTTTGTTATCTTGCGCGAAATTCTATTTTATTCTTTTTTTTGTTTTTTTTTATTTTTTGATTTTTTTATATATTCTCAACGATACTCGAAACGAAGTTGCTACAAGTTTATGGTTATGTGCACAAATATATATACAGATATATAAAAATGCAATATTTAAAATGTTAAAGATATATAATAAGCATATTTAGCCAAAAGGAAAAGAAAACTTTTTTTTTTTTGAAAAATGAGTCTAGCCCTCCATTTTTATTTTCTTTAAAATAAAAACGTTCCCAGCAGAGTCGTCACTGTGAGTGCCCCGATTTATGACCGATCCCCCCCCCCCCGCTACTGAAAAGCAGGTGGTTTCAAAACCTTTAAAGCGTGTGGAATACGCTTGGCCTCAAATGTGGACTCAAAATATGATAAACATAGTCGTCATCTTTATTTTAAGGAAAAACAAATAAAAACCAAATGTAACCAGATTTGTAAAAGGGGTTCGGAGGCCAAGTTACGAGATGGGAAGATGTTAGGCACCCAACTCGCCCTTTCGGTCTCAAAATAG
Source organism: Codonopsis lanceolata (assembly GCA_013146195.2). NCBI lineage: Eukaryota > Viridiplantae > Streptophyta > Magnoliopsida > Asterales > Campanulaceae > Codonopsis > Codonopsis lanceolata. Next base: position 91,471,238 of record CM028378.1, on the reverse strand, counting down.
TTTTTGGCTAAAATATACTTTTATTATATTTATTTAACAGATGAAATAAAACATTTATATATATATATATATATATATATATATATATATATATATATATATATATATATATATATATATATATGTATGTATATGTATGTATGTATATGTATGTATGTATCTATCTATCTATATTATTACATACTTGCCACAACTTCTTTCCTGGAGTTACAAATACATTTATAAATATTTGGCCATAATAATAGCTCTTTTAAGTGATATTTTCTATAGAAATTTGTGCAGCACAACTGCTTATTTTTATTACATTGGGCTGGTCTAAATAGCATTTTTTTAATAAATAAATCTTTAAATAGCCTACCTTTTGAAGCGTGGGGGCTTTATCCCGTACCAACTAGCTTTTAGTAGATCTTAGGGGGCACTCGCTCTGTCCTTCTGGGAGAGTGAGTCTTTTTCTTTGTTGTTTTCTTTGTTGCGGAGATTCGAGCAAAGTGATCGCTTAGAAAGTTGCTTTCAGGCCTCGGGAACCAGGCGGAACAACTAATTACTTTTTTTTGTTGTCGTTTGCTTACTGACGGCGAAAATCGGGGAGAGCAATTGCTTGTTTTTTTGCTGATTTGGCGTCTAGATTCGGGTAGGACAACTGCTCTTTTTGGGATTTTGGAATCGGTGGAATAGGGCGGAATCCTAGCAGGGCAATTAGGTTTCACTTTGGCCGGTTGGTTTTGTGTTTGGGGGAGATTTGGCAGAGCTTTGGGGCTAGAGGATGAATTTCCTTCGGCGCTCACTCGAGAGAACGATCACTCACTGCGCGGTGAAAGTTTGATAACTACGTGTACTGTGTTTTTTCACAAGCAGGGGCCTCTTATTTATAGGCTGGGATTGGGATTTCTTCGTCGTTAAGATTTATCATTCTATGCTTCATCGGCTTGTACCACGTGCTTGAGAGATTGTACATTAGGCAAACTGCAACAGTGCACAGGGCACTATTGGGCGCCACCCATGGAGGGGGTGGGCGCCGCGCTCCAGGAGGTGGCATGGGTGGTGCCAGGCTCTTTTTTTGGTCTCCTTTCTAGCACTTAGGCCCCCTGCATTTTACTGTTTATGCATCCTACTTTTTCTTTTGCATTTTTAACCCTGTAACTTGACATTCGTTAGTGTTTTATCAGGTCTTGATATTTCATGTCAATGTTACATATCAGGGGTACGAAATTGGGGTGTCTACAATAAGGTGGTCACACACTACCTCTGGGCACCAACATCATCCAGAGACTTTTGGATCGGCTTGTGGTAGGCTGATGACCCAATTGTAATACCCCCATCCCACATCGGGTAGATGTAGGAATTGTATGTGATTTATAAAGTGGTCACACCCTACCTCTGAGCACCAACATCAACCATGGTCTTTTGGGTCAACTTGTGGTGAGCTTGATGATCCAAAGTGCTGCGTGCTCAATGGGCCAGTGTGTGGGCTACATGTAGCGGACCGGGCTTTCGGGCTTAGGGAGTTATAAATGGTATCAGAGCGGGGGGTCTCGGCCAGAAATGTAGGAACAAAGTGATGTGCGGGCCAAAGTGCTACACCGCAAGGGGTGGGAGCCACCTCTTGATCCTCATACGAGCCACCTTTTGCATCCCACATCGCCCGGGGTACGGTTCAGCCTTGGCGAGGACGTCAAGGATTTAAGTGAGGGAGATTGTAATACCCCCATCCCACATCGGGTAGATGTAGGAATTGTATGTGATTTATAAGGTGGTCACACCCTACCTCTGAGCACCAACATCAACCTTGGTCTTTTTGGTCAGCCTGTGGTGGGCTTGATGACCCAAGGTGATGCGTGCTCAGTGGACCAGTGTATAGGCTACACGTAGCGAACCGGGCTTTCAAGCTCAGGGCATTACAAATGGCCTTGACGCGGACGTCAAGGATTTAACTAGGGGAGATTGTAATACCCCCATCCCACATCGGGTAGATGTGGGAATTGTATGTGATTTATAAGGTGGTTACACCCTGCCTCTGAGCACCAACATCAACCATGGTCTTTTGGGTCGTCCTGTGGTGGGCTTGATGACCCAATGTGTTGCAAGCTCAGTGGGCCAGTGTGTGGGCTACACATAGCGAACCCGACTTTCGGTCTCGGGGCGTTACACTTAGAATCCTTACATTCCCAGATTCCACCAAGACCTTCTAGGCAGAAGACAGTTCCTGCTAAATTTAAAGACTATACTTACCTACCCCCTGCCTTTCACCAACCCTCTTTCTCTTGTACGACACCCTATCCCATGTCCATATAATGTAGCCTTGATAACTTATCTCTACTCCTCATATTTCTTCTACAGAGCAACCTGCAGACATCTTCACCAAAGCACTATCTTCTTCATAGTTTTTCTACTTACTATCCAAACTGAGAATTAAGAATCTACTCTACACTCTCAGTTTCGGGGGGGGGGGGATGAGGATAAACAAAGATTACTCACTAAGAAATCTACAGGGACTAATTAGTCAAATATGTTATCTAAAGGTTAGCCGGTGAAAGTATATAGGTAGTTAAGTTTGTTAAATATCCTTTTCCTACAAGGATTTGTTTTTCCTTGCTCTTTTATGTTTTGGCTTTCCTCAATCCTTTATATAGGATCTCTTTATAACTCTTTTCTCTACTAAGAAATAATTCTTATCTCCAAATACTTAAATTCAATTCATAAATTATCAATATATATATATCGCATAACCCCAAACTCTCTTCCATCCACCCACATAGACATCCACGCCCCACCCAATCACCCACATATGAGGTTGACCCGACTATTGCATTGAACCCCCATCCACCGTACTCTTGTTTTTACAAATGCATTGAATAGATAATAAGCTCGGATTGGCTAGAATTCATAGATTCAATACTGCTTGTTGGTCCACATGATTTCTCAAATAGGCTAGAGGGGGGGGGGTGAATAGCCTATGTTGACGTTTAAAACTTTTCTTCTTTTTATAAAAGTAAAGCATAGGTTTTAAAGGCGTAGACAGTTAGCACGATGAGCGTGTCTGCTGGTATCAAGGAACAACAGACTTGCTCTCAGAAGAGTTATGAACTCTGCTGGTGAACTGTTGTTTAAATCAAAAGCATGTTTGAAAGAGTTTAAGCAGCGGAAAAAGTTAGGCTTAGATTTAGAGAAGTCTTAAGAGGTTGTACACGAATATATGATCAGAACAACAGCACACTTAATCCTTCTTCTAAATGCAGATTTAGGAAATCATTAGAGAATAGTTTTTCAAAGGATAAATCAATTTATAAAAGCTCATAGAGAGGTAAAGACTGAATGATAAATTATTAGAAAGAACATCTGAATTTATTCAAAGATAAATTACATATTACATCATCCTAGACACTCTATGTACATTTTCTATCCTCGTCCTTTCAAGCCTTAATCTTTACTTAATTATTCATAGACGAATTCTTAAGTAAAGAGGGCAATAGGAGACAAGAATGAGAGACCGATATGAGAAGACACTATTGAAGGTCGTTCATATATAAAATATCTAAACGATTGAGTGCAGAGCACTTGACCTTCTATGATGATTGATTATTGCACAATCAACAACATTTGTGTGTGAATACAAATCTGAAGATATGAATGCAATATTTACAGACTACTCTTCATCTTCCTTGGGCACCATATGAAATCAATCTTCAAATCAATGCAAGAGCTTGTCCTTTAGCTTTAGGAATAAAGTCCTGAAGCTTCAGCTAAAGGCTAAGTTCTTCGAAGAAGGGTGAAGAACTCAAATCAAGAACTGGGTTCTTGACCAAGACACCGATCTCTGTCGATTGAAGTTTCTGATCTCTCGTCTTCTTTAAAGCCTTTCATCCTAGAAATCCACTAAGAGTGTTTTGCTAAGGTCTGGGTAAGCTCACTGCAATCTACTGTGAAGATCTGAGATGCGTTGGTAAAGACGATCTCTTGTACATCTTATAGCTTCTTTGAAGTTCTTGTTGCATATCAGTTTTTCACTGATGTATTCACTTCTTTGTTGAATAGGAGGATGAGAGATTTCTTTTATAGACCGGGGTTAATTAATCATTGAGAAATAAAGATGGATTTTCTATCCGTTAGAGAGATGTCGTTGTTGAAGACCATCGAATAGAGATGTTGTTCACTGGATCTTTGACTGTTGGATAAAAGTTCTGTCTTGCAGATCCTGAACTGGTTGCCCGTCAGACTGTATTGATAAGTCTCTGAAAAGTGAGTCTGACATCTGATGCACTATCAGGTGGTCTGTCCAATAAAGTAGATTCTTTTGACTTTTTCAGGCCACGTGAGTGAGAGACAGTTCTGTAGCATCACTGGTGTCAGGATTCATAAAGATTTGAATTGCTTTTGAAGATTGAACACATTAGTCTTGTCTTGATCTACTGCGGTTCTGTGTCTTTGTAGCACGTACAGAACTAAGTCTGCAAGTGTGACGTCAATAGTGAGTCTTCTTTTAAGGAAGGACTGCTAGTTGCTGATGTGAACATTCAAATCGTAGCAAGTCTGCTGGTAACAAGTCTTCAAGGTATTTCCGTGATGCATTTGATAAATCTGCTTGTGACGAGTCCTTTGAGAAACTTTGACACTACAGCACGTCTGCTTGTAGCGAGTCTTCAAAGTGTCCTTTAATGAATATGACAAGTCTGCTGGTGACGAGTCTTTCGAAAACCTTGATGCTACAGCAACCCTGCTGGTGCCGGTGCGTATAAAGTGATGGTCTGTTCAATCATCATTAAGAAGGTAGGTATAGATTAGGATGACCTAACCTAAGACCTATGTGTTGTCAAACAAGTTGCAACACTAATCGGTACGCAGCCCTCTTAGCCACTTGTTATGACACACAGTAATGGGAACAAACAAATCAAAATATTCAGAATATGCAAGGTGATAAGTTAATTATCAAGAAGCATATTCCAACAATCTCCTCATATTTGTTTGGAATCATTACAAGATGACATATACAAAGCACTAAAGCATTTATCAAGACATTGAAATAACATGCCCACAATGAATAATCATTTTATCTCAAGGCATGCCCTATGTTGATAATTGCAAGAGCGATGGCTTTGTATAGTCTACTATTACTATTACAGACTCGATAAATCAAAGTACTGCACAGGGTAAAGCAATAGTGAAATATTGTTTAGATCTCTTATGATATTTGAATATGTTTAATCATGATCTAAAAAGTTTTAGGGTCCTTGCTAGAACAAATGTTTTATATGTTAAAGAATATTTTGGCAAGCAAAAGTAGCAAATCCTTATGTAATCATATGTTTTTGAAAGTGTTTACAATAATGATTGCTTATGATACCACTTTAAAGCATTTGATTTTTCTGTTGAACATAAATGATCTTTGTTGAATGTAAGACTCAACAGAGATATTTTAGAAAAAATAATTTTCAACAGAAGTGCCACAAAGGCTGAGTGTGATTCACATAGAATCAGCTATGGGGGTGAATTTTTCACCTTATGTGTGTCTTCCATTGAACAAGTGAAATTTTGGTCTTTACCCTTGTTACCTATGAACACTTCTCCTTAGTTCATGAACTCTCCTCCTGAGTTTGTGAACTCTTCTATGTCTTGGAGAGTTATGGATAACTCTCCTCCTTAAGGAATGGCTTTCCTCCTTAATTAATATCTCTCGTCCTTAATGAACTCTCCTCCTTAATTAATGACACTCCTTTTTTACGGATATGTCATAACTCTCCTCCTTAATGGTTGCAAGCAAGAGAGAGAAGAAGAAGAAGAAGGAAGAACAGAAGAGAAGAACAGTAGACAAAGATGATGTCAGTTAAAATTTTAGATTGAGAAAGTACCACTAGAAAGATTTAAACAAAATACATCCTAGTTGGAATCCCCAAAGCTACCAGTGCTAGAGCCTAAAGAATATTCTCTATGTTCGTCAGAAAAGCTTTTATTACCGAACAACTCTCGAGTTATCAGCAGGTCTCCAGTGATAGGAAGGCGTTCATCCTTATGGATTGTGGATTGAATGGGCTGATAATAGCAAAGAAAATAGTTTATAATCCTTGCATACTTATGAATCCCAGACCCATTCACTCGTTTTCGCACGATAGACCGACAGATGAGAAAGAAGACAACTTCTGACCAATTGATGGTGTGAGAATCAAGAACAGCAATGGTGAAGTTATGAAGTCTTCTGGTGTCACTGCCTGAGCTTGCGTCATGAAATAGAAGGCATTGGCTCAGAATCTCACCAATACAGTACACGTCTAAGGGATAATTGTTGACGTCTCAAGTACTGTAGTTATCGCAAAAATGGTAGCCAGTTCGGTGAAGCCATGATTCATTAAGGATAGAATCATCGAGTGCGTTAGGTCCAACAGAAGGAAGATGAAAGACGCGTGACAGTCTCTCGGCATTGAGGACGACGTCAGTACCTCGAATGCTACCGTTGAGGCTCTTACCATCTCTTGCCAGTTGCATCCTTGACTAGAATTCGTCAACCAGTTGAAGGCTGTAGAATTCTTCGCGAAAAGTCAGGATGGAGACGAGTCCAGAACTGTGAAGAAGATCGATAATCGTTCCTCCAACAGTGTTGTCGAGGAGAAATTGTTCTCCTTAGATCGTGTGACCAAGAATGTAGGACTGAGAGCCTATTCTGGTAATGAAGGACGATTCAGGTGGAACATATCGACTAGAGACGCTTGAAGATGATGAAACGGCGAAGTAATCATGTCAAAGATCGAATTTAAATGGACATTCGGCGATTCCTGATGACGATATTAAGTCATTATTGAAGATGTTTTCGATACAGATTTTGATTTAAATCGAGGAATCTCAATATCCAGATATTAAATACCAATGATGGTGAGGTGTACTGGATAAAAAGAAGAAGGCCTGTGTTGATATCAATGACTTTTTGAAAATAATATGAGTTTAAAATACAAACCTTTGAAGAAATAAGATATGTTTTGAAATTCTAAAATTTCCATAAGATAATTTACGAGGCATTCTGAATCATTTACATAATCCTCAGCAATCTCTCAAATCTTTAGGATTTTTAGAATTTAAACCAATTTTTAAGAAGTATTTCAAAAATATATATATAATATTTTTCAAAACAGTACAGAATTTGTGTTCTGTGTTTCCAGAAGATATTTTACGGGGCTTTCTGAATCATCTACATAATCCTCAGCAATCTCCCAAATCTTCTAGAAATTTTTGAACAAAAAAAAAGGTTTTGAAAACATTTTTGGAATTGATACCAATTATTGAAATACTACTTGTTGGAAAACATTTGAAAATCTATCAGTACTTCCAAATGTTGTTTAAGTCAAGAATATCTTCACAAGTAGGTGACCAGCAGAGTCGATGTACTACTGAAACCTTTTTGATAAATGGTTTGTTTCAGTAGAGATGAATGTCTGCTAATATGAGATTATGAATAGCAGAGAAGGAGGTCTGCTGTTCAGGGATAACCAACAGAGATTGGGGTCTGCTGATTCAACTGATAACCTAAAGATGTATTCAGCAGTAATGAAAGTCTGCTGATACTAGTTGATAACAGCAGATAGAAGGGGGTGAATAATTGAGGAAAATATCTGCTGATATCAATTCTCTGATATGCATGCTTATCAGTTGTCTTGAACACACTAAAATGGTCAGTAATGAAATTGTTGTGATTAGTTGAAGAATACTGTGTTCAAGGGTGATGGAAGTCTACCGATACTGATTTTTGGATGGATAGGTAATCAGTAGACTAAGGTTTGATGATATCAAATGAGTGAAGAATATTTCAGTAAATTATCCTTTTGGGTGCCTTGGCTTCTTGAAGGACAAACCATAAGCTTCATCGACATGATTAACTGATGACTATGCTTCTTCTCAATAGAATCTCAATTAAGTGAGAAGAGCATTAGAGGCGAAAGGAAAGATAATAGCCATCTTAGTCAAAGCACTTGTATCACAAAGAAGCAAGTAGCTTATTCTTAATTTGGCTAGAAGTACAGAGTTAAGAGAACGCATTTCGCTTCATGGTCAACAGCTAAGATGATGACTCTCTTAAGGGTAAGAAAGTCATCTGTTCAAGACAAAAGAAAAGAGAAAGAATTTCGAGCAGGGTTGTCTTGAACAGAGGAAACAGTAGATAAGAAATAGAATTGAAGAAGTTGTTTGTTCCTCAGAAGGTCTTTATTCTAACAGCAGATGTGAGGTCTACTGTTGTGAATTATTTGAGACCAGAGTTTTTGGGGAGAATGAAGATTCACCAGAACATCATGGGTTAAGGTGAAATCTTCTATTCCTGAGAAAGGAGTTACAAGGTAAGCAGTCCTTTCTAAAGAAATCCAAAACTATAATTATCTATATTCCAACAATAATACTTCTGATGAGATTTCTACCAGTAATCATAGAAGTTTTTAATTGAAATAAGGTATTTTTACTGAGTTAAAATTAGTTTTTAAGATACCAGTTGATCTAGTTATAATGACCGCAGTTAAAGCAAGGTGAAATCAAAAGATTGTCATTAAAACAAGAGTCAACTTAGTCTTTTGAGCACTAGAAGTTTTTGATGAAAAATTAAATTCTTCTCTGTTGTCTGAATCAGAGATCTGCGAAAATAGATCAGATTCATAAGACTTTTATTTAGAAGATAGATCCTGGTTTCTTCTCATCAAAATTATAGTCTATTGGATTAGAATACTAATGGTTAAGGATTGGTTTGCTGTTGGGTTAACAGCAAAGTTATGTTTGCTGTTGTGGATTCGGAACAGAAGGTATAATATGAAGTACAAGTACCGAAACCAGTGGCGGATATGCCTTAGACTTGGGGGGCAAGTGCCCCGCTGAATTTTTTTTTTTTATTATTTATACACTACAAAACGACATTGTTTTAATTTTAATTTTATTTTTAAGTAATAGTTAACATTAGTGACACCGCTGAGATTTATTTTTGGATCCGTCACTGAGTCCGAAACCATAAGCAAACATAAGATTTCATGCTATCAAATAATGTGCATACAAAAGCAGATAGACATGAAGTAAAGTTCTTTTGAACAAGTTCTCATTTAGATCAAAATATAATCGATTACAAATAGGATCTAATGATTACAAGATTCAATACAACTTCCGGTGACTTAACTACTCCTAGAGAACAACTAATCTAAACACCTAATACATTTCTAAAGATAAAAATGTTACAAGGAGATGTATATGAAGACCTTGGACCCAGATATGTTTAACCGATTGGCAAACGGAATATAGGTCTAGATCAAGTGTCTGATGACGAAAGAGACAGCCAGACAGAATCTCTACACTGTAAAAAGTGCAGATGTGTGTTCATGTTGACTACTCTTCCTTCTCCCTTCAGCTAGCTCTTAAGCCCAGGTGACCTTCACAAGCAAACACGACTTACCTTTCGAAAGTCGGCTGCTGTGAATTATGCTGATCTCAAGGGAGAATCATGTCACCAGGAGGATATGTAGAAAGTCTAAATTGCTAAAAAGGGTTGGTTGACATGAGCACGATCACAGAGATCTGAGAAAGGCATGCTAAATGGTTGTTGAGGTAAATCTTCATACAAGAGGAATCCTCAAAACTAACCAAACAACTTTCAGTGGATAGGAAAGGTAATATCAAGTTGTTGAGATAGAAATTTGATCTAGTGCTAAAAATATTCCTAAGTAACATTTTGAAAGGAAGGAATATTGTATCAGTGTCTATCATAGTGTTTGGGAGGTAGTTTACGAGTGATAGAGATTAGGGAAGGAATGTCTATAAATACTCGTTGAAGCAAGACGAAGGACCGGTTAATGAGATGAATTCATTAAGTTTGAAGAGTCCTTTCAACCACTCTCATTAAAGTCATATAGGGTAGTGTGAGAGATAGTTGTAATTTCTAAATATCTGGTAAAATTTCTCCTTGGAAAGCTAAAAGATTTTGAAAAGACAAATCAGCTTTCTTGAGAAGATAAAAAGGTTTTCGTTAAGACAAAACAATATTTCAGTAAAATTTGACAAAACAACTTTTTCAGAAAAAGGAAGGTTTGATTTTGACAAAAGTGACTTTTCAGAAAAAATGTTTTGGATGAAGAATATGTTTTCCTTTTTAAAGATATATTTTACCTTTATCGAGAATCTAGGAAATTAGTCTTTTACTTTAAGGAATAGTCAGTTTCAAGAAGTTTAACATCAACCTTTGTAGAACTTGCAAAGATACCTATGTATGTTGCACATTGTCTACTAAGGTGGAAACTTCTATAAGTCAACACACATAACTGAGCTTATGAAGTATTGCAACGCAAGAATGTTCGTCAAAGAAGACGGTTTGAAGATAACACAGTCTAAGCAGATCAAAGATAATCTAAAATTACTTTGATATGAAGACATCAAACATGTTGAGTAATGTAAATCATACTTAATAGAGTGAATAGAAATCAAAGAGCAATGTATGATAAGCTGTTACTCAAGCTATATATTTGCAGAGATAAACAGAGAAGAACAGAGCATGCAAATATAAGGCTTATGCAGTGATGATATATTCATGATCATGATTATCAGAGTATCATAAAGATAGAGTAGATATCAATCATAACCCAGAGATAAGAAGATTAGATTGAAGCAAGTAAGTAGAATCATGTAAGTCAGTTAAGCATAATATTTTATGCTGTTAGAGAGAGAATAAAATTTGCTTGTTGATCTTGAGAGAATCTAAATTCCTGAATGAAAATCAAGAAGATCATTAGCAACATTTTATGAGTTTTAAAAAGCTCTAGAAAAATCTAGGTACAGAAATAAGTTTTGCAAGAAAATCCATGGGATGAAGAGAAGGGAATCTGGATCTTGAATATCTTATTTTCCCTTGGTCTTATGTGCTCAAAGAGAAAAGAGCAGAAGAATTGAGCACTAGACATGGGATGTACCTTAAGCGACAGTTGTATTCAGATCGAGGTAGATGTTCTTCATAATGTGCCTTTTGGAATCTGAGCTAATATGTATGTGGTCGATGTTGCCTAAAGAATAGATTTCCTTTACAACAGCTTATGAGATCTTTGATTCATATTTCTTAGAGATTGATTTCAAGTAATTCTTTGAAATATAGGCCAAGTTCCCAGAAACTAAATATCTTATAACAGAGAAATCAATCAATGTTTCATGATACAGAGTTTTTGACTCTTAACTTTTTTTCATAAGAATAGATAAGAATAAGAATAGATAAGAATCATTTAAAATTATTTCACTGTAAAGTTGCAGAATTTTTAACTAAGAAATTTCTCTCAAGAGGGTGTTGGATTAATAACAATCGTTAGCCTTATGTCGAGAGAATTTGAATTTGAAATCCTTTAAAGTGAAGCATCCATCTGAGTGTCATACATCTGAGGAGACATTATTCATAGTGCCAATTGATATGTATATCTGCCATATGAATAATTTTTCCACAATCATCAAGGTTATTGTCTATCTCAAGAAATTTTTGAAAACAAAATAATTTTTCAAAATTAGTAAGTTTTTCAAAAAAAATTCTCAAATGAAATCCTTGTCAAAAGTTTTGAAGATAAAACGAATTTTTCTTTTGACATGTATTTGAGATGAGCAATCGAGGATCAAACTCTCAAGTGGTTAGACCTAGCATAGAGCTTGAAGAGTTTGGCTCTGATACCAATTGTTGGTCCACATGATTGCTCAAATAGGCTAGAGAGGGGAGTTAATAGCCTATGTTGACGTTTAAAACTTTTCTTCTTTTTATATAAGTAAAGCATAGGTTTTAAAGGCGTAGACAGTTAGCACGGTGAGCATGTCTGCTGGTATCAAGGAACAGCAAACTTGCTCTCAAAAGAGTTATGAACTCTGCTGGTGAACTGCTGTTTAAGTCAAAAGCATGTTTGAAAGAGTTTAAGCAGCGAAAATAGTTAGGCTTAGATTTAGAGAAGTCTGAAGAGGTTGTACACGAATATACGATCAGAACAACATCACACTTAATCCTTCTTCCAAATGCAGATTTAGGAAATCATTAGAGAATAGCTTTTCAAAGGATAAATCAATTTATAAAAGCTCATAGAGAGGTAAAGACTGAAAGATAAATTATTAGAAAGAACATTTGAATTTATTCAAAGATAAATTACAGATTACATCAGCCTAGACACTCTATGTACAGTTTCTGTCCTCGTCCTTCCAAGCCTTAATATTTACTAAATTATCCATAGACGAATTCTTAAGTAAAGAGGGTAATAGGAGACAAGAACGAGAGACTGATATGAGAAGACACTATTGAAGGTCATTCATATATAAAATATCTGAACGATTGAGTGCAGAGCACTCGACCTTCTATGATGATTGATTATTGCACAATCAACAACATTTGTGTGTGAATACAAATCTGAAGATATGAATGCAATATTTACAGACAGCTCTTCATCTTCCTTGGGCACCATCTGAAATCAATCTTCAAATCAATGCAAGAGCTTGTCCTTTAGCTTTAGGAATAAAGTCCTGAAGCTTCAGCTAAAGGCTAAGTTCTTCGAAGAAGGGTGAAGAACTCAAATCAAGAACTGGGTTCTTGACCAAGACACCGATCTCTGTCGATTGAAGTTTCTGATCTCTCGTCTTCTTTAAAGCCTTTCATCCTAGAAATCCACTAAGAGTGTTTTGCTAAGGTCTGGGTAAGCTCACTGCAATCTACTGTGAAGATCTGAGATGCGTTGGTAAAGACGATCTCTTGTACATCTTATAGCTTCTTTGAAGTTCTTGTTGCATATCAGTTTTTCACTGATGTATTCACTTCTTTGTTGAATAGGAGGATGAGAGATTTCTTTTATAGACCGGGGTTAATTAATCATTGAGAAATAAAGATGGATTTTCTATCCGTTAGAGAGATGTCGTTGTTGAAGACCATCGAATAGAGATGTTGTTCACTGGATCTTTGACTGTTGGATAAAAGTTCTGTCTTGCAGATCCTGAACTGGTTGCCCGTCAGACTGTATTGATAAGTCTCTGAAAAGTGAGTCTGACATCTGATGCACTATCAGGTGGTCTGTCCAATAAAGTAGATTCTTTTGACTTTTTCAGGCCACGTGAGTGAGAGACAGTTCTGTAGCATCACTGGTGTCAGGATTCATAAAGATTTGAATTGCTTTTGAAGATTGAACACATTAGTCTTGTCTTGATCTATTACGTGTCTTTGTAGCACGCATGAGAACTAAGTCTCGCAAGTGTGGCGTCAATAGTGAGTCTTCTTTTAAGGAAGGACTGCTAGTTGCTGATGTGAACATTCAAATCGTAGCAAGTCTGCTGGTAACAAGTCTTCAAGGTATTTCCGTGATGCATTTGATAAATCTGCTTGTGACGAGTCCTTTGAGAAACTTTGACACTACAGCACGTCTGCTTGTAGCGAGTCTTCAAAGTGTCCTTTAATGAATATGACAAGTCTGCTGGTGACGAGTCCTTTAATGAATAGACCGGGGTCGATTGATCATTGAGAAATGAAGATGGATTTTCTATCCGTTAGAGAGATGTCGTTGTTGAAGTCCGTCGGATAGAGATGTTGTTCACTGGATCTTTAACTGTTGGATAAAAGCTTTGTCTTTCAGATCCTGAACTGGTTGCCCGTCAGACTGTATTGATAAGTCTCTGAAAAGTGAGTCTGACGTCTGATGCACTATCAGGTGGTCTGTCCAACTATGTAGATTCTTTTGACTTTTTCAGACCATGTGAGTGAGAGAAAGTTCTGTAGCATCACTGGTGTCAGGCTTCATAAAGATTTTAATTGCTTTTGAAGCTTGAACACATTTGTCTTGTCTTGATCTACTGCGGTTCTGTTTCTTTGTAGCACGTGCAAAACTAAGTCTTCCGGTGTGATGTCAATAGTGAGTCTTCTTGTAAGGAAGGACTGCTGGTTGCTGATGTGAACATTCAAACCGTAGCAAGTCTACTGGTAACAAGTCTTCAAGGTATTTTCGTGATGCACTTGATAAATCTACCGGTGACGAGTCCTTTGAGAAACTTTGACACTACAGCACGTCTGCTGGTGATGAGTCTTCAAATTGTCGTTTAGTGCATATGACAAGTCTGTTGTTGACGAGTCTTTCGAAAACCTTGATGCTACAGAAAGTCTGTTGGTGCTGGTGCATATGAAGTGTTGGTTTGTTCAATTATCATTAAGAAGGTAGGACTAGATTAGGATGACCTAACCTAAGATCTATGTGTTGTGAAAAAAGTTGTCACACTAATCGGTACGCAGCCCTCTTAGCCACTTGTTATGAGTTATGACACATAGTAATGGGAACAAGCAAATCAAAATATTCAGAATATGCAAGGTGATAAATTAATTATCAAGAAGCATATTCCAGCACTGCTTACTAGGATGAATCTAGTCAATCAAGCGGCTAAAATTCCAGAGAATAACCTGAGAATAAGAAGATTGAAAAAATCTCGATACTGCCTCTACAAAGCACCCCAAATATTTTCTTCCCACACCACCACCTCCATTGTTGACAACCTTCTGCCTGTGCTGCAACTTCTTCAGACGGAGGCAAGTGGTCTGTCAGGCATCAATAACATACCATAGACTCGTGTGTATCCTCTTGCCATCCAAATGGAAAATGCTCAACGATGATTCTCAAACCATTAATGATCTTGCCAGGAGACTGATTCTAGGTCTATTGAGCTGATATTGATAATTGGTTCGAATTTAAGATTAATTATATCAACCTCGTCGCTGCCCCTCCACAACGGCACAACCCTAATTGTTGTGAAACTCGATGATCTTGGTAAAGTTTCAAATCACAATCCCCCATGGATTTTTTTCTTAGCCAATAAAATTGAAAACAAACCCAAATGAAGGAAACACCAACCCCACCCATGGTTCCCCCGATGCCACCATACATACAGAAGTTGCCAACCAAACTGAAATTCCAAGAACAAAAACCAATTTTGGGGCTGTCGAATGGCTCCAGTATCGTGAAGCAGCCATTCCTTCCCTTCCCTGCCGCCATCTTCCAGTGACTCCATTTATGACCTCCTCGAAAAAGTGCGCCTGCTTTCAACGAATGGCCAACTCGATGAAGCTATGTCTTTATTCTACACACTTGAAGTTTCTCACACGCGCCAAACCTAAGCTCAGCTCTTTCATGCTTGCACTCTTCATGGTTGCCCATCATGTGTTCGACGAAATACCAGAGAAGAACATTGTGTCTTGGTTTTCTTGGACTACTCTCAAGGAAAAAAACCGGAGCAAGGAGATGTTTGTTGGAGGAGAGACAGAGATGGGGCGAGATGTGTTGCTACTTGGGTGTTTGCGAGGTTGAGGAAGGATGAGAGAAAAATCGACGATAACTTTAATAATATGGATGGAGAGAAGACCTTTTCTAATATTTTTTATTTGGGGAAATCGCAACATTGCTCCCTCGACTATAGGCCGATCGCAGTAATAGTCTCTTAAAAGTTTTTTGTCAAATTTGAATCCTACGAGTATTAAATTTTCACAACTATAGTCTTTTTGATGGATGTCGTTAAAAAATTATCATTAAGTTGTCATGTTCCTCACACGTGCTTTAAGTAAGGACTAAAATGTTTTTTTTTTCCAAATCTAACTTATATTATAATTTTCAATCAAGTCCCTAGGGTTTGAAAAAAGACCCAAAGGCTTCTTCTCCAATTACACATGCCCATAAATGAATTAAACTAAAGCACGTGTATCTTAATTGCTTCAGTTTAGGGAAGGACAGGGAAGAAGTCGTGAATCCAATTTTCACAGATTCCCTGCGTATCTTTGAGGAAGATCTTCTCCGCCTTCCCCTTTCATCTACTCAGAAATCTCCGGTTTGAAGCTCCTTCACCTTCACCTTCTTCTCCTCTCCCTCTCCCTTTCCATCTCAACTTCTAAATGTACCTTCCTTCTCTCGGTGTTTGTGTGTGTTTATGAGGTGTTATTTCTAATCTCTGGGTGTTTTATTATGTATTATGTATTTGTTATGATAATGTTTGTGTTGATTCGGTTTTGTTGAAATTATTTTACTTTCGAATTATGATGGCGTTACATAGAGCTTAAAATCGTAGGATTTTACAACCACTATCCCCACTGATTTTGTGTGTGAATAGACCTCTAAATACCCATTTTACAACCACTATCCCCACTATGTTTCTTAAATAGACATGCTGTGTATTGCTATTATTCAATTCAGTCTTGGACTTTATGTGCAATGTGAATGTTTTCATTTGTGTGCAACCACTGATTTTTTTTTGAATGTTTTCATTTGTGTGCAATGTGAGAAAGTTCAGCTAATTGGTATAACTGAGTTTCCTTTGTTCCAGTTTTGTTTCTGGAGATAGTTATATTCTAATATTCAAGTGTATGTATTCATATATTTTTTTAAAGATTTTTGCTGCATATTTTTGTTGCTTCTTTGCCACTTAATTTGTAGGCTAATTATGGAGGAAATGTCATTTTTGTGCAGACTCTTTGATGGTGCAATTCCTACGTTTACAGCCGTCGCTTTCGATAGGTTAATTGAGCCTAGAGCATCTAGGGACAGTGTAATTGGGGAAGAAGATCTTTGTGTCTTTTTTTAAACTCTAGGGACTTTATTGAAAATTATGATATAAGTTAGGTTTGAAAAAAAATTCATTTTAACCCTTCCTTAAAGCACGTGTGAGGCACATGACAACTTAACGGTAGTTTTTAAACGGCATGCATCCAAAGGACTGTAGTTGTGAATATTTAATACTCGCAGGACCCAAATTTGACAAAAAATTGTTAAGCGACTATTACTGTGACCGGCCTATAGTCGAGGGACCAATGCTGCGATTTGCCCTTTTTATTTCAATTTTTTTTATGTTTATATTTTACTTTAGGTTATTTTCCATCTCAACAATAAATTGACCACGTAGATGTTTAACAAAATTAAGTGAGGGCAATTTTGTAATTTTACAAAAATTTAACTCTCCTTTCAAAGATAACGCTACATGGGACTCACATGAAGCCTAAAGTTGAATTGAAGAATCACCGTAGGAAATCTTCAACATCAGTTACCATTTAAATAAAAAATGTCAAATTCAGTGACCAAGTTATATATTAATCCTAGGTAAAACCATATTATCACTTAAATTCAAATAACTTTTTTGTCCTTTAAATAAGTAAGGGTATTTTCATCATATTTTAAAATATTTGATTGCAATTGTAATGATAAAGACATGAAGGGAAAATTTGACAAAAATCAACATATGAGACAAAATGAATAGAATTCAAAAAGGTAGGATCTAATATAAAGTTAGGTATAAGTTGAGGGACCAAATTATTATTTCATTATTTATGAAATTGATTAGTCCATAATAATTTACTTGTTTAGCCTTAATTAATGGTAAGTAGTCTATTTAATCTAGGGATATTTATGTCTACATTATTTTTTAATTATAACCAATTTACTTGTTTAACCTTAATTTAATTGTGGGTGTTTATTAAGTGTAGATGTGGCAAACGGACGGGCATGGGCAGGCCCATATGGGCAATGGGCTTAAATGGATAGGCGAGTAAATGCTCATTTAATAACATGAGCATATACGGGCGGGCAATAAATGGGCATGGGCGCCCATCTACTCATTAACACAAAATTATCAAATAAATATAATAATTACAAAAAAATCATTTTATTTAACAAAAAAATTATTTATTTTTTATTTTGAGACAAATCAAATAGGAAAGCTAGTTTTTTTAATATTTTTTGTTGTGGGGGGAGATTGAGGGAAGAGAGGTGACATAAATAATGTGATATCATCGTGATACCCAATATCCACTCATAATTAACGAAGACATTAACTTTTGCTTAAAAACCAAATAAAACAAAGCATACAATATATATATATATATATATATATATATATATATATATATATATATATATATATATATATATATATATATATATATATATATATATATATATATAGTATGATTAATAAAAAATGAACAATTAATGGTAGTACATGAGACAACCAAATAGGTAGAAGAAAAAGGCTCCAGTGCACGGTGCACCACAGATTCTGTAGCCTTGCACCGTGAGTCTGTGCGTGATCAGTGAGAATCGGTGTGTGTATGTGAGAGAGAGCGAGAGGGGGAAAGAAGGCTAAGCTCATGAATAAATTCTTCAAGTGAATTGAGAGGTGGGAGAGAGCAAAAACCATAGTAAAATTGGAAGAGCGAGAGAATGAGTTTTAGGGCGGGTGCCTAAGTGGGCGCTCATTTAACCCATCATGATTAATTATCCCAAATTGGCATGCCCATTTGTTCCCACTAAAATTTTTTGGTGTGTCCATGCCCATTATTTGTTGAGCGGTCTGAGTGGACAAATGGGCTTGGGTGAAAATTGTCACCTCTAATTAAGTGCAAGGTTAATTTTATCCATGCAGTAAGTTGTTAGAGACAAGTAGACAACTAGACTTTTATAGATAGATAGACGAGTGCAATTCAACAACTATTATATATAGATAGGTGAGTGCAATCCAACAATTACTCTCTTCGTCCCAAAATTATTGTCTTGCTTTTATTTTTCGTTCATCCCAAAATAATTATCTTGTTTAAAACATTCCTTTTTAAGACAACACTTTTACCACTTTACTATTACTTTTTCATCATATTTTAGTTATGAGCCACATATACATGAGTTTTAAAGAAAACTACACATCAAACTAATATTAATAATCAAGATAATTGTTTTTTCTTAATCCGTATGTCAATTCAAACGGAACAATGATTTTGAGGCGGAGGGAGTATTATATATACTCTTGTACGGATTCATTGTTTTGGATTACATTAGTGCATTAACTTGCATATAATTTTATGCAAATGTACATTTTCAGAAACAGTATGTTTTTTATTCCCCTAGATCCCTAAAAGAAGTCCATTATTTGATGTTTCAGAATTTTATTTTTTTCACTATCTAATACTCTCTCCCTCCTAAAATTAACTTCATGTTCAATTCGGTACACGAATTAAGTAAAAATAATTGACTTAATTAATAATATTGATTTAATGTGTAGTTTCTTTTAAAGTTCATGTGTATATGATTCATAATTAAAATAAGATAAAAAAGTCAGGGTAAAATGGTACGTATGATATCGTATAAATGAAAGTTTCAAACTAGATAATTATTTTGGCAGAAACGAAAAATAAAAGCAGGACAATAATTTTGAGACAGACGTAGTATTATTATTTTTTTCCTTTTTTTGTGTGGATTCTTTTAACATTTTTTATTCATATTTATACATTAAAGAATATAAGTATAACGTTAGTAAACTAGATTAAATACTATGAACTAAACTACCAATTAACCGCCAAGTGTGCACGCAACAGATAAAAGTATTCACAAATACATGCCGTTATACAAGGCTACACTAGCACGACTGGGAGGCAACCAAAAGAATCTTAATTAGAGACAAGGAAGCAGAGACTGCTATAATCTCAGAAAACCACTTTTCACTTCTCCACGTGGCTATTGAGACCGGAAAGCATTGGCCAATAGAATTTCTGATTGATATTAGATGGGGTAGTCCCCTTTTACAAATACTAGCAAGCTTTACGAGTGTTGCATGTGATATTAATGATTTTTAAAAAATGATTTGGGAGTTTCTTTATTTTTTGTTGACTTTTAATTATTAAATTTTTGTATATTTTAATTTTTATAGTTTTTTAGACTTATAAATTATGTTGTTGTGTGTTTAGCATTTCTGATACTTTGTTTTTCGGTCATTTATAATTTATCTTTTTCGTCATTGTATAGTAACTTATCCTACACATTTGTCTTTTGTGTTGATTATTTTTAAATCTCTTTTTTAATACCAGACATAAATTCATTCATTTTTATCAATGTGTAAATTGAAAACAATTCAAACTTACTATCTTAGATAAGCACAATGTTATTGGAGATTTTACTTATGTCGTTTCTGAAATTTATTACTCATTTAAAAAAAAATATGTTGGAAAATTAAACTCTCAACTCCAAAGTATATATAGTTATACTAAAAAAATACAAAATTTCACCAAAGTATCTATAAAGTCTAATTTTGCCACACTCAACCTAAGTTTTGTATCATTTTATAATTTTTTTCTGGTTTATCTCCTAGCCACGATGAAGGTTACCAATCTGACATTAAGGTGCATATGATATTTCACGTGTAGGGTATTTTGGTCATTTTCTGGCAATGCTTTCTCTGCTTTTATTACCTAAAGAGAAACTTTTTTTTCTTCTTCTCCAACAACTATTTCTCAGCTTCTTCTCCATCAATGACCTCTTATGTAAATTTTAATTGAGATAAAACTCAAGAGTATATGAACCTTTTATTCAAAATTTTATATTGAAAAATAAATAAAAATAAAGCGGAATCATATTAGATATCAAAAAAACATAACTGAAGATCGGATAATCACAATCAGGTGTCAAGGCCGCCACGAATAAGAATCCACAAAAAATTAAAGCTATCACAGCCCCCGACATTTCGCCCTTACTCTCTCGTACAACACAATACACAAGCATACACCACGAATTTCAAAACTCATAATTGAACCCATCACAAATGTATACGACAAAGATGAGGCACGACATAATTCAATCCGTCTTCATCGTTCCTAGCTTCAACTCTAATAAATTTCTTATCGGCACCGTTGATATTGTTTATGATTTGATTGGACCAAATTATCCATCTTAAACATTATTTGTCACCGTGTCTATCACTACGATTACCAAACATGACATCATCATCACCAAATTTGACATGAAATATGGAAATGCTACAAAATTACGTTGAGGGCTAAAGTGGATTTGGTAGATACTTATTAAGAGGAAATTTGTATTTTGGACTACTTTCGATTGAGCCAAAATATGATTAGCTCCCAAAATTACACAATAGATCTCACATTGCACCCCAACATACGAAGTGTCTCACTTTCATACCTTATTTTTTTTATTTGTCACACTTTGCTCCCTTCTTTATATGGGTGTTGAAAATAGTAACGGAAAATGGTATGTGTATGTCACATGAAGATTATTTTGATCATTTTTCTTAGGGTGCAAAATGAGATTTGGTTATAACTTCATCATTTAGTTACCCATTTGGTATTTAAAATATGTTTTTAAATAAAAATAATAAATAATTGTTTCAATAATCCAAAAATAATTATATGGCCAATTTACAATTCCCGCCACAAAGTATCGACCAAATCGCATAGTGCACTCTAACCTAAGGTTTGTCACATAATGGTATGTGATGCTACTTTTTTTTTTCCATTTTCCACCCTACCCTTGACAGATGTTAGAAAATTCACTTTAAATAACACATAATCTTCCACATGCAGGGTAAAAATGACATTTCCCTTATCTGGATAAAGAGTAAATGTATTAAAAGGAAAAAACATTAATCTCACATCCTCTCATTCTCTCATCTCCTGGTGCAATCACATCTTCGGCACCACCATAATAGCCGACATCTCCAGCCCCACCATATATAGAAGTCGGCATCTCCAGCCTAAACTCTTCCCACTCCAGTCACTCCGATCACAGCTCTCACACCTACCTCTTTCGATTTTAATCAAATTCCATCTTCGATCTCCCTCATTTTGTCCCCTGCAAAAGTCGCGTCTAAAGTAACAATCAGATGCTATAGAGTATACTTACTAAAAACCCTTATAAAAAACATGAGATTAACAGAAAACCAATAACCCATATCGACTAATTCATAAGAAAGAGAGACGGGCATGAATTAAGAAAAATGGTATGGGATTTTATTGAAATACTCTTCAATTTCGCTGGAGAAAATTGGGCATACGACCAACTTACATATGGCTTAAAACAAAGTATCGAAATTGAGAGGATGTTGAAGAAGCTATGGTTTTTGATGATTTCGACCTCAGAGCAGCTGTCATAGTGGTCGGGTTGGATTATTTTAAGAATTATGAGAGAAAAAGTAAAATTAAGGTAAGTCATGTAAGAGGATGGAAGGGGAGATCAGAAATTGATTGTTTTTCAGTGGTGGTTGGGTTTCATCGGAAAAGGTGAGTGAATCCAATTTCATAAAAGAAATCAGAGATGGGACGGGTATCTATGGGTAAAAGTTTTTCATATTTTTTATTTGTGTACTTTGTTTTCATCATCAAGATAAAAAAAATTGATAATGAAATCAAACGCGTATCTATCTTCTGGGTTAAGAGAGAGAAATTTGGAGTGAGTGGACAAAACCCAGATCGGGTTCTGGGTTAATTTTTGTTTTGGGGACAGTTGAAGATTGGAAAACATGGTGGGTCTTTTCTCTAGATTTTCTTTCAGCAAGAAAAAAAGGAATGGTGGACCCCCACTTCATTTTTTTAACATTTTAACTTTACACACATTTATATAATATTTTAAGAAAATTATATTTTATTTCTTAATTTTTATTAGGCTAAAATACATTTAGCATCCCCAAAGTTTACACCAAATTTATAATATTTCCCTCGAGTTAACAGCCATAAGGAAATGTTAAATTAACGTGACTTTTCTAACGGCTGTGGTTAGGGTGAAAAATTGGAAGAAAAAAAACGTCAGATAATATTATGCAACAAACCTTAGGGTTGGGGTGCACAATGTGATTTGGTGGATACTTTTGGGGAATTGTAATTTGACACATAATTATAAGGAAAATGTTATCCTTACAACTAATTATATTAATTTCCTTTATAACTAAGTTTTGAAGAATTACAAAGTTGTTTTGGACAAAGACATTTTTGTTCTTTTTCAAGGCTTTGTTGTAAGGAAAATTATAAAATTACACTACAAAAAAACAGGGCAACTGAAACAGATTTTTCGGTTGCAATTCAGGAAAATCGGTTTCAAATTGATGTTTGCAACGGAAAATGTCCGTAACAAAGTCCGTAGCAATAAGCCTCGTCCCAAAATTGTGCAACCACTTTCTTGTGGTTGCAAAAACCTTGCAACGGAAAAAAAAAATAGTTGTAGTTTCGGTTGCGATGTGTTTCCTATGACATTTTTTATATCCGTTGCAAACAACAAGCGATTTATTTACATTTGCTTTCTAATTTGCAATGGCTTTTTCACGTTTTCAAATTTGTTACACATATAACTAAACTAGCAAGCGAAGTTTCGGTTTTACTAGGCAACCTAATTTGCAATTGATTTTTGTTTCAAATTTGTTACACAGAAGCGAACTAGCAACTGAATTTTTCGGTTTCAAGTAGGCAACCTAATTTGCAACGAGGTTTTTGTTTCAAATTTGTTACATATAGAACTAAAGTAGCAAGCGAATTTTTACGTTTCAAGTATTCAACTTAATTTGCAAGCGGTTTTCGGTTTCAAATTTTGTTACACATAAAACTAAACTAGCAACTGAATTTTTCAGTTTCAAGTATGCAACCTAATGTTTCTATTGCAAAAGTCCGTTGTTGGTTTGTAACTAAATTTTTTTTAAAAAGAAAAAACTTGCAACGAAAAATTATGTTGCAGAAGATTATTTTCTGAAAATAAAAGATTACTTATATTATGTCTATAAATATTTCTCAATAGTACCTGATTGAACATTTCACTTAAAATATCTTAAATCAAACAATTAAAGTCAACAAAGCTTCAAACATTACATTCAAAATGAATTGACAAAGCGTCATACTAATGATATCTTGTTAAACTATATAAAATTGTCAAATTGTCATACTTTAAACTACATAGGAGCTTGTGGACGATGCTCGGAGCCTCTAAGTCCTCGAATTGAGCATCTCTTGAAATTGCAACTGGAAATCATTTTTCATTTGCTCAAATTTAGCCTCATATGTGGATTGTAATTGTATTGTGACTTCATCCCTGAAAGAAAATTAGACCAGCTCAGACATCTAAAAAAAACATATTTCAGTGCTCCATAGTAATAATATATTAAGCACATAAAAATTCAAATGTTTGAAACATATATATTACCTTCATGCAGTTAATTTTAAAACTATTTGAGGCAGACTTTTTGATCCATGAAGCCGAGTTTTTCGACTGAAACAGTTTACGTGCCATTTGACTTTAAGCCAACAAAGCTTGATCCATCAACCGAAGATGTGAAGGCTGCTGCAGACCTTTTAAGATGCTCTGGTTTTGAGAGTGAAATTGATAAAAGAAATAGAGAATAAGAAAGGAAGTGGTTCAACAAGTGATTAGTAGTTTAGAATTGAATAGGATAGAAATGGTTAAATAAAAAGACAAAGAGTGACGTCTAGTTGGTTAGGTGAGGTAAGAATTGTTAGGGGTGAAGGGGTATAGAGAAGACGGTGGGTATGACATGGTGACTGGTGAGGAGAGTTTTTTAGGCATTGAAGCTTGGGTTTCATCATAATCTCCTACTTTGTATTCTTCCAGCTTTTGACACACATGCCACACAAAGAACGGTTTCGGACCCACCGATGTAAGGTGGCACCAAGTATCTCTACTACCAATACCAGTTACAACACCAATCTGCAATGTAGACAGCAATCACCAACACCAGTTGCACAAACCTGTGAAAAGGAAAATTCTTTCTGCAACCAAAGCCATGAAAAGGCCTAGGAGAGCTATTAGAGCTGCTGTTCCCATAAATCTCCTATAGCAGCAGCTGAGGAGGAGCAACCTGCCATTGCAGGATTACATGGCTCATGTTTCTCAAGGACTTTTTACACAGGTTGGATTTAATGATCCATCACAAGATGATGCTTCACAGAGCCACTTTGGTGTGGGCCCTGCCAATCCCCTTCAGACTCAGGTCTCCATAAATCTGTGTTATTGAAATTTTATGTAATTGCCACTGCTCCTATTTTGTTGGCTATAATGGTTTGTTAACTGTCGTTATGTTGTTACAGGGTTTGATGAATCATCTATACTCCCAGCCATTCACACACTACGTAGACACTATGGGGCAATTATTTGAGTTGCTGTACAATCAGAAGTTGAACAGAAATGCTGAATATTTTGTGGTTTGGGCAGGAGAAATGAGTAGGAAATTCTGTCAAGTCCTTCTACCATAGGCTGTCGACGGGGTATGGCACTTTTCCTTGGGGCAGTGTTTGGAAGACTAAAGCTCCTTCTAGGATGGGTTTATTTTTGTGGGAAGCCGCAAATGAAGCCATTCTTACGGGAGACAATTTGAGGAGAAGGGTGATCTATGTTAATAGGTGCTTCATGTGCAAAAGGGAGGAAGAAAGCGTTAATCACCTTCCGTTACACTGTCCAATAGCGAAGGATATTTGGAAATTTAAAACTTGTAGGAATCCAAGTGAACAATCTCTAATTAAAAAAAATATTTAAAAAAAAAATACAGCATGATGTAGAAAAACTCCATCTTCACAGCAATCTGCTACAAAATATGTCCAAGTAAAATTAATATTTTAATGAAAAATCAACAAAAAAAGTAAGTTATTGTTCTCATAGGATCAAGAAGCTTTAGAAACTTACCATAAAAATACTATCTTGGCTTAATCATCATTTCTTTGCCTTTTTTAATGGATGAACCTAAAAATGTACAGGTTATCCAAAAACTATTAGTTAAGAATAATAACAAAAAGGGTACAACTCTAATGCCCCTACCCTATTATGATTATTAAACCTGGGGAATGAAAAAGAGAAGACCAGAATATATTAAACCCTATCTACTACATTGCAAATTGATACGTCCCTTGAAAAGAGTACATCAATAATAAGGCTATGAGTTGCTAAATAGTCATAAGTCAACAATATGTCAAAAGATACGAATGGAAGAAAATTAAAGTATAAGTACAGGGACATACTTCTTGAGTGTTACTATGTCATGTGAAGCAGCTCGGTCACTGACAGCCTACAAATGCTGAGGAGCAAGCTTTGAGAATAGTGTTTGTGATAAAATGAAGTTCATTTTTTACCCAAGATGGCAGAACCTTCGGGGGGAAGGACAGTGGAAGCTGGGTTTTTTTTAATGGAAGTCTTTAGGCTGCATGCCGAAGTCTGCAAGTCATCAAATTATCATTGACCAAGTGTCTAGCTAGTAGAAAATAACAGGGAGATAAATGCAGCATTATGCATTTCACATCATAAACATGACTGTATGTCATTGGAAAAAGTCTTGAAGACATCATTTTGTAATTTCAACATGAATGCTTCAATCTTCTGGTGTAAAGCTGAGAGCAATGAGGAAATCTCCCGTAAACTTTCTTGATGTATGCTTAGATTGACTTGATAAGAAATTGATTTCAATCCCCCAATCCCCATCAAGGCTGGCTATGAAATCTTCCTGTGCCTTGTTCTGTTATAGTATTCATTTAATATGAAAAATGAACATCCATTTTAATACAACCAAATTGGGACTTAAGAGAACTGCAGGACTAGATATGGATCTCACAACTGTCTAAAGGGAGTTGTTGTGAGCAGTCAACTTCTGCCATGTTCTTTCCATAGAAGATCAATCAAGAAAGAGTAAGAGATAAACCATTATGTCCTAACTACATTATAGATCTAATTAACTGCTGGACTTACATCTTTGGTCTGGAACAGCAAAGCCCCATTTATGCATTATATTTGTAGAGATCTTGATAGCTGCATTTGACTCTCTACTTGTGTGAAATTGACTGGAGGCAAGCAAGAGATCCTTTTGCTGAATCATCTATTTCTTGAGAACCAAATCTCTACAAAATATTAATTACAAGGAAAAGTTTATATCATTTTTTAAGCCAATTAAAAGAAACAATTATTTTCTAAGGTGTCCCAGAAAGATAAAAAAAGAGATTCTAGTCATGCCAAACTTAGACATATAAAATCAACACTTTTAGTTGTAGAAGATTAGCTTAACACCCATGCAAACACTTATTTTTAGCACAACACATGCATTTTGTGTGCATGAATACAAGAACAACCGCGATAAAAAAGGTATTGTTACAGATCATTCTGTTTTTTTAATTCAAGAAATTGCTGAAAAGTATGACGTCAATAAAATTTTCCCCGCAAACTAAACTCCATATGTTGTTGCCGGTAACTATCTTTGTTGATTCTGCACTCTACGAATATTAAATAGGAGTTAAAAGAGCACTACTAATAATTAGAACTAAAGAATAATCATTTTGGAAAGCAAGATTGAAAATAAAAATATGATCTGTACAATGTGCTCTTGCATGATCAGCTTGCAATTGTATTGTTGTTAAAGGATTCCACTTTGACTCAACTGGAATATCAATCAATGCAGTCCCTTAGGTTTTTGTATTGGTGTCTTTTTATCTTGTTATTGTTGCATTATGACTTACAGTTCCAAAGTCCTTTGGAGAAGAGCCAACTAACTGGAAGCCTCTCCTGCTTCTACTTTAAATAATGGTTTTTTTTGTGACTATTACATTTAATTCCATGTAATTAAATATATATTATATTATGCATTGATGCTCCTAGATTGTTTGATTGATGAAACAAAACGACATAAAATATATAATTATCGCACATCATAGACTCACACACACACGAGAGAGGAGGCAAAGGCGTACCTTGAAGAATGTTTATATGGAGTCGACACCAGGGCAAAACATGACCGACAATCACAATCAAGAACGCTGGTGTTCTGCAATTAGTCATAGAGAAAAGGAAATTAGAGTAAGAAATTGAAAACAAAAGGGGAGAGAGAGAGAGAGAGAGACTAACTGATGATGAATTGAAGGATGGCAATACGAATTGTTTCGCTGAGTCGCCTAGCAGTGCGCCGTTCAATTTTGGGGAGAGACACGGAATACCTAATAATATCAATTTTGGGGGAAAACTGAGGAGGGAAGAAGCGAGCGAAATTGAAATTTGTGGAGGGAAGTTTTTGGGGAATAATTTTGAGGTAATTGATTTTGTACGGGGATGCATTAACGGTGCTAAAAACACAATTATTTGGATGGGTTTTATATGTTACAGTACTTTTCTTCTAGGATTAATTGTTAAGTGCTTTAATATGATAATTAATTAAATACTCCCTCAGTTCCACCAAATAGTCACTATTTGAAAAGTTTAATTATTAAGAGATATATATTAATATCATTAAAGTTAATCATAATTATAAAAATAGTTAAGCACAAACAATATACTTACAACACAAGTGAAAAGATAAAATCTTATAGAAATTGTAAACAAAATTTTTAAAAGTAAACTTTTATAGTGAAACATCCCAAAATAGTATAGTGAACTCTTTGTTTGAAATGAAGGGAGTGATATTTAAAAGCCCTAATAGACCACATAATGATTCTTTCTAAAATTATTTGATATGTTGTAAAAAGAAGTGTCTATATTACAATATTAATTTCCACTACTTTTAATAAGTTATTAATTATTAATAATCAATGTCTTGATACAATTGCCCTTCATAATCAGACATATAAGCATATTAATTAGGGTTATCAATTCAGTACATTGTTCAATTCGGCGTAAAGGGAAGGAGATATTTGGGCGTCGGAGTAGACCTCGGCACCCCAAATTTCACCGGAAGTAGACGCAGCAGTGGAGAGCTGACGCTGCTGTGGAGAGAGAAGGAGACATCGAGAGCGAGAGCGAGGGTGAGAAGAGAAGGGGCAAAATAACTAAGCGTTTACCACTTGTCTAGGTTAGGTTGTGAATTAAGGGTAGACGTCGTCGTTTTAGACTATTTTTTACAATTTAATAAAATAAAAATCATTTAGGATTAATTGCAACTGAAATTGAATGGAGAATTTGAAACGAAAGTTTATCTGTTTCAAAATCCCTTGCAATATTAGGCGGGTTTCTTCCCTCCAAATTTTTTACCCAAAACTAAACGCCAATTTTTTTAAGTTCAAAATATAAAATCTTATATTAATAAATGCAACTGAAATTGAAACAGAAAATTGAAACAGAAGTTCATCTGTTTCAAAAACCATTGCAAAATTAGGCGGCATTCTTCCCTCTAACTTTTCCCCCGAAACAGGATGCGACAAAATAGTTTTCCATTGCAATATGAGTTGCAAAATTAATTGTGCACGTCAATTTCCCTTGAACACTTTTTACACTGAAACTGATTTCAATTCGGTTGCAAAATTCCGTTTCAGTTGCCCTGTTTTCTTGTAGTGTTAGTTATAAGGCTAGCAACGTTGTTATTATAATCTTTCTAATATTTAAATTAAAAATTAAAAAATAGCATTACTCTCAAAAACGAAATTTATAATTAATTTAATTTATTTTGTTCTCATTCGTTTTATTCCATCAACCTCATCATTCATATGCCCACCACCATTACCACCTCAAATAACACCATTAACCTAAAAATCAATTTTTGATTTGATTTTATTTTTTGTCTAATTCTTTACTCCTTCGTTCAACTTAACCTATATGCAAAACTCGTCATTTATAGACCCACCACCACCACAACCTTAAATTTCACTATTTACCAATCCAAATTAATTTTTTTGAATTTTCAAATTTGAAGATTGAAACTCAAAACCTATATGAAGATTTTTAAAATTGATGATTTGGAAATCTAACAATGTCATATTCCACCTAAACCACCACTGTCATGCTTACAATCACCCCAAACACCACTCCTAACCACCACCACCAGCATCCCTGCAATCACCGCCACCGCCATCACCAGTCACCTTGCTTTTCTAAAACGGAAAAATTAATAAAATATCTTTAGCTTCCGTTAAGTCACCGTTAAAATTGGTGACAGTTAAGGGTAGTAATAAAATTGCATATATCTTTAAAAGTATAATGACAATTTCGGTTGAAATATAGTACAGTGGCAAAATGTAACAATTAATCAAAGTACAGTGGCAAAATTAACCATTTTTACCCCCAAAAGTTAATTTTTTATTTGATTTGATTCTTTTTTTAATTCTTTACTTCTTCCTTCAAAATAACTCATTTGCAAAACTCATTATATATAGACACATTACCACACAACTTTGAATTTCACGTTTTACAAACTCAAATTCAATTTTTTGAATTTTCTAATATTCAAATTGAAACCAAAACTCATGTGGATATTTAAATATATAATTATTTGAAAATCTTACAATGTTGTATTTCATCTAAACCACCACTGTCATCCCTACAATTGCCGCCACCACCATCCCTACAGTCGTCAGTACTACTATCACCACCACCAATAAATGCATTCACATCGCCTTGCTCAACTGGAGACATATAATATTTTTAGCTTCCGATTAGTCGGACTTTTTTCTTATAATATCTCTTATTTTTTTAGTTCCTATCCACTTTCGGTATCAAATTACTAAGCAAGGAGATAATCTAATTAATTTTAGGATAGACTACTTGAAAGGATGTTGGTTGGTGGTAGTATCTTCCAAAAAAGGAGAGTTGCGGTAGAAGAAAAAAAATTGATGGTTAAGGGAGGGGAATAGAGAGATTCTCATATGTAACTACATCGGATCCTATGAAGAGGAGCAAGCAAGTTAAGAGCAAAAGAGGTTTGAGGTTTGGAACACATTTATGGAGAGGAGTAAAATATTTGACCCCAGTTATTTGTGATTACTACAATTGGTTTTATTTATGATATCTATAAGTTTGGGACCAGTATGATAGTTTTCAAGGTTGCTTCTAGTAGTTTGAAAATTCAAAGAAATAAACTATATATTTTAGTTTTTTTTCTAACAAAATGCACAGATTCATCAAATGGTTCTTCATTTTTTTAAAAAATCTTCTTGACATTATGACACATTTTTTAAACTCATTTCTCTTATTTTATTCATGGGTAATAACTAAACACGCTACATATTTGCTTAATATCTCGATACTCACCAACAATTCTATTATTATAGATACAATTTTTCATATAAATCTAATAATGTCTTTCCTAAAAATATTTAAGAAAGAAAAACCATATTATTTTTTAGTTTCGAATAAAGTTTTAGTTAATCGATTGAGTAAGGGTATTTTTGTCATTTTAGAAAATATTGGACGACATTTGTAATGATAATGGTAGGAGGGGGAAACTGATAAAAAATGAAAATACAAGACGAAATGAATATAATTTTAAAATGTAGGACCTAACTTTAAAATAGGTATAACTCAAGGGGTCAAACTATTATTTAATTATTCATGAAATTAATTAACCTATGTTAATTTACTCTTTTGGTCTTAATTAATACTGAATGATTTATTATATTTAAGGATAAGTGTACCATTAGTCCCTAAACTTTGGCCAAACACATCATTAGTCCCCAAACTTTCAAAAGTTTCATCACTGACCTAAGTAGGCCTTTTTGGCTCATCGGAGGTCCCTAGCCCCTAACGTCGTTTCTTTGTCTCCGTTAACGAACAAGTGTGCAGCTCACGTGAGGGCATTTCGTCCCAAATAAATGACATGACGATGAGAACGAGTTGTTCAAGCCAAAGAAATGACATGACGATGAGAACAGAGTTGTTCAAGAGTTGGAAGAACGAGAGTCTTCTGCCAGCAAGATGGTGAAGAATGTACACGAGATTTGTAGGAAGCGGAGAGGTAAAACGCAAGAAGACCGAAGAAGACACGCCCCGAGGGCACGCCCCAAGCGAAAGCGTAGGAGCCACTCTATTGAGTTTTTGAGGCCCCTGAGCCACCGGGTGTGGTGAATCTCGACGGCGGAGGAGAGTGTTTGCCGGCGAAGATGGCGCATGAGATGAGATCCATTAAGAGGCGTGGAGGGCGGGATGGGACCGAAGGGACGGGCGGCGAAGATGAGGAGGATGAGGTGGAGGGTGATGGAGACGGCGATGTAAGCGATGACGAAAGTGAAAAGGAATGACCACGAGGATCCCCATGATCGGGCGTGGCTCCAACTGAAACCTACAATGGTTGGGTGCTCCGACAGCCAGTGATTCGTGCTCCTGACTAATTGTATAGTATCCTCCCCTTCGATCCCGACGATTCTGAGTCCATTTCCGCCGATTTCACATCCGACGCCCGTATACCTCCACTGCTCCTCCGCCGAGCCAAATATTTCGCCGCCTCGTTATTCGACGTGGGCGAAGGACTCTTCTCGATGTCGATTCCAATGCTTCGCCTAAACATTACCGGTTCAATTTTGGTGTGCCGGCTGCAACCGACTCAATCAATAGCCATTTATCCATTCTCCAAATTTCTTACACGCATCGAAATCTCGACCACAATCGATAAGTGTAGCAATGGCACTTGACTTGCTTCCTATAGCTCTCGAATTCTATTTGGACGTAAATGCCCTCACGTGAGTCGCACACTTGTTCATTAATGGAGACAAAGAAACAAATAAGTAGGGCTGTGGACCTCCGATGAGCCAAAAAGGCCTACTTAGGTCATGGTGAAACTTTTGAAAGTTTGGGGACTAATGATGTGCTTGGCCAAAGTTCAGGGACTAATGATATACTTATCCCTTATATTTATGTGTGACGACCCGACCCGGACCCCGAGGAGGAATCGCGAGTCAAGCCGTCCAAATAGGACTACAATTCATGCAAGGACCCAATTATAAAAAACGTCGTGACGCAACATTGTAGACGAATCACTACCAAAAGGCCGAAATCGGCACCAAAAGGCCGAAATTTTTAAAACTTTTAAACCCGACATAAAAGTTAAGTCCAAATCATTAAACCAAATCATCACGGCGACTTTACAACCGAACCCAACAACTAAACAGCTCATGCATGAACACCTCACGCTAAACGGAGGAACAACGAAAGTAAATAAGAGCTAATGTGATGCTCAATAAAGTCTAAATATAAGTGAACCAACTGAAAAATAGAAGTTTTACATTATACTTACAAGAACAAGCCTTGATACAAAAACTACAAGTTTAATAATACTAGAGTTACAAGCATGATACAAATACCCAAGACAAGTCTAATTGACTTGCTTAACCCAACGTCCTTGCCAAGAAAAAAAGAGGAAACTATAACGACCTCTTCAAGTGAACTTGCAACATAGTCAAGCTGGACCACGCACGAACTTAATGATGCTTCCCTGTGAAGGACCCGGACGATTCGGATCTAAAGCGGTAAAAGGGAGGGGGTAAGTCATAAAGACTTTGTGAGCTAACAATTATGCATGTCATGGCATCACGCAACACACATAGCGAGATATCATCATTAATATCAAGCTATCAAAGCATTCAATCATATAAACACTTAGTTCACATATCCATGGTAGCACATTGGTTTCACATAAGTGCTATAAAGTAAATCACATATAAAGAGGATATGTTATAGAACCGGTGCCGCTTCATAGCCCCTGCAATACAAGCGTTAACTTTGTTTCCGTAACTACGATGTTCATGTGAGTTACATCAAGAGGACACCCCTCAGCCGAATTAGCATAATCCAAGCGCTCTATTGAATACGACAATGGGCTAACTTCTCCACTGGGGCCAATAGTGGATGGTGTGTGATAAAAACCCGGTATAGCAACCCATCACTATCACGAATCTCACAACTCGTGACGACGATGCATTGTCACACCATCGACTCAACCAAATATGTCAGCTGGACTAATGCAATGCCAAGTAGATGTTTACTCGTCGTATAAACCAAATAAGAAATAAGTTCGAAAAGAGCGAACTTATTCAACAAGTAGGTGTTTACTCATTATGGAATCAGATAGGAATTCGACAAGAGCGAATTCAACATGTCAAATAGATATATCATTCTACAACATGCTCTCGATTATGCATTCCTTTAACACAATCATATAAATCGTATAAGAACTCGATTGAGTCTCATAAGCACACACATCAAACATGCACTTCAATTCATCCCAAAGTCACGTAAGCTAATACATTAGTCTAACGAACTATAAACGTCGTAGGGATTGAATGTGGAGTCGGTATTGTTCAATAACTCCCTAAATTCAACTCCGATGAGTCATTAATAAAAGTGCAACTAAGTAGAGCATAGATACTATATGCATCCCATTGCTCTTTTCTATGTTCTCCGTTCATTTAGAACTTAATAACTAAGCCATTCATGACCTTAAACTAGCCATAAACCAATTCTCGAGTTTCAAACCCTAGAATCGTCGATTTTGCTAAACATACAATTGAAACTTATTCTTTCACAAGAGATGTTCCTAGGCACATTTAGAACATCATTCATGCTTTACACAAAGTCAAAATCATAACTTGACATGGAAATCATAAAATCCTACATACATTAAGCCTAAGCATGATTAGAACAACTATAATGAAGGAAGCATGTTATTTTATTGAACATGAAATTCTGGGAATTGAAAACTCACATTAAGCCTATGAATAATGGATGGAAGGAAGAACAAATCAAGGATTGTTGAAGAGGAGGGCAAGGCCTTCGATTCGACGGCCTCGGATCGCCAATCGGGTTACCGAAACTCCGGCAAATGGTCACACAAGCTATGGAGCTTCTCAAGAACGAAAATGGAGGTTTATGTTCAGAAAATGGAAGATGATGATCACAAATGGCTGAAAAATGGCTTTTATATGGTTCAAGAAGACCATAATCCAAGTGAAGGGCCATTATAAGGCTTCTAATTGGTCAAGGCTTGAAAGCCTTTGATTAAAAACTCATCTAAGGGCTAACAAGGGTTTGACTAAAGTCATAAATGGTGTTCTAGGCTGAAATTCTCGGAATTTGGACAAGGGTCAAGGGGCAAGGGGGTCTTCAACCAAAACAAGTCAAAAACCCAAAATCTGGAAAACAGACAGACAATCTTGTAAAATCTACCATAAATAGCTCACTCCTCCAAATGAGGTGATTATTGAATTTTATAAAACTATACTCATTAAACTATATTTTAGCATTTTAAATTACTCAATTTGGACTTATATTCATCAAAATAAGGTTACAACAAAATCAAGTACAGAAGCTGATTTCCTGTAAACAGAATTCTAGCACAGCCGTAAGTCAAGACCTAAATGAGGTACTTAGACACCTTGGAAAATTAACAAATTTTATAGGGAGTATCCTAACATATGCAGGTAAAACATAATAAATTTTTAGAAAATTATCTTTAGTAGATTGGTACGAGAATTTTCCCGAAGTTCGCCCAAAAACCGAACTGAATCTGAGAAGTAATAAGTTGGTCATCTTATTTCCAAATGCAACAAGTCTATGAATAATGATTGTGCAAGCATGAGAAATACTAGTACACATGGTCTAGAACTCAAATGAACATGTCGCTAGATGAAACACAAGCAACACAAGCAACGAAGGCAAACTCCGAGACTCAAACGAAGCAACAAAGCTTCTAATC
Source organism: Codonopsis lanceolata (assembly GCA_013146195.2). Lineage (NCBI taxonomy): Eukaryota > Viridiplantae > Streptophyta > Magnoliopsida > Asterales > Campanulaceae > Codonopsis > Codonopsis lanceolata. Next base: position 91,436,075 of record CM028378.1, on the reverse strand, counting down.
TTTCAACCAAGCATAATATGATCAAGATGAATGTTATAAGTCATATATGCAAGGTACTAAGACTCCAATGGGACTTAGTTAAGTGTAAACATGCTAAGATGAATACTCAAAGCATTAACGACAAAGCATGCAAAGCATAGAAGACAATCAAACGACTATGATCGTAACCAACCTAATGCAAGGTACTAAGACTCCAATGAGACTTAGTTAAGTGTAAACATGCTAAGATGAACACTCAAAGCATTAACGACAAAGCATGCAAAGCATATAAGACAATCAAACGACTATGATCGTAACCAACCTGATGCAAGCATGATATGAAGTCTCTAACATGTTACGGCATACGATAAACATGTTATAATGTTGTTATACATGTAATGGGTTTGAGTTCTCACATTATGACTATTTTTTTCCAATCATTATTGTTTGTTATGGTAAATTTACTTGTATTGTCCTTAACGAAATGCATTGATTTTTCAAATGGTTCTTCATTTTTTTTTTTATCTTTTTGACATTATGACACATTTTCTTAACTCATTTCTCTTATTTTATTCATGGGTAATAACTAAATATGCTAAAAATTTGCTTAATATCTTGATACTCACAGACAATTCTATTATTATAGATACATTTTTTCATATAAATCTAATAATTAATGTCTTTCCCGAACATATTTAAGAAAAGTAAAACCATATTTTTTTTAGTTTCGAATAAAGTTTACTGTCTCGATTATGTAAGGGTATTTTTGTTATTTTAGAAAATATTTGGCGACATTTGTAACGATAATGGTAAGAGCTGGAAACTGATAAGAAAAATCAAAATATAAGACGAAATGAATATAATTTAAAAAATGTAGCACCTAACTTTAAAATAGATACAAGTCAAGTGATCAAATTATTAATTAATTATTCATGGAATTAATTAGCCTATGACAAATTTACTCTTTTGGCCTTAATTAATGGCAAATGATTTATTATATTTATGGCTATTTTTTCCAATCGTTATTGTTTGGCATGGTAAATTTGTGTGTATTGTCTTTAACAAAACGCACACATTCATCAAATGATTTTTTTTTTATCTTCTTGACATTATGGTACATTTTCTTAACTCATTTCTCTTATTTTATTCATGTGTAATAACTAAACATGCTACAAATTTGCTTAATATCTCGATACTCACCGACAATTCTATTATTATAGATACAATTTTTCCATATAAATCTAATAATGTCTTTCCCGAACATATTTAAGAAAGTAAAATCATATTATTTTTTAGTTTCGAATAAAGTTTTAGTGTTTTGACTGAGTAAGGGTATTTTTATTATATTTATGGCTATTTTTTTAATCATTATTGTTTGGCATGATAAATTTACGTGTATTGTCCTTAACAAAACGCACAGATTAGTCAAATGGTTCTTTATTTATTTTCATCTTTTTGACATTATGACATATTTTCTTAAATCATTTCTCTTATTTTATTCATGGGTAATAACTAAACATGCTGCAAATTTGCTTAATATCTCGATACTCACCAACAATTCTATTATTATAGATACAATTTTTCATATAAATCTAATAATGTTTTTTCCCGAAAATATTTAAGAAAGAAAAACCATATTATTTTTTAGTTTAGAATTAAGTTTTAGTGTCTTGACTGAGTAAGGGTATTTTTGTCATTTTAGAAAATATTGGGCGACATTTGTAATGATAATGATAGGTGGGGGAAACTGATAAAAAAAATCAAAATATAAGACGAAATGAATATAATTAAAAAATGTAGGACCTAACTTTAAAATAGGTACAAATCAAGGGATCAAATTATTATTTAATTATTCATGAAATTAATTGGCCTATGACAAATTTACTCTTTTGATCTTAATTAATGATGAGTGATTTATTATATTTAAGGCTATTTTTTTCCAATCATTATTGTTTGGCATGGTAAATTTATGAGTATTGTCCTTAACAAAATGCACAGATTCGTTAAATGGTTCTTTATTTTTATTTTTCTTCTTTTTGACATTATGACAGATTTTCTTAACTCATTTATCTTATTTTATTCATGGGTAGTAACTAAATATAGTACAAATTTTCTTAATATCTCAATACTTACCGACAATTCTATTATTATAGATACAATTTTTCATATAAATCTAATAATGTCTTTCTCGAACATTTTTACGAAAATAAACTATCTTATTTTTTTAGTTTCGAATAAAGTTTTAGTGTCTCGACTAGTAAGGGTATTTTTATCATTTTAGAAAATATTAGGCGACATTTGTAACGATAATGGTAGGTGGGGGAAACTAATAAAAAAAATCAAAATACAAGACGAAATGCATAGAATTAAAAAATGTAGGACCTAACTTTAAAATATGTACAAATCAAGGGATCAAATTATTATTTAATTATTCATGAAATTAATTAGCATATGGCAAATTTACTCTTTTGGCCTTAATTAATGACAAGTGATGTATTAATTTAAGGGGTAGATTTGTCCAAACATTAAGTTCTAAGAGATAACCTAGACTTTTATAGGTAGGTAGTTAGATACTGATGCGTCCAAAATAATCCTAGGACGCACTGGGCTTCTTAAGCTGGATATCTGGCTTTCAACTTATCCAAAATCTTCAAGGCCCAACCCTACAATCAAGCAAGAACAGTAAACTAGGCAGGGGCACTCCCTGCAAAAGCCCTCTTGCGCAAGAATTAACACAAGAGTCAACTGAGTAAACAAATTGACAGAGTTTTGCCTTGGTATCAAAAATCACGTGCCTCCCTCCTTTGTTTCGAGGGGTTTTTATAACCTGAGCCGGAGACTGAGTAACTTCCCATTAAGTGTAATGGCGTGTCTGGCGGGCACATTAACTGTCACATTTATCATAACGGTCTGATCGTGAAAGAGGTGGCGAGTTTCTCGGAAGTAACTGCCCACGTTCAAGACGACCGTTACTTTCATAATCAGACATGGTAAATCTTGTTCGATGAATACTTGTCTGCTGGGTAAGCTCCCAGCTCGCTGCATTCTTGCCCGCTGGGTGCTAAGCCCCCAGCTCGCAGTACATTTTGGGTTGTTGCATGTTTTCTCAATGTGGCCTGGATCCTAAAATGCACGTGTTCTGCTCATGACTGGTGGAGAGGTGCCGGGCACGTGACTTGTATCTTGGACCTATTGGGCCGGGCAGCTCAGTAGCCCCCCGCTCCTTGTCTGTCAAGTATCTATGCTCGGAGCGAGGAGAAGAATCTTGAATCCCCAGGCCAGATCGTTCTTAAGATGAATCTTTTCATGAATTCATCCAGGATCGTCCTCAACCAGACGTTATGAGCGGATGCCAGCCCAAAGGATTTTGAAGGGATGGGCCGTCATTAACCGCCTTATACCCCCACGCGGGCTCATTCCCCAAGGGATCATTAAATGTTGTGCTCTGGTTTCTGTGCCCTAATGATGACGGAGCCCTTGGGATAGCCCCAACCGGCGGTTTATCCTTGTATAAAAACTCAAATCCCACTCTACTTCAAACTTTTCCCACATTTGCGAAAAATAAAAAAACATGAAACTTTCCATCTCTGCATTCAGACGCACGAACAAGATTCTCTCAAGATCCTTTTCAAATTATTCCCTCGACGTTTACCAGGTATTCCTTGAATCTTCATTCTTTCCTTGCTGTGATTTCATTTCTTCGCTGTTAGAACCCACCTTTTAGGGTTCAAAGACGCCCTTCATTTCTTCACTGCTAGAACCCATGTTTCAGGGTTCGATGATGTTGTTTGAGTTCATAATGAACTCTGTTATGATTTGAATAATCAACCAGTCATAAACTAGGACATCTGATACTCTGCTTCCCTAGCTGGCATCATGGGTTGTCTTGTGGAAGAAGTCGAGCCACGGGTTACCATTGAAACCGAACAACCACATCCCTTCTAGGGGAAATGCCATGGAGGTAAATTTCCCAGTGAGTGTCCTGACTGTGCGCGGATTGGAACAAATTGCACACCCATCTTCTCATCTACAGGTCTGTCTTCATAACTTTCTCTGCAATTGTTTTATACTTTGTGTAACCATTGTTTGCCTACAGTTTTCCTTATCCTTGCCTGTTATATTTGCAGACATGAAGCAGCTGAATGATGCGAGCAAGTTTCATTAAGCCGCGAAGAAAGGTGCGACCAAGAGGAGCACACAACTAGCTACTTAGACTCCTGCCCCTTTACCCACTGTTCCTACTACCACAACTGGGTGAGGAACAAACCGAAACCTTCCGGAATCGAGCCAAGCCATCACACCTGCACCCGTGGTGCCTTCTAACTAGACAACTGAACAACCGGGCAGAGCCTTGCTTGCCCGAGCACACATCAGACAGGAAGCTCTGGAAACTTGCTCTCCAAGATGGGTCAACGGTTTCCATATCTGAGCTGGGCACTTGCCTTATCTGTTCCTACATTTACGCAGCCAGTCGCTTATCATGCCTACAATCAAGGGATTCTCTCCTTGATTGATTAGGTAACTAAGGAAACTAAATCCCAGACGGATTCAATGACATTGGAGGCCTATAAATACTCCTCCATAACCATAAACAAGGTACACACACTTTCTTGAGCCTAGAGCCTCTGTCAAAATTTTCTCTTGACATTCACACTCGAGACTTACTCTCACGCCGGAGGGGTTTCGCGAGGCCCTGCCTTGCACTTCCACTCAGGTTTTCTGTGTTCTTAATCAGGTTTAAGGAAAGCAGATTTAAGCCCAAATATCCAACCCAACACACGGATGGCTCAAGCTGTGATTTTGCCACATCAACAACCATTGTTGTTAAGCAAGAACCCTCAGAAGAAGAAGATTGAGTTTTCGTTATAAAGAAAACAATAAAATTTTATTTTCGTATTTTAACAGTAGTTACAATTAAAATATTTATTCATTGGTTTTCTTATGAAATAAATATTGAAGTAAAATGTTTTATTTTGTTAGGTATTTGGGTTTTCTTCCATTTTCGCTGTGTAGTGTACGTATATCCAACCCCTACAAATTACTTCATCCGTCCCTAAATTATCGTCTTAGTTAACCCGGCGCACGGATTAAGAAAAAACTATTGATTTGATTATTTATATTGGTTTAATGTGTAGTTTACTTTAAAGTCCATGTGTATGTGACTCATAATTAAAGTAATGTGAAAAATTAAGGAAAAAGTGATAAAATTGATGTTCTAAAAAAGTAAGTTTCAAACTAGACAATTATTTTGGGACGGACGAAAAAAAAGAGGGCGATAATTTAGGAACATATGGGGTATAAGTAAATATTAATTCATTTCCACATTATCTATTTCATTTACTAATAAATTCTCAAACTGGCGCCGTGCAATCGGCACGGACAAAAGTATTAGTATGTGACAATAATCTTTCTTTATTCATATTTAATTAAAATAGACCTCTCCAAAGTATTTGTGGATTTAATCTTATTTGACATGTATTCCGTCACTAAAATAAAATTTAATAAAAAATTGAAATTAAAAAAATAAAACAACAAATAAGAAGAGTTTTAAAGGGAAAAATATTAACTAAAATCTATTCAAATCGGTATAAGTGACACTTTTGGCTTGGTAAGAAAACTTTACACTATTAATTGTGTGGTGGTGGACCTGGTGGTGGTAATTCGGACATATGACCCAGTATTATACCATTTGGAATTATTATTTTTTTAACTTTTGGGGTAATATTTAATATTCCATCCGTCCCCAAATTATTGTTTTTTTTACGTCCATCTTAAAATATTTGTTTTGTTCAACTTTTCTTTTCAGGAAATTTTTTTTACCACTTTATTCTTATTTTTTCGATAATTTTGAGACAAAGAGAATAGTAAGAAGAGCATAAAAATCCGTGGATCATCCGTTGTCTTCTTAACATGTTTGACTGTTGGGAACTATTGGACTAATGCAAGTTCCTTATGTGCATCTTGACTTCCTTTGGAATTCTAGATTTATACCTCCTCTGTTTTGGGTAAAGAGTCTTTATTTAAATGTCAAACTTTTTTTTAAAATGATATATTTATTAGATCATTAGTAATAAAATGTCACTTTTATACTTTAAGAGTCAGTGATGACATAAGTCCCATAAATAAGCAAAAATGGTACCAGGAAGCGAGAGCTTCAAACTCGATATAATTAGATCACATTAATCAACAATCAATAACATTACAAATTTATGCCTCCTGGATGTAGTACAATTTGATAACCAATATGAACCAAATATTTTGTCATACAAATATGAACCAAATATTTATGCCTTCAGCCAAATCCAATTGTCAAAAACTTTTGTCATACAAATATTTTTTATAAGATGGATCCTCTTTAATCAATCCATTATGTGTTAGTGAGTTGAGATATAAGAGAATAGAGTTCCGTTTTGTAAATTAAAATTCATAAGATTGTCAAATTTACTCGATGCAATTTTATCTTTCAAACCCCACTCACACATATTTTATGAAAATATTTTAAGTATTCACGTTGACAGAGATATGACTAGCCAATTTGAAAGGAAATAAATAGAAAGAGAGAAAGAAAGATTTCGTGAGTTGGGGATGACCTCGCCATAGAACAGACGAAGGAGGGCACAAGTGCTAATAATTAACGTTATGCAAGTATTATGTGTTTATAATTAACTTTATATAACGGGGTTAACTTTTTTTTAACTTTTTTTTTTTCCCTCCTGAGCGTAGGAATGGATCGATCGAACCCGACACACATTGTGAAGGCTCGTGTCTTAGGGGGCATAGGAAGGGATCGAACCTGAGACATCACATATTATGAATGCTCATGTCTACCACTGGGCCAATCCCTTAGGGACAAAGGGGATTAACTCCAATTCTACATTTACATATAAATGTGAATTAACAAAAATTAGATATTATTTTTTATCTAAATCAAATTTAAGCGTTTAAGAGTTGTATTGAATTTTGTGCTCCTAGTTAAGCATGAATTTTCAATCGGCTATATGTGAATTCAACCCCGATCCTCCCCTATTTGCTACGTTACAGCAGTACAAGCAATTATGGAGGAATTTTTATTTTTGAAGATTACGAAAAGATGTACAAAATAAAAACTTCCTCTATTTTCAAATTATTGTTTTCCTATCAGCTTTTATCCTTTCCAAAATAATAAGTATTATTTAAAAAAATCATTTTAAGAAAATATATTTTTACTATTTTATCCTTACTTTTTCTATCTACTTTAGTCTTTAATTATGGTCAATTGGTCACAATGCTCAATAATCTTAAAGAAATCATGCATTTCATCAATCTATATTAAACTGATCATGGGTTAATTGACAGTCTGTCCAGATCGAATTCTGTCAAACATAACTGACGGTCCAGATTGATTAGTAAATATGTGAGTTATATACAAACCCCTTACTTATGAGTTATGCTTGAATTACCTCCTCTACAACCAATAAATATGTAATAACTCCTCAGTTATGTTTTTTTTTTTTTGAATTATCTTCTCTACAACCAATTACAGTTATATGAATACTTTCCTCTATCACATTTTTTTTAACCACATACTTCTGTTTGAGTTGACGAAGTGGTTATCTATAATTTATCCCGAGCATCTATTGAGTTGTTTTAATGAGATATTTGTTTGTAACTTTTGTAATTAATTTTTGTAATTTTAAATATTTGTATTGTAATTTTATTATTAATATTTAGTTTGTACTTTCTTAATTAATTGTTATCGTTATCAATTGAATCTTAATTTAATTTTTGTCCGACCTAGATTTATTTTTAAAAAAAACATTTGTTCGTAAGTTTTATAATTTTAAATATTTGTATTTTATCGTAATCAACTGAATCTCAATTTATTTTTTGTCCGACCTAGATTTATTTTAAAAAAAAACATTTGTTCGTAAGTTTTTGTAATTTTAAATATTTGTATTTTAATTTCTTTTTTTTAAAATGAGTGCTAAGTTTTCCTTAATAGTCTGAAATATTTGTGATTTCAAAATAGTCTTTTGTTAGTTCACTATGTCTCATTCAATTTATTTAATATTTTTTGTTTGCCACGATTTTTATTTTTAAGTTTATTTAATTAACAGATGTTGTATTGGTGTGTGTAAGGGAGAATTTTTTTTGAATGCCTAATAATACTATTTTTTGATGAGTTACAAAATGTTAAAGCGAATAAAATGTTTTATTTTTTTAATTTTCAGAAAGTTGTCTTTTTTATTTCTTTAATTTTTGGAAAGTTGTCTTTTTTTTGTAATGTACATTGATCCGACCCTTATAAAATCTCAAACAAATACTCCCTCCGTCCCTAAATTATCGTCCTCCTTTTTTTTTTCGTCCGTCCCAAAATCCCAAATAATTGTCGCGACTTTGAAACTTACCTTTTTAACATAACTAACTTTACCCTTTACTTTTTTCACCCCATCTTTAATTATGCCACATATTAATAGGCTTTAAAGAACTAGCACATTAAACCAATATAAATAATCGTCGATTGTTTTTTCTTAATATGCTTGGCCAAATAATTTTGGGAACGGAGGGAGAGATTAATTTATTCGTATTATACTTTGACATTGAGCACGTTTATACAGATCCTCGACAAAATCTTGCTTTTATAATTTAAAAGAGGAGGGAGTATATTTAAAGGATGCGTACCTGACCCTTTAGGTAGGAGTATATTTAAAGGATACACCCATTTTGCCATCCCGGTAGTCGCGACTCGTCAGTGAGCTACTTTCTACGTCTGCCTTCAGTGGTATTATGCGGTGTACCTGGTGGTAGTTGCAGAAATTATGGAGGTGATTAATTGAAATGAAGGACTGTGTCAGAATTGAAGATGGAAAGTTATGGATACAGAAAAGGAAAGGATAAAAAAACGAAGAAGAAAGAAAAAGTTAGCCACTTCAAAATTTTAAGTCAACCCTTTTACTTCAAATTTTGGTAATTTTTAAAGGATGGTTAATTTTTAAGTGATATAATTTTGATTTATCAAACAAACTTATTTATGTTTTTTAAAAACAATTTTACTTATAAACTCACTTAAAAGTTTCATGATTAAACTCTTAATTAGGTTAACAAATATGCTCTTAATATTTATAATAGAGTTAATTAAATTTTTAAATCTTTGTGCCGGGTTAAATAGAACATTTTCTTAATAACGAAGTAATTTTTATTTCAAGAGTAATAATGCACTTAGGAAAAGTGTTCCAGATTAAAGTTTGTTTCAATACTAAATCAACTTCTTGAAATCTATTAATATTAGTTTATTACCTTTGATAAAGGGTGTAAGCTCTATTATACTTTATCTGTTCCGGATAAATATTTTTAATAAACAAAATATAAGAATTAACAAATATAATTAATGATGGATTATAAAATATATTGTGATAATAATACTCATTACACACATCTTCTCATTAATTATGTACACATTACACTCACTCTTTCTTTGAGATGTGCAATAATGATAATATTAGATAAACATATAGTATATTGAAAGAATAGTACTCCATTCATCCTTAAATTATCGTTCTCATTTCTTTTTTCGTCCGTTCCAAAATAATTGTCCAGTTTGAAACTTACTTTTTTAGAACATCATTTTTACTGTTTTACCCTTATTTTTTCACTATACTTTAATTATATGTCACATATAGAGCTGTCAAAATCGAACCCGACCCATAGACCCGATCCAACCCACCCGACTTTTCAAGGGAATGAGCCTCAATTTAGTAAGTCCGAAAAGCCAGGCCTGGCCCGATCATAAAGTTAAACAATTAAACTTAATTATAAAATTAAAAACTAAAACATAAATCTAAAAAGAAAAAAACTATCAGACATTCATTTAAACCACATTTTTTCTTTTGGTTAGATAACTTTATGACATAATATTATCTATTTCCAAATCATTGTTCTCTTTTTGGTTGAAACTCATATTCTAAATTGATGGAAGTGACACTTACAAAGAGGAAATGAAGTTGATCTACCAAGTTCCAATCTAGGTTAGTATGGTTATGGTTAGTAATTTTATGAAAACTGATCTATTTAATTGAGTATCTCTATCTGATATTAGATAATAAAAAGCCTCAATAGTATAAACTTGACCAAAAAAAATTTTAATGTTAGATTGTGTCGAGCGAATCAAAAAAACATTTGCCAGTTAGCATAATTTTGCAAACTAGAACCTAAAAAACTTTGTCTATCCTTAGAAAACATATATTAAAAAATTGGGGACAGTATGATGAACTTCAATTTGGTTATAATTTTTTTGAAAAAACTACCCTTCAAGTAACACATGTATTTTTTTTCTTTGTGCAATAACATTATAGTTTTTCTAGTTTTAATTTCGTTCAATTGTTGAAGTTACTACCTTTGTTTATATTTGCTTTGGTCGCACTTTTGCTTTGTAATCGTGTAAGTTAAACTAGTAAGTATGTGTGTTTTGAACTTTTGATGTGTTTTATAACTTTTATTAGTTAATTTTTGAGTTTTTTTTAATTAAAAAAATAGTTATTTTTTGGCCCATGGGCTCGAAATGCGCATGGGTCGGGCTTGAGTTCTATGAAGTTTGACACTATTTCGGCCCAGCCCAGTCCGTCGTTAAGTGAGGCCCGGTGGGCTTGGGCCGGGCCGAGTCGTTTGACAGCTCTAGTCACAGACACATGAGTTTTAAAAGAAACTACATATTAAACCAATATAAATAATCAAGTCAATTATTAATTTTTAATTTGTGTGTCGATTCAACTAAGACAGTAATTTAAGAATGAAGGGAGTATAACATTTGTACATCAAAATTCTTTAACAACATTAACTGGAACATTGCAAAATAAAAAGGTGAAAACACTTATAATTTTCTAACTATAAAATAATTGAGTTTGAACTGCAATGTTGCATCAGCATGCCTTCGTCAGTAGCTGAGGCCACCAATCCATCAGTATGAAGCACAAAATAAACATGCCATTATGGTCATTCATCGATCAATACGCGATTTAAATATTAGTTTAAAAAAAAAAGGATTCTTGCATGGTTAAGAAAGATTGGTATCAAAAACAATACTTACAACAACCAAATTATTTAAAATTAAATAACTATCTTATTTGATTTGGTTTGATTTGATTTGTATCAAATTTAGATCAAAATCATCCATAACTTTTTTTATTTTTATCCTTTTTTTGGTATTTTAGCAATTTTAAAAATATTTTTATTATTTTATAAATAAAAAAATACATATTTTTATTTATAAATAGAGACTTGTTTTGTTTTATTTGGATATCAAATCAATTTTTAAGATAAAGATAATAGAGTATTTAAAATAGTTGGAGTTTGTGTCATTATTGAAGAAGTTTTTATATTTTAAATCAAATCAATATCAAATGAATTAATTTATTGATTTTTAATAAACTATACGTGATTTGGTGTTTGATTCGATAGAGTTACAAGAATAAATCAATTAAAGGGCACTCCAAAATAATCCTTGCACTTGTGTTCATTTTCATGTTAATTTCTCATTTTCATGAGAAAAGAAAACTCGAACGAGAAAGTAAATTACTTTCAATCTATTTTCTTTTTAACTTTAGATTTGAGATAATTTAACAAAATTGTGATTTTTTATTGTTTTTACGGGAAATTAGGAACCAGTTCTCACTCCATGTGCGTGACTAATCACTAATTGATTGGAAAAGTGGTGACTTAAATTGAAATCATCAAATAATTCTTGAAAGTTATGTGTGGATCTCATGAATAAGGTTAAGGTTTTTTTTCAATGGGATGGAAATGAATTCGGGAAAAAGGTATTATAGTCTTTTTCAAAATATTTGGGGTTTCAATTGCAATTTTGATATAGTTTAGGGGTGTAAAATTTTATTTTAGTCTACGTAGAGGCACATTTGCATTTACTAAATTTCTCTAAGGGTACCTAACAAAAAGATAGACCGCATAAAAATATAAACGTTTTCGAATGAAATTGGTACCAAATTTCTTAAGGGAGACTATTGGTGGAAAATACCAAATTTAAAAGTTTTAAAATTATGGCAAAAACTTTTGTAAGACGATCTTAGGAATATTTTTTGTAAGACTAATCTTATTTATTCGATTCATCGTGTATTGATGGGTTGAGTTGTAAAAAAATAAAGTTTCGTCTTATAACTTAAGATCCGTAAAACACAGTCTTACATGAGACTTACTCTAAAATTATACTATCATTTTCCTATAACATAGGCCAATTTGGAGCATTGAATGTATTGTATGTATGTCAATGGATTGGATTCAGATTGGATCAGTCAAATTTATTATCCGATTTATTAATAAATTATCGGGCTTAGATTGGATATGATTTGATTGTATTTTAGACATTTGAAAGCTTGATCAATAACCTGAATTTTTAGATTCAGATTTTATTAGTCCCTAATTAAAGTACTTAATAAAATTAAATATTAATACAATTTTGCTTAATCAAAGGTTAAATAAAATTAAAAATTCATGTTTTTAACTTATACAAATATGAATAATAATGTTAGTAAGATTTTAAAAACGACATTCGTATAAGAGAAAACGACATCACACACACTAATTGGGAAAATTTGGTTGACATCCCTTCCGACAAGCTTTCCATGTGTGCAATGTGAGTGGTTCGGTGATTTTTTTTTTATCTCGTTTTTACCCCTTTTCACCTCAAAATTTATTACTCCCTCTATCCCTAATTTATTGTCCTGATTGATCCGGTGCACAGATTAAGAAAAAAACAATTGACTTGATTATTTATATTGGTTTAATGTGTAGTTTTCTTTAAAACCCATGTGTATGTGATCCATAATTAAAGTAAGGTGAAAAAGTAAGGGTAAAGTGGTAAAAGTGATGTTCTAAAAAGGTAAGTTTCAAAATGGACAATTATTTTGGGACGGACGAAAAAGGAAAGGAGGACGATAATTTAGAGACGGAGGGAGTATTATTATTTTAATTTTTTAAAAAAATTCCTACCCATTTTTATCTATAAATAGAAACTTGGTTTGCTCCATTTGGATAAATCAATTTTCTACAATATTTTGAATTTTCCTTTATCTATTTGCATTATGCTTGTTCTATTTTTTATAATGATTATTAATATTTGAAAAATATTATTATTACAAATTAATTTAATTTTGAATTTTGTAATTTATGCAATATAAAAAATATATATTGCATAAACAAAATTATATATTAATATATAATATATAAAGATATAATATAATTTAGATAAAAATGATAGAGTATCTAAAATTATTGAAGTTTGTGTCACCGCTGAAAGAAGTTTTTTTGTTGGGTAGATTAGACTTTAGAGTAGCATAAAAATATTGTTTATTTATTTTTAATGATATGGCCAATTTGGAGCATTGAATGTAGATATGTTAATGGATCTAATTCGGATTGAATCAATCAAATTCATTATCCGATTTATTAAGAAATTATCAGATCTGATTATCTTTTATATATTTGAAAGCTCGATCAATATCCTAAATTTTTGGATTTAGATTTTAACAGCCCCTAATTAAGGTACCGAATAAAATTAATATTGATGCATTTTTATTTAATCAAAGGTTGAATAAAATTAAAAATTCATGTTTTTAACTTACATAAAGATGAATAATAATGTTAGTAAGGTCTTAGAACTCGTTAAAAAATTTATATTTAGTTGAATTAATAATGATTAATGATTAAAAATTGATCATTAGTAATTTTTATATGTATGATATTAATATCTATATTACAATAGAGCTCAGTCTCCTAAAGAGCGGCTCAGATCGCTTAATTGACTTTATATCAAATGGTTGAGGTTGCATATTTATGTTTATATCAAACGGCTGAGGTTGCGTATTTATGTTTATATCAAACGGCTGAGGTTGCGTATTTATAATTATATCGAACGGTTGAGATCATTCACGACTCCTCCCTCTGCGTCCCCCTCTCCTGTACGACTCCATCTCACAACTCTTCTCCCTCTCCCTGTACTACTCCAACTCTACTTTCCCGTCTTCCGATTAGAATGAGTTTCTCCACCATTTATTCAAGCTTCCCTCTATCCGGCCCACTGCCCTCCCCGCACAAACCGACCTTCGTCCCCGCCGCAAAGGAAGTCGCCCGTTCAGGTTGCGCGTTCCAGCACTCTCTCTTTCTCTCAATCCAGGTACGATCTCTCTCTGCAACCCTTTTTCTTCTCCCTTTTTCTTTTATTTTCTTGGTTGATTTGCTTCCCTGATCTGGGTGTTTGAAATTGGTGTTGCAATTGGTGTTTGAATGACCCACCGTTCAGGTTTTGCGCTGCCCGTTCCAGCACTCCCTCTCTCTCTCAGTCCAGGTACGATCTCTCTCTCTTTCTTCTCCCCTTTTCTTTTATTTTCTGGGTTACTGATCATATTATATGTGAATTGGTGTTTCTTCCTTGATTATCTGTTTTCTTTGTTTAGCATTATCTGTTAATTGATTTTGTTGGTTCAGATAATATTATCTGTTAATTGATTTCATTGATTCAGATAATATTTTTTGTTAATTGATTTCGTTGATTTCGTTACTGGGTTACTGAACATATTACAACTCTTATCAGTATCATATTTTTCTTCAACCTGAGGGGACTCACAATTCGTTCCCTTTAACGAGATTGAATCCCATCAGCCAATTCTTTAATGTTTTTTTGTGCAACTGGAATAGTAGCTCTATACTGAAACATGTTTTCTTCAACTAAGGTGCCCAAGTCTATAAATATAGAGACTGGCCGGCCGGCATTTGGAACCATTTTGGAATTGAAGCTGCAATCATAAATGGAATTAATAATTATTATCAACATATATATATTCATCTAGAAAAATTAGCAACAAAAGCTTGGTTCATGAATATGTCCTAACAAATAAATGTCTTTGTTTGGATCACAGGTTTAGAGGATAAGAAACGGAAAAATAAAGGAAAAGATTACAATACCCTGTTTCTTAAATAAAAAAAACAAACATGTTTCCAATCATTTGAAAATGAAATAAAGTCATTCCTTATATTCACATGTTTCCAGGTTTAGAGTTTGAGATTAAATTATCTTTAAAAATTTAATGGTTGGGATTCACTCTCACATTCACATGTGTGAGAGTAGTTATCTACTTTTAACTATTTATTTTCTCTCATCCTGTTACAAAGTCACTCATTATAATTAATATTATGAACAGTCACACCCTGAGATTAATCTTTTAAACCATTACCCCTTACAAAATAACAACCTTACATTAATATAATTTCACAATAGAGCTCAATTGATTGACTGAGACTATCTGGTCATGGGGGATTCCATCGTAAAATCAAACGTTCATATGTCAGTTACATATGGGTCAAATTCGAATAGAACCCCTCAACTACCATTTGAAATAATATACACCTCAACTGTAACATTTTTTTAAAATCACATCTTCTATTTAGACGTTATCGTTTCAATTAACGAAATCAGATATACTGGCACCGTGACATAGGCACATATACGAAAATCTAGTATTTTTTATATCAGATCAGATTGAATTGTTAATAGAGCGAAACACTTTAATCCAAATCAGATTTGATTTTCGAATACATATCAAAATCGGATAAACGAATTTAAAAACTAAATCTATATCTTAAAAATAATGTATTGAATTCGGAATGAATTGATACCCTTGATTTGAATGGGAGAGAACTGTTGGGTAGCTGTCTCTCTCAAGTATTAAATGCATCCACTCTTCTTTACAGGTTATCCACTAAAAGCACGACATTATTGATATGTTTTTTTATCGTCTTAAATAAAAATACTCCGTATTTTGTTTCTAAAATTTACGTTTTAACAAAATACTTTTCTCATTTGAAATATGTTTTTTTATCCGATCCAAGTTCGTTACGTGCATCTTGACTTTATTTGGAATTCTACAAATATACTCCTTCTGTTTTGGATAAATAATTTTCATTTGAATGTTAATTTTTTTAAAAAAAATATTTTTAATAGATCATTAGTAATAAAATAATACTTTTATGCCTTCACTTTTTAAAATAAACTTTTTAAATGAAAATCTCAAAATGAAATAATTAACTATTTACCTAAAATAGAGGGAGTATTTGATATCAAACCATGTGATTTTTAAATTTAGTAAGCTTTATATATATATATATATATATACACACACTATATTACTATATATGTATGATAAAAGAGTCTATTGTAATATTTTAAAATAGGGAAACACTATTTATTTGATTCAATAATTAAAGATGTAGTGGATAAGTAAAATTATAATAGAAATAGTCTCTTTTTTTAAAATATTTTACTTTAAAAGTTTACTTTCAAAACATTTGTTTTATCATCTCTATAATATTTCAACTGCCCTTTACATTTGATATTATCATATTAATTATGTTTAAATATTTTTTTAATTATGAACATTTTTATTACTTGTTATATATCTCTTAATAATTAAACTTTTTAAACATGGATTATGGGGGAGATGATAAAATCTAGTGTTCTAAAACTCCTCGCCTAGCTCCGCATAGGCCCCGCCTAGGCGCTAGGCCCCTCTCTACCGCCGCAACTTTCTTAGTTGCCGCCTAATCGACCAAGTCGGCATCTACGTCAAACCTCGCCGATCTTAATTTATTTTTTAGCTTTGATTTTGTGGCATGCGGTGATCGGATAAGGAAGGGGGAGTGGTAATGGTGAGGCAGAGAGGGAGGTGATGGGGGTGAACTAGAGTAATATCTTTTTTGTTTTTAGTTCTAAATTTGGATGGTTTATTGCTTTGGGTTGTTGAGAATTGTGATTAATGGTAGGTTTGTATATTTTTGTTCATTTTACAAATATAGACAAGTGTTTGATAAAATGGCAAACATAAAAAAAAATTAAATTTGTATTCAATGTGTTTGATATTTGATGTAAATTATCAAAAAAATGGTAATTATGCCTTAATTCTAGGCCCCGCCTAGGCCCCGATTACGCCCCGACTAGTCCCCTAGGCGCTAGGCGCTAGTGTGCCGCTTAGCGGCCGCCTAACGATTTTTAGAACCTTGATAAAATCCGATTGGGTTTGTACAAATCAAGTTGTACTCCATCTGCTCCTAAATAATTGTCTTTATTTTCTTTTTTGTCTGTTAAAAAATAATTGTTCTCTTTTAAAACATTTTAAAAAAAAACACATTAACCACTTTATCATTATTATTTCTTTATACTTTAATTACGATCATATGTACAAATACATTAAAGCAAACTAAATATTACACATATTACCGATATTTATAATATATTTAATTATTTTTAACGACTATTAATTTATTTTGAGATGGTTTGGGACTGACGACTTGTAAAACAAAATACTCCCTCCGTTTTTAAATTATTGTCTTCTCTGACCTGGTATATCGTTTAAAAAAAAATAATTGACTAAGGTCATGTTTGATGTAGCTTATGGGTTAGTGTTTATGGCTTATGACTTCTCATAAGTCATTTAGGGAGTGTTTGATTTCAAATGTGGAGCAATATACTTAATACATCACTTTCCCAATTTCCAATTCTATCATTATTCATTAACCCTTTAGTTTACACTTTTCCTCCATTAGAGCGTCCACAATGAGCAATTTTATCAACACTCCAAAAGTGGTTTTGGAGTCTTTTTTCACAACTCCACCTCACAGTGGACTCCCAATTCCACACTCAATCCCAATCGCCCGGCAAATGGATCGCAACAGATCGGGTGACTCGTAGCGTGAACAGTTGCTTCGTTCCCTTACTTCTCTCTCTTCCCAACTGTTCTTCGTTCTCTCTCCTTCCCAGTCTTCTCTCTTCTTTCTCCCCAACCGTCTTCCTCGTTTACCCACACCACTCTTCTCAACAACAAAACCCTCTGCCGCCGTCGCCGCCTCCATCTTCACTCATCGGCGGACGAAAATTCCGGATATAGCATTGTGCCCAAAATGCCCCCTCATTGAGAAGAGATGTTCAAGGGAGAGAGAGATAGATGCAAAAGCAGTGATTTTACTCTTCCCTTTGAATCCGTGAAGGGATCTTCACTTTTGAGTATTTGAGGTACAATTTCTCAAATTTCCCATCTTTTTTATTTTTATTTTCCCATTCATTTTCCATGATTTTGTTTAATTTTATCATACCCTCTTTCTTGGTTTTCTTGGTTTAACCATAACAGTGAATGATGAATGTTTTAGTATGAAAGTAAAAATTACTCTAGTTGTTTTCTTATATTGAGCAGTTCATTTGATTATGATAAGTGTTCTGCAGAAACTAAAAAACTAGGACTTTTCTTACCTTATTAAGAGCTCCCTAATGATAATAAAAATGGAATAAACTAAAGTGATTATGATTATGATTATGATTATTAAGAGCTCCCTAACGGGCTTGATGGGCATTGATCGTACCCTCTACCTGCTCATCCCTACAAACCTTTCTCTCCCTCTGTCGTGAGCGTCGACGAACCCCTCTAATTGCTCATTCGTGGAGTTCTTAATCATAGCATCAATCAGGTATGTGGACTTCGATTCACTGTCAGGTATGATCCGAAGGAAGTAGTAATTTTGTTAGAATTTTGTTTTTGTTAGATTTAGGATTAATGTCTGCCCCCATTGATTCTTCCCTGATATGGGGGCATGGATTAGACCCACGTTTCTGTTCCTCAATTTGAATCTTTTTCCTAAATCTATTGTTTTTGTTCCCCTTGAATCATGAGTTTTGAAATTAAATTTAAATACAATTATCATTCTAAATGACTTGAAAATAAGTAAAAGATTTGGATGGCATAACTCATAAGATGTGATTTGCGGTTATTAATTGATGGAAGCTTGTAAAACCTGATTGAAAAAAGCCTTTTGATTTAATTTTTGATAGCAAGGTTCAGTAAACGATGGTATATTTCATATAAAAAAGAAATAATTGAGGAAAAAACTTTGAGATTTTGTTAGTGGGATGTAATTTTGGTTTGGGTGAAACATGGTGAGATTTTGATGATGTGCTAACTGCTAAGTGGGATGGGGATTCAGGTTTGAGGGATATGTCAGCTTTCTCATTGTTGCTTATTGGGGATTTGGAATTTTTTTAACTTAAACATGTTGCCAATCATGGAATAAATTGGGCTGCATTTTCGTTGATGACAGAAAATGAAAATAAGTTTGCATAATTGGAGTATATGATACTGATATCATTCCAGATGCCATCAATTTAACCAATCTCAAGTCTAGACACTCCATCTTATCATTCTCTATCCTATCCTATCCTTGAATGGGGAAAATTGTATAGAAAGCTTTCCAAAGAGAGATTGAACCAGTGGGCACTTTGCCCAAGTCAAAAGAAGAGTTTTGCAATGTTAAACAAAAACAAAGGCTCTCACATCTAGCCATCTAAGGTTATTTTAAGAGATTTGGAAATGATAACATTGAGTATAAGTGTCCAATGAATAACTCATATCTCTTTGACTTTGAGCGGTCCTAGTCATAGTTTCCAACTACATTAACCAAATAATCACAATTAAGTTACTGTTTGTTTGCTAAAGTCTTGGTTCCAGAAAAAAGTACAAACCCTTTTCTTCTGGAGATGAATGAGCATCTGCGAGCATTGAGAGAAGGTAAAAATGGGGTCGGTGTTAAATTTATATAATTATATGTTGTAAACACAAACCATTTTCTTCTCAAGATGATCACTCTTTAAATTTATATGCCCAAGGGGATATAATTTATCTTTTAGAAGTTGACCAATTGAAGCCAGTATATAATTCCATGCCAAGTGTAAGAAACTATCGGAGAATCAGGTTGTAAGGAATCTCAGGAGTATATTTTAGATATGGAATTCTTGTAATTTGTTGTCTGGCAAAGATATAAAAAGGAATCAATTGTAGTGTTGAATGTATAGATAGTGAGAATATTGATGAAATGAAACTTCAAAGTTCCAGGTTATGAGGTGCCATGTTTCCTTAAATCATGTAATTTTTGTTAGGTCGTCTTCTTGTATTATTAATAGTCAGTTTGGGCAAGACTAGTGTCTTTAAGAGCAGTGCAAACAATTTAGGTAGAGTTGTCTTTGCTTTCTTCTAACTCTTGGGCATTGTTAGAAACAGACTTCACGGGTTCCACATGAATTTCTCTCTTTGTTAAGACTGCACTAAGCAATTCAACAAGTGCCAATCTATTTGCATTTCTCACATACTTGATTGACCTATCTAGCAGCATTCAGACTTTCATTATAGACTTGCACTACAGCTTGTGTCATTCACGGAGAGCTCAAGTTACTCTAGTTGCTGAAGACCAAGAAAAGTCCATTATAGACTTTCATTATAGACCTGAAGACCAAGAAAAATTTCCAAAAAGTCCATAAACTAGTTGCTGTAATGCGAAAATTAAATTTTTTTCTCAATCCAGTTGAAAAGTACAGTAACATGGGTCAAGTTATTCAAAAATTTAATCCAAGTATAACTCTAGTAGGAAATAAAATCTAGGGCAACACCATTACTTGGTTCTGCTGTTTTTTGAAGGGTAAGCGACACCGGGCTTTGAGTTTTGCTGGGATTGCAATCCAACTTGGATGTGTGCATCAAAATATTTTGAAATCGTAGAATAAGTATAGATACATAACCTGCTCAATTCTGGAAAAAGGTGCTAGGTGGTTGTCAAAAAAATGTTTCTCCTCTGCAGCTTTGCTCCCATGACCTACCCAAAGCTGCAAAAACAATAATTTTAAAACTTGATTGATCCTTGGACTGAATTATATGTATAAGCTTATGTGTTGTGAATACGATTTGTATTTTAGGCTGAAGCTGAACGTAATTCTGCAAATCGTAAGCAACTCGAGTTCCCACACAGGACTGGAAGGACTTCACACGCTAATATTCTAGCAGAGGTAAGCTGCATAACTAAAATGCTTTTTGGGGTGCCCTCATTTGATGGGTGTGCACTATTTTTTTGTTGTTGTACGTAAATGCTTTGTTGGGGTGTCCTCACTTGATGGGTGTGCACCATTGTTTTGTTGTTGTACATAAATGCTTTGTTGGGGTGCCCTCGTTTGATGGGTGTGCACCATTTTTTTGTTGTTCTACGTAAAAGCTTTGGCTTAAATGATTTGTTAAACCTCATTTTAATAAAAAAGTGAGTGAGAAATGAGACATGTAGCTGTTCTAGTGTCTTTGAAAGAGAAGTGAAAATCCATAAGATAAAAAATGCATCCAGGAGTGTGTTGGGAAGGACTAGCATGACTCTAGCTCTTCCAGCTATGTCACTTATGGTTCTGATACATGAAAACATCCCCAAAAACCAAGCTGTCCAAAACAATTTTAAATTGCAAGAAGGCTGGTCGGATAACTCCTTAACAGCCACAATCATACACGAAATTCAGTCTGCAGATTCACACTTGTGTCTATATATAAACTGATGCGTGACGAACTCCCTTTAATCAACAAGCTGCCCTCGACAAATAAAATCCTAGGCTGCCCGAAATTGAAAACTAAAACAGCCCCAAAAACCCTCAACAATTTGTTTAGAATAACCAATCTGTTCCAGCCTTTTGGACTGCCCTAAGCCGCACAAACGACCCTCTCAAAATAGCCCCGTCTTTGACTAAAACCTCTTACAATTCCAGCCCATACTTAGCCTACTCACTGCCCAAAAATAAAGTTTTAAAACACCCTTACCCGTGATTCTCTTAGGCTGAATTCACCAAAGAAAAATCACAAAATAGGCCACGTTTGGGATTGCCCAAGCAGCCACGAAATTAACAAAGAGATAGGTTCGGATTCACCGGCTAGACTTCACTTGTCTAATGTAAAGAATTACGTTTGATCGATTCACCCTAGGCTTCACTCACCTTGGTAGAAGGGATCGAGAGAGAAACACAGCCGTGTTCTTGAAAAGCTTTTTAGCCCAAAATATGGTCTCGTTTACTGATCAAAAACTGTCCTTAAAAAGGATTACAAAGAAAACCCTAAACTATTTAACCTACCAAAATACCCTACCAATAAAAACTATGATTACTTTTCTAGACAATGAAATAAAACCAGACTAAATAAATAGGAAATTACCTAAAACATTTAATTAAATACTAAAACAAATTCAACCGTGCCCTATTGATATCCTTGCCCAAAATAGGAAATTAATTCCTTGGAAACTAATTCAACAGCCTCACTTGTAAGTACACCTATCTTGAAGGTGTAGTCATGAAGATCCCACACGTTCACAACCTGAAATGAATTTGTGAATGAGTTAGTGAATGATGACTGAGACGTGCTGAATTGCTAATTTAAAAATATAAATAAAAAACAAGAAGTGGATAATGTAACAAGCCAACTGGTATAACTTGATTCGTCTAGAGAAAACACTTCCTTCAGAATTTTGCTAGACGAATTATGAAAGCACAACGAAACCTCCATCAATAAAATTACACAAAACAACAATCTAGACATGAAAGTATTCACTTCCATTGCAACATGTTAACTTCGAGTTGTGAATTCCATTGCTACAAGTTAATTAGAGTTATGAAGCTGATCTGAAGGTTTATACAACCAGGATGCCCCCAACATGACTCACAAAACTGCGCTTGTCAAAAGTTCAATAGAAGTTCACTAGTTGAAGTACATTTCTGAATCACTAATAAGGAATTTTCAAGGATAAATCTGAACGTAGAAATCAAACCAGTTTTAAGAATTGGATCTTAAAACGATTGTGTATCACAACCACCAATGTCACAGCCAGATCACCATGAACCACATCCGAACACGTAATAAATCGAGATTGTCAAGTGACTTCAATCTTCCCACACAAGCCTTGTCTCCCTCCTCTTCAGCAACCTACACCATTGCCTACAATTTTTTCGGGTACATATCATGTGGCTTAAGTATCATTGAACCAATTTTGTTACAAATACAATCAGAAAATACATATCCGTAAGGAAACAATCTGTTAAATATTGGGCAGATTTTTGAGTGTTTAATTCATTGTTTGGGGCAGTTTGTAGGCCTATTGAGGGACTGAATTTGTAAGAGAGTTTTTATTCAGATTCGGGTAGAGTTTTGAAGGGTTTTTTGAGGCTGTTTTGGACAATTCAGCTTTCAGTACTCATTGAAGGAAACTACCAAGTGTATATCTTGTGACAAGTTAGTTTTAGTAGGCATTGTTAAATTCCTATCATTTTTCTCTTTTTTTAATTTCATTTTCCAATTATAGGCTACTCACAGTTTGTTCAATTGGAGCATGTTCAGACTTAATTATGATTAAATCAATTTTTCTTTTGCTGGGAGACTGGACTATAAGTACTTGAATTGTTATTTAGGTTTTGGCCCTGAAGTTCAATGCCATATATGTTATGGAATTGAAATTATCATCGTGGTAGCCAGCTGAAGTCCTTCTCTGCATTATTGTTTGAGTATGCTTCTAGAAATTATTCATAGAGTGATTCCAATCATTCGATTCAAACCTGTTGGTTTTTGCAAGCCTCTCTATGAAAGTTGAAGTCAGATATGAGTTTCTGCACTATTGTCAGTGCACTAGTGTTGTTTGAATTTGAAATCATTCTAACTCTTAATGTGCTGTTTGGACACTTGTTACTAGAAGTGTCATAACTTTCTGCAGAGTTAGTGGAATCACATTCCGTTTGTTTTGTTAGAAAGATAAGTCTTTGAGCTTTCCAATGGTACCTTATTTGTAATTTTTGGCCTCATGGATCAGTACCAGATTTAATTGGAAGTTGGCATAATTCTGCTAAGTTCTTGGACAGCCTTGCGTTTTAGCAATTTTTGCCATAGGTTTTGACCTATCAAATGATCTTAGATTGGTCCATTTCTTTCCCTAATTCAACCTTGGTATACCTAATTTAGGTTGGGATTGAACCCTTGTGAAAATAGGTTGATTTGGAGAGAGTTTGGAGATGGTTTTGGAAGCCAAAAACTGTGACTGTTCGGAAGTTGTTTCTGGACACATGTTACTGTTTTGAACATAACTTGGGCTAGAGATACTGAAATATTGATCTGTAAATTGGAATAGAAAGTAGACTCGTAGACTTTTCCATGCATACTTTATTTGTATTTTTCGGCCTTGTGGTGTGATTTTGGCATTGGTTTGAAGTGGACTGCACTGCCACCTTGTTTCTTAGGTAGTGTCTATGGTGTTTAGAATGGTGATGTTGCTGTTAGTTTATCAAGGCAAATATAGAGATATGGATTTGCTGTTAGAATGGTGATGTTGCTGTTAGTTTAGAATGGAGTCTACATTAATATACTAATTTTCTTATTTAATTTTCCTTTGTAGTCTTGCTAATGACAGTCTTACTATTCTTACTAGAGATATGGATTTGCTGAATCAAATCTTTACTGCGGCTCCTACTTCATAGGAAAAAGGATTCTGCTGCCTAATGGATCAAGGCCACTTATCTCATAAAAAAGTACTCTTATGTATCATTCCAAAGTTATAGTTAGCTATAAAACTATCCTATGACTGTAAGATGTAAGATGCAGAAAATGAAGCATCTTATGTCTCATTTCTTTAAGGCCAATTGTCACATCTGAAACTAGCTACTTTACTTTCTCTTCCCAAAATTATGGTTAGGTATTAGTGACATATTACCCTCCCCCTCTCCTGAAGTAGCTTTAATGTGGATTGGTCGAGTTAAGTTCTTCCCTTAAAGATGGTTTGATATCTTCCTCAAAAGCATGGATTTACTTGAGTCCAAGTGACCTTCAAAAAACAAAATAGTTCAAGTTTAAATGCCACAGATTTTTACAGTTTCTTTATATTTTACTAGTTATCTCCTCCAAGTACATTTACTTGGGTCAGTTCACTTAGCTTCTAATCCGTACATATTGATTGGTATTTGTTTATTTTTTCCTGACGGTGTTGGAATCAATCCTTAGCAAAGTGCAATTATTGCAACTGTTATTTGTCGTTACCATTATTTATACTTTTATATATTATCCCAAAAAAGAGGCCAGGGATAAAACTTATATCTGCTACTTTGCTACTTTTAAACTGTTTTGTATATATTAGTACTGAAGACTTAAAACAAAATAAAATCTAGACTTTATGTTCTATTTCAAGTGAAGTTAGAAGTTTAAACCCTTAACTATCTTCATTTATAGCTTTCGAGGCCCAACCTTACTCCATGACTGTGTGGCTCGATATAGTGTGAGACTAACTTCATGACTTGAGTTTATGTTGTCTGGAAACCTGTCATTGTTAAAACATTTGAGTAAAATGAGAATTATGTTCCAGCTGCTTGCCTTCTAATGAGATCCATTGAATGTACTAGAAAATCTCATACTAGCACACTTATTACATGCATGATAGTTATCTCCCTTTGGTGGTTGACCGATGTTGATAGAGTTTTTCATTTCTTTTAACAACAAGATGAAGTAAGAACAAGTTTTATTGCTCATCATTTCTTTTATGAGAAAATCTATAATATCTTGAAAGGAATACAACAAAACAAACAAACTGAAGTCTTGTTTATGATCTTCGAGTATCAAACTCTTGTAATTGCTATTAACTTGATATATTTCATTTTTACCCTTTACACTTTAACACACCCGACTTTAATTGTTTGTTTTATTTTATTTATTTTTCCAGGTTATTTGGGAATAGCGCAAGGTGTTGTTCAAAGCACATTGGTCAAAAGAAATCATCAAGAGCCTTTGTTTGTTTTGTTTGTTTTTGTTTTTGTTTTTATCTATTAGCTAGCTTAGAATTTACACTTGAGACGATAGTCTTATATTTAAAGAAGTTGTTTGTAGACGTTGATTACCTTGATAAACAATCAAATTTAATTTGCTGATGTAGTGATCATCATTTTATTCATAATTTTTCTTACTAAAACGTTTGTTTGTTATCAACTTAATGTACAACGTTCTAGTGTATGATATAAATGAATTTTGTTGATGTATTATGTATATGAGCAATGAAACAAGCATATATCAATATAAGAAATTAGTGTTTTGCAATATACCCTTTAATATTATCAAGTATCTCCTGCTAGAATTTTTGGCGCCAAAACATTTTGGACGGAAAATGTTCGTCTATATTATTTCCCGCCAAAAAATGATAACTTTTTGAATCGTTTTAGGGTCGGTAAAACTAGCGTCCTTAAAAACCTTCAGGGACGGATCGTCATGTTCCTAAAACATTTAGGACCCATGTTATTTAAGGCCCTCTTTTGTTGTCCTTATGGCCGTCCTAAATACTATCAGGGACGGCAAACAAACTTTTAGGGACGGTTTCTGAGCGATCCAAATACTATTTTTTTCTTGTAGTGGGTGTATGATATTGAATTAGCAATGAGCAACGAAACTCTTATACAAAGTAAGTAGACACTGATTGGTCACCAAGATGTGCGAAATGAGACTCCATCATGCGTTTCGAGTCGATTTCAGCCTTGAAAAAGTGATCATGACAACATTTTTTTTTTTTTATCTTTTACATGAAGTTTTCAATATAGTTTGTTTGTAAGTTAAATGAAAATATTTGAAAATACAATCATATTATGTGTATTCTTTTATAAATATTGATGTGAGTTGCAATGTATTTCAAATTGTTGTTTATCTATTTATCTTCATTTCTTTCAAAGGTTGAAGGAACTTGTTTTTTTTTTATATAATGTTTTCTGTTCCAACAAATTTTAAAGCTTGGTTGGCCAATAGAATCACGAGGCTACTTGTCCCTATTTTAATTTTTCCTGCTTTAACAAATTTTATTGATTAAAAACATCACAGTATATATAATTAAAAATAACTTCACACATTTATCATTGTAACTTTATCAATCAAATAGAAAGATATATATTTTATTAATATTAATATGAAATTTTTGAATTAACTGCAAAATATTGTCAACAAAAGTAATCATTTGTTCTGGGACCATAAATTGCTCATTTGATTGACATATGCTTTTAGATAAAATTAATTGAAATAATTAAAAATATAATATTTTTCACATAATATAAATTTAAAATTTAAAATATCGTATTCCGATTGTCGTGAGAAAAATAGAAATAACAAGATGAAATATATTGGTAATTAAGATTGTTAGTTGAGATGAAGAGATTTAAGATATTTAGAGGGTGTGTAGAGTGTGCTTATTGGAGTGAATTCTTTTATAGAATGTTGAAAAAATATAACTGAAACAGAAAACAAGGTGTTTAGGGAGTGAAATTGAGGTTGGTTGTTGTTGATGCTCTTACTCCCCTACTACTATACCACCAGTCTACCACTACCAGTAGGAGTGAATACTGGACTAGTAGAGACAAAACCAGTACCCTCTTTTAAGACAAAACCAGTACGCTCTTTTAAGTCAAAACTTACATAAATGCCTAGAGCATCACCATTATTTATAAAATCAAATTCTTATCCAACTTCCTATTAAGAATCTCCCAAAATTCCCCCATTGTAAAGATTTTTAGAGCATCCACAGTGGATGCTTTTATCAACACTCTTAATCATTTTTAGAGTTTTTTAGCAAATCTTGATCCCACAATGGATTCCCTATCACACCCTCTTCCTCTAAAACCAACTAAACATTCCTCTAAACTTAGAGGGCCGCTTAGAAGGAATAGTAACTTCTTCTTTTTTTGTCTCCAACCCTTTCATGTGCATGGTACTCATATTTGTTGTTTACATATTTTTTTGTAATGGAGAGATTTAATTGAGATTATAGCAAAATAATTAGTTTTGTAAACATATAAATTTTAGATAAAATTAATTGAATTTCTTAAAACATAAAATTATTTCAATAGAAGATAAAATGTAAAAAATACTTCCTCCATTCCGGGCAAAATTATTATTAATTTAATATGTTTTATTTGGTGCTAAAAAATTATTATTTCTTCTTCAGTAGAGGTTATGTTTAGATAATAATAAAACTGTATTTTAAACATAAATTTCCCTTTAGATTGATATATATTTTGAGATAAAAAGTAATTTTAAAACTTATTAAAACATATACTTCCTCAATTTTCAAAAAATTATTCTCTTTGACATGTCACACAGTTTAAAAAAAGTAATTGACTGTAAAATAAATATTAGTAGTATAATGTGTGGTTTCCTTTAATTATACTAACTTTGTCATCTTAAATTTTCCTACCGTTGCAAGCTACTGATATACATATATATTTTTACATTATTATCGTACTACATTATTATCGTAAACTTGTTTTATTGATCAAATTGAAATATGTCTATTTTTTAATGAAATTCGTGTATTAATTGTGAATTCTTTTCAACCAAAGGAAATCATTTGTCTCGTGTTCTTAATATATGAGAGGATAAAATAATAATAATAATAATAATAATAATAATAATAATAATAATAATAATAATAATGTATTATAAACATAAATTGACCATTAAAATGATGTATATTTTTAGATGAAAGTAATCAAAATAATTAAAAAATACAATATTTTTTATAGAATATATAATATAAAATATAAATATTTCATTCCAATAGTGTTGGGAAATAGAAATAAAAAAAATGAAAAATATGGTGGTAGTTAAGTTTGTTAGTTTTGATGAAAGAAATTTGAGGTTTTAAAGGATTGTATAAATGGTGATTACTGTAGTGAAAACTTTTTTAGAGTGTTGAAAAAGTGTAAAAGGAACAAAAAACGAGGTAGTTAGAGGGAGATATAGAGTGATATCATTGGAGATGCTCTTAGCTGCTAAATAGGAAAGAGAGGGGAAAAAACTTCCCTATTAAGAAGTTGCTTTTTTACATTGGGAAATGAGGAAAGGGAGGGGACAGCCGCCTATTTCTCGGGTGTGTGTGGGGGTGGGGTGGGGGGTTTTGTTTTTATTTTAGATGATGTTAAATTTTATATTTTTTTGTGTAATAAGTTGTGTAAGACGATTATACAATAGAAAATATATTTTTAAATAGATAAAAAGATAAAAATATATAGATAACAGTAAAACTCAATTAAAAAATTGTGTAAGAATTTATAATATTGGGATGCCCTTACTATCCGGACTCGTCCCACAGCTAGTGAGCTACTTTCTTCGTCTGCCTTCAGTGGTATTATGGCGGTGTACCTGGTGGTAGTTGCAGAAATTATGGAGGTGATTAATTGAAACGTAGGACTGTGTCGGAATGGATGATGGAAAGTTATGGATACAGAAAAGGAAAGGATAAAAAAACGAAGAAGAAATAAAAAGGTGGCCACTTCAAAATTTTAAGTCAACCTTTTACTTAAAATTTTGGTAATTTTTAAATGATGGTTAATTTTTAAGTGATATAATATTGATTTATCAAACAAACTTATTTATGTTTTTTAAAAACAATTTTACTTATAAACTCACTTAAAAGTTTCCTGATTAAGCTCTTAATTAGGTTAACAAATATGTTCTTAATATTTATAATAGAGTTAATTAAAATTTTTAATCTTTGTGCCGGTTAAATAGAACATTTTCTTAATAACGAAGTAATTTTTATTTCAAGAGTAATAATGCACTTAGGAAAAGTGTTCCAGATTAAAGTTTGTTTCAATAGTAAATCAATTTCTTGAAATCTATTAATATTAGTTTATTACCTTCTTTGATAAAGGGTGTAAGCTCTATTATACTTCATCTGTTTCGGATAAATATTTTTAATAAACAAAACATAAGAATTAATAAATATAATTAATGATAGATTATAAAATATATTGTGATAATAATACTCATTACACACATCTTCTCATTAATTATGTACACATTACACTCACTCTTTTTTTGAGATATGCAATAATTATATTTTGGTAATTTTTAAATGATGGTTAATTTTTAAGTGATATAATATTGATTTATCAAACAAACTTATTTATGTTTTTTAAAAACAATTTTATTTATAAACTCACTTAAAAGTTTTCTATTCATCCCTTAATTAGGTTAACAAACATGCTCTTAATATTTATAGTAGAGTTAATTATATTTTTAAATCTTTGTGCCGGTTAAACAGAACATTTTCTTAATAACCGATGAGTAATTTTTATTTCAAGAGTAATAATGCACTTAGGAAAAGTGTTCCACATTCAAGTTTGTTTCTATAGTATATCAACTTCTTGAAATCTATTACTTAGTTTATTACCTTTGATAAAGGGTGCTCTATTATATTTAACTTTACTTTTTCTACATATTTTAATTATAAACACATATTTAAGGGCATTAAAAGAAATCACACATTTCATCAATATTTATAATACAGTTAATAATTTTTTCTTAAATGATGTGTCAGATCAACTCAGACAATATTTTGGAAATGGAGGGAGTAAGTCTTTTTCTTTATTGAAATTTCATATACTCCAACTCTTCTTAATAATTGTAATAATAACAATATATAATATTCCATCCGTCCCAGATAAATTTTTCTACTTTCTATTTTGAGATATTCCATTTCCATCTCCCAACTAATGTTCCTAATGATTTTTGGTATACAAATATTCTACTAATCTTCCTAATATATCATTTCATTTGATACAATAATTATTGCACATTTTAGAAAGAGAGAGAGTGAGTGTAATGGATATATAATTAATGAGAAAGAGAGGATGTGTAATGAATATGATTGTCACAACATATTTTACAACTCATCATTAATTATATTTTTTAATTCTTTTGTTTGCCCACTAAAAACATTTATGTGGGACAACGGAAGTAACAAAAAGTAATAATAATAATAATAATATTTAAAATAAGATTGGGGTAAAAGGGACTTTTCCACTATTTAACCGAAAGCTGTCGCACATTTACTGGAGAACCTGCAAAGAGTCGATGCATTTAATACTTGAGAGACAGCTACCCAACTATTGATCAACATATCTCTCACATCCAATGCTCCAAATTTGAACACGATGCTCAATCAATGGTCTCAACAACTCTTTCTTGAATATGAAAGAAGAGGATTTAAGAAAAGATGAAACCACAAATATTATGCCATCTTTCTCTAAAATTATTGATTATTGTTATGTTTTTTATTGTCTTAAATTAAAAAAATATTTTGTTTCTTAAATTTACGTTTTAACAAAATAATTTTCTCATTTACCTCCATTATTTTTTTCTACTTTAATTAAGGATCATTTATACATAAACTTTAAAATTAAACTACATATTATGTTAATATTAATAATAAGTCAGTTTTTTTAATCGGTATGTCAGATCTAACATGACAATAATTTTATGATTTTACAATTTTACCGTTATTGTTTTACTGAGATTAATTGTTTTACAGTTATTGTTTTATTGATATATTATGGACATAATTATCCAGTTTCTTCTCTGTCAACGTGTATAACTCAATCAATTTAATTTTAGTCTATCGGTAAGTTTTGAATATTTGTATTTTATTTTTTTCTTTTTAATTGTTATCGTAATTAACTTAATGAATTTTTTTTTCAACCCGCAATTTTGTATACAAATAATTTTTTTTTGTAAGTTTTGTAATTCGAAATATTTGTTTTTATCTTTTTTAACTGTTAACGTAATTAACTTTAATCAATTTAATTTTTGTTCGGTCCGCAATTGCTTATACAAATTATTAATTAATCCCACCGTTCCGGACAAAGAGACTCCGTTTGAAAGTCAATTTTTTTTTAAGAAAATAATACTTTTAGTAGTTCATTAATAATAAAATGACATTTACGGTTTTACAAATATTTAGTTGTAGGTTCTTAATTGATTGTCATCGTAATCAACTGAATCCCAATTTAATTTGTGTCTGGCTTAGATTTATTTGTTTATTAAAAAAAATGTGTTCGTAAGTTTTGTAATTAATTTTTGTAATTTTAAATAATTGTATTTTAATTTTTTTTCTTTTTGATTGTTATCGTAATTAACTGAAGAAGATTAATTTTTGTCAGGAAAAAAAAAATTTGTTTGTAAGTTTTGTAATCAACTTTTGTAATTTTGAATATTTGTATTTTAATTTCTTTATTTTTTAAAAGTTGTGATTGGTATCCCTTATAGGTCTGAAATCTTTGTGATTTTGATTTCAAAATAGTATTTTGTTACTTCACTCTGTCTTATTCAATTTATTTTGTGGTTTTTGTTTGCAAAGAATTTCATTTCTAAGTTTATTTCAGTTAACAGGCTTTGGGTTGGTGTGTGTGTATGTGTGTGAGAGAGGGAGAGAGAGAATGCTTTCAAATGCTTAATTATACTCTTTTAAGATGAGTTATAAACTTTCTTTTAAGATGAGTTATAAATTTTTACAGTCAATAAAATGTGTTATTTCTTTAGTTTTCGGGATGTTGTTGTGTAATTTACATTAATACGACACATACAAAATCTCAATGATATATTAGTTCATTTTCATCATACTTTGTTCATACATTGATCACACACATACCGGCACTGTGCCATCGATCGGCACATGCACGAATTTATTTTTATAGAATGCTGCACATTTTCTCATAGTTTGGATATGTGTATTGGTTTCCATTGATTTAATTGTCATTTTTTAGCTTTTAGGGTTGATTAATTTTGATAAAATGCATCTTCGTTCGCCTATTAGATTTTGAATGATAATATGTGAGAGGATTCGAGCTTTGTAGATGAAACATAAAATTTGGTTGACTGAATGTGTTTGAATTTTCTTTGTCTCATGTGTAGGTGGAAGTAATAGATATAGTTATTGCATCTTATGTTTTCAAACCAACCATTGTTAAGCAAGAACCCCCAGAAGAAGAAGATTTCGTTTTCGTTATTGAAAAAACAATAAAATTTTCTTTTCGTATTTTAACAGTAGTTAGAATTAAAATATTTGGTTTTCTTATGAAATAAATATCGAAGTAAAATGTTTTATTTTGTTAGGTATTTGGGTTTTCTCATATTTTCGCTATGTAGTGTACATATATCCAACAATTACAAATTTCTTCATACGTCCCTAAATTATCATCCTAATCGACCCGACGCACGGATTAAGAAAAAAACAATTGACTTGATTATTTATATTGGTTTAATGTGTAGTTCACTTTAAAGTCCATGTGTATGTGGCTCATAATTAAAGTATGATGAAAAAGTAAGGATAAAGTGGTAAAATTGATGTTCTAAAAAGGTAAATTTTAAATTGAAAAATTATTTTGGAATGGGCAAAAAAGGAAAGGAGGGTGATAACTTGGGGACGGAAGGAGTATAAGTAAATATTAATTCATTTCCACATTATTTGCTTCATTTATTAATAAATTTTCAAATTGGCATCGTGTCATCGGCACGGACAAAAGTACTAATATGTGACAATAATATTTCTTCATTCATATTTAATTAAAAGAAATCTCTCCAAAGTCATTGTGGATTTCATCTTATTTGACATGCATTCTGTCACTAAAATAAAATTTAATAAAAAATTAAAATATATAAAAAAAACAAATAAGAAGAGTTTTAAAAGGAAAAGTACTAACTAAAATCTATTCAAATCGATATAAGTGACACGTTTGGCTTGGTAAGAAAACTTTACACTATTAATTATGTGGTGGTGCCGTGGTGGTGGTGGTGATTCGGATATATGACTCAGTATTATACCATTTGGGATTATTGTTTTTTTAACTTTTGGGATAATATTTGATACTCCATCCGTTCCAAAATTATTGTTTTTTTTTTCGTCTATTCTAAAATATTTGTCTTTAACATTCTTCATCTTTAACATGTTTCACTGTTGGGGACTATTAGATTAATGCACAGTATTCTAAAATTCCCCGCCTAGGCGCTGGGCGTCTTTCTACTGCCGCGACTATCTTATTAGCCGCCTAAACGGTCAAGTCGGCGCCTACGCCAAATCCCGCCGACCTTAATTTATTTTTGTAGCTTTGATTTTATGGCTTGCGGTGACCGGAGAAGGAAGGGGGTGAACTAGAGAAGGAAGGGGGAGTGGTAATGGTGAGGCAAAGAGAGAGGTAGAAAGAAAAAAAAAGGTTTGATTTTGTGGATATTCAGTGGGCTGAGAGAGGAGATATATTAAAGGATTAGATCTAGGAGGAAAGAGATTGAATGGTGAAAAAATGAGGAGAGCCGGAAATAAAAAGGTTGTCAGTCTACCAGATAGAGAGAAAAAAGAAGAAAAAAAAAGATGAAGAAGAAGGGGGTTGTCTCGGGACTCAGAAATTAGAATGAGGAGAAACTAGAGAGGATATGTTAGACTGTGGGTTGTAGGGATAGTAGGTAGGTGGAATAATATTTCTTTTGTTTTTAGTTCTAAACTTGACTGATTTATTGTTTTTGGGTTGTTGAGAATTGAGATTAATGGTAGGTTTATTTATTTTTGTTCATTTTATGAATATAGACAAGTGTTTGATAAAATGACAAACATAAAAAAAAAATTAAATTTGTAATCAATGTGTTTGATTTTTGATGTAAATTATAAAAAGAATTGTAATTATGTCTTAATTCTAGGCCTCGATTATGCACCGACTAGTCCCCTAGGCGCTAGGCTAGCGTGTGCCGCCTAGCGACCGTCTAACGATTTTTAGAACCTTGCTAATGCAAGTTCGTTATGTGCATCTTGACTTCATTTGGAATTTTAGAAATATATTTCCTATGTTTTAGACAAATAGTCCTTATTTGAATGTCAAACTTTTTAACAAAATGATATATTTATTAGGTCATTAGTAATAAAATATTACTTTTATATCTTAAAAGTCGCTGATGACATAAATCTCATGAATAAGCAAAAATGGTACCAAGAACCGAGAACTTCAAATTCCGTATAATTAGATTACTGTAATCGACAATGAATAACATTACAAATTTATGCCTTTTGGATATAGTACAATGTGATAACCAGTATGAACCTTTATTCGTCATTATGTTCAGCCAAATCCAATTATCAAAAAATTTTGTCATAAAAATATTTTTTGTAGACGAATCCTTCTTATCAAATTCATCATGTATTAGTAAGTTGAATTATAAAAGCGTGAAGTTTCGTTTTACAAATTTAGTCGTTTATGTGGGATTTTTGGTTCTCCAAAATACTTTATCTTGTGGGAATTTTTGCTAGCTATTCGTTGTAAAACATTATTGTTTTTTAGTAAAATTTGTGTGGTCTTGAGGCTTGGTCTACAAGTACTAAACTTGTAGATTGTTTTTGGTTAAAATTTGTTTACAGATTTTTGTTTGAAGCTGTGTTTTTGATACATTCTTCCGCTGCCACTGTTTTGCTATTATTTACTGTTTTCATTGTGTCTGTCATTGTTACAACAATCACAGCAACATTGGTATTCACATTATCATCTATTGAGAATCCGTGCAATCACGTTCTTTCATTGATAATGTCTAGGATGTCCCAAAATATTATATATAGTGTACACTAATTTTAAGACGTGGTGAGTATTTATTAAAATTATTGTTTATAATTAGTGTGCACAAATACAATAAAAAACTCAATTTATATTTGTAAAAAAATTATTCATTGAGTGTAGTGTTATGTCTATGTAAATATGTATAATTATAGAAGGAGGCGGATGGATGGTGGGGTGCTCGTTGGAAAACGACTTACAGAAAAATGAATTAGTAAGTTATTTTTCTAAAAATAATGCTCCAATTTACGTTGACTAGTAAAATTTTTTACTGATATGATTCGGACCAGGAAGCAAGATTGGAGGAACTGTGGACCTTGCGGACGCAAGGTCTCCAGAAAAGGCTGCCGTTTTTTTGTTTTATTTTCTTGTTTTAATGTTTGGGTAATTTAAGAGTTTCCTTTTATTTAGAGTTTCCTTTTATTTAAGAGTTTCCTTTTATTTAGGGTTTCTTTTTAATTAGTTTTCTTGTCCAACAAGAATTAGGATTTATTTTGTAAACCTATAAAAATGCATTCTTAAACATTGTTTGGTAGAGAATTTTGATTAATGAAATTTGAGTTGATTTTCTGGTTAGAAAATTGTCTTATTATTTGAGTGTCCTGGATTGGAAGCTCGGATTATAAACATCGTGGATTCGTTATTTATAATTGAATTCAACTTATCAGTTGGAGAGTCATCCCAATTGTGGCGTCATTCACAATTCCAAGGTTCGAATCATCTCGAAGACGTTGGGTCGCGGAGTCATTCATCCTAATACCTTTCTAGGAGATCCTTGGGTCCGTTCTCGTTATCATTTGGTATCAGAGCAATCCTAGTTACGGTAATTCAATTCTATCTTAAATTTTGCGTATTATCGTTCTTGTTGTTAAACCCTAATTTTCCTAGGGTTTATTATTCATCAAAAAAAAAAAATTAATGTTCACCGCGGAAATTACTGTTCACGGAGTCACTGTTCACGCCGGAGTTACTGTTCATAGTTACTGTTCATCGGCACTGTTCACTCCAAAAAAAAAAATTAAATTTTAATTTTATTAAAAAAAAATATTAATTCATCTAATTGTGTTTTACTTTGGTCATCAATCCTTGTTTAATCGTGTTGTCTTTCAATTTTGAAATCCTAATTGTTCTAGGGTTTGTTATCTTGAGTGCATACACGTAAGGGAGAGTCACCAACAATTACAATGACCGACGAAACTCCAGCTAAAGGGGTCCCTATTGTTAATCCGAAACAATATTATGATGCGATACTTGCCCGCATGGAAGAATTTAATGTGAAGTTTAATTGCTCAAATAAATGAGAGATTTGATAGACCTGAGGAGGATAGGCGAAGGGAGGAACCTAGGGAACGTAGAGCTCAAAGAGGTAACCAATTAGAGGAAGAATTTAATGAGCTTGGTTTGGGATAAAATCATGGAAGAGGAAGGCGAGAGATTCCAAGGAGAGAGGAAAATAATTGGGAAACCATTAAGTTAAAGATTCCTGTTTTTAAGGGGTCAAGTGATCCAGATGAGTATTTTGATTGGGAAAGAAAAATCGAGAAAGTATTTGATTGTTATACCTACACCGAATTGCGGAAAGTCAAATTAGGCTGCCGAGTTAAGTGGACTATACTAGTATCGGTGGGATCAACTGATAGCTGATAGGAGAAGAATTGGGATGTCTGCGGTTACTACATGGGACGAAATGAAGCGTCTTGTGTGTCATCGGTTTGTTCCTAATCACTATTATAGGGGTGTTCTACAGAAATTGCAGAAGTTGACACAGGGTTCGAAAAGTGTTGAAGACTATCACTAGGAGATGGAGATGTTGACTGCTAGGGCCAATTTGGGTGAAGATGCCGAAGTAACAATGACAAGATTTCTGGCAGTTTTGAATCATAATATTTGTAGACACCCCAATTTCGTACCTCAGATATATGACATGACAAAAAATATCAAGAATTGTTAAAACATTAACAAATGTCAAGTTACAGGGTCAAAATTGCAAAAGGACAAAGCAGGATGCACAAAAGGACAAATTGCGAGGGGCAGCGTCAAAAGAGCCATGTTTGAAGTTTGGGCACCACCTACCAAAGGTTTGGGTGTGGCGCCCAAACCCCTAGTGGGTGGCACCCAAACTTCACTCCCCCAACACTGTTCAATGCAAAGTTTGTCGTAAAATGCAAATCGTCCAACGTGGTGTACAACTCCCTGATGCACGGAGAGAAATCTCAAAATTCCTTCGATGTCCCAGCCTCCTCCTATAAATAGAGGCCTCCGGCTCCTTCATTCGACACACCTGCTTTGCGTAAAATTTCTCTGCGTCTACATTCGTGAAGAAATAAATACCGATAGATAAATTTCTAAAACCTAGAAACCCTGCCAAACCTCCGCCAAACACAAATCCAACCGGTAGAAGTGTTCCTTAGCCCCCCAGCTAGGTATCCACCTCTTTTCCCCGGTCCAAAAATCGTGGATAGAAGCGATTGCTCGCCCGATTTAAAAGGCCAAAATAGCCGAGTAGCGTTACTCGCCAAAATTTAGCCTTTTCGGTCAAACAAACAATAAATAGCATTACCGCCCGATCCCGAGGCAAAAGTAACTTTCGAGCGATTCTGTTGCCCAAATTCACACAACACACAACTTCAAACCGCACTGCACCGGACGAGAAAAAAGACTCTCTCTCCCCGAGGGACAGAGCGAGCACACCCCTACGCCGTTTGTAAGCTTTTATTGTTAAAGTCTTTTATTTTTATGTAATAGTATTATTTCCAGTCCGGCCCAATGTAAATATATAAGCAGTTGTGCTGCCCGGATTTTATTAGAAAATAGTACTAAATGTAGCCGTTATTATGGCAAAATGTTTTTAGATAAGTTTGTATTTATTTACTTTATTTATTCAATAAAGTCTTTATTTGTAAATGTATTATTTCCGATCCGGTTCAATATCAAAATATAAGCAGTTATGCTGCCCGGATTTTATTAGGAAATAATACTAAAAAAGAGCTGTTATAATGACCAAATATTTTTAAATGTGTTTGTAATTATTGGAAAGAGACAGCTGCGAGTCCGTAAATAATGTGGCCACGAATGTATCTGTTTAATTTTCCCTTGTCAAAATAAGATCTTATTTATTTGCTAAATAAATGTGACAATAAGCATACTTCAGCCAAAAACGTTTCGAGACCGAAAGGGCGAGTTGGGTGCCTAGCACCTTCCCAACTCGTAACTTAGCCTCCGAACCCGCTTTCTAAAATCTCTGGTTTTCTTTTCTGGTTTTCCTTTATTTTTGCCTTAAAATAAAGGTGGCGACTCTAAAACATTTTTGATTCAGTGGGGCCTCGCAACATCTTTCTTTGCACTTTCACGTTCTCCCCTAAATGAGGGAGAATGGGAATGGAAAGGTGATGTATTTCTATATCTTGGTATCCCCGAAATAATGGATAACTTGACGTAGAAAATCTAAGGCACTCATAGTGATCCAAAATAGGCCATAAGGCTATTTTCATAAAATTCATAGTGGGGGCGCAATTTTTTTCTTGCACTTCTCTATTTTCCCGAAAGATAAAGGGAGAATGAGAATGGAAGAGTAATGCATTCCCATATCCTGTTATCCACGAAATAAGGGATAACTTGACATGGAAAACCATAAGTTCCCATATTGGATACAAAATTCACTCAAGGCAACCGAGGCACATTCCAACGTGCTAACATAGACAGCACTCCTCTCGTACTTTGGATTTCGTCTTCCCCTAAACAAGGGAGGGTGGAACGTGAGCAAGTGGTGTCGGTGGTGTCGCGTCCTGCACGCGCACCCCTATCAAGGGCGCGGCGGAGCATTTCACAGAACTCACAATATTGCAGATGTTGTGGATTTACACCAATATGAGGACTTGGGTGAAATGGTGCACATGGCAGTCAAGATAGAGCAACAGCAAAAGAGGAGGAGTACCACTCGTCCAAGTAGTTCAACTCTGGTGCAACAACAAGATAAGATCGCAAACAAGGTTGAGCCCGAAGCAAAAGTGAATACGATTCCGCAAGAGCCCCAAGGGAAAGCTGAAAATCCCAAGTTGAAGTCTAAGGAAGTGCAATGTTTCAAGTGCAAAGGGTGGGGACACTTGGCGCGTGAGTGTGCCAATGAACGGGTTATGGTGGTACGTGGCAATGAGGTGGTAGAAGAAGAGGATGATGAACATGAAGTCATTGAAGCCGAGGGGGACTTTATAAACCTAGAGGCTTTGGTTTCTTGTCGCGTGTTGAATATGCAAGCTAAGGAGGAAGAATTTGATCAACGCTATAACCTCTTTCACACACGGTGTCGCATCAATGACAAGGTTGGTAGTGTGATTATTGATGGAGGTAGTTGTACTAACGTTGCTAGCACTTTCATGGTGGAAAAGTTGGGTTTGACAACATCAAGGCATCCTCAACCTTACAAACTTCAATGGTTGAATGATAGTGTGGAGGTAACGGTAGAGCAACAAGTACTTGTGACATTTCGTATAGGAGTCTACGAGGACGAAGTCTTATGTGATGTGGTTCCTATGAATGCAATCCATTTATTACTTGGAAGGCCATGACAATATGATCGTCAAGTGAAGCATGATGGATTCACCAACAAATATTCCTTCGTGTTTAATCAGAAGCCAATCACACTCGTACCACTAACGCCAAGTCAAGTGCAAGAAGACCAAAAGAGGATGCTAGTTGAGAGTAAGGGTAAGAAAGTTTTGTTAAGTGTTCAGGATCACGAGCTGTTTGATCCAGGGAAAAAGGGGTGGAAGAATGGACAACGGTACGGGTCTCAAGTTCGAATCAAAAGACATTTTAATGATCGGCCAAGAGCGGATTTGAGGGCAAATCCTTTTCAAGAGGGAGAGTATGATATGATTCGGACCAGGAAGCAAGATTGGAGGAACTGTGGACCTTGCGGACGCAAGGGTCCGGTCGCAAGGTCTCCAGAAAAGGCTGTCGTTTTTTTTTGTTTTTTTTTCCTGTTTTAATGTTTGGGTAATTTAAGAGTTTCTTTTTATTTAAGAGTTTCCTTTTATTTAGAGTTTCCTTTTAATTAGTTTTCTTGTCCAACAAGAATTAGGATTTATTTTGTAAGCCTATAAAAAGGCATTCTTAAACATTGTTTGGTAGAGAATTTTGATTAATGAAATTTGAGTTGATTTTCTGGTTAGAAAATTGTCTTATTATTTGAGTGTCCTGGATTGGAAGTTCGGATTATAAACATCGTGGATTCGTTGTTTATAATTGAATTCGACTTATCAGTTGGAGAGTCATCCCAATTGTGGCGTCATTCACAATTCCAAGGTTCGCGTCATCTCAAAGGTGTTGGGTCGCGGAGTCATTCATCCTAATACCTTTCTAGGAGATCCTTGGGTCCGTTCTCGTTATCATTTACGTTGACTAAATTTTTTCAAAGGTGATCAAACACTAAAAAATAAGGAAAACGTTTTTCGAAAGTCATTTTCCGTGTAAGAAACAAAGCCTTAATTTATCCGAAGATTGATTCTCATGTTTTAATTCTCTTGCAGAATTAATTTCAGCATGCTGTAATCTAGTACTCCCTCCGTCCCTAAATTATCGTCCTCCTTTCCCTTTTCGTCCGTCCCAAAATAATTGTCCACTTTGAAACTTACCTTTTGATAAACCACGAAGGTCGAAACGGGAAATTAAGAAGAATCCAAAGGATTTGGATTAAGGGATTAAGCCGACAGTGGGTGTACTTGGAGAAAGTCCAAGTTATTGGATGTGATAAGGGTAGTGGTTAGTTTGTGAGTTTGTAACCACTAAGTCAGTAAGTAGTTAGTTTGAGATTTTGTAGCCACTAACTCACTAACTCACTAAGTTAGTCATGGCCTGTTCTTAGGGAGTTAGTTATTCCTTCTTGTATTTAAGTTCCTTCCAGTTTGTAAAGTAAGGCAGTTTTTGGTGTTCAATTAAATGGTGGTTCGTTCTCACCCAAAGAGAACTCACTAAATCAGTTCTTATAGCTTTGACTGGGACCTATCATTGGTATCAGAGCTATGTCGACCAACAAAGAAAGAATTGAAAGTCTTGAAGCAGGACTAGGCGGAGTTCAAGATAGTCTGAGTCGAATGGAGCTGGGTGTGGCTGACAAATTTACTCAAATTGAGGCGCCATCGCCAGTTGAAGTTCTCACGACAAAGCCGAAATGCTGCGTCGTCCAGCAACATTCCTGGTGATCTGCCTACGAACTTTCCTATTGGCCGTCGTCGCAACACAGCGGAGGAGACTCGGGATAGCTACGAAGGAGGAAGGCCAATGTTCTTCTCCAAGTTAGCGAAGCTAGAATTTCCGCGTTTCTCTGGAGACGATCCAACTGAATGGTTCACAAGAGTGGACCAATTCTTTGAGTATCAAAGCACTCCCGAACAGCAAAAAGTGCCCCTAGCTTCCTTTCACCTTGAAGGCGAAGCAAACCAATGGTGGCAATGGTTGAAAAGGGCATATATCGAAGAGGATACAGAGGTAACATGGGGAATTTTCCAAGAAGAACTGTGGGCAAGATTTGGTCCTACCGAGTGTGAGGATGTTGATGAAGCCTTGTCGAGGGTAAAACAAATGGGTTCTTTGCGTGATTATCAAAAGGAGTTTGAGCGTCTTGGCAATCGGGTACAAGGTTGGCCACAAAGGGCTTTAGTGGGGGCGTTCATGGGAGGACTCAAGCCAGAAATAGCTGATGGTATACGAATGTTCAAACCGAAATCGCTAAAGGAAACCATAAGCCTTGCAAGGATGAAAGATGAGCAATTGAGTCGTCAAAAAAAAATTACTCGTCCTTTTAGCCGATTCATTTCCGACTCTCCTGATCCGACGAAGTTCAAGGGCACTACTTCTATCAAAAGGCTCACTTGGGAAGAAATGCAGAAGAGGAGGGCGCAAGGATTATGTTTTAACTGTGATGAAAAATTTACCCAAGGGCATAGGTGCCGAAGACCTCAACTTCTATTCTTAGAAGGTAATAATGAGGAGTCAGAAGTTGATGAAACTGAAGAAGCAGCGGAACAGGGCCTTGAGATTTCTCTACATGCACTTTCGGGGTGGACTGCGTACAGGACCATGCGGGTGATGGCACGGGTTGGACCATGCGAAGTGGTCGTCTTGATTGATAGTGGCTCTACCCACAATTTTATTAGCAAAAAGATGGCTGATATGTTGCGATTGCCAGTCCTTCCAACCGAGCCGTTTGATGTTAAGGTGGCAAATGGGGAACCATTACAATGTCAAGGCGGTTCGAAAATGTTCCAATTGTGCTGCAAGGTATACCTTTTGTCCTTACTTTATATGCCCTTCCGTTAATTGGGTTGGATTTGGTGTTAGGGGTCCACTGGTTGGAACAATTAGGAACAGTGGCATGCAACTGGAAGAAGTTAACCATGGAATTTCAATGGGAGAATCGAAAGCGAACACTACAAGGAATTGACACACCATCAATCCAGCCTGCTACTATGAAAGCCATCACCAAGGAAGCTCGACAAGGAGGATCGATATTTCTTTCGTGTGGAACCGCATCGATTTTCCCTTGGTGAATGTTGAACCCGAGATGAGCCAATTATTACGTAACTTTGCCGATGTCTTCCAAGAGCCAACACAACTTCCACTCGCCGAGAAGTCGATCATCACATCAATCTGAAAGAAGGGACCGAGCCTATCAATGTGCGGCCATACAGGTATGCCTATTTCCAAAAAGCTGAAATTGAAAAACAAGTTCAAGACATGTTAAAATTGGGAATTATAAGAACTAGTACAAGTCCATTTTCATCTCCAGTCCTGCTTGTTAAAAAAAAAGATGGTTCTTGGCGGTTTTGTACAGACTATCGTGCACTCAATACTGTGACCATCAAAGATAGGTTTCCCATTCCTACGGTTGAGGATATGTTAGATGAACTTCATGGCACTACTTATTTCACCAAGATTGATTTACGGGCTGCTTATCATCAAGTTCGAGTCCACCACACCGACATTCATAAAACTGCTTTTCGTACACATAATGGTCACTACGAGTACTTAGTTATGCCATTTGGTCTTTGTAATGCACCATCTACCTTTCAAGCCATTATGCATTCCATATTTCGTCCACATCTTCGCAAATTCATCTTGGTATTCTTTGACGATATCCTAGTTTATAGTCCCAATTGGATCATGCATCTTGAACATGTTAAAATAGCTTTGGAAATATTAAGGCATCATCAATTCTTTGTCAAAGGCAGCAAGTGTGCTTTTGGTTTACAAGAATTGGAATACTTAGGTCACATTGTCACAGCTCAAGGAGTTA
Organism: Codonopsis lanceolata; assembly: GCA_013146195.2. Classification (NCBI taxonomy): domain Eukaryota; kingdom Viridiplantae; phylum Streptophyta; class Magnoliopsida; order Asterales; family Campanulaceae; genus Codonopsis; species Codonopsis lanceolata. Next base: position 91,392,552 of record CM028378.1, on the reverse strand, counting down.
AGGTGGATCAAGGGAAGATTCAAACTATGCTGGATTGGCCTAAGCCTACTAATGTTTCTGAGTTACGTGGTTTTTTAGGACTCACAGGTTATTACCGCAAGTTTGTCCGTAATTACGGCAGCATAGCACGGCCTTTAACCAACTTGTTAAAGAAAGGCCAATTTGCGTGGACAGATGAAGCAGAAGCTGCATTTCAAGAGCTTAAGCAAGCAATGACTACTACTCCCATACTCGCCATGCCTAATTTCAATGAACCATTTACCATTGAATCTGATGCTTCAGGCCATGGAATAGGGGCTGTTTTGAGTCAACATGGGCAACCTCTTGCATTCATGAGCCGAGCCTTGGGTGTTTCTAAATTATCATGGTCCATTTATGCAAAAGAGATGTTAGCCATAATTCACGCCGTAAGAATGTGGAGACCATATTTGTTGGGAAGGAAATTTTTCATTGAAACCGATCAACGGAGCCTCAAGTATTTGTTGGAGCAGCGCATAGCCACGCCTGAGCAACAGAATTGGGTGGCTAAACTTCTGGGGTATGATTATGAGATCAAATACAGACCCGGGCGTGAGAACAATGCTGCAGATGCACTATCACGGGTGGCAGGTAGCCCGGTTCTTCATCATCTGTTTGTGTCTCATAACCCATTATGGGAGACAATTAAAAAGGAGGCTCTGGACAATTCTTACATGCAAAAAATTAGCAAGCTTGCCACCGATAATCCCGGCAGTCCGTACAAATGGCACAACGGGTTGGTATGTTTCAAGAATCGGGTGGTCGTACCTCCTAAATCGCATGTCATCTTACAGATTTTACACGAATTCCATGATTCTCCACTTGGTGGGCACTCTGGGGTACTCAGGACATACAAGAGAATATCACAACAATTCTATTGGCCTTCCATGTACCGAAAAGTGCAGGATTATGTATCTTCTTGTGATGTGTGTCAGCGAACCAAACACCAAACATTATCACCAGCAGGACTTCTACAACCACTGTCCATTCCATGTCGCGTATGGGACGATGTCACTCTCGATTTCATCGATGGGCTCCCACCTTCGAATGGCAAAAATTCCATTCTGGTTGTTGTTGACAGGTTAAGTAAATCAGCACATTTTATGGCTCTTTCTCATCCGTATACAGCAAAAGTGGTAGCTGAGCGATTTATTGACGGGGTGGTTAAGCTTCATGGCATGCCGCGGTCTATGATTAGTGATCGCGATCCTATATTCATCAGCAATTTCTGGAAAGAGTTCTTCAAACTGTCCGGCACCCAATTGAAAATGAGTTCGGCGTACCACCCGCAAACTGATGGCCAAACTGAGGTCGTCAATCGATGCCTTGAACAATATCTTCGCTGCTTTGCTCATCAGCAGCCTCGCAAATGGCATTCTTTTCTTCCATGGGCTGAGTTTTGGTACAACACCACGTACCATATCTCCACCGGCATGACCCCATTTCAGGCCCTCTATGGCAGACCACCTCCACCGATATCTCCCTACCAAGCAGGCCACAGTTCCGTCAATGAAGTCGACCAGGCTTTAGTATCTCGCGATACTTTGCTGCGACAAATCAAGGAAAATCTGTGCGCCGCTAACAATCGAATGAAGCAGCAAGCTGATTCAAAACGCCGGGATCTTCAATTTCAGGTTGGAGATTTGGTGTTTTTGAAATTACATCCTTATCGGCAAATCTTTAAGCCTATCAAAACTAAGAGGCCTATCAAAACTCGCCAAGAGATTTTATGGACCATATCCGATTGCCGAAAAAGAATTGGCAGTGTGGCGTATAAACTTACATTGCCACAGGGCTCTCGTATCCATCCAGTGTTTCACGTCTCCCTCTTAAAAAAGAAAGTAGGGGATGCAGTCACTCCTAGTTCCGACATACCACCAATGACAGATGACGGTGAGCTGTTATTAGAACCGGAAGCAATCTTGGACACTCGTTGGGTTTCCAAAGGATCCAGGTTCGTCGAGGAAAGCTTGATTAAATGGAAACGACTTTCACCAGACGATGCAACATGGGAGAACACACAGGACTTTACACAGAAATTTCTGCATGTGAACCTTGAGGACAAGGTTCCAGTCAATGAAGGGGGTATTGATAAACCACGAAGGTCGAAACGGGCAATTAAGAAGAATCCAAAGGATTTGGATTAAGGGATTAAGCCGACAGTGGGTGTACTTGGAGAAAGTCCAAGTTATTGGATGTGATAAGGGTAGTGGTTAGTTTGTGAGTTTGTAACCACTAAGTCAGTAAGTAGTTAGTTTGAGAATTTGTAGCCACTAACTCACTAACTCACTAAGTCAGTCATGGCCTGTTCTTAGGGAGTTAGTTATTCCTTCTTGTATTTAAGTTCCTTCCAGTTTGTAAAGTAAGGAGTTTTTGGTGTTCAATTAAATGGTGGTTCGTTCTCACCCAAAGAGAACTCACTAAATCAGTTCTTATAGCTTTGACTGGGACCTATCACCTTTTTAGAACATCACTTTTACCACTTTACCCTTACTTTTTCACTCTACTTTAATTATGGGCCACATATACATGGACATTAAAGGAAACTACACATTAAACCAATATAAATAATCAAGTCAATTACTTTTTCTTAAACTGTGCGCCGAGTCAACCCAGACGATTAATTAGGGACGGAGGGAGTACTACTTTATAGTGGTTAATTAATTTCCTACACATTAATTGTCAATTTTTTGGACTAAATAATTACTCATTCCGTTGCTAAAAAAATTGTCTGTTTTTCTAAGCTCGTCTAAAAAAAATATATCAGGCTTTTAATCTTTCCTTTATTATCAAAACAATTCATATGTAAAAGAATCATTCAGACTATGTAAGAAACAAGTCAAACACGTGGGTCCGATATAATATTTTTTATAGGTTTAAATAGTAATTTGATCACTCTATTTTGACGAGTTTTTCATTAAGCTAACTCTAATTCTTTTTTTCTCACTTTAATCACAATACTTGACATTTGTTTCACCACCACAACCGAATACCATCACCATTCACCACCTAATTTCTCACCAAATTATCATTCCCCTTCCTTCCCATCGCCGCCACAATCTCTCTCTCCTACTACCGCAGCAGCTATTGGAGTTTAGATCGACGTAATTGAAGGCTTGTTGGCCAACTTGTGTATAAGGTATGTGTCTACTATACTCCTAATCCTATGGCCAATGTATGAGTTTGAGGATTAGAGATTTACCCCAGAGAAGTGACTCTGCAAGTATTATAATAATTTTGGAAATATACAAGTCGCAATATGGATTTTTGTAAATATACTCATCAAAATCCAACGTTCTTCTGGAAAGTGGCTTAATTACTAATGCGGGCAGTCTTGCACTGAATTATCTCGATCGTTTAGACCAAACATACGAAAAATGGCATAACTTTTGACTAGGGTAGAGTTACGGGGTCTGCCTCGTATCAAAATGAAGCTCTTGAAATGACCTACAAAACAAACTGAGTTTTACTTAGAGATGAGCATTTTTTATGCCCAAAAAACCATCATTTAGACAGTGTTATGGGCCACTAAAGTTTTTATCAATTTTTGGGATTTTTTTGTAATTTCAATTATTTATTGTTTTTAGGGTTTTAGATATATTTAAACACTTTTAGGGTTGTTTTGAGAGACAGTTTTTTGCCGTTTTATGAACAAGTTATTTTTTTCAATTCCGGTATTCATTGAATCACCATGAATTGATGCTTAAATCGTGGTAGGTTTACGAACCTCAATAGAATTTAGATAATCATACGCGATCTCAACAACCTTGATATCTATCGGTTACTTTTTCTAGGGCTTCCGCTATATCAATTACATTGCTTACAAATTTCTTTAATGCTTACATTTTCCATTATCTTTCATCTTTAAAATCCACTTGTACTGTAAACATATTGGCTGTGCTTAAATATTTTTGTAATTATGATCAACTCCAATACTACTTATATATTCTTTCATTATTAGTCTTTTCAAATGTGGACTCATTGGGTGAAACGGATGACAGTAATAAAATATCTTAATTTTCCAGCCGAGAGAGAGAGAGAATGCATAGTCTATATATATATAATGACAAATGTGTCTAAAACATGCAATTTCTCGCCAAAAACATGTTACTGAAAATGGAAATTTATATTTATTAACAATAAGTAGATGACATGTATTGAGAACATACACATTGGAAACACAAATCCCTTACTATTTATAAAAGTGATAATAATCTATTAGTTATTTAATTGTTGTCTTGAAAACATACAATTTCTTTTTGCTAGTTATTACTTGTTGTATTAAAATCATGCCTTTTTTATACATTTAATTAATTTCTTTTCCTTAGCAATTCAACATTCTTCTCCATTTGTTTCTTCCGACCCAAGCCCCTTACTACAAAACAACCAATTTAAAACACGACGCTACATTACATACCTCAATTTAGCTTTGTTTCACAACTGTCTCCACTAATCCCTACTACCACCGCCTCTCTCTCACTACATTGACTCTGAGAATTGCTAGTTTCCCCTAATCTTTATGGAAGAGGAAGAATCTTCATTTCTCCTTCTCGTCTTCTCTTCCTTTTTTTAAAAAAAATTCTAATTATCATTATTATTATTTTAATTTTTATTGTTATCATTATTTAACTCATGCTATTAGACCAATGGGGCAATGGATCAAGCCATAAAAGAGTTTATTGTTCATTCCATTGTTGAAACTCAACTTTGGGTGAAAGCCCAAACAAGCAAAGTACTATTGTGACCCAACTTGAAATTTCTCATATAACCAAAAATGGGTCCAAAAATATATTAAGGTCAACCCAAAATAAAATACAACATTAATTGATATAATTAATATTTTTTTATTTAAATTTTGGGTATATTACAATATATGCCATGTGAAAATAATAGTGTTATTTTGTGCTTTATTTAGTGTTTACTTTTCTTTTTTAATTCAATAGTCTTAATTATGTTTGAGGTTCTGTTAAAAATGTGTCAATCTGACTTCAATTTCTCATTTATCAGATATCACAAACGATATGATATTTTACTATTTTTAAAGTAAATTTTAATAATTTTTTGTATTTATATATTTACAATAATAAATATTTTTTCAGCGAACCACCAGTACAAAGTACATAAAACATCAATTTCTATTTTTTTTTTGTCATTTACAGACCCAAGTATTTTGCCAAGTGTTTGTTTTAGAAATCATGAAAATGGTTAAAATCATTTTGTTTATAATATTCTAAACAAGAAAATGCATTGTCTCTTTTTAATGTAACGTTTTATTTGTGTTACATTTTAAAATTTGTATTATTAAGTTGTATACGTCTTATTCATGCCATTTTTTCTATTGATGATGCTGTGCATATTTTAGATCTGCTACAAATGGCGTTTGAGCCTTGTTTAATGGCCCACTATATTTTACAAGATGTTCGAAGGATTGGGTCAGGTCTCTGCGCAACGGGCTGAACTCATTCCCTCAGGTATAAATAACTCCCTCTAACTCATAGAGAGGGGGCTCGGTCTTTCTCTCTCTTTGATCTCTCTCTGTTTCTGATTGAGAATCACACACACACTTGGGGGCTATACACCTTCTTTTTCATACGTGTACTGATAAACACGCCGGAGGGTTTTTGACGGGGACCCTCTCCGCCGACTCACGGTGTTTATTTTACAGATATATAGTCAGATATCCACCACCGACGACAAGATGGCTGCCGAATGACAACTCCGACGACCCACATCCACCGCTATTTTCGGCATTCCCTGTGTAATGCTTTTTTGGACGCATTAATATTGTTTTTATTCTTTATTTTTCTCTTTGTATAATTTAATTAAAAAAATATATGTTATGCATTTAAAACGTGGAAAAAACTGTTTCGAATAAAAGTAATGGTAGAATGGCGTTTTCGTTGACAAAACAATCCCATGCAAGTTGTTCCTGAAAAAGTGGGGTGGCACCACAGAGGAGCAGGAGGTGGGAACGTGCCTGCCTCTATTTATTTGGGTTGTCCTGATTTGCAGGCTAGGAGAAGGAGGATAAATTGGTGTTCTATTAAGACAAAAAATAATGGAGGAGGCTTAACGGATTCTATGAAATTTTTACAAAATAACAAAGGATCTTTATAATGCTTAATTAAGTATAAAGGTAAATAGGCAGCATCTTACGCTTTCGGCTTAACAATTAAAAAGCCACCCAAAATCTGTCACATGCCCTTTCCTCCCTCCTTTCTAATTGCTTCATTATTTACTTTTCCTTTATTTTCTTTTTTCGTCAATTTTCAATCATAAAAAAAAATTAATATTTTTTTCCATGTATTAAAGTAAATATTTTTATCTACAAATAGAGACTTGGTTTATTTCATTTGGATATCATAAAAAATTTCTATGAATTTTTCAAATTTCTAGCCATTTTTCTATAAAAATATTAAATTATTGGAAATAATGATGATAAAATATATAAAAGTATTGGAGTTTGTGCACTGTTAAAAGAGTATTTTTATTGGAGAGTTTAATGACATTTTTATAATAAAATTTAAAAAAAAAGGAGCTTAAGCTTCCCAAATGAAAAGCTTTGTTGTTCCTCCTCTAATAATCCCATTTTCACATTCCCAATTTCCAATTCTATCATTATTCATTAACCCTTTAGTTTACACTTTTCCTCCATTACTCCCATACTACTATACCACCAGTCTACCACTACCAGTAGGAGTGAATACTGGACTAGTAGAGACAAAACCTGTACCCTCTTTTAAGTCAAAACTTACTTAAAAGCTTAAGCATCACCATTGTTTATAAAATTAAAACCAAATGCTTAAGAATCTCTCAAAATTCTCCCATTCTATAGATTCTTAGTTAGCTAAATAAGAGAGAGGGAAAAAATTTCTCTATTATGAAGTTGATTTTTACATTGGAAAATGAGGAAAGGAAGGGGACAGCCGCCTATTTCTCGTGTGTGTGTGTGTGTGTGTGGGGTGGGGAGTTTTGTTTTTATTTTAGATAATGTTAAATTTAATATTTTTTTATGTAAGAAATTGTGTAAAAAAATTATACAAAGAAAAATATATTTTTAAATGTAAAAAGATAAAAATGTATAGGCGACAGTAAGACTCAGTTAAAAAGTTGTGTAAAAATTTATAACATTAGGGATGCCATTACTATCGGGACTCGTCCCCCCAGCTAGTGAGCTACTTTCTTCGTCTGTCTTCAGTGGTATTATGGCGGTGTACCTGGAGTCTAGATCTTCTATACCACTTGTGTGTACTACCGATGTACCACTTTTCATCTCAATCATTGATTAAGATGTAATGATTGAGATGCAATGGTTGAAATGAAAAATAGTATTTCAATGATATACATAAATGATATAAGAAATCTGAACTCATGTACCCTGTGGTAGTTACAGAAATTATGGAGGTGATTAATGACCGTGTCAGAATGGATGATGAAAGTTATGGATACCGAAAAGCAAAGGATGAAAAAAACGAAGAAAGAAATAATTAGCCACTTCAAAATTTTAAAACCTTTTACTTAAAATTTTGGTAATTTTTAAAGGATGGTTAATTTTTAAGTGATATAATATTGATTTATCAAACAAACTTATTTATGTTTTTTAAAAACAATTTTACTTATAAACTCACTTAAAAGTTTCCTGATTAAGCTCTTAATTAGGTTAACAAACATGCTCTTAATATTTATAACTAGATTTTCGTGCCCGTACTTATGACACGTTATCAATATATCTGATTTCGTCAATTGAAATGGCAACGTCTAAATAGAAGGTGCGATTTTAAAAAATGTTACAGTTGAGGGATACATTACTTCAAGTGGTAGTTGAGGGACGCTATTCAAACTCAACTCATAATTAAGGGGGTTATTTGTAAGGAGTTATATGTAACTGACCTATGAACGTTTAATTTTGCGGCGGAATCAACCCTAATGGCCAGATAGTCTCAGTCAATCAATTAAACTCTATTGTGAGATTATATTAATGTAAGATTGATGTTTTGTAAGGAGTAATGATTTAGAAGATTAATCTCAGGATGTGACTGCTCATAATATTAATTATAGGGGTGACTTTGTAACAGAGTGAAAGAAAATAGAGAATTAAAAGTGGATAGTTACTCTCATACATGTAAATGTGAGAGTGAATCCCAACCATCAAATTTTTTAAAATAATTTAATCTTAACCTCTAAATAGTTTTAGTGATCAATTGCACATGTGTGAGAATGAACTATATTGTAATATAGATACAATTACTTATATTTTTTAATCTTTGTGCTGTGTTAAACAAAACATTTTCTTAATAACGGATGAGTAATTTTTATTTCAAGAGTAATAATGCACTTAGGAAAAATGTTACCTTGGATAAATGTTTTTAATAAATAAAACATAAGAATTAATAAATATAAATAATGATGAGTTATAAAATATATTGTGACAATAATACTCATTACACACATTCTCTTATTAATTATGTACACATTACACTCACTCTCTCTTCGAGATGTGCAATAATGATAATATTAGATAAATAGATATATTGAAACAATAGTACTCCCTTCGTCTTTAAATTATCGTCCTTCTTTCCTTTTTCGTCCATCCCAAAATAATTGTCCAGTTTGAAACTTATCTTTTTAAAATATCACTTTTACCGTTTTACTCTTACTTTTTCATCTTACTTTAATTATTGATCACATACACATGTGCTTTAAATGAAACTACATATTAAACCAATATAAATAATCAAGTCAATTGTTTTTTCTTAAACTGTACGCGGGATCAACTAAAACCATAATTTAGGAATAGAGGGAGCAAAACATTTGTACACCAAAATCTTTTAACAACATTAGCTGGAACATTACAAAATACTTCCCCCGTCCCTAAATTATCGTCCTCCTTTCCTTTTTCGTCCGTCCCAAAATAATTGTCCACTTTGAAACTTGTCTTTTTAGAACATCACTTTTACCACTTTATCCTTACTTTTTCACTCTACTTTAATTATGGGCCACATATACATGGACATTAAAGGAAACTACACATTAAACCAATATAAATAATCAAATCAATTATTTTTTCTTAAACTATGCGCCGAGTCAACCCAGACGATTATTTAGGGACGGATGAAGTATAAAGTAAGAACACTTATAATTTTCTAACTATAAAATAATTGAGTTTGAACTGCAATGTTGCATCAGCATGCCTCCGTCAGTAGCTGAGGCCAACAATCCATCAGCAAGAAGCACAAAATAAACATGCCATTATGGTCATTCATCGATCAAATCATCCACTAACTTTTTTTATTTTTATCCTTTTTTTGATATTTTTGCAATTCAAAAAATATTTTTATTATTTTATAAATAAAAAAGTACACATTTTTATTTATAAATAGAGATTTATTTTATTTTATTTAGATATCAAATCAATTTTTAAGATAAAGATAATAGAAGTTTTTAGATTTTGAATCATATAAGTATCAAATGAATTAATTTATTGAGTTTTAATAAATTATACGTGATTTGGTGTTTGATTTGATGGAGTTACAAGAATAAATCAATTAAAGGGCACTCCAAAAATAATCCATGCACTTGTGTTCATTTTCATGTCAATTACTTCCTTGACCCAGATTTAATTAAACAACTTCCTTTGACAACCATTTGTAATTAGATTTAGTCTTTTCATTCATGATTCTGTTATAAACTCTATTAACAAAAATAAGGTGTGATTTTTTATTTTTCTTTCGCTGCTGTAACGAGAAAGTAAATTACTTTCAATCTATTTTCTTTTTAACTTTAGATTTGGGATAATTTAACAAAATTGTGATTTTTTATTGTTTTTACAGGAAATTAGGAACCAGTTCTCACTCCATGTGCGTGAGTAATCACTAATTGATTGGAAAAGTGGTGACTTAAATTGAAATCATCAAATAATTCTTGAAAGTTATGTGTGGATCTCATGAATAAGGTTAAGGTTTTTTTTCAATGGGATGGAAATGAATTCGGGAAAAAGGTATTATAGTCTTTTTCCAAATCTTTGGGGTTTCAATTGCAATTTTAATATAGTTTAGGGGTGTAAATTTTTATTTTAGTTTACGTAGGAGGCACATTTGCATTTAACTAAATTTCTCTAAGGGTACCTAACAAAAAGATAGACCGCATAAAAATATAAACGTTTTCGGATGAAATTGGTACCAAATTTCTTAAGGGAGACTATCGGTGGAAAATACCAAATCTAAAAGTTTTAAAATTATGGCAAAAACTTTTATAAGACGGTCTTACGAATATTTTTTGAAAGACTGATTATATTTATCTGATTCATCGTGTATTGATGGATTGAGTTGTGAAAGAATGAAGCTTCATTTTATTATTTAAGATCCGTAAAGTCTTACATGAGACTTACTCTAAAATTATATTATCATTTGCCTATAACATAGGCCAATTTGGAGCATTGAATGCATTGTAGGTATGTCAATGGATCGGATTCGGATCGGATCAGTCAAATTCATTATCCTATTTATTAATAAATTATCGGGCTTGGATCGGATTTGATTATCTTTTAGATATTTGAAAGCTCGGTCAATATCCTAAATTTTTGAATTCAGATTTTATTAGCTCCTAATTAAAGTACTGAATAAAATTAATATTAATGTGTTTTTGCTTAATCAAAAGTTAAATAAAATTAAAAATTTATGTTTTTAGCTTACACAAACATGAATAATAATATTAATACGATTTTAAAAACGACATCCATAGAAGAGAAAACGGCATCACACACCCTAATTGGGAAAATTTGGTTGACATCCCTTCCGACAAGCTTTCCATGTGTGCAATGTGAGTGGTTCGGTGAATTTTATTTTTATCTCGTTTTTACCCTTTTTTTCATCTCAAAATTTATTATTATTATTTTAATTTTTTTTAAAATATTTATATATTTTTATCTATATATAGAAACTTTGTTTGCTTCATTTGGATAAATCAATTTTCTACAATATTTTGAATTTTCCTTTATCTATTTTGCATTATGCTTGTTCTATTTTTTATAATGATTATTAATATTTGAAAAATATTATTATTATAAATTAATTTAATTTTGAATTTTGTAATTTATGCAATATAAAAAATATATATTGCATAAGCAAAATTATTTATTATTATATAATATATAAAAATATAATATAATTTATATAAAAATGGTAGAGTATCTAAAATTATTGTGCCACCGCTCAAAGAAGTTTTTTTGTTGGATAGATTAGAGTAGCATAAAAATATTGTTTATTTATTTTTAATGATATGAATAGTTTGGGGGAGAAAATGTTGCGCCCTTATTGTACATAACATAGGCCAATTTGGAGCATTGAATGTAGGTTCGTTAAAAGATCGGATTCGGATTGAATCAGTCAAATTTATTATCCGATTTATTAAGAAATTATCGGATCTGATTATCTTTTAAATATTTGAAAACTCGATCAATATCCTAAATTTTCAGATTTAGATTTTATCAACCCTTAATTAAAGTACCAAATAAAATCAATATTGATGCATTTTTACTTAATCAAAGGTTGAATAAAATTAAAAATCCATGTTTTTAACTTACATAAAGATGAATAATAATGTTAGTAAGATCTTAGAGTTCGTCAAAAAAATTATATTTAGTTGAATTAATAATGATTAATGATTAAAAATTCATCATTAGTAATTTTTATATGTATGATATTAATATATTTTTTATATCGAATCGAATCGGATTGTTAATGGATTGAAACACCTTAATCCATATCAGATTTGATTTTCGAATTCAGATCAAAAGATAATCAAATTTAAAAACTAAATGTATATCCGAAAAATAATACTGTATTGAATTCGGATCAAAATTCAATGAATTGAAACCCTTGGTTTGAATGTGAGAGAACTGTTGACCAACAGTTGGGTTGGGTAGCTGTCTCTCTCAAGTATTAAATGCACCCACTCTTCTTTACAGGTTGTCCACTAAAAGCACGACATTATTAATATGTTTTTTTTTATCGTCTTAAACAAAAATACTCCGTATTTTGTTTCTATAGTTTACTTTTTAACGAGGGATAAGTATATCATTAGTCCTTGAACTTTGGTTAAACACATCGTTAGTCCTTAAACTTTCAAAAGTTTCACCAATGATCTAAGTAGGCCTTTTTTGCTCATCGAAGATCCCTATCCCTAACGCCGTTTGTTTATTTCCGTTAAGTGAACATGTGCCATTTACATGCACAAAATAAAGGAGTTATGTGTAACATCATCAAAATAGGGGAGCGAAGTGAATATAAACTATTTTTTTCCCTAATCTATTCTCTGTTATTTCTTATTTTATCAGTCCTACATTATCAGCAGAGTGAACCAAACTCTAGTCCTTCAATGGACTCTCTGAATTTCCTGGTTCAAAATCCCTAAATTCAACTTCATTATTCTCGTACCTACAACTATTATTCTCTTTAATTCCATTATTGAGCCTTGACGCCGTCCAATTTGTTCTCACTCTTTTCGCCGATCTCTTCGATTTTGACTTCATGTTACCGAAATCGAGATTATCTTCGGACTCGAGTGTTGCGGTCTCGCGGTAATCAACAACAGCACCGGAACCTGCACCACCGCCGTTAACGAGGTTGGTCAGCGGTTGATTTCGCGGTGGTTGCCGCCGCCGCTAAACCTCTCAACCGAGTCGATTTCGCGGTACCCACGGGGCTCTCAGGCCTCTTTAACGTATTATGATAATTTGCTCTCCTGGGGGACTTGAGCGAGCTCCTACAGCGGCTCGACGAGTTCGTAGATTGCAAGGCCCGGTGGAATTGGAATTGGGATGGGGGGTCGACACCGCAACCACCGTTGGTGGTTTCTCCTCTTCAAGCATGGAAATTTTCATTCGTCGGCGACGCGAAGATCGAGCATGACCTTCTCGTGAACCGCCTCGATTCCGTCATCGTTGCTCAGCGGCGATTTGGGATGGGGAGAAGATTTGCTATGGTGGGTGGTGAGTTGTTTTGTTAAGGCGGGACAGAGGTTGACGCGTCGATCCCGGATTGGGATTGGGATGGGTGTCGTCGATTTTCATGCAACGAGGTAGCGTTGGTTGCCCCATAGCGTGGGTAAGGTGAAGTTGTGAAGAGCGTGATATCTCCGGTGGCAACGCCATAAATTGAGCTCTGCTCCTCTGTTTCTTTCTTCCCACCACCAACCAGAAAAACTCACCAATTAACTTTCTTTCTATTCTAGAAAAAGAAAGTTAGACGGAGAGGGGTGGGGAATGGTGGAGCTCAAGAAGAACAGCAATGGCGAAATTCAAAGACTTTGTAATCGTTGTTGGAGTTAAAGGAGAGAGAGAGAGAGAGAGGGAGAGAGAGAGAGAGAGATTTTGAAATTGGGGGCGTGGGTTTTCAAAAGCATGGAAGGGAATGAGAAGGAAAAGAAAGGGAGAGATTGAGAATTGTTGTTGACTGGGTCGTGGTTGAGGAGGTCGAAATTAGGGATGGGGTTCGGCCAAGGAAGGGAGAAGGCGGAGAGGATGAAACAGCAATGAATCTGGAACCTCATGTAATAGAATTTGGGTTTTATTTTTAAAAATTTCTTTTGGATTTAAAATTTTCACATTACCCCCTATTTTGATGATGTTACACATAACTCCCTTCTTTTGTGCATGTGAGTGACACATGTTCACTTAACGAAAATAAACAAACGGCGTTAGGGTTAGGGACCTCCGATGAGCAAAAAAAGCCTACTTAGGTCAGTGGTGAAACTTTTGAAAGTTTGGGGACTAATATGATGTAATTGGCCAAAGTTCAGGGACTAATGGTACAGTTATCCCTTTTAACAAAATATTTTTCTCATCTGAAATATGTTTTTTTATCCGATCCATGTTCGTTATCTGCTCTTGACTTCCTTTGGAATTCTACAAATATATTTATGGATTAAATAATTATTTGGTCCATGAATTATCCCAATACTATACATTTGGTCACTGTATTTTTTTTGAAATGTGTTTGGTCCCTCAATTCAATTTTTTTTTGTCAATTCCCCCTTCCTACCATTACCGTTACTAAAAAAATTAACATCGGCTAACTTTTCATAATATCCAAACTATAGGGAGTTAACTTGTCAATTGAAAAATTAAACACTCAAAATAAAGGACCCAATTACTGTAGAGGTCAAATCTATTGCAGCCAGCATCTGGGATGCCATAGTCGACTCTGTTAATTCTTTTCCCAAAGCGTCTCCTCAGGTCAATGGAGATGAAGAGAGAGCTCGGGGACGGCCGAAGAAGAAGCAGGAACGGGCGGATCTGAACTAGAGTTCCGGCGGCAGGAAGAGAAATTGGAGAAAGCGACTGGCGGTGAAGACGACCGGCACGATTGGGATTTTGATCTTCAGGATTGGGCCAATTTCATTAATGAAAAAGTTTGAAGAACAAATCTGGGTGTATAATCAAAGAAACTACAATATTTCACTTAACATCTTTCCAAATCTGGGTGTTTATTTTGAAGACAACGAGAACGATCACCGGAAACATCGAAAAATGTGGGAATTTATTTTGAAGATACAAGTACAGATCTGAGTGTTTTTAGTTTGAACTGAAATTCTTTTATTGGTCAGGATTTTGTTTTGAGAGCTATGGGTTTTGATTGTTTGACACCACATTGCATAATCCATCACCGACGAGTAGAATTTGGGGCGTTTTGGTTGGCGTTTGAGCTGGGTTTACTGGTCGTTGAATTTGTTTGACTTTGGAGATGGGTTCTAAGTTTGTTAAGAAGTTGAGATTGATTTTCAAGGAAAAGATGAGAGAGAACGGTAAATTTTGGTCCATTTGAATTTGTCAGGACATGGTAGAGATGGTGGCAAGCTGGCAGCCATGGTGGAACGAAATCATGGTTACAAGTAGGGGGTGGTAAAGGATTGAGAATTGTTCAACCAAGAAAGGGAAAATCAAAACATGAGTTGAGATTGATTTTCAAGGAAAAGATGAGAGAGAATGGTAAATTTTGGTCCATTTGAATTTGTCAGGACATGGTAGAGATGGTGGCAAGCTGGCAGCCATGGTGGAACGAAATCATGGTTACAAGTAGGGGGTGGTAAAGGATTGAGAATTGTTCAACCAAGAAAGGGAAAATCAAAACATGAACTGAAGAGAGAGAGAGAGAGAAAAGAAAAACTTTCCTGAAGCTTGAGTGTTTAATTTTTCAATTGACACATTAACTCTCTATAGTTTGAACATTATGAAAAGTTAGCCAATGTTAATTTTTTAGTAACGGTAACGGTAGGAAGGGGGAATTGACCAAAAAAATTGAATTGAGGGACCAAACACATTTCAAAAAAAGTACAGTGATCAAATACATAGTATTGGGATAGTTCAGGGACCAAATAATTATTTAATCCTATATTTATTTGAAAGTCAATTTTTTTTAAAAAAATAATATTTTTAGTAGATCATTAATAATAAAATGATATTTTTATGCCTTTATTTTTTAAAATAGACTTTTTTAAAAAGAAAATCTCAAAATGTAATAATTAACTTCTTGCCCAAAATAAAAGAAGTATTTGATATCAAACCATGTGAACTGTTCCTTTGGAATTCTAAGAAACAACAGCCATTACTATTTTTAGATTTAGTAGGCTTTATATATATATATATATTTATATACTATATTACTATGTATGTATAGATAAAAGAGTCTATTGTAGTATTTTAAAATATAGGAAACGATATTTATTTGATTTAATAATTAAAGATGTAGTAGATAAACAAAAATTATATTAGAAATAGTCTCTCCCTTTAAAATGTTTTATCATCTCTCTAATATTTCAACTGTACTTTACATTTGATATTATCATGTTAATTATGTTCAAGTATTTTATTAATTATGAACATTTTTATTATTTGTTATATATCTTTTAATAATTAGACTTTTTAAACATGGATTATGGGGGAGATGATAAAATCCGACTGGGTTTGTACAAATCAAGTCGTACTCCATCTGTTCCTAATTAATTGTTTTTTTTTTGTCTGTTAAAAAATAATTGTTCTCTTTTAAAACATTAAAAAAACACATTAACCACTTTATCATTATTATTTCTTTATACTTTAATTACGATCATATGTACAAATACATTAAATCAAACTAAATATTACACATATTACCGATATTTATAATATATTTAATTATTTTTAACGACTATTAATTTATTTTGAGATGGGTTGGGACTGATGATTTGTAAAACAAAGTACTCTGATCACGCGTTTTTTTTGGTGATCTTGTCTTGTCGTCCACGTATGAGCGAGGATGATGTGGCAGCTTCTGGTTCGTCCTTTTCGCTTGACCTGCAAAAAAGAAACAACAAACACCGTTAAGGTGTCGGGGTGGCCCGACTAGAACCCTCCGGCGTGAGAGTCAGGTTTCCGGTAGAGAATTGGTAATAAATAGGCCGTGATAAATGTTTGATAGGAAGCCGTGATAAGTGAGTTGTGATATCGCTGGAATTACCTACCTTGTCCAGAATGTGCGTTCTCATATTTATACCTGAAGTTTATGGCGACGTGGCAGCTAGTAATTGGGGAGCATAAAGCGGCAGTTATTAAATGCGTTGAGGGTCTTCGTCGAGAATGAGTGAGCGGCACTTGTCGAGAGAGTTGTTATGGCGTGCGCCGTTTTCTGCCTAGGAAATGGTTTGTCGGGGTGGATGATTGATCTGAGGCCGAGGCCGAGTGGTTCTTGTGACGAAAGCTTTTATTTGTTAGCCGAGGATGAGGATGATGGGGACGGATTTGGTGACGGGGCCGAGGATGCCAGTGGTCTTTAGGCCAGTCATGGCCGGGCTCGTCACTGTGTCGAGGGTCATGATGCCGAGGCTGAAGTGTTTATCTTATGGGCGCGTGGTCCTGTCCTCGTTACTGGTGGCTTTTTAAGGTGGGACCCTTCTTTGTGCCGAGGGTCGAGTCCTTGGTAGGCCGAGGGTCAATCCCTCGGTTTAATCCTTTCAGTGGCCCCCTACTTTTTGGGCTTCTGGTGGAGAGGAAAAAATACCGTTGCTTGACGGTAGGAGGTCGGCGTCGCCTTTCTGGCCGAGGACGACTTATGGGTTTTAATTCGAGGCTGATTCTGGGTTTTTTGCCGAGGTTGTCCGCGAGGCTTAAGTCGAGGTTGGAAGTTTATGGGATGTTTTCGCATATCCGCGCAGTCAGGACGTTTCGTCTTTTCAGGCTGTCAGTTCATTAAATGCGGGTTTTTGGCGGTTTCTTGGTTTTCGTTTTGGGCGGCTTTTCAAATTTCGAAATGTTTTTAATGCCGCCTTTTTCCGTACCTCGAATCCAGAGAAAATGATGACGTGGCATCGTTTTAGGTATGCTCTGAAAAGACACGCGGGTTGGCCCGATGAGTTTCCGGGGCTCCGCCTCGGAACGATGTCGTATCAGGGGGGTATAAGAGCCTTCCTTCTTACTTTTCACTGTTTACCGTCCTCATTTTCTCTTTCTACTATATTTCCCTTACCGTTTTAGGCGATTTCCGGCAGCATTCCGGCTTGTTCCCATTCAGTTGCATCCTTGTCTATCTGCAGCCCGTAAGTGTTTTTCTTCCTGTTTTCCACGTTTTCCTCCTATTTTGGGTGGTTTCCACGGTTATTTCCGTGTTTTTCCGACCTGTTTACGGGGTTTAGGGTCTTCTTTTTCTGGGTTTTAACTTTTTCGGCATCTCTTGGCTTTTTTCAGGCGCATCTTCTACTTTAACGGTAGATTTCTCCGGCGATTTTCCTGGTTTAACCTTGTTTGGTACGGTTTCTTCTCCTTTCCTTAGTTTTCTTAGCAAAGTATGTCTCGCAGGATACCTTTTCCTATTTTTTCTTCCTCGTCCTCCTCTAGTAGTTCCTCCATGGAACTGATAGACTACTGGAACAGGGTAATTAGAATACCCGTGTCAGTTAGGAATCCTCCTCCTTTTCTTCATAGTAATGCGTGGAGGCTTGCCGGCCGAGAACGCCCGAAGTGAGTCTCCGGTGGCCGAGGATCTTTCGTGCCACAGGTACCTATCAGGCGTGCAGATCCCGCCCTTTACCGGGGTACCTCGCGGTTTCGACCGAGAATGATGCCGAGGACGTAGACCTCGGCGGTTTTGAGGGCGGCAACCTATACGATGATGAGGCCGAGTCTGTACCTCGCGGTCCCGCTTGGAGAGGTGTGGAGGTGAAAGTTTGTTTGGCCGAGGAGGTTGTGGTGGATACCGTGATCTATAAGGAGACGGCCGTGGGTCCTCTCTCAGGAGAGCCTGGGTCATGCTGTATTTCTTCCTTAGACTCGGATGGTGAGGGCCCCTTAATTGAGTCAGTCTTTGGGAAGTCTCCTCGCGGTGGTCCTATGTATAGGCAGTGCGAGGATAGATGGGCGTTAGTTACTCCTTGGCAAGTGAGGTTTCTCCTTGCGAGTTACGGGTGAAGGTTAGCCCGACCGGAAGTTCGGCGGCATTTAAGTTTTTCGCCCCCGGACTATCCATCGGCGCCCTATGAGAGTGTTTTCGTGTCGAGTTCGTATTGCCTTAAGTCCGATCACTCAATTTTTACCGAGGAGAGTCTTGCACTTCGGCAGATTGAAAGAAGTTTGCGGCAACGACCGACGCAGAATGGCTAGTGAGCCTGAGGCTTCGCTTCCCGCAGAAGATAGAGGGGCGAGGTGAGAGAGGGTGCCTCGCTTTTGAGGCCCCCGAAAATAAGATAGGTTTGGCGGAGATGACGTGGAGGTGTGGTCGGGAGTATTTGGCTCAAACTTTCCGGCCTGCCTGTGATCGGGGATCTCCGAGCGCGCGGTCTTCGCAGCTATGTTGGTTTTATTCCGCCTCTTCATCTCTGGGGCCGCTTGCCTCGACCTTTATTTTGGCGAAGCTTCGACCTGCATTTGAGCTCGGCGCCTGACTCTCTCGCCTAATCTCACCCTGCCTTGGTGAAGTTTTGCGCTTGTACCCGAGCAAGGGGTTCGAGCCTACGTTGGCCCTCTCTCTCTTCACTACAAGGTCGTAAGAGCTTCTATGAACCCTAGGACGCCTAGGCACCCGGGATTCCTCTTCTCGCAAGCTTTTGGAAACAAAGCACCATAGGTGGTCCGAGAAAGTCCTCGTCTGCGAGCCGAGTCACGTGGTGGAATTTTGATTCCGTATGAAAACCTCACGGTTTGAGGACTAAGACTTTAAATCCCGCCGACGGCTACGAGGATTGTTATCAAGGCCCCTTGCTCGACGATGAAGGGGTGCAAGTTCGGTCCTATAATTGAAAGGCCATGTGGAGGATGGAGGCCTCCTATCAAGGTTCTCGGTTTCGCGCTTAGCCGAGGGAGCGGAGATGGCTTATTCGCTTCAACACGTGAGTCGAGGGCCGGGCCCCCATCGTGGTCGATATTTGGCTCAAGGTCCCCGAGACGCGAGGGTATGATGGGGCTCTCAGTGCCCACATCAGTTAATTTTGTTCATTCCTCGCCTACCATGCTTTCGCTTTTTTGTTCGGGTTTCTCCGCCGAGCAATCATGCAACCTTCCCTCGCTTTTTAGAAATGGCGCCGCGAGATGCCGCTTTCCGCATTAAAGGCCGAGGAA